>JBBPBP010009777.1:24232429-24259522 GCA_037974735.1 Cicer chorassanicum
GTTTAACATTTAAGTCATTTTCGACCCTTCCTTAGGCTTATTCTAATCCAATTAGGGTTTATAACCAATGTTGTGCATCCAATAAGTGCGTTTGTGTCATTGTTTTAACATTTAGATCATTTTTGTCCACCCTAGGCTTATTCTAATCCAAATAGTGTTTCTAACCAATCTTGTGCCTCCAATAAGTGTGTTTGTGTCATTGGTTTAACATTGACGTCATTTTCGTCCTCCCTAGGCTTATTCTAATCCAATTAGGGTTTTTAACCAATCTTGTGCATCCAATAACTACGTTTGTGACGTTGGATTAACATTTAGGTCATTTTCATCATCCTTCAACTTATTCTAATCCAACTAGGGTTTTTAACCAATCTTGTGCAGTCAATAAGTGCATTTGTTTCATTGGTTTAATATTTAGGTCGTTTTCGTCCTCCCTAGGTTTATTCTAATCCAATTAGGGTTTTTAACCAATCTTGTGCATTCTATAAGTGCGTTTGTGTCATTGGTTTAACATTTGGGTCATTTTTTCCTCACTAGGATTATACTAATCCTATTACGGTTTTTAACCAATCTTGTGCATCTAATAAGTCCGTTTGTGTCATTGGTTTAACATTTCAGTCATTTTCATCCTCCATAGGCTTAGGATATTTTCGTCATCCTTCGGCTTATTCTAATCCAATTAGGGTTTTTGACCAATCTTGTAAATCCAATAAGTGTGTTTGTGTCATTCGAATAACATTTAGGTCATTTTTGTCTTCCTTCGTGTTATTTTAATCCAATTAGGGTTTTTAACCATTCTTAAGCATCCATTAAGTGCGTTTGTATCATTGGTTTAACATTGAGGTCATTTTCGTCCTCCCTAGGCTTATTCTAATCCCATTATGGTTTTTAACCATTCTTGTGCATCCAATATGTGTGTTAGTGTCATTGGTTTAACATTTCCTTCATTTTCGTCCTCCCTAGGCTTATACTAATCCTATTAGGGTTTTTAGCCAATCTTGTGCATCCAATAAGTGCGTTAGTGTCACAAGTTTAACATTTCGGTCATTTTCATCCTCCCTAGGCTTATAGTAATTCTATTAGGGTTTTTAACCAATCTTGTGCATACAATAAGTGTGTATGTGTCATTGTTTTAACATTTCGGTCATTTTCGTCCTCCATAGGCTTATACTAATCCTATTACGGTTTTTAACCAATCTTCTGCATCAAATAAGTGCGTTTGTGTCATTGGATTAACATTTAGGTTATTTTTGTCTTCCTTCGGGTTCTTAACCAATCTTAAGCATCCAATAAGTGTGTTTGTTTCATTGGTTTAACAATGAGGTCATCTTTGTCCTCCCTAGGCTTATTCTAATCCAATTAGGGTTTTTAAAAAATCTTGTGCGTCCAATAAGTGTGTTTCTGTCATTGGTTTAACTTTTCGGTCACTTTTTCCTCACTAGGTTTATACTAATCCTATTAGGGATTTTAACCAATCTTGTGCATCTAATAAGTCCGTTTGTGTCACAGGTTTAACATTTCAGTCAATTTCGTCCTCCATAGGCTTATACTAATCCTATTAGGGTTTTTAACCAATCTTGTGCATCCCATAAGTGCGTTTGTGTCATTGGATTATCATTTAGGTTATTTTCGTCATCCTTCGCCTTATTCTAATCCAATTAGGGTTTTTGACGAATTTTGTGCATCTAATAAGTGTGTTTGTGTCATTGGAATACATTTAGGTTATTTTGGTCTTCCTTCGGGTTATTCTAATCAAAATAGGGTTCTTAACCAATCTTAAGCATCCAATAAGTGCGTTTGTGTCATTGGTTTAACATTGAGGTCATCTTTATCTCCCTAGGCTTATACTAATCCAATTAGGGTTTTTAACCAATCTTATGCATCCAATAAATGCATTTGTGTCTTTGGATTAACATTTAGGTCATTTTCATCATCCTTCGGCATATTCTAATCCAATTAGAGTTTTTTAACCAATCTTGTGCATCCAATAATTACGTTTGTGTCATTTGATTAACATTTAGGTCATTTTCATCATCCTTCGGCGTATTCTAATCCAATTAGGGTTTTTTAACCAATCTTGTGCAGTCAATAAGTGTTTTTTTGTCATTGGTTTAAGATTTAGGTCGTTTTCGTCTCCCCTAGGTTTATTCTAATCCAATTAGGGTTTATAACCAATCTTGTGCGTCCAATAAGTATGTTTCTGTCATTGGTTTAACTTTTCGGTCATTTTTTCCTCACTAAGTTTATACTAATCCTATTAGGGATTTTAACCAATCTTGTGCATCTAATAAGTCCGTTTGTGTCACTGGTTTAACATTTCAGTCATTTTCGTCCTCCATAGGCTTATACTAATCCTATTAGGGTTTTTAACCAATCTTGTGCATCCAATAAGTGCGTTTGTGTCATTGGATTGTCCTTTAGGTTATTTTCGTCATCCTTCGCCTTATTCTAATCCAATTAGGGTTTTTGACCAATCTTGTGCATCCAATAAGTGTGTTTGTGTCATTGGAATAACATTTAGGTTATTTTTGTCTTCCTTCGTGTTATTCTAATCAAAATAGGGTTCTTAACCAATCTTAAGCAGCCAATAAGTGCGTTTGTGTCATTGGTTTAACATTGAGGTCATCTTTTTCCTCCCTAGGCTTATTCTAATCCAATTAGGGTTTTTAACCAATCTTGTGCATCCAATAAGTGCATTTTTTTCATTGGATTAACATTTAGGTCATTTTCATCATCCTGCGGCATATTCTAATCCAATTAGGGTTTTTAACCAATCTTGTGAAGCCAATAAGTGTGTTTGTGTCATTGGTTTAACATTTAGGTTTTTTTCGTCCTCCCTAGGTTTATTCTAATCCAATTAGGGTTTTTAACAAATCTTGTGCATCCAATAAGTGCGTTTGTGTCATTGGTTTAACATTTCAGTCATTTTTTCCTCACTAGGCTTATACTAATCCTATTAGGGTTTTGAACCAATCTTGTGCATCTAATAAGTCCGTTTCTGTCATTGGTTTAACATTTAGGTCATTTTCGTCATCCTTTGGTTTTTCCTAATCCAATTAGGGTTTTTTGCCATTCTTGTGCATCCAATAAGTGTGTTTGTGTCATTTGTTTAACATTTAAGTCATTTTCGACCCTTCCTTAGGCTTATTCTAATCCAATTAGGGTTTATAACCAATGTTGTGCATCCAATAAGTGCGTTTGTGTCATTGTTTTAACATTTAGATCATTTTTGTCCACCCTAGGCTTATTCTAATCCAAATAGTGTTTCTAACCAATCTTGTGCCTCCAATAAGTGTGTTTGTGTCATTGGTTTAACATTGACGTCATTTTCGTCCTCCCTAGGCTTATTCTAATCCAATTAGGGTTTTTAACCAATCTTGTGCATCCAATAACTACGTTTGTGACGTTGGATTAACATTTAGGTCATTTTCATCATCCTTCAACTTATTCTAATCCAACTAGGGTTTTTAACCAATCTTGTGCAGTCAATAAGTGCATTTGTTTCATTGGTTTAATATTTAGGTCGTTTTCGTCCTCCCAAGGTTTATTCTAATCCAATTAGGGTTTTTAACCAATCTTGTGCATTCTATAAGTGCGTTTGTGTCATTGGTTTAACATTTGGGTCATTTTTTCCTCACTAGGATTATACTAATCCTATTAAGGTTTTTAACCAATCTTGTGCATCTAATAAGTCCGTTTGTGTCATTGGTTTAACATTTCAGTCATTTTCATCCTCCATAGGCTTAGGATATTTTCGTCATCCTTCGGCTTATTCTAATCCAATTAGGGTTTTTGACCAATCTTGTAAATCCAATAAGTGTGTTTGTGTCATTCGAATAACATTTAGGTAATTTTTGTCTTCCTTCGTGTTATTTTAATCCAATTAGGGTTTTTAACCATTCTTAAGCATCCATTAAGTGTGTTTGTATCATTGGTTTAACATTGAGGTCATTTTCGTCCTCCCTAGGCTTATTCTAATCCCATTATGGTTTTTAACCATTCTTGTGCATCCAATATATGTGTTAGTGTCATTGGTTTAACATTTCCTTCATTTTCGTCCTCCCTAGGCTTATACTAATCCTATTAGGGTTTTTAGCCAATCTTGTGCATCCAATAAGTGCGTTAGTGTCACTGGTTTAACATTTCGGTCATTTTCATCCTCCCTAGGCTTATAGTAATTCTATTAGGGTTTTTAACCAATCTTGTGCATACAATAAGTGTGTATGTGTCATTGTTTTAACATTTCGGTCATTTTCGTCCTCCATAGGCTTATACTAATCCTATTAGGGTTTTTAACCAATCTTGTGCATCCAATAAGTGCGTTTGTGTCATTGGATTGTCCTTTAGGTTATTTTCGTCATCCTTCGCCTTATTCTAATCCAATTAGGGTTTTTGACCAATCTTGTGCATCCAATAAGTGTGTTTGTGTCATTGGAATAACATTTAGGTTATTTTTGTCTTCCTTCGTGTTATTCTAATCAAAATAGGGTTCTTAACCAATCTTAAGCAGCCAATAAGTGCGTTTGTGTCATTGGTTTAACATTGAGGTCATCTTTTTCCTCCCTAGGCTTATTCTAATCCAATTAGGGTTTTTAACCAATCTTGTGCATCCAATAAGTGCATTTTTTTCATTGGATTAACATTTAGGTCATTTTCATCATCCTGCGGCATATTCTAATCCAATTAGGGTTTTTAACCAATCTTGTGAAGCCAATAAGTGTGTTTGTGTCATTGGTTTAACATTTAGGTTTTTTTCGTCCTCCCTAGGTTTATTCTAATCCAATTAGGGTTTTTAACAAATCTTGTGCATCCAATAAGTGCGTTTGTGTCATTGGTTTAACATTTCAGTCATTTTTTCCTCACTAGGCTTATACTAATCCTATTAGGGTTTTGAACCAATCTTGTGCATCTAATAAGTCCGTTTCTGTCATTGGTTTAACATTTAGGTCATTTTCGTCATCCTTTGGTTTTTCCTAATCCAATTAGGGTTTTTTGCCATTCTTGTGCATCCAATAAGTGTGTTTGTGTCATTGGTTTAACATTTAAGTCATTTTCGACCCTACCTTAGGCTTATTCTAATCCAATTAGGGTTTATAACCAATGTTGTGCATCCAATAAGTGCGTTTGTGTCATTGTTTTAACATTTAGATCATTTTTGTCCACCCTAGGCTTATTCTAATCCAAATAGTGTTTCTAACCAATCTTGTGCCTCCAATAAGTGTGTTTGTGTCATTGGTTTAACATTGACGTCATTTTCGTCCTCCCTAGGCTTATTCTAATCCAATTAGGGTTTTTAACCAATCTTGTGCATCCAATAACTACGTTTGTGACGTTGGATTAACATTTAGGTCATTTTCATCATCCTTCAACTTATTCTAATCCAACTAGGGTTTTTAACCAATCTTGTGCAGTCAATAAGTGCATTTGTTTCATTGGTTTAATATTTAGGTCGTTTTCGTCCTCCCTAGGTTTATTCTAATCCAATTAGGGTTTTTAACCAATCTTGTGCATTCTATAAGTGCGTTTGTGTCATTGGTTTAACATTTGGGTCATTTTTTCCTCACTAGGATTATACTAATCCTATTACGGTTTTTAACCAATCTTGTGCATCTAATAAGTCCGTTTGTGTCATTGGTTTAACATTTCAGTCATTTTCATCCTCCATAGGCTTAGGATATTTTCGTCATCCTTCGGCTTATTCTAATCCAATTAGGGTTTTTGACCAATCTTGTAAATCCAATAAGTGTGTTTGTGTCATTCGAATAACATTTAGGTCATTTTTGTCTTCCTTCGTGTTATTTTAATCCAATTAGGGTTTTTAACCATTCTTAAGCATCCATTAAGTGCGTTTGTATCATTGGTTTAACATTGAGGTCATTTTCGTCCTCCCTAGGCTTATTCTAATCCCATTATGGTTTTTAACCATTCTTGTGCATCCAATATGTGTGTTAGTGTCATTGGTTTAACATTTCCTTCATTTTCATCCTCCCTAGGCTTATACTAATCCTATTAGGGTTTTTAGCCAATCTTGTGCATCCAATAAGTGCGTTAGTGTCACTGGTTTAACATTTCGGTCATTTTCATCCTCCCTAGGCTTATTGTAATTCTATTAGGGTTTTTAACCAATCTTGTGCATACAATAAGTGTGTATGTGTCATTGTTTTAACATTTCGGTCATTTTCGTCCTCCATAGGCTTATACTAATCCTATTACGGTTTTTAACCAATCTTCTGCATCAAATAAGTGCGTTTGTGTCATTGGATTAACATTTAGGTTATTTTTGTCTTCCTTCGGGTTCTTAACCAATCTTAAGCATCCAATAAGTGTGTTTGTTTCATTGGTTTAACAATGAGGTCATCTTTGTCCTCCCTAGGCTTATTCTAATCCAATTAGGGTTTTTAAAAAATCTTGTGCGTCCAATAAGTGTGTTTCTGTCATTGGTTTAACTTTTCGGTCACTTTTTCCTCACTAGGTTTATACTAATCCTATTAGGGATTTTAACCAATCTTGTGCATCTAATAAGTCCGTTTGTGTCACAGGTTTAACATTTCAGTCAATTTCGTCCTCCATAGGCTTATACTAATCCTATTAGGGTTTTTAACCAATCTTGTGCATCCCATAAGTGCGTTTGTGTCATTGGATTATCATTTAGGTTATTTTCGTCATCCTTCGCCTTATTCTAATCCAATTAGGGTTTTTGACGAATTTTGTGCATCCAATAAGTGTGTTTGTGTCATTGGAATACATTTAGGTTATTTTGGTCTTCCTTCGGGTTATTCTAATCAAAATAGGGTTCTTAACCAATCTTAAGCATCCAATAAGTGCGTTTGTGTCATTGGTTTAACATTGAGGTCAACTTTTTCCTCCCTAGGCTTATACTAATCCAATTCGGGTTTTTAACCAATCTTATGCATCCAATAAATGCATTTGTGTCTTTGGATTAACATTTAGGTCATTTTCATCATCCTTCGGCATATTCTAATCCAATAAGAGTTTTTTAACCAATCTTGTGCATCCATTAATTACGTTTGTGTCATTTGATTAACATTTAGGTCATTTTCATCATCCTTCGGCGTATTCTAATCCAATTAGGGTTTTTTAACCAATCTTGTGCAGTCAATAAGTGTTTTTTTGTCATTGGTTTAAGATTTAGGTTGTTTTCGTCTCCCCTAGGTTTATTCTAATCCAATTAGGGTTTATAACCAATCTTGTGCGTCCAATAAGTATGTTTCTGTCATTGGTTTAACTTTTCGGTCATTTTTTCCTCACTAAGTTTATACTAATCCTATTAGGGATTTTAACCAATCTTGTGCATCTAATAAGTCCGTTTGTGTCACTGGTTTAACATTTCAGTCATTTTCGTCCTCCATAGGCTTATACTAATCCTATTAGGGTTTTTAACCAATCTTGTGCATCCAATAAGTGCGTTTGTGTCATTGGATTGTCCTTTAGGTTATTTTCGTCATCCTTCGCCTTATTCTAATCCAATTAGGGTTTTTGACCAATCTTGTGCATCCAATAAGTGTGTTTGTGTCATTGGAATAACATTTAGGTTATTTTTGTCTTCCTTCGTGTTATTCTAATCAAAATAGGGTTCTTAACCAATCTTAAGCAGCCAATAAGTGCGTTTGTGTCATTGGTTTAACATTGAGGTCATCTTTTTCCTCCCTAGGCTTATTCTAATCCAATTAGGGTTTTTAACCAATCTTGTGCATCCAATAAGTGCATTTTTTTCATTGTTTTAACATTTCGGTCATTTTCGTCCTTCATAGGCTTATACTAATCCTATTAGGGTTTTTAACCAATCTTGTGCATCCAATAAGTGCGTTTGTGTCATTGGATTGTCCTTTAGGTTATTTTCGTCATCCTTCGCCTTATTCTAATCCAATTAGGGTTTTTGACCAATCTTGTGCATCCAATAAGTGCGTTTGTGTCATTGGTTTAACATTTCAGTCATTTTTTCCTCACTAGGCTTATACTAATCCTATTAGGGTTTTGAACCAATCTTGTGCATCTAATAAGTCCGTTTCTGTCATTGGTTTAACATTTAGGTCATTTTCGTCATCCTTTGGTTTTTCCTAATCCAATTAGGGTTTTTTGCCATTCTTGTGCATCCAATAAGTGTGTTTGTGTCATTGGTTTAACATTTAAGTCATTTTCGACCCTTCCTTAGGCTTATTCTAATCCAATTAGGGTTTATAACCAATGTTGTGCATCCAATAAGTGCGTTTGTGTCATTGTTTTAACATTTAGATCATTTTTGTCCACCCTAGGCTTATTCTAATCCAAATAGTGTTTCTAACCAATCTTGTGCCTCCAATAAGTGTGTTTGTGTCATTGGTTTAACATTGACGTCATTTTCGTCCTCCCTAGGCTTATTCTAATCCAATTAGGGTTTTTAACCAATCTTGTGCATCCAATAACTACGTTTGTGACGTTGGATTAACATTTAGGTCATTTTCATCATCCTTCAACTTATTCTAATCCAACTAGGGTTTTTAACCAATCTTGTGCAGTCAATAAGTGCATTTGTTTCATTGGTTTAATATTTAGGTCGTTTTCGTCCTCCCTAGGTTTATTCTAATCCAATTAGGGTTTTTAACCAATCTTGTGCATTCTATAAGTGCGTTTGTGTCATTGGTTTAACATTTGGGTCATTTTTTCCTCACTAGGATTATACTAATCCTATTACGTTTTTTAACCAATCTTGTGCATCTAATAAGTCCGTTTGTGTCATTGGTTTAACATTTCAGTCATTTTCATCCTCCATAGGCTTAGGATATTTTCGTCATCCTTCGGCTTATTCTAATCCAATTAGGGTTTTTGACCAATCTTGTAAATCCAATAAGTGTGTTTGTCTCATTCGAATAACATTTAGGTCATTTTTGTCTTCCTTCGTGTTATTTTAAACCAATTAGGGTTTTTAACCATTCTTAAGCATCCATTAACTGCGTTTGCATCATTGGTTTAACATTGAGGTCATTTTCGTCCTCCCTAGGCTTATTCTAATCCCATTATGGTTTTTAACCATTCTTGTGCATCCAATATGTGTGTTAGTGTCATTGGTTTAACATTTCCTTCATTTTCGTCCTCCCTAGGCTTATACTAATCCTATTAGGGTTTTTAGCCAATCTTGTGCATCCAATAAGTGCGTTAGTGTCACTGGTTTAACATTTCGGTCATTTTCATCCTCCCTAGGCTTATAGTAATTCTATTAGGGTTTTTAACCAATCTTGTGCATACAATAAGTGTGTATGTGTCATTGTTTTAACATTTCGGTCATTTTCGTCCTCCATAGGCTTATACTAATCCTATTAGGGTTTTTAACCAATCTTGTGCATCCAATAAGTGCGTTTGTGTCATTGGATTGTCCTTTAGGTTATTTTCGTCATCCTTCGCCTTATTCTAATCCAATTAGGGTTTTTGACCAATCTTGTGCATCCAATAAGTGTGTTTGTGTCATTGGAATAACATTTAGGTTATTTTTGTCTTCCTTCGTGTTATTCTAATCAAAATAGGGTTCTTAACCAATCTTAAGCAGCCAATAAGTGCGTTTGTGTCATTGGTTTAACATTGAGGTCATCTTTTTCCTCCCTAGGCTTATTCTAATCCAATTAGGGTTTTTAACCAATCTTGTGCATCCAATAAGTGCATTTTTTTCATTGGATTAACATTTAGGTCATTTTCATCATCCTACGGCATATTCTAATCCAATTAGGGTTTTTAACCAATCTTGTGAAGCCAATAAGTGTGTTTGTGTCATTGGTTTAACATTTAGGTTTTTTTCGTCCTCCCTAGGTTTATTCTAATCCAATTAGGGTTTTTAACAAATCTTGTGCATTCAATAAGTGCGTTTGTGTCATTGGTTTAACATTTCAGTCATTTTTTCCTCACTAGGCTTATACTAATCCTATTAGGGTTTTGAACCAATCTTGTGCATCTAATAAGTCCGTTTCTGTCATTGGTTTAACATTTAGGTCATTTTCGTCATCCTTTGGTTTTTCCTAATCCAATTAGGGTTTTTTGCCATTCTTGTGCATCCAATAAGTGTGTTTGTGTCATTGGTTTAACATTTAAGTCATTTTCGACCCTTCCTTAGGCTTATTCTAATCCAATTAGGGTTTATAACCAATGTTGTGCATCCAATAAGTGCGTTTGTGTCATTGTTTTAACATTTAGATCATTTTTGTCCACCCTAGGCTTATTCTAATCCAAATAGTGTTTCTAACCAATCTTGTGCCTCCAATAAGTGTGTTTGTGTCATTGGTTTAACATTGACGTCATTTTCGTCCTCCCTAGGCTTATTCTAATCCAATTAGGGTTTTTAACCAATCTTGTGCATCCAATAACTACGTTTTTGACGTTGGATTAACATTTAGGTCATTTTCATCATCCTTCAACTTATTCTAATCCAACTAGGGTTTTTAACCAATCTTGTGCAGTCAATAAGTGCATTTGTTTCATTGGTTTAATATTTAGGTCGTTTTCGTCCTCCCAAGGTTTATTCTAATCCAATTAGGGTTTTTAACCAATCTTGTGCATTCTATAAGTGCGTTTGTGTCATTGGTTTAACATTTGGGTCATTTTTTCCTCACTAGGATTATACTAATCCTATTAAGGTTTTTAACCAATCTTGTGCATCTAATAAGTCCGTTTGTGTCATTGGTTTAACATTTCAGTCATTTTCATCCTCCATAGGCTTAGGATATTTTCGTCATCCTTCGGCTTATTCTAATCCAATTAGGGTTTTTGACCAATCTTGTAAATCCAATAAGTGTGTTTGTGTCATTCGAATAACATTTAGGTAATTTTTGTCTTCCTTCGTGTTATTTTAATCCAATTAGGGTTTTTAACCATTCTTAAGCATCCATTAAGTGTGTTTGTATCATTGGTTTAACATTGAGGTCATTTTCGTCCTCCCTAGGCTTATTCTAATCCCATTATGGTTTTTAACCATTCTTGTGCATCCAATATATGTGTTAGTGTCATTGGTTTAACATTTCCTTCATTTTCGTCCTCCCTAGGCTTATACTAATCCTATTAGGGTTTTTAGCCAATCTTGTGCATCCAATAAGTGCGTTAGTGTCACTGGTTTAACATTTCGGTCATTTTCATCCTCCCTAGGCTTATAGTAATTCTATTAGGGTTTTTAACCAATCTTGTGCATACAATAAGTGTGTATGTGTCATTGTTTTAACATTTCGGTCATTTTCGTCCTCGTTAGGCTTATACTAATCCTATTAGGGTTTTTAATCAATCTTGTGCATCCAATAAGTGCGTTTGTGTCAATTGATTAACATTTAGGATATTTTCGTCAACGTTCGGCTTATTCTAATCCAATTAATGTTTTTAACCAATCTTATGCATCCAATCAATGCATTTGTTTTATTTGGTTAACATTTAGGTCATTTTCATCATCCTTCGGCGTATTCTAATCCAATTAGGGTTTTTAACCAATCTTGTGCAGCCAATAAGTGTGTTTTTGTCATTGGTTGAAGATTTAGGTCGTTTTCGTCTCCCCTAGGTTTATTCTAATCCAATTAGGGTTTGTAACCAATCTTGTGCATCCAATAAGTGCGTTTGTGTCATTGGTTTAACATTTGGGTCCTTGTTTCCTAAATAGGTTTATACTAATCCTATTAGGGATTTTAACCAATCTTGTGCATCTAATAAGTCCGTTTGTGTCATTGGTTTAACATTTAAGTCATTTTCGTCCTCCATAGGCTTATACTAATCCTATTAGGGTTTTTGACGAATCTTGTGCGTCCAATAAGTGCGTTTGTATCATTGGAATAACATTTAGGTTATTTCCGTCATCCTTCGGGTTATTCTAATCAAATTAGGGTTCTTAACAAATCTTAAGCATCCAATAAGTGCGTTTGTGTCAATGGTTTAACATTGAGGTCATCTTTGTCCTCCCTAGGTTTATTCTAATCCAATTAGGGTTTTTAACCAATCTTTTGCATCTAATAAGTGCGTTTGTGTCATTGGATTAACATTTAGGTCATTTTCATCATCCTTCGGCATATTCTAATCCAATTAGGGTTTTTAACCAATCTTGTGCAGCCAAAAAGTGTGTTTGTGTCATTGGTTTAACATTTAGGTCGTTTTCGTCCTCCCTAGGTTTATTCTAATCCAATTAGGGTTTTTAACCAATCTTGTGCATCCAATAAGTGCGTTTGTGTCATTGGATTAACATTTCGGTCATTTTTTCCTCACTAGGCTTATACTAATCCTATTAGGGTTTTTAACCAATCTTGTGCATCTAATAAGTCCGTTTGTGTCATTGGTTTAACATTTAAGTCATTTTCGTCATCCTTTGGTTTTTCCTAATCCAATTAGGGTTTTTTTACCATTCTTGTGCATCCAATAAGTGCGTTTGTGTCATTGGTTTAACATTTAGGTAATTTTCGTCCTCCTTAGGCGTATTCTAATCCAATTAGGGTTTATAACCAATGTTGTGGATCCAATAAGGGCATTTGTGTCATTGTTTTAACGTTTAGCTCATTTTTGTCCACACTAGGCTTATTCTAATCCAATTGTGGATCCGATAAGTGGGTTTGTGTCATTGGATTACCATTTAGGACATTTTCGTCATCCTTCGGCGTATTCTAATCCAATTAGGGTTTTTAACCAATCTTGTGCAGTCAATAAGTAAGTTTGTGTCATTGGTTTAATATTTAGGTCGTTTTCATCCTCACTAGGATTATACTAATCCTATTAGGGTTTTTAACCAATCTTGTGCATCTAATAAGTCCGTTTGTGTCATTGGTTTAACATTTCAGTCATTTTCGTCCTCCATAGGCTTATACTAATCCTATTAGGGTTTTTAAACAATCTTGTGCATTCAATAAGTGCGTTTGTGTCATTGGATTAACAATTAGGTTTTTTTCATCATCCTTCGGCTTATTCTAATCCAATTAGAGTTTTTGACCAAGCTTGTGCATCAAATAAGTGTGTTTGTGTCATTGGAATAACATTTAGGTTATTTTTGTCTTCCTTCGTGTTATTCTAATCAAAATAGGGTTCTTAACCAATCTTAAGCAGCCAATAAGTGCGTTTGTGTCATTGGTTTAACATTGAGGTCATCTTTTTCCTCCCTAGGCTTATTCTAATCCAATTAGGGTTTTTAACCAATCTTGTGCATCCAATATGTATGTTTGTGTCATTGGATTAACATTTAGGTCATTTTCGTCCTCCCTAGGTTTTTTTCATCATCCTTCGGCTTATTCTAATCCAATTAGTGCACCCAATAAGTCCGTTTGTGTCATTGGTTTAACGTTTTGGTCATTTTCGTCCTCCTTAGGCTTATACTAATCCTATTAGTGTTTTTAGCCAATCTTGTGAGTCCAATAAGTGCGTTTGTGTCATTTGTTTAACATTTTAGTCATTTTCGTCCTCCATAGGCTTATACTAATCCTATTACCGTTTTTAACCAATCTTGTGCATCCAATAAGTGCGTTTGTGTCATTGGATTAACATTTAGGTTATTTTCGTCAACCTTCGGCTTATTCTAATCCAATTAGGGTTTTTAACCAATCTTATGCATCCAATAAATGCGTTTGTGTCATTGTGTTAAAATTTAGGTCATTTTCATCATCATTCGGCTTATTCTAATCCAATTAGGGTTTTTAACCAATCTTGTGCATCCAATAAGTGCGTTTGTGTCATTGGTTTAACATTTAGGTCATTTTCGTCCTCCCTAGGTTTATTTTAATCCAATTAGGGGTTTTAACCAATGTTAAGCATCCAATAAGTGCGTTTGTGTTATTGGTTTAACATTGAGGTCATTTTCATCCTCCCTAAACTTATTCTAATCCAATTAGGGTTTATAACAAATCTTGTGCATCCAATAAGTGCGTGTGTGTCATTAGATTAACATTGAGGTCATTTTCATCATCCTTCGGCGTATTCTAATCCAATATGGGTTTTTAACCAATCTTGTGCAGCCAATAAGTGTGTTTGTAACATTGGTTTAACATTTAGGTCATTTTCGTCCTCCCTAGGTTTATTCTAATCCAATTATGGTTTTTAACCAATCTTGTGCATCCAATAAATGCGTTTGTGTCATTGGTTTAACATTACGGTCATTTTTTCCTCACTAGGTTTATACTAATCCTATTAGGGATTTAAACCAATCTTGTGCATCTAATAAGTCCGTTTGTATCATTGGTTTAACATTTCAGTCATTTTCATCCTCCATAGGCTTATACAAATTCTATTAGGGTTTTTAACCATTCTTAAGCATCCATTAAGTGCGTTTGTATCATTGGTTTAACATTGAGGTCATTTTCGTACTCCCTAGGCTTATTCTAATCCCATTAGGGTTTTGAACCATTCTTGTGCATCCAATATGTGTGTTTGTGTCATTGGTTTAACATTTCCGTCATTTTCGTCCTCCCTAGGTTTATACTAATCCTATTAGGGTTTTTAGCCAATCTTGTGCATCCAATAAGTTCGTTAGTGTCACTGGTTTAACATTTCGGTCATTTTCGTCCTCGTTAGGCTTATACTAATCCTATTAGGGTTTTTAATCAATCTTGTGCATCCAATAAGTGCGTTTGCGTCATTGGATTAACATTTAGGATATTTTCGTCAACGATAGGCTTATTCTAATCCAATTGGTGTTTTTAACCAATCTTATGCATCCAATCAATGCATTTGTTTTATTGGGTTAACATTTAGGTCATTTTCATCATCCTTCGGCGTATTCTAATCCAATTAGGGTTTTTAACCAATCTTGTGCAGCCAATAAGTGTGTTTTTGTCATTGGTTGAAGATTTAGGTCGTTTTCGTCTCCCCTAGGTTTATTCTAATCCAATTAGGGTTTGTAACCAATCTTGTGCATCCAATAAGTGTGTTTGTGTCATTGGTTTAACATTTGGGTCCTTGTTTCCTAAATAGGTTTATACTAATCCTATTAGGGATTTTAACCAATCTTGTGCATCTAATAAGTCCGTTTGTGTCATTGGTTTAACATTTCAGTCATTTTCGTCCTCCATAGGCTTATACTAATTCTATTAGGGTTTTTAACCAATCTTGTGCATCCAATAAGTGCGATTGTGTCATTGGATTAACCTTTAGGTTATTTTCGTCATCCTTCGCCTTATTTTAATCCTTCGCCTTATTTTCGTCCTCCATAGGCTTATACTAATTCTATTAGGGTTTTTAACCAATCTTGTGCATCCAATAAGTGCGATTGTGTCATTGGATTAACCTTTAGGTTATTTTCGTCATCCTTCGCCTTATTCTAATCCAATTAGGGTTTTTGACTGATCTTGTGCATCCAATAAGTGTGTTTGAGTCATTGGAATAACACTTAGGTTATTTTTGTCTTCCTTCGGGTTATTCTAATCAAAATAGGGTTCTTAACCAATCTTAAGCATCCAATAAGTGCGTTTGTGTCATTGGTTTAACATTGAGGTCATCTTTTTCCACCCTAGGCTTATTCTAATCCAATTAGGGTTTTTAACCAATCTTGTGCATCCAATAAGTGCAATTGTGTCATTGGATTGACATTTAGGTCATTTTCATCATCCTTCGGCATATTCTAATCCAATTAGGGTTTTTAACCAATCTTGTGCAGCCAATAAGTGTGTTTGTGTCATTGGTTTAACATTTAGGTCGTTTTCGTCCTCCCTAGGTTTATTCTAATCCAATTAGGGTTTTTAACCAATCTTGTGCAGCCAATAAGTGTGTTTGTGTCATTGGTTTAACATTTAGGCCGTTTTCGTCTCCCCTAGGTTTATTCTAATCCAGTTAGGGTTTTTAACCAATCTTGTGCGTCTAATAAGTGTGTTTCTGTCATTGGTTTAACATTTCGGTCATTTTTTCCTCACTAGGTTTATACCAATCTTGTGCATCCAATAAGTGGGTTTGTGTCATTGGTTTAACATTTGGGACATTTTATCCTCACTAGGATTATACTAATCCTATTAGGGTTTTTAACCAATCTTGTGCATCTAATAAGTCCGTTTGTGTCACTGGTTTAACGTTTCAGTCATTTTCGTCCTCCATAAGCTTATACTAATCCTATTAGAGTTTTTAACCAATCTTCTGCATCCAATAAGTGCGTTTGTGTCATTGGATTAACATTTAGGTTATTTTCGTCATCCTTCGCCTTAATCTAATCCAATTAGGGTTTTTGACCAATCTTGTTCATCCAATAAGTGTGTTTGTGTCATTGGAATAACATTTAGGTTATTTTTGTCTTCCTTCCGGATATTCTAATCAAATTAGGGTTCTTAACCAATCTTAAGCATCCAATAAGTCCGTTTGTGTCATTGGTTTAACTATGAGGTCATCTTTGTCCTCCGTAGGCTTATTCTAATCCAATTAGGGTTTTTAACCAATCTTGTGCATCCAATAAGTGCGTTTGTGTCATTGGATTAACATTTAGGTCATTTTCATCATCCTTCGGCATATTCTATTCCAATTAGTGTTTTTAACCAATCTTTTGCAGCCAATAAATTTGTTTGTGTCATTGGTTTAACATTTAGGTCGTTTTCGTCCTCCCTAGGTTTATTCTAATCCAATTAGGGTTTTTAACCAATCTTGTGCATCCAATAAGTGCGTTTGTGTCATTGGTTTAACATTTCGGTCATTTTTTCCTCACGGCTTATACTAATCCTATTAGGGTTTTTAACCAATCTTGTGCATCTAATAGTTTTTTTGTGTCAATGGTTTAACATTTAGGTCATTTTCATCATCCTTTGGTTTTTCCTAATCCAATTAGGGATTTTTACCATTCTTGTGCATCCAATAAGTGCGTTTGTGTCATTGGATTAACATTTAGGTCATTTTCGTCCTCCTTAGGCTTATTCTAATCCTATTAGGGTTTATAACCAATGTTGTGGATCCAATAAGTGCGTTTTTGTCATTGTTTTAACGTTTAGCTCATTTTTATCCACCCTAGGCTTATTCTAATCCAACTAGTGTTTCTAACCAATCTGGTGCATCCAATAAGTGTGTTTGTGTCATTGGTTTAACATTGAGGTCATTTTCGTTCTACCTAGGCTTATTCCAATCCAATTAGGGTTTTTAACCAATCTTGTGCATCGAATAACTACGTTTGTGTCATTGGATTATCATTTAGGTCATTTTCATCATCCTTCGGCTTATTATAAACCAATTAGGGTTTTTAACCAATCTTGTGCAGTCAATAAGTGCGTTTGTGTCATTAGTTTCATATTTAGTTCGTTTTTGTCCTCCCTAGGTTTATTCTAATCCAATTAGGCTTTTTTACCAATCTTGTGCATCCAATAAGTGCGTTTGTGTCATTTGTTTAACATTTAGGTCATTTTCGTCATCCTTTGGTTTTTCCTAATCCAATTAGGGTTTATAACCAATGTTGTGCATTGAATAAGTGCATTTGTGTCATTGTTTTAACATTTAGCATCGAATAAGTTTGTTTGTGTCATTGGTTTAACATTGAGGTTATTTTCGTCCTCCCTAGGCTTATTCTAATCCAATTAGGGTTTTTAACCAATCTTGTGCATCCAATAACTGCGTTTGTGACATTGGATTAACATTTAGGTTATTTTCATCAACCTTCGGCTTATTCTAATCCAATTAGGGTTTTTAACCAATCTTATGAATCCAATAAATGGGTTTGTTTCATTGGGTTAACATTTAGGTCATTTCCATCATCCTTCGCTTATTCTAATCCAATTAGGGTTTTTAACCAATCTTGTGCATCCAATAAGTGCGTTTGTGTCATTGGTTTAACATTTAGGTCATTTTCGTCCTCCCTAGGTTTATTGAAATCCAATTAGGGGTTTTAACCAATCTTAAGCATCCAATAAGTGCGTTTGTGTTATTGGTTTAACATTGAGGTTATTTTCGTCCTCCCAAGGCTTATTCTAATCCAATTAGGGTTTTTAACCAATCTTGTGCATCCAAATATTGCGTTTGTTTCATTGGATTAACATTTAGGTCATTTTCATCATCCTTCGGCGTATTCTAATCCAATTAGGGTTTTTAACCAATCTTGTGCAGCCAATAAGTGTGTTTTTGACATTGGTTTAACATTTAGGTCGTTTTCGTCTCCCCTAGGTTTATTCTAATCCAATTAGGGTTTTTAACCAATCTTGTGCGTCTAATAAGTGTGTTTCTGTCATTGGTTTAACATTTCGGTCATTTTTTCCTCACTAGGTTTATACCAATCTTGTGCATCCAATAAGTGGGTTTGTGTCATTGGTTTAACATTTGGGACATTTTATCCTCACTAGGATTATACTAATCCTATTAGGGTTTTTAACCAATCTTGTGCATCTAATAAGTCCGTTTGTGTCACTGGTTTAACGTTTCAGTCATTTTCGTCCTCCATAAGCTTATACTAATCCTATTAGAGTTTTTAACCAATCTTCTGCATCCAATAAGTGCGTTTGTGTCATTGGATTAACATTTAGGTTATTTTCGTCATCCTTCGCCTTAATCTAATCCAATTAGGGTTTTTGACCAATCTTGTTCATCCAATAAGTGTGTTTGTGTCATTGGAATAACATTTAGGTTATTTTTGTCTTCCTTCCGGATATTCTAATCAAATTAGGGTTCTTAACCAATCTTAAGCATCCAATAAGTCCGTTTGTGTCATTGGTTTAACTATGAGGTCATCTTTGTCCTCCGTAGGCTTATTCTAATCCAATTAGGGTTTTTAACCAATCTTGTGCATCCAATAAGTGCGTTTGTGTCATTGGATTAACATTTAGGTCATTTTCATCATCCTTCGGCATATTCTATTCCAATTAGTGTTTTTAACCAATCTTTTGCAGCCAATAAATTTGTTTGTGTCATTGGTTTAACATTTAGGTCGTTTTCGTCCTCCCTAGGTTTATTCTAATCCAATTAGGGTTTTTAACCAATCTTGTGCATCCAATAAGTGCGTTTGTGTCATTGGTTTAACATTTCGGTCATTTTTTCCTCACGGCTTATACTAATCCTATTAGGGTTTTTAACCAATCTTGTGCATCTAATAGTTTTTTTGTGTCAATGGTTTAACATTTAGGTCATTTTCATCATCCTTTGGTTTTTCCTAATCCAATTAGGGATTTTTACCATTCTTGTGCATCCAATAAGTGCGTTTGTGTCATTGGATTAACATTTAGGTCATTTTCGTCCTCCTTAGGCTTATTCTAATCCTATTAGGGTTTATAACCAATGTTGTGGATCCAATAAGTGCGTTTTTGTCATTGTTTTAACGTTTAGCTCATTTTTATCCACCCTAGGCTTATTCTAATCCAACTAGTGTTTCTAACCAATCTGGTGCATCCAATAAGTGTGTTTGTGTCATTGGTTTAACATTGAGGTCATTTTCGTCCTACCTAGGCTTATTCTAATCCAATTAGGGTTTTTAACCAATCTTGTGCATCGAATAACTACGTTTGTGTCATTGGATTATCATTTAGGTCATTTTCATCATCCTTCGGCTTATTATAATCCAATTAGGGTTTTTAACCAATCTTGTGCAGTCAATAAGTGCGTTTGTGTCATTAGTTTCATATTTAGTTTGTTTTTGTCCTCCCTAGGTTTATTCTAATCCAATTAGGCTTTTTTACCAATCTTGTGCATCCAATAAGTGCGTTTGTGTCATTTGTTTAACATTTAGGTCATTTTCGTCATCCTTTGGTTTTTCCTAATCCAATTAGGGTTTATAACCAATGTTGTGCATTGAATAAGTGCATTTGTGTCATTGTTTTAACATTTAGCATCGAATAAGTTTGTTTGTGTCATTGGTTTAACATTGAGGTTATTTTCGTCCTCCCTAGGCTTATTCTAATCCAATTAGGGTTTTTAACCAATCTTGTGCATCCAATAACTGCGTTTGTGACATTGGATTAACATTTAGGTTATTTTCATCAACCTTCGGCTTATTCTAATCCAATTAGGGTTTTTAACCAATCTTATGAATCCAATAAATGCGTTTGTTTCATTGGGTTAACATTTAGGTCATTTCCATCATCCTTCGCTTATTCTAATCCAATTAGGGTTTTTAACCAATCTTGTGCATCCAATAAGTGCGTTTGTGTCATTGGTTTAACATTTAGGTCATTTTCGTCCTCCCTAGGTTTATTGAAATCCAATTAGGGGTTTTAACCAATCTTAAGCATCCAATAAGTGCGTTTGTGTTATTGGTTTAACATTGAGGTTATTTTCGTCCTCCCAAGGCTTATTCTAATCCAATTAGGGTTTTTAACCAATCTTGTGCATCCAAATATTGCGTTTGTTTCATTGGATTAACATTTAGGTCATTTTCATCATCCTTCGGCGTATTCTAATCCAATTAGGGTTTTTAACCAATCTTGTGCAGCCAATAAGTGTGTTTTTGACGTTGGTTTAACATTTAGGTCGTTTTCGTCTCCCCTAGGTTTATTCTAATACAATTAGGGTTTTTAACCAATCTTGTGCGTCTAATAAGTGTGTTTCTGTCATTGGTTTAACATTTCGGTCATTTTTTCCTCACTAGGTTTATACCAATCTTGTGCATCCAATAAGTGGGTTTGTGCCATTGGTTTAACATTTGGAACATTTTTTCCTCACTAGGATTATACTAATCCTATTAGGGTTTTTAACCAATCTTGTGCATCCAATAAGTCCGTTTGTGTCACTGGTTTAACATTTCAGTCATTTTCGTCCTCCATAGGCTTATACTAATCCTATTAGAGTTTTTAACCAATCTTCTACATCCAATAAGTGCGTTTGTGTCATTGGATTAACATTTAGGTTATTTTCGTCATCCTTCGCCTTATTCTAATCCAATTAGGGTTTTTGACCAATCTTGTTCATCCAATAAGTCTGTTTGTGTCATTGGAATAACATTTAGGTTATTTTTGTCTTCCTTCGGGATATTCTAATCAAATTAGGGTTCTTAACCAATCTTAAGCATCCAATAAGTGCGTTTGTGTCATTGGTTTAACAATGAGGTCATCTTTGTCCTCCGTAGGCTTATTCTAATCCAATTAGGGTTTTTAACCAATCTTGTGCATCCAATAAGTGCGTTTGTGTCATTGGATTAACATTTAGGTCATTTTCATCATCCTTCGGCATATTCTAATCCAATTAGTGTTTTTAACAATTCTTGTGCAGCCAATAAGTGTGTTTGTGTCATTGGTTTAACATTTAGGTCGTTTTCGTCCTCCCTAGGTTTATTCTAATCCAATTAGGGTTTTTGACCAATCTTGTGCATCCAATAAGTGCGTTTGTGTCATTGGTTTAACATTTCGGTCATTTTTTCCTCACTAGGCTTATACTAATCCTATTAGGGTTTTTAACCAATCTTGTGCATCTAATAAGTTCGTTTGTGTCATTGGTTTAACATTTAGGTCATTTTCGTCATCCTTTGGTTTTTCCTAATCCAATTAGGGATTTTTACCATTCTTGTGCATCCAATAAGTGCGTTTGTGTCATTGGTTTAACATTTAGGTCATTTTCGTCCTCCTGAGGCTTATTCTAATCCTATTAGGGTTTATAATCAATGTTGTGGATCCAATAAGTGCGTTTTTGTCATTGTTTTAACGTTTAGCTCATTTTTATCCACCCTAGGCTTATTCTAATCCAACTAGTGTTTCTAACCAATCTGGTGCATCCAATAAGTGTGTTTGTGTCATTGGTTTAACATTGAGGTCATTTTCGTTCTACCTAGGCTTATTCCAATCCAATTAGGGTTTTTAACCAATCTTGTGCATCGAATAACTACGTTTGTGTCATTGGATTATCATTTAGGTCATTTTCATCATCCTTCGGCTTATTATAAACCAATTAGGGTTTTTAACCAATCTTGTGCAGTCAATAAGTGCGTTTGTGTCATTAGTTTCATATTTAGTTCGTTTTTGTCCTCCCTAGGTTTATTCTAATCCAATTAGGCTTTTTTACCAATCTTGTGCATCCAATAAGTGCGTTTGTGTCATTTGTTTAACATTTAGGTCATTTTCGTCATCCTTTGGTTTTTCCTAATCCAATTAGGGTTTATAACCAATGTTGTGCATTGAATAAGTGCATTTGTGTCATTGTTTTAACATTTAGCATCGAATAAGTTTGTTTGTGTCATTGGTTTAACATTGAGGTTATTTTCGTCCTCCCTAGGCTTATTCTAATCCAATTAGGGTTTTTAACCAATCTTGTGCATCCAATAACTGCGTTTGTGACATTGGATTAACATTTAGGTTATTTTCATCAACCTTCGGCTTATTCTAATCCAATTAGGGTTTTTAACCAATCTTATGAATCCAATAAATGGGTTTGTTTCATTGGGTTAACATTTAGGTCATTTCCATCATCCTTCGCTTATTCTAATCCAATTAGGGTTTTTAACCAATCTTGTGCATCCAATAAGTGCGTTTGTGTCATTGGTTTAACATTTAGGTCATTTTCGTCCTCCCTAGGTTTATTGAAATCCAATTAGGGGTTTTAACCAATCTTAAGCATCCAATAAGTGCGTTTGTGTTATTGGTTTAACATTGAGGTTATTTTCGTCCTCCCAAGGCTTATTCTAATCCAATTAGGGTTTTTAACCAATCTTGTGCATCCAAATATTGCGTTTGTTTCATTGGATTAACATTTAGGTCATTTTCATCATCCTTCGGCGTATTCTAATCCAATTAGGGTTTTTAACCAATCTTGTGCAGCCAATAAGTGTGTTTTTGACATTGGTTTAACATTTAGGTCGTTTTCGTCTCCCCTAGGTTTATTCTAATCCAATTAGGGTTTTTAACCAATCTTGTGCGTCTAATAAGTGTGTTTCTGTCATTGGTTTAACATTTCGGTCATTTTTTCCTCACTAGGTTTATACCAATCTTGTGCATCCAATAAGTGGGTTTGTGTCATTGGTTTAACATTTGGAACATTTTTTCCTCACTAGGATTATACTAATCCTATTAGGGTTTTTAACCAATCTTGTGCATCTAATAAGTCCGTTTGTGTCACTGGTTTAACATTTCAGTCATTTTCGTCCTCCATAGGCTTATACTAATCCTATTAGAGTTTTTAACCAATCTTCTACATCCAATAAGTGTGTTTGTGTCATTGGATTAACATTTAGGTTATTTTCGTCATCCTTCGCCTTATTCTAATCCAATTAGGGTTTTTGACCAATCTTGTTCATCCAATAAGCGTGTTTGTGTCATTGGAATAACATTTAGGTTATTTTTGTCTTCCTTCGGGATATTCTAATCAAATTAGGGTTCTTAACCAATCTTAAGCATCCAATAAGTGCGTTTGTGTCATTGGTTTAACAATGAGGTCATCTTTGTCCTCCGTAGGCTTATTCTAATCCAATTAGGGTTTTTAACCAATCTTGTGCATCCAATAAGTGCGTTTGTGTCATTGGATTAACATTTAGGTCATTTTCATCATCCTTCGGCATATTCTAATCCAATTAGTGTTTTTAACCAATCTTGTGCAGCCAATAAGTGTGTTTGTGTCATTGGTTTAACATTTAGGTCGTTTTCGTCCTCCCTAGGTTTATTCTAATCCAATTAGGGTTTTTAACCAATCTTGTGCATCCAATAAGTGCGTTTGTGTCATTGGTTTAACATTTTGGTCATTTATTCCTCACTAGGCTTATACTAATCCTATTAGGGTTTTTAACAAATCTTGTGCATCTAATAAGTTCGTTTGTGTCATTGGTTTAACATTTAGGTCATTTTCGTCATCTTTTGGTTTTTCCTAATCCAATTAGGGATTTTTACCATTCTTGTGCATCCAATAATTGCGTTTGTGTCATTGGTTTAACATTTAGGTCATTTTAGTCCTCCTTAGGCTTATTCTAATCCTATTAGGGTTTATAGCCAATGTTGTGGATCCAATAAGTGCGTTTTTGTCATTGTTTTAACGTTTAACTCATTTTTATCCACCCTAGGCTTATTCTAATCCAACTAGTGTTTCTAACCAATCTGGTGCATCCAATAAGTTTGTTTGTGTCATTGGTTTAACATTGAGGTCATTTTCGTCCTACCTAGGCTTATTCCAATCCAATTAGGGTTTTTAACCAATCTTGTGCATCGAATAACTACGTTTGTGTCATTGGATTATCATTTAGGTCATTTTCATCATCCTTCGCCTTATTCTAATCCAATTAGTGTTTTTGACCAATCTTGTTCATCCAATAAGTATGTTTGTGTCATTGGAATAACATTTAGGTTATTTTTGTCTTCCTTCGGGATATTCTAATCAAGTTAGGGTTCTTAACCAATCTTAAGCATCCAATAAGTGCATTTGTGTCATTGGTTTAACAATGAGGTCATCTTTGTCCTCCGTAGGCTTATTCTAATCCAATTAGGGTTTTTAACCAATCTTGTGCATCCAATAAGTGCGTTTGTGTCATTGGATTAACATTTAGGTCATTTTCATCATCCTTCGGCATATTCTAATCCAATTAGTGTTTTTAACCAATCTTGTGCAGCCAATAAGTGTGTTTGTGTCATTGGTTGAAGATTTAGGTCGTTTTCGTCTCCCCTAGGTTTATTCTAATCCAATTAGGGTTTGTAACCAATCTTGTGCATCCAATAAGTGCGTTTGTGTCATTGGTTTAACATTTGGGTCCTTGTTTCCTAAATAGGTTTATACTAATCCTAATAGGGATTTTAACCAATCTTGTGCATCTAATAAGTCCGTTTGTGTCATTGGTTTAACATTTAAGTCATTTTCGTCCTCCATAGGCTTATACTAATCCTATTAGGGTTTTTGACGAATCTTGTGCGTCAATAAGTGTGTTTGTATCATTGGAATAACATTTAGGTTATTTCCGTCATCCTTCGGGTTATTCTAATCAAATTAGGGTTCTTAACAAATCTTAAGCATCCAATAAGTGCGTTTGTGTCAATGGTTTAACATTGAGGTCATCTTTGTCCTCCCTAGGTTTATTCTAATCCAATTAGGGTTTTTAACCAATCTTGTGCATCCAATAAGTGCGTTTGTGTCATTGGATTAACATTTAGGTCATTTTCATCATCCTTCGGCATATTCTAATCCAATTAGGGTTTTTAACCAATCTTGTGCATCCAATAAGTGCGTTTGTGTCATTGGATTAACATTTCGGTCATTTTTTCCTCACTAGGCTTATACTAATCCTATTAGGGTTTTTAACCAATCTTGTGCATCTAATAAGTCCGTTTGTGTCATTGGTTTTACATTTAAGTCATTTTCGTCATCCTTTGGTTTTTCCTAATCCAATTACTGTTTTTTTACCATTCTTGTGCATCCAATAAGTGCGTTTGTGTCATTGGTTTAACATTTAGGTCATTTTCGTCCTCCCTAGGTTTTTTTCATCATCCTTCGGCTTATTCTAATCCAATTAGTGCACCCAATAAGTGCGTTAGTGTCATTGGTTTAACATTTAGGTCATTTTCGTCCTCCGTAGGTTTATTCTAATCCAATTACGGTTTTTAACCAATCATGTACATCCAATAAGTCCGTTTGTGTCATTGGTTTAACGTTTTGGTCATTTTCGTCCTCCCTAGGCTTATACTAATCCTATTAGTGTTTTTAGCCAATCTTGTGAGTCCTATAAGTGTGTTTGTGTCATTCGTTTAACATTTCGGTCATTTTCGTCCTCCCTAGGCTTATACTAATCCTATTACGGTTTTTAACCAATCTTGTGCATCCAATAAGTGCGTTTGTGTCATTAGATTAACATTTAGGTTATTTTCGTCAACCTTCGGCTTATTCTAATCCAATTAGGGTTTTTAACCAATCTTATGCATCCAATAAATGCGTTTGTGTCATTGTGTTAAAATTTAGGTCATTTTCATCATCATTCGGCTTATTCTAATCCAATTAGGGTTTTTAACCAATCTTGTGCATCCAATAAGTGCCTTTGTGTCATTGGTTTAACATTTAGGTCATTTTCGTCCTCCCTAGGTTTATTTTAATACAATTAGGGGTTTTAACCAATGTTAAGCATCCAATAAGTGCGTTTGTGTTATTGGTTTAACATTGAGGTCATTTTCGTCCTCCCTAAACTTATTCTAATCCAATTAGGGTTTATAACGAATCTTGTGCATCCAATAAGTGCGTGTGTGTCATTAGATTAACATTTAGGTCATTTTCATCATCCTTCGGCGTATTCTAATCCAATATGGGTTTTTAACCAATCTTGTGCAGCCAATAAGTGTGTTTGTAACATTGGTTTAACATTTAGGTCATTTTCGTCCTTCCTAGGTTTATTCTAATCCAATTATGGTTTTTAACCAATCTTGTGCATCCAATAAGTGCGTTTGTGTCATTGGTTTAACATTACGGTCATTTTTTCCTCACTAGGTTTATACTAATCCTATTAGGGATTTTAACCAATCTTGTGCATCTAATAAGTCCGTTTGTATCATTGGTTTAACATTTCAGTCATTTTCATCCTCCATAGGCTTATACTAATTCTATTAGGGTTTTTAACCAATCTTATGCATCCAATAAGTGCGTTTGTGTCATTGGATTAACATTTAGGTTATTTTCGTCATCCTTCGGCTTATTCTAATCCAATTACGGTTTTTAACCAATCTTATGCATCCAATAAATGCGTTTGTGTCATTGGGTTAACATTTAGGTCATTTTCATCATCCTTCGGCTTATTCTAATCCAATTAGGGTTTTTAACCAATCTTGTGCATCCAATAAGTGCGTTTGTGTCATTGGTTTAACATTTCAGTCATTTTCATCCTCCCTAGGCTTATACTAATCCCATTAGGGTTCTTAACCAATCTTGTGCATCCAATAAGTGCGTTTGTGTCATTGGTTTAACATTTAGGATATTTTCGTCAACGTTCAGCTTAATCTAATCCAATTAGTGTTTTTAAACAAACTTATGCATCCAATAAATGCATTTGTTTTATTGGGTTAACATTTACGTCATTTTCATCATCCTTCGGCGTATTCTAATCCGATTAGGGTTTTTAACCAATCTTGTGCAGCCAATAAGTGTGTTTTTGTCATTGGTTGAAGATTTAGGTCGTTTTCGTCTCCCCTAGGTTTATTCTAATCCAATTAGGGTTTGTAACCAATCTTGTGGATCCAATAAGTGCGTTTGTGTCATTGGTTTAACATTTGGGTCCTTGTTTCCTAAATAGGTTTATACTAATCCTATTAGGGATTTTAACTTATCTTGTGCATC
>JBBPBP010009777.1:24272512-24293706 GCA_037974735.1 Cicer chorassanicum
TTTTAACCAATCTTGAGCATCCGATAAGTGCGTTTGTGTCATTGGTTTAACATTTTGGTCATTTTTTCCTCACTAGGCTTATACTAATCCTATTAGGGTTTTTAACCAATCTTAAGCATCCAATAAGTGCGTTTGTGTCATTTGTTTAACATTGAGGTCATTTTGGTCTTCCCTAGGCTTATACTAATCCAATTAGGGTTTTTAACCAATCTTGAGCATCCAATAAGTGCGTTTGTGTCATTGGATTAACATTTAGGTCATATTCATCATCCTTCGGCTTTTTCTAATCTAATTAAGTTTTTTAACCAATCTTGTGCATCCAATAAGTGCGCTAGTGTCATTGGTTTAACATTTAGGTCATTTTCGTCATCCTTTGGTTTTTCCGAATCCAATTAGGGTTTTTTTACCATTCTTGTGCATCCCATAAGTGCGTTTGTGTCATTGGTTTATCATCTAGGTCATTTTCGTCCTTGTTAGGCTTATTCTAATCCAATTAGAGTTTATAACCAATCTTGTGCATCCAACAAGTGCGTTTGTGTAATTGGTTTAACATTTCTGTCATTGGTTTAATCCAATTAGGCTCATTTTTGTCCACCCTAGGCTTATTCTAATCCAATTAGTGATTCTAACCAATCTTGTGCATCCAATAAGTATGTTCGTGTCATTGGTTTAACATTGAGGTCATTTTCGTCATCCCTAGGCTTATTCTAATCCAATTAAGGTTTTTAACCAATATTGTGCATCCAATAAGTGCGTTTGTGTCATTTGATTAACATTTAGGTCATTTTCATTATCCTTCTGCTTATTCTAATCCAATTAATGTTTTTAACCAATCTTGTGCAGTCAATTAGTGCGTTTATGTCATTGGTTTAATATTTAGGTCGTTTTCGTCCTCCCTAGGTTTATTCTAATCCAATTAGGGTTTTTAACCAATCTTGTGCATCCAATAAGTGCGTTTGTGTCATTGGTTTAACATTTCGGTCATTTTTTCCTCACTAGGCTTATACTAATCCTATTAGGGTTTTTAACCAATCATGTGCATCTAATAAGTCCATTTGTGTCAATTGTTTAACATTTCAGTCATTTTAGTCCTCCATAGGCTTATACTAATCCTATTTGGGTTTTTAAACAATCTTGTGCATCCAATGAGTGCGTTTGTGTCATTGGATTGACATTTAGGTTATTTTCGTCATCCCTCGGCTTATTCTAATCCAATTAGGGTTTTTGACCAATCTTGTGCATCCAATAAGTGTGTTTGTGTCATTGGAAAAACATTTAGGTCATTTTTGTCTTCCTTCGTGTTATTCTAATCCAATGAAGGTTTTTAACCAATCTTAAGCATCCAATAAGTGCGTTTGTGTCATTGGTTTAATATTTAGGTCGTTTTCGCCTCCCTAGGCTTATTCTAATCCAATTAGGGTTTATAACCAATCTTGTGCATCCAATAAGTGTGTTTGTGTAATTGTTTTAACATTTTGCTCATTTTTGTCCACCCTAGCCTTATTCTAATCCAATTAGTGTTTCTAACCAATCTTATGCATCCAATAAGTGCGTTTGTGTCGTTCGTTCAACATTTAGGTCATTTTGGTCATCCTTTGGTTTATTATAATTCAATTAGGGCTTTTAACCAATCTTGAGCATCCGATAAGTGCGTTTGTGTCATTGGTTTAACATTTTGGTCATTTTTTCCTCACTAGGCTTATACTAATCCTATTAGGGTTTTTAACCAATCTTAAGCATCCAATAAGTGCGTTTGTGTCATTTGTTTAACATTGAGGTCATTTTGGTCTTCCCTAGGCTTATACTAATCCAATTAGGGTTTTTAACCAATCTTGAGCATCCAATAAGTGCGTTTGTGTCATTGGTTTAACATTTCGGTCATTTTTTCCTCACTAGGCTTATACTAATCCTATTAGGGTTTTTAACCAATCTTCAGCATCCAATAAGTGTGTTTGTGTCATTGGTTTAAAATTTCAGTCATTTTCGTCCTCCATAGGCTTATACTAATCCTATAAGGGTTTTTAGCCAATCTTGTGCATCCAATAACTGCGTTTGTGTCATTGGATTAACATTTAGGTTATTTTCGTTATCCTTCTACTTATTCTATTCCAATTAGGGTTTTTGAGCATTCTTGTGCATCCAATAAGTGTGTTTGCGTCATTGGAATAACATTTAGGTCATTTTTGTATTCCTTCGGGTTATTCTAATCCAATTAGGGTGTTTAACTAATCTTAAGCATCCAATAAGTGCGTTTGTGTCATTGGTTTAACATTAAGGTCATTTTCGTCCTTCTTGTCTTATTCTAATCCAATTAGGGTTTTTAACCAATCTTGTGCATCCAATAAGTGCGTTTGTGTCATTGGACTTACATTTAGGTCATTTTCATCATCCTTCAGCGTATTCTACTCCAATTAGGGTTTTTAACCAATCTTGTGTAGTCAATAAGTGCGTTTGTGTCATTGGTTTAATATTTAGGTCGTTTTCGGCCTCCCTTGGTTTATTCTAATCAAATTAGGGTTTATAACCAATCTTGTGCATCCAATAAGTGCGTTTGTGTCATTGTTTTAACATTTTGCTCATTTTTGTCTACCCTAGCCTTATTCTAATCCAATTAGTGTTTCTAACCAATCTTATGCATCCAATAAGTGCGTTTGTGTCGTTCATTCAACATTTAGGTTATTTTTGTCATTCTTTGGTTTATTATAATTCAATTAGGGTTTTTAACCAATCTTGAGTATCCGATAAGTGCGTTTGTGTCATTGGTTTAACATTTTGGTCATTTTTTCCTCACTATGCTTATACTAATCCTATTAGGGTTTTTATCCAATCTTAAGCATCCAATAAGTGCGTTTGTGTCATTTGTTTAACATTGAGGTCATTTTGGTCTTCCCTAGGCTTATACTAATCCAATTAGGGTTTTTAACCAATCTTCAGCATCCAATAAGTGTGTTTGTGTCATTGGTTTAAAATTTCAGTCATTTTCGTCCTCCATAGGCTTATACTAATCCTATAAGGGTTTTTAGCCAATCTTGTGCATCCAATAACTGCGTTTGCGTCATTGGATTAACATTTAGGTTATTTTCGTTATCCTTCAACTTATTCTATTCCAATTATGGTTTTTGAGCAATCTTGTGCATCCAATAAGTGTGTTTGTGTCATTGGAATAACATTTAGGTCATTTTTGTATTCCTTCGGGTTATTCTAATCCAATTAGGGTGTTTAACCAATCTTAAGCATCCAATAAGTGCGTTTGTGTCATTGGATTTACATTTAGGTCATTTTCATCATCCTTCGGCGTTATTCTAATCCAGTTAGGGTTTTTAACCAATCTTAAGCATCCAATAAGTGCATTTGTGTCATTTGTTTAACATTGAGGTCATTTTTTTCTTCCCAAGGCTTATTCTAATCCAATTAGGGTGGTTAACAAATCTTGTGCATCGAATAAGTGTGTTTGTGTCATTGGATTAACATTTAAGTCATTTTTGTCATCCTTTGGATTCTTGTAATCCAATTAGGGTTTTGAACCAATCTTGTGCATCCAATAAGGGCGTTTGTGTCATTGGATTAACATTTAGGTCATTGTCGTCATCCTTCGGCTTATTCAAATCCAATTAGGGTTTTTAACCAATATTGTGCAGCCAATAAGTGCGTTTGTGTCATTGGTTTAACATTTAGGTCAGTTTCAACCTCCCTAGGTTTATTCTAATCCAATTAGGGTTTATAACCAATCTTGTGCATCTAATAACTGGGTTTGTGTCTTTGTTTTAACATTTAGCTCATTTTTATCTACCTAGGCTTATTCTAATCCAATTAGTGTTTCTAACCAATTTTGTGCATCCAATAAGTGCGTTTGTGTCATTGGTTTAACATTGAGGTCATTTTCGTCATACCTAGGCTTATTCTAATCCAATTAGGGTTTTTAACCAATCATGTGCATCCAATAAGTGCTTTTGTGTCATTGGATTAACATTTAGGTCATTTTCATCATCCTTCGGCTTATTCTAATCCAATTAGGGTTTTTAACCAATCTTGTGCAGTCAATAAGTGCGTTTGTGTCATTGGTTTAATATTTAGATCATTTTCGTCCTCCCTAGGTTTATTCCAATCCAATTAATGTCTTTAACCAATCTTGTGCATCCAATAAGTGCGTTTGTGTCATTAGGGTTTTTAATCAATCTTGTGCATCTAATAAGTCCGTTTGTGTCATTGGTTTAACATTTCAGTCATTTTCGTTCTCCATAGGCTTCTACTAATCCTATTAGGGTTTTTAACCAATCTTGGGCATCCAATAAGTGCGTTTGTGTCATTAGATTAACATTTAGGTTATTTTCGTCATCCTTCAACTTGTTCTAATCTAATTATGGTTTTTGACCAATCTTGTGCATCCAATAAGTGTGTTTATGTCATTTTCGTCATCCTTCGGCTTATTCTAATCCAATTAGGGATTTTAACACATCTTGTGCTTCCAATAAATACGTTTGTGTCATTGGTTTAACATTTAGGTTATTTTCGTCCTCCGTAGGTTTATTCTAATCCAATAAGGCTTTTTAACCAATCTTGTGCATCTAATAAGTGGGTTTGCGTCATTGGTTTAAATTTTCGATCATTTTCATCCTTCCTATGCGTATACTAATCCCATTAGAGTTTTTAACCAATTTTGTGCATCCGATAAGTGCTTTTGTGTCATTGGATTAACATTTAGGGTATTTTCGTCATCCTTCGGCTTATTGTAATCCAATTAGGGTTTTTGACCAATCTTATGCATCCAATAAGTACATTTCTGTCATTGGAATAACATTTAGGTCATTTTTGTCTTCCTTCGGGTTATTCTAATCCAATTAGGGTTTTTAACAAATATTAAGCATGCAATAAATGCGTTTGCGTCATTGGTTTAACATTGAGGTCATTTTCGTCCTCCATAGGCTTATATAAATCCTATTAGTGTTTTTAACCAATCTTGTGCATCCAATAAGTGTGTTTGTGTCATTGGATTAACATTTAGGTCATTTTCATCATCCTTCGGCTTATTCTAATCCAATTAGGGTTTTTAACCAATCTTGTGCAGCCAATTAGTGCGTTTGTGTCATTGGATTAATATTTAGGTCAGTTTTGTCCTCCCTAGGTTTATTCTAATCCGATTAGGGTTTTTAACCAATCTTGTGCATCCAATAAGTGCGTTTGTGTCATTGGTTTAACATTTTTGTCATTTTTTCCTCACTAGGCTTATACTAATCCAATTAGGGTTTTTGACCAATCTTGTGCATCCAATAAGTGTGTTTGTGTCATTGGAATATCATTTAGGCCATTTTTGTCTTCCTTCATGTTATTTTAATCCAATTACGGTTTTTTACCAATCTTAAGCAATCAATAAGCGCGTTTGTGTCATTGGTTTAACATTGAGGTCATTTTTGTCGTCCCTAGGCTTATTCTAATCCAACTAGGGTGTTTAGCCATTCTTGGGCATCGAATAAGTGTGTTTGTGTCATTGGATTAACATTTTTTTCATCCTTTGACTTCTTCTAATCCAATTAGTATTTTTAACCAACCATGTGCATCCAATAAAGGCGTTTATGTCATTGGATTAACATTTAGGTCATTTTCGTCATCCTTCGGCTTATTCTAATCCAATTAGGGGTTTTAACCAATCTTGTGGATCCAATAAGTGCGTTTGTGTCATTGGTTTAACATTTAGGTCATTTTCGTCCTCCATAGGTTTATTCTAATCCAAATAGGGTTTTTAACCAATCTTGTGCATCCAATAAGTGTGTTTGTGTCGTTGGAATAACATTTAGGTGATTTTCGTCTTCCTTCGGGTTATTCTAATCCAATTAGGGTTTTTAACCAATCTTAAGTATCCAATAAGTGCGTTCGTGTCATTGGTTTAACATTGAGGTCTTTTTTGTCCTCCGTAGGCTTATTCGAATAAGTGTGTTTGTGTCATTGGATTAACATTTAGGTTATTTTCGTCATCCTTCAACTTATTCTAATCCAATTAGGGTTTTTGACCAATCATGTGCATCCAATAAGTGTGTTTGTGTCATTGGAATAACATTTAGGTCATTTTTGTCTTCCTTCGGGTTATTCCAATCCAATTAGGGTTTTTAACCAATCTTAAGCATGCAATAAGTGCGTTTGTGTCATTGGTTTAAATTTTAGGTCATTTTCGTCCTCCCTAGGTTTATTCTAATCCAATTAGGGTTTTTAACCAATCTTGTGCATCCAATAAGTGTGTTTGTGTCATTGGAATAACATTTAGGTCATTTTCGTCTTCCTTCAGGTTATTCTAATCCAATTAGGGTTTTTAACCAATCTTAAGCATCCAATAAGTGCGTTCGTGTCATTGGTTTAATATTGAGGTATTTTTGTCCTCCGTAGGCTTATTCGAATAAGTGTGTTTGTGTCATTGGATTAACATTTAGGTTATTTTCGTCATCCTTCGGCTTATTCTAATCAAATTAGGGTTTTTGACCAATCTTGTGCATCCAATAAGTGTGTTTGTGTCATTGGAATAACATTTAGGTCATTTGTGTCTTCCTTCGGGTTATTCTAATCCAATTAGGGTTTTTAACCAATCTTATGCATGCAATAAGTGCGTTTGTGTCATTGTTTTAACATTGAAGTCATTTTCGTCCTCCATAGGCTTATATAAATCCTATTAGGGTTTTTAACCAATCTTGTGCATCCAATAAGTGCGTTTGTGTCATTAGATTAACATTTAGTTTGTTTTCGTCATCCTTCAACTTGTTCTAATCCAATTAGAGTTTTTGACCAATCTTGCGCATCCAATAAGTGTGTTTGTGTCATTATAATATCATTTAGGTCATTTTTGTCTTCCTTCATGTTATTCTAATCCAATTACGGTTTGTTACCAATCTTAAGCATTCAATAAGTGCGTTTGTGTCATTGGTTTAACATTGAGGTCATTTTTGTCGTCCCTAGGCTTATTCTAATCCAATTAGGGTGTTTAACCATTCTTGTGCATCGAATAAGTGTGTTTGTGTCATTGGATTAACATTTAAGTCATTTTTGTCATCCTTTGACTTCTTCTAATCCAATTAGTATTTTGAACCAACCTTGTGCATCCAATAAAGGCGTTTATGTCATTGGATTAACATTTAGGTCATTTTTATCATCCTTTGGCTTATTCTAATCCAATTAGGGTTTTTAACCAATCTTGTGTAGCAGAGTAGTGCGTTTGTGTCATTGGTTTAATATTTAGGTCGTTTTCGTCCTCCCTAGGTTTATTCTAATCCAATTAGGGTTTTTAACCAATCTTGTGCATCCAATAAGTGCGTTTGTGTCATTGGTTTAACATTTTTGTCATTTTTTCCTCACTAGGCTTATACTAATCCTATTAGGGTTTTTAACCATTCTTGTGCATCTAATAAGTCCGTTTGTGTCATTGGTTTAACATTTCGGTCATTTTCATCCTCCATAGGCTTATACTAATCCTATTAGGGTTTTTAACCAATCTTGTGCATCCAATAAGTGTGTTTGTGTCATTGGATTAACATTTAGGTTATTTTCGTCATCCTTCGGCTTATTCTAATCCTATTAGGGTTTTTAACCAATCTTGTACAGTAAATAAGTGCATTTGTGTCATTGGTTCAAAATTTAGGTCGTTTTCTTCCTCCCTAGGTTTATTCTAATCCAGTTAGGGTTTTTAACAAATCTTGTCCATCCAATAAGTGCGTTTGTGTCATTAGATTAACATTTAGGTTATTTTCGTCATCCTTCAACTTGTTCTAATCCAATTATGGTTTTTGACCAATCTTGTGCATCCAATAAGTGTGTTTGTGTCATTGGAATATCATTTAGGCCATTTTTGTCTTCCTTCATGTTATTTTAATCCAATTACAGTTTTTTTACCAATTTTAAGCAATCAATAAGCGTGTTTGTGTCATTGGTTTAACATTGAGGTCATTTTTGTCGTCCCTAGGCTTATTCTAATCCAATTAGGGTGTTTAGCCATTCTTGTGCATCGAATAAGTGTGTTTGTGTCATTGGATTAATATTTAAGTCATTTTTGTCATCCTTTGACTTCTTCTAATCCAATTTGTATTTTGAACCAACCATGTGCATCCAATAAAGGCGTTTATGTCATTGGATTAACATTTAGGTCATTTTCGTCATCCTTCGGCTTATTCTAATCCAATTAGGGGTTTTAACCAATCATGTGGATCCAATAAGTGCGTTTGTGTCATTGGTTTAACATTTAGGTCATTTTCGTCCTTCCTAGGTTTATTCTAATCCAAATAGGGTTTTTAACCAATCTTGTGCATCCAACAAGTGTGTTTGTGTCGTTGGAATAACATTTAGGTCATTTTCGTCTTCCTTCGGGTTATTCTAATCCAATTAGGGTTTTTAACCAATCTTAAGCATCCAATAAGTGCGTTCGTGTCATTGGTTTAACATTGAGGTCTTTTTTGTCCTCCGTAGGCTTATTCGAATAAGTGTGTTTGTGTCATTGGATTAACATTTAGGTTATTTTCGTCATCCTTCAAATTATTCTAATCCAATTAGGGTTTTTGACCAATCTTGTGCATCCAATAAGTGTGTTTGTGTCATTGGAATAACATTTAGGTCATTTTTGTCTTCCTTCGGGTTATTCTAATCCAATTAGGATTTTTAACAAATATTAAGCATGCAATAAATGCGTTTGTGTCATTGGTTTAACATTGAGGTCATTTTCGTCCTCCATAGGCTTATATAAATCCTATTAGTGTTTTTAACCAATCTTGTGCATCCAATAAGTGCGTTTGTGTCATTGGATCAACATTTAGGTCATTTTCATCATCCTTCGGCTTATTCTAATTGAATTAGGGTTTTTAACGAATGTTGTGCAGCCAATAAGTGGGTTTGTGTCATTGGTTTAATATTTAGGTCGTTTTCGTCCTCCCTAGGTTTATTCTAATCCAGTTAGGGTTTTTAACAAATCTTGTGCATCCAATAAGTGTGTTTGTGTCATTAGGGTTATTAACCAATCTTGTGCATCTAATAAGTCCGTTTGTGTCATTGGTTTGACATTCCAGTCATTTTCATTCTTCATAGGCTTCTATTAATCCTATTAGGGTTTTTAACCAATCTTGTGCATCCAATAAGTGCGTTTGTGTCATTAGACTAACATTTAGGTTATTTTCGTCATCCTTCAACTTGTTCAAATCCAATTAAGGTTTTTGACCAATCTTGTGCATCCAATAAGTGTGGTTGTGTCATTCGAATATCATTTAGGCCATTATTGTCTTCCTTCATGTTATTTTAATCCAATTACGATTTTTAACCAATCTTAAGCAATCAATAATCGCGTTTGTGTCATTGGTTTAACATTGAGGTCATTTTTGTCGTCCCTAGGCTTATTCTAATCCAATTAGGGTGTTTAGCCATTCTTGTGCATCGAATAAGTGTGTTTGTGTCATTGGATTAACATTTAAGTCATTTTTGTCATCCTTTGACTTCTTCTAATCCAATTAGTATTTTGAACGAACCATGTGCATCCAATAAAGGCGTTTATGTCATTGGATTAACATTTAGGTCATTTTCGTCATCCTTCGGCTTATTCTAATCCAATTAGTGTTTTTAACCAATCTTGTGGATCCAATAAGTGCGTTTGTGTCATTGGTTTAACATTTAGGTCATTTTCGTCCTCCCTAGGTTTATTCTAATCCAAATAGGGTTTTTAACCAATCTTGTGCATCCAATAAGTGTGTTTGTGTCATTGGAATAACATTTAGGTTATTTTTCGTCTTCCTTCGGGTTATTCTAATCCAATTACGGTTTTTAACCAATCTTAAGCATCCAATAAGTGCGTTCGTGTCATTGGTTTAACATTGAGGTCTTTTTTGTCCTCCGTAGGCTTATTCGAATAAGTGTGTTTGTGTCATTGGATTAACATTTAGGTTATTATCGTTATCCTTCGGCTTATTTTAATCCAATTAGGGTATTTGACCAATCTTGTGCATCCAATAAGTGTGTTTGTGTCATTGGAATAACATTTAGGTCATTTTTGTCTTCCTTCATGTTATTTTAATCCAATTACGGTTTTTTACCAATCTTAAGCAATCAATAAGCGCGTTTGTGTCATTGGTTTAACATTGAGGTCATTTTTGTCGTCCCTAGGCTTATTCTAATCCAATTAGGGTGTTTAGCCATTCTTGTGCATCGAATAAGTGTGTTTGTGTCATTGGATTAACATTTAAGTCATTTTTGTCATCCTTTGACTTCTTCTAATCCAATTAGTATTTTGAACAAACCATGTGCAGCCAATAAAGGCGTTTATGTCATTGGATTAACATTTAGGTCATTTTCGTCATCCTTCGGCTTATTCTAATCCAATTAGGGTTTTTAACCAATCTTGTGGATCCAATAAGTGTGTTTGTGTCATTGGTTTAACATTTAGGTCATTTTCGTCCTCCTTAGGTTTATTCTAATCCAAATAGGGTTTTTAACCAATCTTGTGCATCCAATAAGTGTGTTTGTGTCATTGGAATAACATTTAGGTCATTTTTCGTCTTCCTTCGGGTTATTCTAATCCAATTAAGGTTTTGAACCAATCTTAAGCATCCAATAAGTGCGTTCGTGTCATTGGTTTAACATTGAGGTCTTTTTTGTCCTCCGTAGGCTTATTCGAATAAGTGTGTTTGTGTCATTGGATTAACATTTAGGTTATTTTCGTTATCCTTCAGCTTATTTTAATCCAATTAGGGTTTTTGACAAATCTTGTGCATCCAATAAGTGTGTTTGTGTCATTGGAATAACATTTAGGTCATTTTTGTCTTCCTTCGGGTTATTCTAATCCAATTAGGGTTTTTAACAAATATTAAGCATGCAATAAATGCGTTTGTGTCATTGGTTTAACATTGAGGTCATTTTCGTCGTCCATAGGCTTATATAAATCCTATTAGTGTTTTTAACCAATCTTGTGCATCCAATAAGTGCGTTTGTGTAATTAGATCAACATTTAGGTCATTTTCATCATCCTTCGGCTTATTCTAATCCAATTAGGGTTTTTAACGAATCTTGTGCAGCCAATAAGTGAGTTTGTGTCATTGGTTTAATATTTAGGTCGTTTTCTTCCTCCCTAGGTTTATTCTAATCCAGTTAGGTTTTTTAACAAATCTTGTCCATCCAATAAGTGTGTTTGTGTCATTGGTTTAACATTTAGGTCATTTTCGTCCTCCTTAGGTTTATTCTAATCCAAATAGGGTTTTTAACCAATCTTGTGCATCCAATAAGTGTGTTTGTGTCATTGGAATAACATTTAGGTCATTTTTCGTCTTCCTTCGGGTTATTCTAATCCAATTAAGGTTTTGAACCAATCTTAAGCATCCAATAAGTGCGTTCGTGTCATTGGTTTAACATTGAGGTCTTTTTTGTCCTCCGTAGGCTTATTCTAATAAGTGTGTTTGTGTCATTGGATTAACATTTAGGTTATTTTCGTTATCCTTCAGCTTATTTTAATCCAATTAGGGTTTTTGACCAATCTTGTGCATCCAATAAGTGTGTTTGTGTCATTGGAATAACATTTAGGTCATTTTTGTCTTCCTTCGGGTTATTCTAATCCAATTAGGGTTTTTAACAAATATTAAGCATGCAATAAATGCGTTTGTGTCATTGGTTTAACATTGAGGTCATTTTCGTCGTCCATAGGCTTATATAAATCCTATTAGTGTTTTTAACCAATCTTGTGCATCCAATAAGTGCGTTTGTGTAATTAGGTCAACATTTAGGTCATTTTCATCATCCTTCGGCTTATTCTAATCCAATTAGGGTTTTTAACGAATCTTGTGCAGCCAATAAGTGAGTTTGTGTCATTGGTTTAATATTTAGGTCGTTTTCGTCCTCCCTAGGTTTATTCTAATCCAGTTAGGTTTTTTAACAAATCTTGTCCATCCAATAAGTGTGTTTGTGTCATTAGGGTTATTAACCAATCTTGTGCATCTAATAAGTCCGTTTGTGTCATTGGTTTGACATTTCAGTCATTTTCATTCTCCATAGGCTGCTACTAATCCTATTAGGGTTTTTAACCAATCTTGTGCATCCAATAAGTGCGTTTGTGTCATTAGATTAACATTTAGGTTATTTTCGTCATCCTTCAACTTGTTCTAATCCAAATAGGGTTTTTGACCAATCTTGTGCATCCAATAAGTGTGTTTGTGTCATTGGAATATCATTTAGGCCATTTTTGTCATCCTTCATGTTATTTTAATCCAATTACGGTTTTTTACCAATCTTAAGCAATCAATAAGCGCGTTTGTGTCATTGGTTTAACATTGAGGTCATTTTTGTCGTCCCTAGGCTTATTCTAATCCAATTAGGGTGTTTAACCATTCTTGTGCATCGAATAAGTGTGTTTCTGTCATAGGATTAACATTTAAGTCATTTTTGTCATCCTTTGACTTCTTCTAATCCAATTAGTATTTTGAACCAACCATGTGCATCCAATAAAGGCGTTTATGTCATTGGATTAACATTTAGGTCATTTTTGTCATCCTTTGGCTTATTCTAATCCAATTAGGGTTTTTGACCAATCTTGTGGATCCAATAAGTGCGTTTGTGTCATTGGTTTAACATTTAGGTCATTTTCGTCCTCCCTAGGTTTATTCTAATCCAAATAGGGTTTTTAACCAATCTTGTGCATCCAATAAGTGTGTTTGTGTCATTGGAATAACATTTAGGTCATTTTTCGTCTTCCTTCGGGTTATTCTAATCCAATTAGGGTTTTTAACCAATCTTAAGCATCCAATAAGTGCGTTCGTGTCATTGGTTTAACATTGAGGTCTTTTTTGTCCTCCGTAGGCTTATTCGAATAAGTGTGTTTGTGTCATTGGATTAACATTTAGGTTATTTTTGTTATCCTTCGGCTTATTTTAATCCAATTAGGGTTTTTGACCAATCTTGTGCATCCAATAAGTGTCTTTGTGTCATTGGAATAACATTTAGGTCGCTTTTGTCTTCCTTCGGGTTATTCTAATCCAATTAGGGTTTTTAACAAATATTAAGCATGCAATAAATGTGTTTGTGTCATTGGTTTAACATTGAGGTCATTTTCGTCCTCCATAGGCTTATATAAATCCTATTAGTGTTTTTAACCAATCTTGTGCATCCAATAAGTGCGTTTGTGTCATTGGATTAACATTTAGGTCATTTTCATCATCCTTCAGCTTATTCTAATCCAATTAGGGTTTTTAACGAATCTTGTGCATCCAATAAGTGTGTTTGTGTCATTGGAATAACATTTAGGTCATTTTTGTCTTCCTTCGGGTTATTCTAATCCAATTAGGGTTTTTAACAAATATTAAGCATGCAATAAATGTGTTTGTGTCATTGGTTTAACATTGAGGTCATTTTCGTCCTCCATAGGCTTATATAAATCCTATTAGTGTTTTTAACCAATCTTGTGCATCCAATAAGTGCGTTTGTGTAATTAGATCAACATTTAGGTCATTTTCATCATCCTTCGGCTTATTCTAATCCAATTAGGGTTTTTAAGGAATCTTGTGCAGCCAATAAGTGCGTTTGTGTCATTGGTTTAATATTTAGGTCGTTTTCGTCCTCCCTAGGTTTATTCTAATCCAATTAGGGTTTTTAACCAATCTTGTGCATCCAATAAGTGTGTTTGTGTCATTGGAATAACAATTAGGTCATTTTTCGTCTTCCTTCGGGTTATTGTAATCCAATAAGGGTTTTTAACCAATCTTAAGCATCCAATAAGGGTTTTTAACATTGAGGTCTTTTTTGTCCTCCTTAGGCTTATTCGAATAAGTGTGTTTGTTTCATTGGATTAACATTTAGGTCATTTTCGTTATCCTTCGGCTTATTTTAATCCAATTAGGGTTTTTGACCAATCTTGTGCATCCAATAAGTGTGTTTGTATCATTGGAATAACATTTATGTCATTTTTGTCTTCCTTCGGGTTATTCTAATCCAATTAGGGTTTTTAACAAATATTAAGCATGCAATAAATGTGTTTGTGTTATTGGTTTAACATTGAGGTCATTTTCGTCCTCCATAGCCTTATATAAATCCTATTAGTGTTTTTAACCAATCTTGTGCATCCAATAAGTGCGTTTCTGTCATTAGATTAACATTTAGGTTATTTTCGTCATCCTTCAACTTGTTCTAATCCAATTAGGGTTTTTGACAAATCTTGTGCATCCAATAAGTGTGTTTTGGTCATTGGAATATCATTTAGGTCATTTTTGTCTTCCTTCATGTTATTCTAATCCAATTACGATTTTTTACCAATCTTAAGCAATCAATAAGTGCGTTTATGTCATTGGTTTAACATTGAGGTCATTTTTGTCTTCCTTCGGGTTATTCTAATCCAATTAGGGTTTTTAACAAATATTAAGCATGCAATAAATGCGTTTGTGTCATTGGTTTAACATTGAGGTCATTTTCATCCTCCATAGGCTTATATAAATCCTATTAGTGTTTTTAACCAATCTTGTGCATCCAATAAGTGCGTTTGTGTCATTGGATTAACATTTAGGTCATTTTCATCATCCTTCGGCTTATTCTAATCCAATTAGGGTTTTTAACGAATCTTGTGCAGCCAATAAGTGGGTTTGTGTCATTGGTTTAATATTTAGGTCGTTTTCGTCCTCCCTAGGTTTATTCTAATCCAGTGAGGGTTTTTAACCAATCTTGTGGATCCAATAAGTGCGTTTGTGTCATTGGTTTAACATTTTTGTCATTTTTTCCTCACTATGCTTATACTAATCCTATTAGGGTTTTTAACCAATCTTGTGCATCTAATAAGTCCGTTTGTGTCATTGGTTTAACATTTAGGTTATTTTCGCCATCCTTCGGCCTATTCTAATCTAATTAGGGTTTTTAACCAATTTTGTGCAGTCAGTAAGTGTGTTTGTCATTGGTTTAAAATTTAGGTCGTTTTCGTCCTCCCTATGTTTATTCTAATCCAATTAGGGTTTTTAACCAGTCTTGTGCATCAAATAAGTGTGTTAGTGTCATTGGATTAACATTTAGGCCATTTTCGTCATCCTTTGGCTTATTCTAATCCAATTAGGGTTTTTTAACCAATCTTATGCATCCAATAAGTGCGTTTATGTCATTGGATTAACATTTAGGTCATTTTCATCATCCTTCTGCTTATTCTAATCCAATTAATGTTTTTAACCAATCTTGTGCATCCAATAAGTGCGTTTGTGTCATTGGTTTAACATTGAGGTCATTTTCGTCATACCTAGGCTTATACTAATCCAATTAGGATTTTTAACCAATCATGTGCATCCAATAAGTGCGTTTGTGTCATTGGATTAACATTTAGGTCATTTTCATCATCCTTCCGCTTATTCTAATCCAATTAGCGTTTTTAACCAATCTTATGCAGTCAATAAGTGCGTTTGTGTCATTGGTTTAATATTTAGGTCGTTTTCGTCCTCCCTAGGTTTATTCTAATCCAATTAATGTCTTTAACCAATCTTGTGCATCCAATAAGTGCGTTTGTGTCATTAGGGTTTTTAACCAATCTTGTGCATCTAATAAGTCCGTTTGTGTCATTGGTTTGACATTTTAGTCATTTTCGTTCTCAATAGGCTTCTACTAATCCTATTTGGGTTTTTAACCAATCTTGTGCATCCAATAAGTGCGTTTGTGTCATTAGATTAACATTTAGGTTATTTTCGTCATCCTTCAACTTGTTCTAATCTAATTAGGGTTTTTGACCAATCTTGTGCATCCAATAAGTGTGTTTGTGTCATTGGAATAACATTTAGGTCATTTTTGTCTTCCTTCATGTTATTCTAATCCAATTACGGTTTTTTACCAATCTTAAGCATTCAATAAGTGCGTTTGTGTCATTGGTTTAACATTGAGGTCATTTTTGTCCTCCCTAGGCTTATTCTATTCCAATTAGGGTGTTTAACCATTCTTGTGCATCGAATAAGTGTGTTTGTTGTCATTAGATTAACATTTAAGTCATTTTCGTCATACCTAGGCTTATACTAATCCAATTAGGGTTTGTAACCAATCATGTGCATCCAATAAGTGCGTTTGTGTCATTGGATTAAAATTTAGGTCATTTTCATCATCCTTCAGCTTATTCTAATCCAATTAGGGTTTTTAATATTTAGGTCGTTTTCGTCCTCCCTAGGTTTATTCTAATCCAATTAGGGTTTTTAACCAATCTTGTGCATCCAATAAGTGCGTTTGTATCATTGGTTTAACATTTTCGTCATTTTTTCCTCACTAGGCTTATAATAATCCTATTAGGGTTTTTAACCAATCTTGTGCAGCTAATAAGTCTGTTTGTGTCATTGGTTTAACATTTCAGTCATTTTCGTCCTCCATAGGCTTATACTATTCCTATTAGGGTTTTGAAACAATCTTGTGCATCCAATAAGTGCGTTTGTGTCAGTGGATTAACATTGAGGTTATTTTCGTCATCCTTCGGCTTATTCTAATCCAATTAGGGTTTTTAACCAACCTTGTGCAGTCAATAAGTGCGTTTGTGTCATTGGTTTAAAATTTAGGTCGTTTTCGTCCTCCCTATGTTTATTCTAATCCAATTAGGGTTTTTAACCAATCTTGTGCACCCAATAAGTGCGTTTGTGTCATTGGAATATCATTTAGGTCATTTTTGTCTTCCATCGTGTTATTTTAATCCAATGACGGTTTTTAACCAATCTTAAGCATCCAATAAGTGCATTTGTGTCATTGGTTTAACATGGAGGTCATTTTCGTCCTCCCTAGGCTTATACTAATCCTATTAGGGTTTTTAACCAATCTTATGCATCGAATAAGTGCGTTAGTATCATTGGATTAACATTTAGGCCATTTTTGTCATCCTTTGGCTTATTCTATTCCAATTAGGGTTTTTTAACCAATCTTGTGCATCCAATAAGTGCGTTTGTGTCATTGGTTTAACATTTAGGTCATTTTCGTCCTCTGTAGGTTTTTTCTAATCCAATAAGGGTTCTTAACTAATCTTGTGCATCCAATAACTGTGTTAGTGTCATTGGTTTAACATTTCAGTCATTTTCGTCCTCCCTAGGCTTATACTGATCCTATTAGAGTTTTTAACCAATCTTGTGCATCCAATAAATGCGTTTGTGTCATTGGATTATTATTTAGGTCATTTTTGTCTTCCTTCAGATTATTCTAATCCAATTAGGGTTTTTAACCAATCTTGTGCATCCAATAAATGCGTTTGTGTCATTGGAATATCATTTAGTTCATTTTTGTCTTCCTTCATGTTATTCTAATCCAGTTACGGTTTTTTTACCACTCTTAAGCATTCAATAAGTGCGTTTGTGTCATTGGTTTAACATTGAGGTCATTTTTGTCGTCCCTAGGCTTATTCTAATCCATTTAGGGTGTTTAACCATTCTTGTGCATCGAATAAGAGTGTTTGTGTCATTGGATTAACATTTCAGTCATTTTCGTCCTCCATAGGCTTATACTAATCCTATTTGGGTTTTTAAACAATCTTGTGCATCCAATGAGTGCGTTTGTGTCATTGGATTGACATTTAGGTTATTTACATCATCCTTCGGCTTATTCTAATCCAATTAGGGGTTTTGACCAATCTTGTGCATCCAATAAGTGTGTTTGTGTCATTGGAAAAACATTTAGGTCATTTTTGTCTTCCTTCGTGTAATTCTAATCCAATGAGGGTTTTTAACCAATCTTAAGCATCCAATAAGTGCGTTTGTGTCATTGGTTTAATATTTAGGTCGTTTTCAGCCTCCCTAGGTTTATTCTAATTCAATTAGGGTTTATAACCAATCTTGTGCATTCAATAATTACATTTGTGTCATTGTTTTAACATTTTGCTCATTTTTGTCCACCCTAGGCTTATTCAAATCCAATTAGTGTTTCTAACCAATCTTATGCATCCAATAAGTGCGTTTGTGTCGTTCGTTCAACATTTCGGTCATTTTTGTCATCCTTTGGTTTATTAGAATCCAATTAGGGTTTTTAACCAATCTTGAGCATCCGATAAGTGCGTTTGTATCATTGGTTTAACATTTTTGTCATTTTTTCCTCACTAGGCTCATAATAATCCTATTAGGGTTTTTAACCAATCTTGTGCAGCTAATAAGTTCGTTTGTGTCATTGGTTTAACATTTCAGTCATTTTCGTCCTCCATAGGCTAATACTAATCCTATTAGGGTTTTCAAGCAATCTTGTGCATCCAATAAGTGCGTTTGTGTCATTGGATTAACATTTAGGTTATTTTCGTCATCCTTCGGCTTATTCTAATCCAATTAGGGTTTTTAACCAATCTTGTATAGTCAATAAGTGCGTTTGTGTCATTGGTTTAAAATTTAGGTCGTTTTCGTCCTCCCTATGTTTATTCTAATCCAATTAGGGTTTTTAACCAATTTTGTGTATCCAATAAGTGCGTTTGTGTAAATGGAATATCATTTAGGTCATTTTTGTCTTCCTTCGTGTTATTCTAATCCAATGACTGTTTTTAACCAATCTTAAGCATCCAATAAGTGCATTTGTGTCATTGGTTTAACATTGAGGTCATTTTCGTCCTCCCGAGGCTTATACTAATTGTATTAGGGTTTTTAAACAATCTTGTGCATCGAATAAGTGCGTTAGTGTCATTGGATTAACATTTAGGCCATTTTCGTCATCCTTTGGCTTATTCTAATCCAATTAGGGTTTTTTAACCAATCTTGTGCATCCAATAAGTGCGTTTGTGTCATTGGTTAAACATTTAGGTCATTTTCGTCCTCCGTAGGTTTTTTCTAATCCAATAAGGGTTCATAACTAATCTTGTGCATCAAATAATTGCGTTAGTGTCATTGGTTTAACATTTCGGTCATTTTCGTCCTCCATAGGCTTATACTAATCCTATTAGGTTTTTAACCAATCTTGTGCATCCAATAAGTGCGTTTGTGTCATTGGATTAACGTCTAGGTTATTTTCGTCATCCTTCGGCTTATTCTAATCCAATTAGGGTTATTGACCAATCTTGTGCTTCCAATAAGTGTGTTTGTGTCATTGGAATAAAATTTAAGTCTTTTTTTCTTCCTTCGTGTTATTCTAATCCATTTAGGGTTATTAACCAATCTTAAGCATCCTATAAGTGCGTTTGTGTCATTGAATTAACATTTAGGTCATTTTCGTCCTCCATGGGTTTATATAAATGCTATTAGTGTTTTTAACCAATCTTGTGCATCCAATAAGTGCGTTTGTGTCATTGGATTAACATTTTGGTCATTTTCACAATCCTTCGGCTTATTCTAATCCAATTAGGGATTTTAACCAATCTTGTGCATCCAATGAATGCGTTTGTGTCATTGGTTTAACATTTAGGTCATTTTCGTACTTCGTAGGTTTATTCTAATCCAACAATGGTTTTAAACAAATTTTGTGCATCCAATAAGTGGGTTTGGGTCATTGGTTTAAATTTTCGTTCATTTTCGTCCTTCCTTGGCTTATACTAATCCTATTAGGGTTTTTAACCAATCTTGTGCATCCAATAAGTGCGTTTGGGGTCATTGGATTAACATTTATGTTATTTTCGTCATCCTTCGGCTTATTCTAATCCAATTAGGGTTTTTCACCATTCTTGTGCATCCAATAAGTGTGTTTGTGTCATTGGAATAACATTTAGGTCATTTTTGTCTTCCTTCGGGTTATTCTAATCCAATTAGGGTTTTTAACCAATCTTAAGCCTCCAATAAGTGCATTTGTGTCATTGGACTAACATTTAGGTCATTTTTATCATCCTTCGACTTATTCTAATCCAATTAGGAATTTTAACAAATCTTGTGCATCCAATAAGTGCGTTTGTGTTATTGGTTTAACATTTCGGTCATTTTTTCCTCACCAGGCTTATACTAATTCTATTAGGGTTTTTAACCAATCTTGTGCATCTAATAAGTCCGTTTGTGTCATTGGTTTAACATTTCAGCCATTTTCATCCTACGTAGGCTTATACTAATCCTATTAGGGTTTTTAACCAACCTTGTGCATCCAATAAGTGCGTTTGTGTCATTGGATTAACGTCTAGGTTATTTTCGTCATCCTTCGGCTTATTCTAATCCAATTAGGGTTTTTGAGCAATCTTTTGCATCCAATAAGTGTGTTTGTGTCATTGGAATAAAATTTAGGTCATTTTTTTCTTTCTTCGTGTTATTCTAATCCATTTAGGGTTATTAACCAATCTTAAGCATCCCATAAGTGCGTTAGTGTCATTGGTTTAACATTTCAGTCATTTTCGTCCTCCCTAGGCTTATACTGATCCTATTAGAGTTTTTAACCAATCTTGTGCATCCAATAAATGCGTTTGTGTCATTGGATTATTATTTAGGTCATTTTTGTCTTCCTTCGGATTATTCTAATCCAATTAGGGTTTTTGACCAATCTTGTGCATCCAATAAATGCGTTTGTGTCATTGGAATATCATTTAGGTCATTTTTGTCTTCCTTCATGTTATTCTAATCCAGTTACGGTTTTTTTACCACTCTTAAGCATTCAATAAGTGCGTTTGTGTCATTGGTTTAACATTGAGGTCATTTTTGTCGTCCCTAGGCTTATTCTAATCCATTTATGGTGTTTAACCATTCTTGTGCATCGAATAAGAGTGTTTGTGTCATTGGATTAACATTTCAGTCATTTTCGTCCTCCATAGGCTTATACTAATCCTATTTGGGTTTTTAAACAATCTTGTGCATCCAATGAGTGCGTTTGTGTCATTGGATTGACATTTAGGTTATTTACATCATCCTTCGGCTTATTCTAATCCAATTAGGGGTTTTGACCAATCTTGTGCATCCAATAAGTGTGTTTGTGTCATTGGAAAAACATTTAGGTCATTTTTGTCTTCCTTCGTGTAATTCTAATCCAATGAGGGTTTTTAACCAATCTTAAGCATCCAATAAGTGCGTTTGTGTCATTGGTTTAATATTTAGGTCGTTTTCAGCCTCCCTAGGTTTATTCTAATTCAATTAGGGTTTATAACCAATCTTGTGCATTCAATAATTACATTTGTGTCATTGTTTTAACATTTTGCTCATTTTTGTCCACCCTAGGCTTATTCAAATCCAATTAGTGTTTCTAACCAATCTTATGCATCCAATAAGTGCGTTTGTGTCGTTCGTTCAACATTTCGGTCATTTTTGTCATCCTTTGGTTTATTAGAATCCAATTAGGGTTTTTAACCAATCTTGAGCATCCGATAAGTGCGTTTGTATCATTGGTTTAACATTTTT
>JBBPBP010009777.1:24293716-24308731 GCA_037974735.1 Cicer chorassanicum
CCAATCTTGTGCATCCAATGAATGCGTTTGTGTCATTGGTTTAACATTTAGGTCATTTTCGTACTTCGTAGGTTTATTCTAATCCAACAATGGTTTTAAACAAATTTTGTGCATCCAATAAGTGGGTTTGGGTCATTGGTTTAAATTTTCGTTCATTTTCGTCCTTCCTTGGCTTATACTAATCCTATTAGGGTTTTTAACCAATCTTGTGCATCCAATAAGTGCGTTTGGGGTCATTGGATTAACATTTATGTTATTTTCGTCATCCTTCGGCTTATTCTAATCCAATTAGGGTTTTTGACCAATCTTGTGCATCCAATAAGTGTGTTTGTGTCATTGGAATAACATTTAGGTCATTTTTGTCTTCCTTCGGGTTATTCTAATCCAATTAGGGTTTTTAACCAATCTTAAGCCTCCAATAAGTGCATTTGTGTCATTGGACTAACATTTAGGTCATTTTTATCATCCTTCGACTTATTCTAATCCAATTAGGAATTTTAACAAATCTTGTGCATCCAATAAGTGCGTTTGTGTTATTGGTTTAACATTTCGGTCATTTTTTCCTCACCAGGCTTATACTAATTCTATTAGGGTTTTTAACCAATCTTGTGCATCTAATAAGTCCGTTTGTGTCATTGGTTTAACATTTCAGCCATTTTCATCCTACGTAGGCTTATACTAATCCTATTAGGGTTTTTAACCAACCTTGTGCATCCAATAAGTGCGTTTGTGTCATTGGATTAACGTCTAGGTTATTTTCGTCATCCTTCGGCTTATTCTAATCCAATTAGGGTTTTTGAGCAATCTTTTGCATCCAATAAGTGTGTTTGTGTCATTGGAATAAAATTTAGGTCATTTTTTTCTTTCTTCGTGTTATTCTAATCCATTTAGGGTTATTAACCAATCTTAAGCATCCCATAAGTGCGTTAGTGTCATTGGTTTAACATTTCAGTCATTTTCGTCCTCCCTAGGCTTATACTGATCCTATTAGAGTTTTTAACCAATCTTGTGCATCCAATAAATGCGTTTGTGTCATTGGATTATTATTTAGGTCATTTTTGTCTTCCTTCGGATTATTCTAATCCAATTAGGGTTTTTGACCAATCTTGTGCATCCAATAAATGCGTTTGTGTCATTGGAATATCATTTAGGTCATTTTTGTCTTCCTTCATGTTATTCTAATCCAGTTACGGTTTTTTTACCACTCTTAAGCATTCAATAAGTGCGTTTGTGTCATTGGTTTAACATTGAGGTCATTTTTGTCGTCCCTAGGCTTATTCTAATCCATTTAGGGTGTTTAACCATTCTTGTGCATCGAATAAGAGTGTTTGTGTCATTGGATTAACATTTCAGTCATTTTCGTCCTCCATAGGCTTATACTAATCCTATTTGGGTTTTTAAACAATCTTGTGCATCCAATGAGTGCGTTTGTGTCATTGGATTGACATTTAGGTTATTTACATCATCCTTCGGCTTATTCTAATCCAATTAGGGGTTTTGACCAATCTTGTGCATCCAATAAGTGTGTTTGTGTCATTGGAAAAACATTTAGGTCATTTTTGTCTTCCTTCGTGTAATTCTAATCCAATGAGGGTTTTTAACCAATCTTAAGCATCCAATAAGTGCGTTTGTGTCATTGGTTTAATATTTAGGTCGTTTTCAGCCTCCCTAGGTTTATTCTAATTCAATTAGGGTTTATAACCAATCTTGTGCATTCAATAATTACATTTGTGTCATTGTTTTAACATTTTGCTCATTTTTGTCCACCCTAGGCTTATTCAAATCCAATTAGTGTTTCTAACCAATCTTATGCATCCAATAAGTGCGTTTGTGTCGTTCGTTCAACATTTCGGTCATTTTTGTCATCCTTTGGTTTATTAGAATCCAATTAGGGTTTTTAACCAATCTTGAGCATCCGATAAGTGCGTTTGTATCATTGGTTTAACATTTTTTGTCATTTTTTATTTACTAGGCTCATAATAATCCTATTAGGGTTTTTAACCAATCTTGTGCAGCTAATAAGTCCGTTTGTGTCATTGGTTTAACATTTCAGTCATTTTCGTCCTCCATAGGCTAATACTAATCCTATTAGGGTTTTCAAGCAATCTTGTGCATCCAATAAGTGCGTTTGTGTCATTGGATTAACATTTAGGTTATTTTCGTCATCCTTCGGCTTATTCTAATCCAATTAGGGTTTTTAACCAATCTTGTATAGTCAATAAGTGCGTTTGTGTCATTGGTTTAAAATTTAGGTCGTTTTTGTCCTCCCTATGTTTATTCTAATCCAATTAGGGTTTTTAACCAATTTTGTGTATCCAATAAGTGCGTTTGTGTAAATGGAATATCATTTAGGTCATTTTTGTCTTCCTTCGTGTTATTCTATTCCAATGACTGTTTTTAACCAATCTTAAGCATCCAATAAGTGCATTTGTGTCATTGGTTTAACATTGAGGTCATTTTCGTCCTCCCGAGGCTTATACTAATTGTATTAGGGTTTTTAAACAATCTTGTGCATCGAATAAGTGCGTTAGTGTCATTGGATTAACATTTAGGCCATTTTCGTCATCCTTTGGCTTATTCTAATCCAATTAGGGTTTTTTAACCAATCTTGTGCATCCAATAAGTGCGTTTGTGTCATTGGTTAAACATTTAGGTCATTTTCGTCCTCCGTAGGTTTTTTCTAATCCAATAAGGGTTCATAACTAATCTTGTGCATCAAATAATTGCGTTAGTGTCATTTGTTTAACATTTCGGTCATTTTCGTCCTCCATAGGCTTATACTAATCCTATTAGGTTTTTAACCAATCTTGTGCATCCAATAAGTGCGTTTGTGTCATTGGATTAACGTCTAGGTTATTTTCGTCATCCTTCGGCTTATTCTAATCCAATTAGGGTTATTGACCAATCTTGTGCTTCCAATAAGTGTGTTTGTGTCATTGGAATAAAATTTAAGTCTTTTTTTCTTCCTTCGTGTTATTCTAATCCATTTAGGGTTATTAACCAATCTTAAGCATCCTATAAGTGCGTTTGTGTCATTGAATTAACATTTAGGTCATTTTCGTCCTCCATGGGTTTATATAAATGCTATTAGTGTTTTTAACCAATCTTGTGCATCCAATAAGTGCGTTTGTGTCATTGGATTAACATTTTGGTCATTTTCACCATCCTTCGGCTTATTCTAATCCAATTAGGGATTTTACCCAATCTTGTGCATCCAATGAATGCGTTTGTGTCATTGGTTTAACATTTAGGTCATTTTCGTACTTCGTAGGTTTATTCTAATCCAACAATGGTTTTAAACAAATTTTGTGCATCCAATAAGTGGGTTTGGGTCATTGGTTTAAATTTTCGTTCATTTTCGTCCTTCCTTGGCTTATACTAATCCTATTAGGGTTTTTAACCAATCTTGTGCATCCAATAAGTGCGTTTGGGGTCATTGGATTAACATTTATGTTATTTTCGTCATCCTTCGGCTTATTCTAATCCAATTAGGGTTTTTGACCAATCTTGTGCATCCAATAAGTGTGTTTGTGTCATTGGAATAACATTTAGGTCATTTTTGTCTTCCTTCGGGTTATTCTAATCCAATTAGGGTTTTTAACCAATCTTAAGCCTCCAATAAGTGCATTTGTGTCATTGGACTAACATTTAGGTCATTTTTATCATCCTTCGACTTATTCTAATCCAATTAGGAATTTTAACAAATCTTGTGCATCCAATAAGTGCGTTTGTGTTATTGGTTTAACATTTCGGTCATTTTTTCCTCACCAGGCTTATACTAATTCTATTAGGGTTTTTAACCAATCTTGTGCATCTAATAAGTCCGTTTGTGTCATTGGTTTAACATTTCAGCCATTTTCATCCTACGTAGGCTTATACTAATCCTATTAGGGTTTTTAACCAACCTTGTGCATCCAATAAGTGCGTTTGTGTCATTGGATTAACGTCTAGGTTATTTTCGTCATCCTTCGGCTTATTCTAATCCAATTAGGGTTTTTGAGCAATCTTTTGCATCCAATAAGTGTGTTTGTGTCATTGGAATAAAATTTAGGTGATTTTTTTCTTTCTTCGTGTTATTCTAATCCATTTAGGGTTATTAACCAATCTTAAGCATCCCATAAGTGCGTTTGTGTCATTGAATTAACATTTAGGTCATTTTCGTCCTCCATGGGCTTATATAAATGATATTAGTGTTTTTAACCAATCTTGTGCATCCAATAAGTGCGTTTGTGTCATTGGATTAAAATTTTGGTTATTTTCGTCATCCTTCGGCTTATTCTAAACCAATTAGGGTTTTTAACTAATCTTGTGCATCCAATAAGTGTGTTTGTGTTATTGGTTTAACATTAAGGTCATTTTCGTCCTCCCTAGGCTTATTCTAATCCAATTAGGGTTTTTAACCAATCTTGTGGATCCAATCAGTGCGTTTGTGTCATTGGTTTAATATTTAGGTAATTTTCGTCCTCCGTAGGTTTATTCTAATCCAATTAGGGTTATTAACCAATCTTGGGCATCCAATAAGTGTGTTTGTGTTATTGGAATAACATTTAGGTCATTTTCGTGTTCCTTCGGGTTATTCTAATCCAATTAGGGTTTTTAACCAATCTTGTGCATCCAATAAATGCATTTGTGTCATTGGTTTAACATTTAGGTCATTTTCGTCCACCGTAGGTTTATTCTAATCCAATAAGGGTTTTTAACCAATCTTTTGCATCCAATAAGTGCGTTTTTGTCATTGTTTTAACGTTTCGTTCATTTTCGTCTTCCTTCGGGTTATTCTAATCCAATTAGGGTTTTTAACCAATCTTGTGCATCCAATAAATGCATTTGTGTCATTGGTTTAACATTTAGGTCATTTTCGTCCACCGTAGGTTTATTCTAATCCAATAAGGGTTTTTAACCAATCTTTTGCATCCAATTAGTGCGTTTTTGTCATTGGTTTAACATTTTGGTCATTTTCGTCCTCCATAGGCTTATACTAATCCTATTAGGTTTTTAACCAATCTTGTGCATCCAATAAGTGCGTTTGTGTCATTGGATTAACGTCTAGGTTATTTTCGTCATCCTTCGGCTTATTCTAATCCAAATAGGGTTATTGACCAATCTTGTGCTTCCAATAAGTGTGTTTGTGTCATTGGAATAAAATTTAGGTCATTTTTTTCTTCCTTCGTGTTATTCTAATCCATTTAGGGTTATTAACCAATCTTAACCATCCTATAAGTGCGTTTGTGTCATTGAATTAACATTTAGGTCATTTTCGTCCTCCATGGGCTTATATAAATGCTATTAGTGTTTTTAACCAATCTTGTGCATCCAATAAGTGCGTTTGTGTCATTGGATTAACATTTTGGTCATTTTCACCATCCTTCGGCTTATTCTAATCCAATTAGGGATTTTAACCAATCTTGTGCATCCAATAAATGCGTTTGTGTCATTGGTTTAACATTTAGGTCATTTTCGTACTCCCTAGGCTTATACTGATCCTATTAGAGTTTTTAACCAATCTTGTGCATCCAATAAGTGCGTTTGTGTCATTGGATTAATATTTAGGTCATCTTTGTCTTCCTTCGGGTTATTCTAATCCAATTAGGGTTTTCAACCAATCTTAAGCATGCAATAAGTGCGTTTGTGTCATTGGTGTAACATTGAGGTCATTTTCGTTCTCTGTAGGCTTATACTAATCCTATTAGTGTTTTTAACCAATCTTGTGCATCCAATAAGTGCGTTTGTGTCATTGGATTAACATTTTGGTTACTTTCGTCATCCTTCGGCTTATTCTAATCCAATTAGGGTTTTTAACGAATCTTGTGCAGCCAATAACTGCGTTTGTGTCATTGGTTTAATATTTAGGTCGTTTTCGTCCTTCCTAGGTTTATTCTAATCCAGTTAGGTTTTTAACAAATCTCGTGCATCCAATAAGTGTGTTTGTGTCATTGGAATAACATTTAGGTCATTTTCGTCTTCCTTCGAGTTATTGTAGTCCAATTAGGGTTTTTAACCAATCTTGTGCATCCAATAAGTGTGTTTGTTTCATTGGAATAACATTTAGGTCATTTTTGTCTTCCTTCATGTTATTCTAATCCAATTACGGGTTTTTACCAATCTTAAGCATTCAATCAGTGCGTTTGTGTCATTGGTTTAACATTGAGATCATTTTTGTCGTGCCAAGGCTTCTTCTATTCCAATTAGGATTTTGAACCAATCTTGTGCATTGAATAAGTGTGTTTGTTGTCATTGGATTAAAATTTAAGTCATTTTCGTCATCCTTCGGCTTATTCTAATCCAATTAGGGATTTTAACCAATAAGTGCGTTTGTGTTATTGGTTTAACATTTCGGTCATTTATTCCTCACCAGGTTTATACTAATTCTATTAGGGTTTTTAACCAATCTTGTGCATCTAATAAGTCCGTTTGTGTCATTGGTTTAACATTTCAGCCATTTTCGTCCTACATAGGCTTATACTAATCCTATTAGGGTTTTTAACCAACGTTGTGCATCCAATAAGTGCGTTTGTGTCATTGGATTAACATTTTGGTTACTTTCGTCATCCTTCGGGTTATTCTAATCAAATGAGGGTTATTAACCAATCTTGTGCATCCAATAAGTGTGTTTGTGATATTGGTTTAACATTAAGGTCATTTTCGTCCTCCCAAGGCTTATTCTAATCCAATTAGGGTTTTTAACCAATCTTGTGGATCCAATCAGTGCGTTTGTGTCATTGGTTTAACATTTAGGTCATTTTCGTCCTCCCTAGGTTTATTTTAATCCAATTAGGGTTTTTAACCAATCTTAAGCATCCAATAAGTGCGTTCGTGTCATTGGTTTAACATTGAGGTCATTTTTGTCCTCCCGAGGCTTATTCAAATAAGTGTGTTTGTGTCATTGGATTAACATTTATGTCATTTTCGTAATCCTTCGGCTTATTCTAATCCAATTAGGGAGTTTAACCAATCTTGTGCATCCAATAAATGCGTTTGTGTCATTGGTTTAACATTTAGGTCATTTTCGTCCTCCGTAGGTTTATTCTAATCCCACAAGGGTTTTTAACAAATCTTGTGCATCCAATAAGTGGGTTTGTGTCATTGGTTTAAATTTTTGGTCATTTTCATCCTTCCTAGGCTTATCCTAATCCTATTAGGGTTTTTAACCAATCTTGTGCATCCAATAAGTGCGTTTGTGTCATTGGATTAACATTTATGTTATTTTCGTCATCCTTCGGCTTATTCTAATCCAATTAGGGTTTTTGACCAATCTTGTGCATCCAATAAGTGTGTTTGTGTCATTGGAATAACATTTAGGTCATTTTTGTCTTCCTTCGGGTTATTCTAATCCAATTAGGGTTTTTAACCAATCTTAAGTATCCAATAAGTGCATTTGTGTCATTGGACTAACATTTAGGTCATTTTTATCATCCTTCGGCTTATTCTAATCCAATTAGGATTTTTAACTAATCTTGTGCATCCAATAAGTGCGTTTGTGTTATTGGTTTAACATTTCGGTCATTTTTTCCTCACCAGGCTTATACTAATCCTATTAGGGTTTTTAACCAATCTTGTGCATCTAATAAGTCCGTTTGTGTCATTGGTTTAACATTTCAGCCATTTTCGTCCTACGTAGGCTTATACTAATCCTATTAGGGTTTTTAACCAACCTTGTGCATCCAATAAGTTCGTTTGTGTCATTGGATTAACGTCTAGGTTATTTTCGTCATCCTTCGGCTTATTCTAATCCAATTAGGGTTTTTGAGCAATCTTTTGCATCCAATAAGTGTGTTTGTGTCATTGGAATAAAATTTAGGTCATTTTTTTCTTTCTTCGTGTTATTCTAATCCATTTAGGGTTATTAACCAATCTTAAGCATCCCATAAGTGCGTTTGTGTCATTGAATTAACATTTAGGTCATTTTCGTCCTCCATGGGCTTATATAAATGCTATTAGTGTTTTTAACCAATCTTGTGCATCCAATAAGTGCGTTTGTGTCATTGGATTAAAATTTTGGTTATTTTCGTCATCCTTCGGCTTATTCTAAACCAATTAGGGTTTTTAACTAATCTTGTGCATCCAATAAGTGTGTTTGTGTTATTGGTTTAACATTAAGGTCATTTTGGTCCTCCCTAGGCTTATTCTAATCCAATTAGGGTTTTTAACCAATCTTGTGGATCCAATCAGTGCGTTTGTGTCATTGGTTTAATATTTAGGTAATTTTCGTCCTCCATAGGTTTATTCTAATCCAATTAGGGTTATTAACCAATCTTGTGCATCCAATAAGTGTGTTTGTGTTATTGCAATAACATTTAGGTCATTTTCGTGTTCCTTCGGGTTATTCTAATCCAATTAGGGTTTTTAACCAATCTTGTGCATCCAATAAATGCATTTGTGTCATTGGTTTAACATTTAGGTCATTTTCGTCCACCGTAGGTTTATTCTAATCCAATAACGGTTTTTAACCAATCTTTTGCATCCAATAAGTGCGTTTTTGTCATTGGTTTAACGTTTCGGTCATTTTCGTCTTCCTTCGGGTTATTCTAATCCAATTAGTGTTTTTAACCAATCTTGTGCATCCAATAAATGCATTTGTGTCATTGGTTTAACATTTAGGTCATTTTCGTCCACCGTAGGTTTATTCTAATCCAATAAGGGTTTTTAACCAATCTTTTGCATCCAATAAGTGCGTTTTTGTCATTGGTTTAACATTTCGGTCATTTTCGTCCTCCATAGGCTTATACTAATCCTATTAGGTTTTTAACCAATCTTGTGCATCCAATAAGTGCGTTTGTGTCATTGGATTAACGTCTAGGTTATTTTCGTCATCCTTCGGCTTATTCTAATCCAATTAGGGTTATTGACCAATCTTGTGCTTCCAATAAGTGTGTTTGTGTCATTGGAATAAAATTTAGGTCTTTTTTTTCTTCCTTCGTGTTATTCTAATCCATTTAGGGTTATTAACCAATCTTAAGCATCCTATAAGTGCATTTGTGTCATTGAATTAACATTTAGGTCATTTTCGTCCTCCATGGGTTTATATAAATGCTATTAGTGTTTTTAACCAATCTTGTGCATCCAATAAGTGCGTTTGTGTCATTGGATTAACATTTTGGTCATTTTCACCATCCATTGGCTTATTCTAATCCAATTAGGGATTTTAACCAATCTTGTGCATCCAATGAATGTGTTTGTGTCATTGGTTTAACATTTAGGTCATTTTCGTACTTCGTAGGTTTATTCTAATCCAACAATGGTTTTAAACAAATTTTGTGCATCCAATAAGTGGGTTTGTGTCATTGGTTTAAATTTTCGGTCATTTTCGTCCTTCCTAGGCTTATACTAATCCTATTAGGGTTTTTAACCAATCTTGTGCATCCAATAAGTGCGTTTGGGGTCATTGGATTAACATTTATGTTATTTTCGTCATCCTTCGGCTTATTCTAATCCAATTAGGGTTTTTGACCAATCTTGTGCATCCAATAAGTGTGTTTGTGTCATTGGAATAACATTTAGGTCATTTTTGTCTTCCTTCGGGTTATTCTAATCCAATTAGGGTTTTTAACCAATCTTAAGCCTCCAATAAGTGCATTTGTGTCATTGGACTAACATTTAGGTCATTTTTATCATCCTTCGACTTATTCTAATCCAATTAGGAATTTTAACAAATCTTGTGCATCCAGTAAGTGCGTTTGTGTTATTTGTTTAACATTTCGGTCATTTTTTCCTCACCAGGCTTATACTAATTCTATTAGGGTTTTTAACCAATCTTGTGCATCTAATAAGTCCGTTTGTGTCATTGGTTTAACATTTCAGCCATTTTCGTCCTACGTAGGCTTATACTAATCCTATTAGGGTTTTTAACCAACCTTGTGCATCCAATAAGTGCGTTTGTGTCATTGGATTAACGTCTAGGTTATTTTCGTCATCCTTCGGCTTATTCTAATCCAATTAGGGTTTTTGAGCAATCTTTTGCATCCAATAAGTGTGTGTGTGTCATTGGAATAAAATTTAGGTCATTTTTTTCTTTCTTCGTGTTATTCTAATCCATTTAGGGTTATTAACCAATCTTAAGCATCCCATAAGTGTGTTTGTGTCATTGAATTAACATTTAGGTCATTTTCGTCCTCCATGGGCTTATATAAATGCTATTAGTGTTTTTAACCAATCTTGTGCATCCAATAAGTGCGTTTGTGTCATTGGATTAAAATTTTGGTTATTTTCGTCATCCTTCGGCTTATTCTAAACCAATTAGGGTTTTTAACTAATCTTGTGCATCCAATAAGTGTGTTTGTGTCATTGGATTAACGTCTAGGTTATTTTCGTCATCCTTCGGCTTATTCTAATCCAAATAGGGTTATTGACCAATCTTGTGCTTCCAATATTTGTGTTTGTGTCATTGGAATAAAATTTAGGTCATTTTTTTCTTCCTTCGTGTTATTCTAATCCATTTAAGGTTATTAACCAATCTTAACCATCCTATAAGTGCGTTTGTGTCATTGAATTAACATTTAGGTCATTTTCGTCCTCCATGGGCTTATATAAATGCTATTAGTGTTTTTAACCAATCTTGTGCATCCAATAAGTGCGTTTGTGTCATTGGATTAACATTTTGGTCATTTTCAACATCCTTCGGTTTATTCTAATCCAATTAGGGATTTTAACCAATCTTGTGCATCCAATAAATGCGTTTGTGTCATTGGTTTAACATTTAGGTCATTTTCGTACTCCGTAGGTTTATTCTAATCCAACAAGGGTTTTAAACAAATCTTGTGCATCCAATAAGTGGGTTTGTGTCATTGGTTTAAATTTTCGGTCATTTTCGTCCTTCCTAGGCTTATACTAATCCTATTAGGGTTTTTAACCAATCTTGTGCATCCAATAAGTGCGTTTGGGGTCATTGGATTAACATTTATGTTATTTTCGTCAACCTTCGGCTTATTCTAATCCAATTAGGGTTTTTGACCAATCTTGTGCATCCAATAAGTGTGTTTGTGTTATTGGAATAAGATTTAGGTCATTTTCGTGTTCCTTCGGGTTATTCTAATCCAATTAGGGTTTTTAACCAATCTTGTGCATCCAATAAATGCATTTGTGTCATTGGTTTAACATTTAGGTCATTTTCGTCCACCGTAGGTTTATTCTAATCCAAGAAGGGTTTTTAACCAATCTTTTGCATCCAATAAGTGCGTTTTTGTCATTGGTTTAACGTTTCGGTCAATTAGGTCTTCCTTCGGGTTATTCTAATCCAATTAGGGTTTTTAACCAATCTTGTGCATCCAATAAATGCATTTGTGTCATTGGTTTAACATTTAGTTCATTTTCGTCCACCGTAGGTTTATTCTAATCCAATAAGGGTTATTAACCAATCTTAAGCATCCAATAAGTGCGTTTGTGTCATTGAATTAACATTTAGGTCATTTTCGTCCTCCATGGGCTTATATAAATGCTATTAGTGTTTTTAACCAATCTTGTGCATCCAATAAGTGCGTTTGTGTCATTGGATTAACATTTCGGTCATTTTCACCATCCTTCGGCTTATTCTATTCCAATTAGGGATTTTAACCAATCTTGTGCATCCAATAAATGCGTTTGTGTCATTGGTTTAACATTTAGGTCATTTTCGTACTCCGTAGGTTTATTCTAATCCAACAAGGGTTTTAAACAAATCTTGTCATCCAATAAGTGGGTTTGTGTCATTGGTTTAAATTTTCGGTCATTTTCGTCCTTCCTAGGCTTATACTAATCCTATTAGGGTTTTTAACCAATCTTGTGCATCCAATAAGTGCGTTTGGGGTCATTGGATTAACATTTATGTTATTTTCGTCATCCTTCGGCTTATTCTAATACAATTAGGGCTTTTGACCAATCTTGTGCATCCAATAAGTGTGTTTGTGTCATTGGAATAACATTTAGGTCATTTTTGTCTTCCTTCGGGTTATTCTAATCCAATTAGGGTTTTTAACCAATCTTAAGCATCCAATAAGTGCATTTGTGTCATTGGACTAACATTTAGGTCATTTTTATCATCCTTCGGCTTATTCTAATCCAATTAGGATTTTTAACAAATCTTGTGCATCTAATAAGTGCGTTTGTGTTATTGGTTTAACATTTCGGTCATTTTTTCCTCCATAGGCTTATACTAATCTTGTTAGGGTTTTTAACCAATCTTGTGCATCCAATAAGTGCGTTTGTGTCATTGGATTAACGTCTAGGTTATTTTCGTCATCCTTCGGCTCATTCATATCCAATTAGGGTTTTTGACCAATCTTTTGCATCCAATAAGTGTGTTTGTGTCATTGGAATAAAATTTAGGTAATTTTTTTCTTCCTTCGTGTTATTATAATCCATTTAGGGTTATTAACCAATCTTAAGCATCCAATAAGTGCTTTTGTGTCATTGAATTAACATTTAGGTCATTTTCGTCCTCCATGGGCTTATATAAATGCTATTAGTGTTTTTAACCAATCTTGTGCATCCAATAAGTGCGTTTGTGTCATTGGATTAACATTTTGGTTATTTTCGTCATCCTTTGGCTTATTCTAATCCAATTAGGGTTTTTAACCAATCTTGTGCATCCAATAAGTGTGTTTGTGTTATTGGTTTAACATTAAGGTCATTTTCGTCCTCCCTAGGCTTATTCTAATCCAATTAGGGTTTTTAACCAATTTTGTGGATCCAATCAGTGCGTTTGTGTCATTGGTTTAACATTTAGGTCATTTTCGTCCTCCCTAGGTATATTCTAATCCAATTAGGGTTTTTAACCAATCCTGTGCATCTAATAAGTGTGTTTGTGTCATTGGAATAACATTTAGGTCATTTTTGTTTTCCTACGAGTTATTCTAATCCAATTATGCTTTTTAACCAATCTTAAGCATCCAATAAGTGCGTTCGTGTCATTGGTTTAACATTGAGGTCATTTTTGTCGTCCCTAGGCTTATTCGTATAAGTGTGTTTGTGTCATTGGATTAACATTTATGTCATTTTCGTCATCCTTCGGCTTATTCTAATCCAATTAGGAATTTTAACCAATCTTGTGCATCCAATAAATGCGTTTGTGTCATTGGTTTAACATTTAGGTCATTTTCGTACTCCGTAGGTTTATTCTAATCCAACAAGGGTTTTAAACAAATCTTGTGCATCCAATAAGTGGGTTTGTGTCATTGGTTTAAATTTTCGGTCATTTTCGTCCTTCCTAGGCTTATACTAATCCTATTAGGGTTTTTAACCAATCTTGTGCATCCAATAAGTGCGTTTGGGGTCATTGGATTAACATTTATGTTATTTTCGTCATCCTTCGGCTTATTCTAATCCAATTAGGGTTTTTGACCAATCTTGTGCATCCAATAAGTGTGTTTGTGTTATTGGAATAAGATTTAGGTCATTTTCGTGTTCCTTCGGGTTATTCTAATCCAATTAGGGTTTTTAACCAATCTTGTGCATCCAATAAATGCATTTGTGTCATTGGTTTAACATTTAGGTCATTTTCGTCCACCGTAGGTTTATTCTAATCCAAGAAGGGTTTTTAACCAATCTTTTGCATCCAATAAGTGCGTTTTTGTCATTGGTTTAACGTTTCGGTCAATTAGGTCTTCCTTCGGGTTATTCTAATCCAATTAGGGTTTTTAACCAATCTTGTGCATCCAATAAATGCATTTGTGTCATTGGTTTAACATTTAGTTCATTTTCGTCCACCGTAGGTTTATTCTAATCCAATAAGGGTTATTAACCAATCTTAAGCATCCAATAAGTGCGTTTGTGTCATTGAATTAACATTTAGGTCATTTTCGTCCTCCATGGGCTTATATAAATGCTATTAGTGTTTTTAACCAATCTTGTGCATCCAATAAGTGCGTTTGTGTCATTGGATTAACATTTCGGTCATTTTCACCATCCTTCGGCTTATTCTATTCCAATTAGGGATTTTAACCAATCTTGTGCATCCAATAAATGCGTTTGTGTCATTGGTTTAACATTTAGGTCATTTTCGTACTCCGTAGGTTTATTCTAATCCAACAAGGGTTTTAAACAAATCTTGTCATCCAATAAGTGGGTTTGTGTCATTGGTTTAAATTTTCGGTCATTTTCGTCCTTCCTAGGCTTATACTAATCCTATTAGGGTTTTTAACCAATCTTGTGCATCCAATAAGTGCGTTTGGGGTCATTGGATTAACATTTATGTTATTTTCGTCATCCTTCGGCTTATTCTAATACAATTAGGGCTTTTGACCAATCTTGTGCATCCAATAAGTGTGTTTGTGTCATTGGAATAACATTTAGGTCATTTTTGTCTTCCTTCGGGTTATTCTAATCCAATTAGGGTTTTTAACCAATCTTAAGCATCCAATAAGTGCATTTGTGTCATTGGACTAACATTTAGGTCATTTTTATCATCCTTCGGCTTATTCTAATCCAATTAGGATTTTTAACAAATCTTGTGCATCTAATAAGTGCGTTTGTGTTATTGGTTTAACATTTCGGTCATTTTTTCCTCCATAGGCTTATACTAATCTTGTTAGGGTTTTTAACCAATCTTGTGCATCCAATAAGTGCGTTTGTGTCATTGGATTAACGTCTAGGTTATTTTCGTCATCCTTCGGCTCATTCATATCCAATTAGGGTTTTTGACCAATCTTTTGCATCCAATAAGTGTGTTTGTGTCATTGGAATAAAATTTAGGTAATTTTTTTCTTCCTTCGTGTTATTATAATCCATTTAGGGTTATTAACCAATCTTAAGCATCCAATAAGTGCTTTTGTGTCATTGAATTAACATTTAGGTCATTTTCGTCCTCCATGGGCTTATATAAATGCTATTAGTGTTTTTAACCAATCTTGTGCATCCAATAAGTGCGTTTGTGTCATTGGATTAACATTTTGGTTATTTTCGTCATCCTTTGGCTTATTCTAATCCAATTAGGGTTTTTAACCAATCTTGTGCATCCAATAAGTGTGTTTGTGTTATTGGTTTAACATTAAGGTCATTTTCGTCCTCCCTAGGCTTATTCTAATCCAATTAGGGTTTTTAACCAAT
>JBBPBP010009777.1:24308741-24345886 GCA_037974735.1 Cicer chorassanicum
TGTGCATCTAATAAGTGTGTTTGTGTCATTGGAATAACATTTAGGTCATTTTTGTTTTCCTACGAGTTATTCTAATCCAATTATGCTTTTTAACCAATCTTAAGCATCCAATAAGTGCGTTCGTGTCATTGGTTTAACATTGAGGTCATTTTTGTCGTCCCTAGGCTTATTCGTATAAGTGTGTTTGTGTCATTGGATTAACATTTATGTCATTTTCGTCATCCTTCGGCTTATTCTAATCCAATTAGGAATTTTAACCAATCTTGTGCATCCAATAAATGCGTTTGTGTCATTGGTTTAACATTTAGGTCATTTTCGTACTCCGTAGGTTTATTCTAATCCAACAAGGGTTTTAAACAAATCTTGTGCATCCAATAAGTGGGTTTGTGTCATTGGTTTAAATTTTCGGTCATTTTCGTCCTTCCTAGGCTTATACTAATCCTATTAGGGTTTTTAACCAATCTTGTGCATCCAATAAGTGCGTTTGGGGTCATTGGATTAACATTTATGTTATTTTCGTCATCCTTCGGCTTATTCTAATCCAATTAGGGTTTTTGACCAATCTTGTGCATCCAATAAGTGTGTTTGTGTTATTGGAATAAGATTTAGGTCATTTTCGTGTTCCTTCGGGTTATTCTAATCCAATTAGGGTTTTTAACCAATCTTGTGCATCCAATAAATGCATTTGTGTCATTGGTTTAACATTTAGGTCATTTTCGTCCACCGTAGGTTTATTCTAATCCAAGAAGGGTTTTTAACCAATCTTTTGCATCCAATAAGTGCGTTTTTGTCATTGGTTTAACGTTTCGGTCAATTAGGTCTTCCTTCGGGTTATTCTAATCCAATTAGGGTTTTTAACCAATCTTGTGCATCCAATAAATGCATTTGTGTCATTGGTTTAACATTTAGTTCATTTTCGTCCACCGTAGGTTTATTCTAATCCAATAAGGGTTATTAACCAATCTTAAGCATCCAATAAGTGCGTTTGTGTCATTGAATTAACATTTAGGTCATTTTCGTCCTCCATGGGCTTATATAAATGCTATTAGTGTTTTTAACCAATCTTGTGCATCCAATAAGTGCGTTTGTGTCATTGGATTAACATTTCGGTCATTTTCACCATCCTTCGGCTTATTCTATTCCAATTAGGGATTTTAACCAATCTTGTGCATCCAATAAATGCGTTTGTGTCATTGGTTTAACATTTAGGTCATTTTCGTACTCCGTAGGTTTATTCTAATCCAACAAGGGTTTTAAACAAATCTTGTCATCCAATAAGTGGGTTTGTGTCATTGGTTTAAATTTTCGGTCATTTTCGTCCTTCCTAGGCTTATACTAATCCTATTAGGGTTTTTAACCAATCTTGTGCATCCAATAAGTGCGTTTGGGGTCATTGGATTAACATTTATGTTATTTTCGTCATCCTTCGGCTTATTCTAATACAATTAGGGCTTTTGACCAATCTTGTGCATCCAATAAGTGTGTTTGTGTCATTGGAATAACATTTAGGTCATTTTTGTCTTCCTTCGGGTTATTCTAATCCAATTAGGGTTTTTAACCAATCTTAAGCATCCAATAAGTGCATTTGTGTCATTGGACTAACATTTAGGTCATTTTTATCATCCTTCGGCTTATTCTAATCCAATTAGGATTTTTAACAAATCTTGTGCATCTAATAAGTGCGTTTGTGTTATTGGTTTAACATTTCGGTCATTTTTTCCTCCATAGGCTTATACTAATCTTGTTAGGGTTTTTAACCAATCTTGTGCATCCAATAAGTGCGTTTGTGTCATTGGATTAACGTCTAGGTTATTTTCGTCATCCTTCGGCTCATTCATATCCAATTAGGGTTTTTGACCAATCTTTTGCATCCAATAAGTGTGTTTGTGTCATTGGAATAAAATTTAGGTAATTTTTTTCTTCCTTCGTGTTATTATAATCCATTTAGGGTTATTAACCAATCTTAAGCATCCAATAAGTGCTTTTGTGTCATTGAATTAACATTTAGGTCATTTTCGTCCTCCATGGGCTTATATAAATGCTATTAGTGTTTTTAACCAATCTTGTGCATCCAATAAGTGCGTTTGTGTCATTGGATTAACATTTTGGTTATTTTCGTCATCCTTTGGCTTATTCTAATCCAATTAGGGTTTTTAACCAATCTTGTGCATCCAATAAGTGTGTTTGTGTTATTGGTTTAACATTAAGGTCATTTTCGTCCTCCCTAGGCTTATTCTAATCCAATTAGGGTTTTTAACCAATTTTGTGGATCCAATCAGTGCGTTTGTGTCATTGGTTTAACATTTAGGTCATTTTCGTCCTCCCTAGGTATATTCTAATCCAATTAGGGTTTTTAACCAATCCTGTGCATCTAATAAGTGTGTTTGTGTCATTGGAATAACATTTAGGTCATTTTTGTTTTCCTACGAGTTATTCTAATCCAATTATGCTTTTTAACCAATCTTAAGCATCCAATAAGTGCGTTCGTGTCATTGGTTTAACATTGAGGTCATTTTTGTCGTCCCTAGGCTTATTCGTATAAGTGTGTTTGTGTCATTGGATTAACATTTATGTCATTTTCGTCATCCTTCGGCTTATTCTAATCCAATTAGGAATTTTAACCAATCTTGTGCATCCAATAAATGCGTTTGTGTCATTGGTTTAACATTTAGGTCATTTTCGTACTCCGTAGGTTTATTCTAATCCAACAAGGGTTTTAAACAAATCTTGTGCATCCAATAAGTGGGTTTGTGCGATTGGTTTAAATTTTCGGTCATTTTCGTCCTTCCTAGGCTTATACTAATCCTATTAGGGTTTTTAACCATTCTTGTGCATCCAATAACTGCGTTTGTGTAATTGGATTAACATTTATGTTATTTTCGTCATCCTTCGGCTTATTCTAATCCAATTAGGGTTTTTGACCAATCTTGTGCATCCAATAAGTGTGTTTGTGTCATTGGAATAACATTTAGGTCATTTTTGTCTTCCTTCGTGTTATTCTAATCCAATTAGGGTTTTTAACCAATCTTAAGCATCCAATAAGTGCATTTGTGTCATTGGACTAACATTTAGGTCATTTTTATCATCCTTCGGCTTCTTCTAATCCAATTAGGATTTTTAACAAATCTTGTGCATCCAATAAGTGCGTTTGTGTTATTGGTTTAACATTTCGGTCATTTTTTCCTCACCAGGCTTATACTAATCCTATTAGGGTTTTTAACCAATCTTGTGCATCTAATAAGTCCGTTTGTGTCATTGGTTTAACATTTCAGCCATTTTCGTCCTCCATAGGCTTATACTATTCCTATTAGGGTTTTTAACCAATCTTGTGCATCCAATAAGTGCGTTTGTGTCATTGGATTAACGTCTAGGTTATTTTCGTCATCGTTCGGCTTATTCTAATCCAATTAGGGTTTTTGACCAATCTTGTGCATCCAATAAGTGTGTTTGTGTCATTGGAATAAAATTTAGGTCATTTTTTTCTTCCTTCGTGTTATTCTAATCCATTTAGGGTTATTAACCAATCTTAAGCATCCAATAAGTGCGTTTGTGTCATTGAATTATTATTTAGGTCATTTTCGTCCTCCATGGGCTTATATAAATGCTATTAGTGTTTTTAACCAATCTTGTGCATCCAATAAGTGTGTTTGTGTTATTGGTTTAACATTAAGGTCATTTTCGTCCTCCCTAGGCTTATTCTAATCCAATTAGGCTTTTTAACCAATCTTGTGGATCCAATCAAAGCGTTTGTGTCATTGGTTTAACATGCAGGTCATTTTCGTCCTCCCTAGGTTTATTCTAATCCAATTAAGGTTTTTAACCAATCTTGTGCATCCAATAAGTGTGTTTGTGCCATTGGAATAACATTTAGTTCATTTTCGTCTTCCTTTGGGTTATTCTAACCCAATTAGGGATTTTAACCAATCTTAAGCATCCAATAAGTGCGTTCGTGTCATTGGTTTTACATTGCGGTCATTTTTGTCCTCCCTAGGCTTATTCGAATAAGTTTGTTTGTGTCATTGGTTTAACATTTATGTCATTTTCGTCATCTTTCGGCTTATTCTAATCCAATTAGGGTTTTTAACCAATCTTGTGCATCCAATAAATGCGTTTGTGTCATTGGTTTAACATTTAGGTCATTTTCGTCCTCCATAGGTTTATTCTAATCCAATAAGGGTTTTTAACAATCTTTTACATCCAATAAGTGCGTTTGTGTCATTGGTTTAACTTTTCGGTTATTTTCGTCCTCCCTAGGCTTTTACTAATCCTATTAGGGTTTTTAAACAATCTTGTGCATTCAATATTTGTGTTTGTGTCATTGGATTAACGTTTAGGTTATCTGCGTCATCCTTCGGCTTATTCTAATCCAATTAGGGATTTTAACAAATCTTGTGCATCCAATAAATGCGTTTGTGTCATTGGTTTAACATTTAGGTCATTTTCGTACTCCGTAGGTTTATTCTAATCCAACAAGGGTTTTAAACAAATCTTGTGCATCCAATAAGTGGGTTTGTGTCATTGGTTTAAATTTTCGGTCATTTTCGTCCTTCCTAGGCTTATACTAATCCTATTAGGGTTTTTAACCAATCTTGTGCATCCAATAAGTGCGTTTGGGGTCATTGGATTAACATTTATGTTATTTTCGTCATCCTTCGGCTTATTCTAATCCAATTAGGGTTTTTGACCAATCTTGTGCATCCAATAAGTGTGTTTGTGTTATTGGAATAAGATTTAGGTCATTTTCGTGTTCCTTCGGGTTATTCTAATCCAATTAGGGTTTTTAACCAATCTTGTGCATCCAATAAATGCATTTGTGTCATTGGTTTAACATTTAGGTCATTTTCGTCCACCGTAGGTTTATTCTAATCCAAGAAGGGTTTTTAACCAATCTTTTGCATCCAATAAGTGCGTTTTTGTCATTGGTTTAACGTTTCGGTCAATTAGGTCTTCCTTCGGGTTATTCTAATCCAATTAGGGTTTTTAACCAATCTTGTGCATCCAATAAATGCATTTGTGTCATTGGTTTAACATTTAGTTCATTTTCGTCCACCGTAGGTTTATTCTAATCCAATAAGGGTTATTAACCAATCTTAAGCATCCAATAAGTGCGTTTGTGTCATTGAATTAACATTTAGGTCATTTTCGTCCTCCATGGGCTTATATAAATGCTATTAGTGTTTTTAACCAATCTTGTGCATCCAATAAGTGCGTTTGTGTCATTGGATTAACATTTTGGTCATTTTCACCATCCTTCGGCTTATTCTATTCCAATTAGGGATTTTAACCAATCTTGTGCATCCAATAAATGCGTTTGTGTCATTGGTTTAACATTTAGGTCATTTTCGTACTCCGTAGGTTTATTCTAATCCAACAAGGGTTTTAAACAAATCTTGTCATCCAATAAGTGGGTTTGTGTAATTGGTTTAAATTTTGGGTCATTTTCGTCCTTCCTAGGCTTATACTAATCCTATTAGGGTTTTTAACCAATCTTGTGCATCCAATAAGTGCGTTTGGGGTCATTGGATTAACATTTATGTTATTTTCGTCATCCTTCGGCTTATTCTAATACAATTAGGGCTTTTGACCAATCTTGTGCATCCAATAAGTGTGTTTGTGTCATTGGAATAACATTTAGGTCATTTTTGTCTTCCTTCGGGTTATTCTAATCCAATTAGGGTTTTTAACCAATCTTAAGCATCCAATAAGTGCATTTGTGTCATTGGACTAACATTTAGGTCATTTATATCATCCTTCGGCTTATTCTAATCCAATTAGGATTTTTAACAAATCTTGTGCATCTAATAAGTGCGTTTGTGTTATTGGTTTAACATTTCGGTCATTTTTTCCTCCATAGGCTTATACTAATCTTATTAGGGTTTTTAACCAATCTTGTGCATCCAATAAGTGCGTTTGTGTCATTGGATTAACGTCTAGGTTATTTTCGTCATCCTTCGGCTTATTCAAATCCAATTAGGGTTTTTGACCAATCTTTTGCATCCAATAAGTGTGTTTGTGTCATTGGAATAAAATTTAGGTAATTTTTTTCTTCCTTCGTGTTATTATAATCCATTTAGGGTTATTAACCAATCTTAAGCATCCAATAAGTGCTTTTGTGTCATTGAATTAACATTTAGGTCATTTTCGTCCTCCATGGGCTTATATAAATGCTATTAGTGTTTTTAACCAATCTTGTGCATCCAATAAGTGCGTTTGTGTCATTGGATTAACATTTTGGTTATTTTCGTCATCCTTTGGCTTATTCTAATCCAATTAGGGTTTTTAACCAATCTTGTGCATCCAATAAGTGTGTTTGTGTTATTGGTTTAACATTAAGGTCATTTTCGTCCTCCCTAGGCTTATTCTAATCCAATTAGGGTTTTTAACCAATCTTGTGGATCCAATCAGTGCGTTTGTGTCATTGGTTTAACATTTAGGTCATTTTCGTCCTCCCTAGGTTTATTCTAATCCAATTAGGGTTTTTAACCAATCTTGTGCATCTAATAAGTGTGTTTGTGTCATTGGAATAACATTTAGGTCATTTTTGTTTTCCTACGAGTTATTCTAATCCAATTATGCTTTTTAACCAATCTTAAGCATCCAATAAGTGCGTTCGTGTCATTGGTTTAACATTGAGGTCATTTTTGTTGTCCCTAGGCTTATTCGTATAAGTGTGTTTGTGTCATTGGATTAACATTTATGTCATTCTCGTCATCCTTCGGCTTATTCTAATCCAATTAGGAATTTTAACCAATCTTGTGCATCCAATAAATGCGTTTGTGTCATTGGTTTAACATTTAGGTCATTTTCGTACTCCGTAGGTTTATTCTAATCCAACAAGGGTTTTAAACAAATCTTGTGCATCCAATTAGTGGGTTTGTGTCATTGGTTTAAATTTTCGGTCATTTTCGTATTCCTTCGGGTTATTCTAATCCAATTAGGGTTTTTAACCATTCTTGTGCATCCAATAACTGCGTTTGTGTAATTGGATTAACATTTATGTTATTTTCGTCATCCTTCGGCTTATTCTAATCCAATTAGTGTTTTTGACCAATCTTGTGCAGCCAATAAGTGCCTTTGTGTCATTGGATTAACATTTAGGTCATTTTCATCATCCTTCGGTTTATTCTAATCCAATTAGGGTTTTTAACCAATGTTGTGCATCCAATAAGTGCGTTTGTGTCATTTGTTTAACATTTAGGTCATTTTCATCCTCCCTATGTTTATTCGAATCCAATTAGGATTTTTAACCAATCTTAAGTATCCAACAAGTGCGTTTGTGTTATGGTTTAACATTGAGGTCATTTCCGTCCTCCCTAGGTTTATTCTAATCCAATTAGGGTTTTTAACCAATCTTGTGCGTCCAATAATTGTGTTTGAGTCGTTGGATTAGCATTGAGGTCATTTTCGTCATCCATAGGCTTATACAAATACAATTAGTGTTTTTGACCAATCTTGTGCATCCAATAAGTGTGTTTGTGTGATTGGAATAACATTTAGGTCATTTTTGTCTTCCGTCGGGGTATTCTAATCCAACTAGGGTTGTAAACCAATCTTAAGCATCCAATAAGTGCGTTTATGTCATTTGTTTCACATTGAGGTCATTTTCGTCCTCCTTAGGCTTAATCTAATCCAATTAATGTTTTTAACCAATCTTGTGCATCCAATAAGTGCGTTTATGTCATTGAATTAACATTTAGGTTATTTTCATCATCCTTTGGCTTATTCTAATCCAATTAGGGTTTTTGACCAATGTTGTGCGTCCAATAAGTGCGTTTGTGTTATTGGAATAACATTTAGGTTATTTTCGTCATCATTCGGCTAATTCTAATCCAATTAGTGTTTTTGACCAATCTTGTGCATCCAATAAGTGTGTTTGTGTCATTGGATTATCATTTAGGTCATTTTTGTGTTCCTTCGGGGTATTCTAATCCAACTAGGGTTTTTAACCAATCTTAAGCATCCAATAAGTGCGTTTGAGTCATTTGTTTAACATTGAGGTCATTTTCGTCCTCCTTAGGCTTATTCTAATCCAATTAATGTTTTTAACCAATCTTGTGCATCCAATAAGTGCGTTTGTGTCACTGGATTAATATTCAGGTCATTTTCATCATCCTTCGTCTTATTTTTATCCAATTAGTGTTTCTAACAAATCTTGTGCATCCAATAAGTGTGTTTGTGTCATTGGAATAACATTTTGGTCATTTTCGTCTTCCTACGGGTTATCCTAATCCAATTAGGGTTTTTAACCAATCTTAAGCATCCAATAAGTGCGTTTGTGTCATTTGTTTAACATTGGGGTCATTTTCGTCCTCCTTAGGCTTATTCTAATCCAATTAATGTTTTTAACCAATCTAGTGCATCCAATAAGTACGTTTGTGTCATTGGATTAACATTTAGGTTATTTTCGTCATCCTTTGGCTTATTCTAATGCAATTAGGGTTTTTGACCAATCTTGTGCATCCAATAAGTGTGTTTGTGTTATTGGAATAACATTTAGGTCATTTATGTCTTCCATCGAGTTATTGTAATCCTATTCAGGTTTTTACCCATTCTTGGGCATCTAATAAGTGCGTTTGTGTCATTGGATTAACATTTAGTTTATTTTCGTCATCCTTCGGCTTATTCTAATCCAATTAGGGTTTTTGACCAATCTTGTGCATCCAATTAGTGTGTTTGTGTCATTGGAATAACATTTAGGTCATTTTTGTCTTCCTTCGGGTTATTCTAATCCAATTAGGGTTTTTAACCAATCTTAAGCATCCAATAAGTGCGTTTGTGTCATTGGTTTAACATTGAGGTCATATTCATCCTCCCAAGGCTTATACTAATAAGTGTGTTTGTGTCATTGGATTAACATTAAGGATATTTTCGTTATCCTTCGGCTTATTTTAATCCAATTAGGGTTTTTGACCAATCTTGTGCATCCAATAAGTGTGTTTGTGTCATTGGTTTAACATTTAGGTCATTTTCGTCCACCGTAGGTTTATTCTAATCCAATAAGGGTTTTTTACCAATCTTTTGCATACAATAAGTGCGTTTGTGTCATTGGTTTAACATTTCGGTTATTTTCGTCATCCTTTGGCTTATTCTAACCCAATTAGAATTTTGGTCCAATCTTGTGCATCCAATAAGTGTGTTTGTGTCATTGGAATAACATTTCGGTCATTTTTGTCTCCATTCGGGTTATTCTAATCCAATTAGGGTTTTTAACCAATCTTAAGCATCCAATAAGTGCGTTTGTGTCAATTGTTTAACATTGAGGTCATTTTCTTCCTCCCAAGGCTTATACTAATCCTATTAGGGTTTTTAACCAATCTTGTGCACCCAATAAGTGCGTTTGTGTCATTGGATTAACATTTAGGTTATTTTCGTTATCCTTTGGCTTATTCTAATCCAATTAGAATTTTTGACCAATCTTGTGCATCCAATAAGTGTGTTTGTGTCATTGGAATAACATTTAGGTCATTTTTGTCTCCATTCGGGTTATTCTAATCCAATTAGTGTTTTTAACCAATCTTAAGCATCAAATAAGTGTCTTTGTGTCATTGGTTTAACATTGAGGTCATTTTCGTCCTCCCTATGCTTATACCAATCCTATTAGGGTTTTTAACCATTCTTGTGCATAAGTGTATTTGTGTCATTGGATTAACATTTATATTTTTTTCGTCATCCTTCTGCTTATTCTAATCCAATTAGGGTTTTTAACCAATCTTGTGCATCCAATAAGTGTGTTTGTGTCATTCGAATAACATTTAGGTCATTTTTGTCTTCCTTTGGGTTATTCTAATCCAATTAAGGTTTTTAACCAATCCTAAGCATCCAATAAGTGCGTTTGTGTCATTTGTTTAACATTGGGGTCATTTTCGTCCTCTTTAGGCTTATTCAAATCCAATTAATGTTTTTAACCAATCTAGTGCATCCAATAAGTACGTTTGTGTCATTGGATTAACATTTAGGTTATTTTCGTCATCCTTTGGCTTATTCTAATGCAATTAGGGTTTTTGACCAATCTTGTGCATCCAATAAGTGCGTTTGTGTCATTTGTTTAACATTGGGGTCATTTTCGTCCTCTTTAGGCTTATTCAAATCCAATTAATGTTTTTAACCAATCTAGTGCATCCAATAAGTACGTTTGTGTCATTGGATTAACATTTAGGTTATTTTCGTCATCCTTTGGCTTATTCTAATGCAATTAGGGTTTTTGACCAATCTTGTGCATCCAATAAGTGTGTTTGTGTTATTGGAATAACATTTAGGTCATTTATGTCTTCCATCGGGTTATTGTAATCCTATTCAGGTTTTTACCCATTCTTGGGCATCTAATAAGTGCGTTTGTGTCATTGGATTAACATTTAGTTTATTTTCGTCATCCTTCGGCTTATTCTAATCCAATTAGGGTTTTTGACCAATCTTGTGCATCCAATTAGTGTGTTTGTGTCATTGGAATAACATTTAGGTCATTTTTGTCTTCCTTCGGGTTATTCTAATCCAATTAGGGTTTTTAACCAATCTTAAGCATCCAATAAGTGCGTTTGTGTCATTGGTTTAACATTGAGGTCATATTCATCCTCCCAAGGCTTATACTAATAAGTGTGTTTGTGTCATTGGATTAACATTAAGGATATTTTCGTTATCCTTCGGCTTATTTTAATCCAATTAGGGTTTTTGACCAATCTTGTGCATCCAATAAGTGTGTTTGTGTCATTGGTTTAACATTTAGGTCATTTTCGTCCACCGTAGGTTTATTCTAATCCAATAAGGGTTTTTTACCAATCTTTTGCATACAATAAGTGCGTTTGTGTCATTGGTTTAACATTTCGGTTATTTTCGTCATCCTTTGGCTTATTCTAACCCAATTAGAATTTTGGTCCAATCTTGTGCATCCAATAAGTGTGTTTGTGTCATTGGAATAACATTTCGGTCATTTTTGTCTCCATTCGGGTTATTCTAATCCAATTAGGGTTTTTAACCAATCTTAAGCATCCAATAAGTGCGTTTGTGTCAATTGTTTAACATTGAGGTCATTTTCTTCCTCCCAAGGCTTATACTAATCCTATTAGGGTTTTTAACCAATCTTGTGCACCCAATAAGTGCGTTTGTGTCATTGGATTAACATTTAGGTTATTTTCGTTATCCTTTGGCTTATTCTAATCCAATTAGAATTTTTGACCAATCTTGTGCATCCAATAAGTGTGTTTGTGTCATTGGAATAACATTTAGGTCATTTTTGTCTCCATTCGGGTTATTCTAATCCAATTAGTGTTTTTAACCAATCTTAAGCATCAAATAAGTGTCTTTGTGTCATTGGTTTAACATTGAGGTCATTTTCGTCCTCCCTATGCTTATACCAATCCTATTAGGGTTTTTAACCATTCTTGTGCATAAGTGTATTTGTGTCATTGGATTAACATTTATATTTTTTTCGTCATCCTTCTGCTTATTCTAATCCAATTAGGGTTTTTAACCAATCTTAAGCATCCAATAAGTGCGTTTGTGTCAATTGTTTAACATTGAGGTCATTTTCTTCCTCCCAAGGCTTATACTAATCCTATTATGGTTTTTAACCATTCTTGTGCATCTAATAAGTGCGTTTGTGTCATTGGATTAACATTTAGGATATTTTCGTCATCCTTCAGCTTATTTTAATCCAATTAGGGTTTTTGACCAATCTTGTGCATCCAATAAGTGTGTTTGTGTCATTGGAATAACATTTAGGTCATTTTTGTCTTCCTTCGGGTTATTCTAATCTAATTAGTGTTTTTAACCAATCTTAAGCATCAAATAAGTGTCTTTGTGTCATTGGTTTAACATTGAGGTCATTTTCGTCCTCCCTATGCTTATACCAATCCTATTAGGGTTTTTAACCATTCTTGTGCATAAGTGTATTTGTGTCATTGGATTAACATTTATATTTTTTTCGTCATCCTTCTGCTTATTCTAATCCAATTAGGGTTTTTAACCAATCTTGTGCATCCAATAAGTGTGTTTGTGTCATTCGAATAACATTTAGGTCATTTTTGTCTTCCTTTGGGTTATTCTAATCCAATTAAGGTTTTTAACCAATCCTAAGCATCCAATAAGTGCGTTTGTGTCATTTGTTTAACATTGGGGTCATTTTCGTCCTCTTTAGGCTTATTCAAATCCAATTAATGTTTTTAACCAATCTAGTGCATCCAATAAGTACGTTTGTGTCATTGGATTAACATTTAGGTTATTTTCGTCATCCTTTGGCTTATTCTAATGCAATTAGGGTTTTTGACCAATCTTGTGCATCCAATAAGTGCGTTTGTGTCATTTGTTTAACATTGGGGTCATTTTCGTCCTCTTTAGGCTTATTCAAATCCAATTAATGTTTTTAACCAATCTAGTGCATCCAATAAGTACGTTTGTGTCATTGGATTAACATTTAGGTTATTTTCGTCATCCTTTGGCTTATTCTAATGCAATTAGGGTTTTTGACCAATCTTGTGCATCCAATAAGTGTGTTTGTGTTATTGGAATAACATTTAGGTCATTTATGTCTTCCATCGAGTTATTGTAATCCTATTCAGGTTTTTACCCATTCTTGGGCATCTAATAAGTGCGTTTGTGTCATTGGATTAACATTTAGTTTATTTTCGTCATCCTTCGGCTTATTCTAATCCAATTAGGGTTTTTGACCAATCTTGTGCATCCAATTAGTGTGTTTGTGTCATTGGAATAACATTTAGGTCATTTTTGTCTTCCTTCGGGTTATTCTAATCCAATTAGGGTTTTTAACCAATCTTAAGCATCCAATAAGTGCGTTTGTGTCATTGGTTTAACATTGAGGTCATATTCATCCTCCCAAGGCTTATACTAATAAGTGTGTTTGTGTCATTGGATTAACATTAAGGATATTTTCGTTATCCTTCGGCTTATTTTAATCCAATTAGGGTTTTTGACCAATCTTGTGCATCCAATAAGTGTGTTTGTGTCATTGGTTTAACATTTAGGTCATTTTCGTCCACCGTAGGTTTATTCTAATCCAATAAGGGTTTTTTACCAATCTTTTGCATACAATAAGTGCGTTTGTGTCATTGGTTTAACATTTCGGTTATTTTCGTCATCCTTTGGCTTATTCTAACCCAATTAGAATTTTGGTCCAATCTTGTGCATCCAATAAGTGTGTTTGTGTCATTGGAATAACATTTCGGTCATTTTTGTCTCCATTCGGGTTATTCTAATCCAATTAGGGTTTTTAACCAATCTTAAGCATCCAATAAGTGCGTTTGTGTCAATTGTTTAACATTGAGGTCATTTTCTTCCTCCCAAGGCTTATACTAATCCTATTAGGGTTTTTAACCAATCTTGTGCACCCAATAAGTGCGTTTGTGTCATTGGATTAACATTTAGGTTATTTTCGTTATCCTTTGGCTTATTCTAATCCAATTAGAATTTTTGACCAATCTTGTGCATCCAATAAGTGTGTTTGTGTCATTGGAATAACATTTAGGTCATTTTTGTCTCCATTCGGGTTATTCTAATCCAATTAGTGTTTTTAACCAATCTTAAGCATCAAATAAGTGTCTTTGTGTCATTGGTTTAACATTGAGGTCATTTTCGTCCTCCCTATGCTTATACCAATCCTATTAGGGTTTTTAACCATTCTTGTGCATAAGTGTATTTGTGTCATTGGATTAACATTTATATTTTTTTCGTCATCCTTCTGCTTATTCTAATCCAATTAGGGTTTTTAACCAATCTTAAGCATCCAATAAGTGCGTTTGTGTCAATTGTTTAACATTGAGGTCATTTTCTTCCTCCCAAGGCTTATAATAATCCTATTATGGTTTTTAACCATTCTTGTGCATCTAATAAGTGCGTTTGTGTCATTGGATTAACATTTAGGATATTTTCGTCATCCTCCAGCTTATTTTAATCCAATTAGGGTTTTTGACCAATCTTGTGCATCCAATAAGTGTGTTTGTGTCATTGGAATAACATTTAAGTCATTTTTGTCTTCCTTCGGGTTATTCTAATCTAATTAGTGTTTTTAACCAATCTTAAGCATCAAATAAGTGTCTTTGTGTCATTGGTTTAACATTGAGGTCATTTTCGTCCTCCCTATGCTTATACCAATCCTATTAGGGTTTTTAACCATTCTTGTGCATAAGTGTATTTGTGTCATTGGATTAACATTTATATTTTTTTCGTCATCCTTCTGCTTATTCTAATCCAATTAGGGTTTTTAACCAATCTTGTGCATCCAATAAGTGTGTTTGTGTCATTCGAATAACATTTAGGTCATTTTTGTCTTCCTTTGGGTTATTCTAATCCAATTAAGGTTTTTAACCAATCCTAAGCATCCAATAAGTGCGTTTGTGTCATTTGTTTAACATTGGGGTCATTTTCGTCCTCTTTAGGCTTATTCAAATCCAATTAATGTTTTTAACCAATCTAGTGCATCCAATAAGTACGTTTGTGTCATTGGATTAACATTTAGGTTATTTTCGTCATCCTTTGGCTTATTCTAATGCAATTAGGGTTTTTGACCAATCTTGTGCATACAATAAGTGCGTTTGTGTCATTTGTTTAACATTGGGGTCATTTTCGTCCTCCTTAGGCTTATTCTAATCCAATTAATGTTTTTAACCATTCTAGTGCATCCAATAAGTACGTTTGTGTCATTGGAATAACATTTAGGTCATTTTCGTCTTCCTTCGGGTTATTCTAATCCAATTAGGGTTTTTAACCAATCTTGTGCATCCAATAAGTGTGTTTGTGTCATTGGAATAACATTTAGGTCTTTTTCGTCTTCGTTCGGGTTATTCTAATCCAATTACGGTTTTTAACCAATCATAAGCATCCAATAAGGGCGTTTTTGTCATTGGTTTAACATTGAGGTTATTTTTGTCCTCCCTAGGCTTATTTTAATCCAATTAGGGTTTTTGACCTTTCTTGGGCATCCAATAAGTGTGTTTGTGTCATTGGAATAACATTTAGGTCATTTTTGTCTTATTTCGGGTTATTCTAATCCAATTAAGGTTTTTAACCAATCCTAAGCATCCAATAAGTGCGTTTGTGTCATTTGTTTAACATTGAGGTCATTTTCGTCCTCCTTAGGCTTATTCTAATCTAATTGATGTTTTTAACCAATCTTGTGCATCCATTAAGTACGTTTGTATCATTGGATTAACATTTAGATTATTTTCGTCATCCTTTGGCTTATTCTAATCCAATTAGAATTTTTGACCAATCTTGTGCAACCAATAAGTGTTTTTGTGTCATTGGAATAACATTTAGGTCATTTTTGTCTTCCTTCGGGTTATTCTAATCCAATTAGGGTTTTTAACCAATCTAAAGCATCCAATAAGTGCGTTTGTGTCATTGGTTTAACATTGAGGTGATTTTTGTCCTCCCAAGGCTTATACTAATCCTATTAGTGTTTTTAATCATTCTTGTGCATCCAATAAGTGCGTTTGTGTCATTGTTTTAACATTTAGCTCATTTTTGTCCACCCTAGGCTAATTCTAATCCCATTAGAGTTTCTAACAAATCTTGTGCATCCAATAAGTGTGTTTGTGTCATTGGAATAACATTTTGGTCATTTTCGTCTTCCTTCGGGTTATTCTAATCCAATTAGGGTTTTTATCCAATCTTAAGCATCCAATAACTGCGTTTGTGTCATTTGGTTAACATTGAGGTCATTTTCGTCCTCCTTAGGCTTATTCTAATCTAATTGATGTTTTTAACCAATCTTGTGCATCCATTAAGTACATTTGTATCATTAGATTAACATTTAGGTTATTTTTGTCATCCTTTGGCTTATTCTAATCCAATTAGATTTTTTGACCAATCTTGTGCATCCAATAAGTGTTGTCGTGTCATTGGAATAACATTTAGGTCATTTTTGTCTTCCTTCGGGTTATTCTAATCCAATTAGGGTTTTTAACCAATCTAAAGCATCCAATAAGTGCGTTTGTGTCATTGGTTTAACATTGAGGTGATTTTCGTCATCCCAAGGCTTATACTAATCCTATTAGGGTTTTTAACCATTCTTGTGCATCCAATAAGTGCGTTTGTGTCATTGTTTTAACATTTAGCTCATTTTTGTCCACCCTAGGCTAATTCTAATCCAATTAGTGTTTCTAACAAATCTTGTGCATCCAATAAGTGTGTTGGTCTCATTGGAATAACATTTTGGTCATTTTCGTCTTCCTTCGGGTTATCCTAATCCAATTAGGGTTTTTAACCAATCTTAAGCATCCAATAAGTGCGTTTGTGTCATTTGTTTAACATTGAGGTTATTTTCGTCCTACTTAGGCTTATTCTAATATAATTAATGTTTTTAACCATTCTTGTGCATCCAATAAGTACGTTTGTATCATTGGATTAACATTTAGGTTATTTTCGTCATCCTTTGGCTTATTCTAATCCAATTAGAATTTTTGACCAATCTTGTGCAACCAATAAGTGTTTTTGTGTCATTGGAATAACATTTAGGTCATTTTTGTCTTCCTTCGGGTTATTCTAATCCAATTAGGATTTTTAACCAATCTAAAGCATCCAATAAGTGCGTTTGTGTCATTGGTTTAACATTGAGGTGATTTTTGTCCTCCCAAGGCTTATACTAATCCTATTAGTGTTTTTAACCATTCTTGTGCATCCAATAAGTGCGTTTGTGTCATTGTTTTAACATTTAGCTCATTTTTGTCCACCCTAGGCTAATTCTAATCCCATTAGAGTTTCTAACAAATCTTGTGTATCCAATAAGTGTGTTTGTGTCATTGGAATAACATTTTGGTCATTTTCGTCTTCCTTCGGGTTATCCTATTCCAATTAGGGTTTTATCCAATCTTAAGCATCCAATAACTGCGTTTGTGTCATTTGGTTAACATTGAGGTCATTTTCGTCCTCCTTAGGCTTATTCTAATCTAATTAATGTTTTTAACCAATCTTGTGCATCCAATAAGTGCGTTTGTGTCATTGGATTAACATTTAGGTTATTTTCGTTATCCTTTGGGTTAATGTAATCCAATTAGAATTTTTGATCAATCTAGTGCATCCAATAAGTGTGTTTGTGTCATTGGAATAACATTTAGGTCATTTTTGTCTTCCTTCGGGTTATTCTAATCCAATTAGGGTTTTTAACCAATCTTAAGCATCCAATAAGTGCGTTTGTGTCATTGGTTTAACATTGAGGTGATTTTCGTCCTCCCAAGGCTTATACTAATCCTATTAGGGTTTTTAACCATTCTTGTGCATCCAATAAGTGCGTTTGTGTCATTGTTTAAACATTTAGCTCATTTTTGTCCACCCTAGGCTAATTCTAATCCAATTAGTGTTTCTAACAAATCTTGTGCATCCAATAAGTGTGTTTCTGTCATTGGAATAACATTTTGGTCATTTTCGTCTTCCTTCGGGTTATTCTAATCCAATTAGGGTTTTTATCCAATCTTAAGCATCCAATAACTGCGTTTGTGTCATTTGGTTAACATTGAGGTCATTTTCGTCCTCCTTAGGCTTATTCTAATCTAATTGATGTTTTTAACCAATCTTGTGCATCCATTAAGTACATTTGTATCATTAGATTAACATTTAGGTTATTTTTGTCATCCTTTGGCTTATTCTAATCCGATTAGATTTTTTGACCAATCTTGTGCATCCAATAAGTGTTGTCGTGTCATTGGAATAACATTTAGGTCATTTTTGTCTTCCTTCGGGTTATTCTAATCCAATTAGGGTTTTTAACCAATCTAAAGCATCCAATAAGTGCGTTTGTGTCATTGGTTTAACATTGAGGTGATTTTCGTCATCCCAAGGCTTATACTAATCCTATTAGGGTTTTTAACCATTCTTGTGCATCCAATAAGTGCGTTTGTGTCATTGTTTTAACATTTAGCTCATTTTTGTCCACCCTAGGCTAATTCTAATCCAATTAGTGTTTCTAACAAATCTTGTGCATCCAATAAGTGTGTTGGTCTCATTGGAATAACATTTTGGTCATTTTCGTCTTCCTTCGGGTTATCCTAATCCAATTAGGGTTTTTAACCAATCTTAAGCATCCAATAAGTGCGTTTGTGTCATTTGTTTAACATTGAGGTTATTTTCGTCCTACTTAGGCTTATTCTAATATAATTAATGTTTTTAACCATTCTTGTGCATCCAATAAGTACGTTTGTATCATTGGATTAACATTTAGGTTATTTTCGTCATCCTTTGGCTTATTCTAATCCAATTAGAATTTTTGACCAATCTTGTGCAACCAATAAGTGTTTTTGTGTCATTGGAATAACATTTAGGTCATTTTTGTCTTCCTTCGGGTTATTCTAATCCAATTAGGATTTTTAACCAATCTAAAGCATCCAATAAGTGCGTTTGTGTCATTGGTTTAACATTGAGGTGATTTTTGTCCTCCCAAGGCTTATACTAATCCTATTAGTGTTTTTAACCATTCTTGTGCATCCAATAAGTGCGTTTGTGTCATTGTTTTAACATTTAGCTCATTTTTGTCCACCCTAGGCTAATTCTAATCCCATTAGAGTTTCTAACAAATCTTGTGTATCCAATAAGTGTGTTTGTGTCATTGGAATAACATTTTGGTCATTTTCGTCTTCCTTCGGGTTATCCTATTCCAATTAGGGTTTTATCCAATCTTAAGCATCCAATAACTGCGTTTGTGTCATTTGGTTAACATTGAGGTCATTTTCGTCCTCCTTAGGCTTATTCTAATCTAATTAATGTTTTTAACCAATCTTGTGCATCCAATAAGTGCGTTTGTGTCATTGGATTAACATTTAGGTTATTTTCGTTATCCTTTGGGTTAATGTAATCCAATTAGAATTTTTGATCAATCTAGTGCATCCAATAAGTGTGTTTGTGTCATTGGAATAACATTTAGGTCATTTTTGTCTTCCTTCGGGTTATTCTAATCCAATTAGGGTTTTTAACCAATCTTAAGCATCCAATAAGTGCGTTTGTGTCATTGGTTTAACATTGAGGTGATTTTCGTCCTCCCAAGGCTTATACTAATCCTATTAGGGTTTTTAACCATTCTTGTGCATCCAATAAGTGCGTTTGTGTCATTGTTTAAACATTTAGCTCATTTTTGTCCACCCTAGGCTAATTCTAATCCAATTAGTGTTTCTAACAAATCTTGTGCATCCAATAAGTGTGTTTCTGTCATTGGAATAACATTTTGGTCATTTTCGTCTTCCTTCGGGTTATCCTAATCCAATTAGGGTTTTTATCCAATCTTAAGCATCCAATAATTGCGTTTGTGTCATTTGGTTAACATTGAGGTCATTTTCTTCCTCCTTAGGCTTATTCTAATCTAATAATTGTTTTAAACCAATCTTGTGCATCCAATAATTGGGTTTGTGTCATTGGATTGACATTTAGGTTATTTTTGTCATCCTTTGGCTTATTCTAATCCAATTAGAATTTTTGATCAATCTTGTGCATCCAATAAGTGTGTTTGTGTCATTGGAATAACATTTAGGTCATTTTTTTCTTCCTTCGGGTTATTCTAATCCAATTAGGGATTTTAACCAATCTAAAGCATCCAATAAGTGCGTTTGTGTCATTGGTTTAACATTGAGGTTATTTTTGTCCTCCCAAGGCTTATACTAATCCTATTAGTGTTTTTAACCATTCTTGTGCATCCAATAAGTGCGTTTGTGTCATTGTTTTAACAATTATCTCATTTTTGTCCACCCTAGGCTAATTCTAATCCCATTAGAGTTTCTAACAAATCTTGTGCATCCAATAAGTGTGTTTGTGTCATTGGAATAACATTTTGGCCATTTTCGTCTTCCTTCGGGTTATCCTAATCCAATTAGGGTTTTTATCCAATCTTAAGCATCCAATAACTGCGTTTGTGTCATTTGGTTAACATTGAGGTCATTTTCGTCCTCCTTAGGCTTATTCTAATGTAATTAATGTTTTTAACCAATCTTGTGCATCCAATAAGTGTGTTTGTGTCATTGGATTAACATTTAGGTTATTTTCGTCATCCTTTGGCTTAATGTAATCCAATTAGAATTTTTGATCAATCTTGTGTATCCAATAAGTGTGTTTGTGTCATTGGAATAACATTTAGGTCATTTTTGTCTTCCTTCGGGTTATTCTAATCCAATTAGGGTTTTTAACCAATCTTAAGCATCCAATAAGTGCGTTTGTGTCATTTGTTTAACATTGAGGTGATTTTCGTCCTCCAAAGGCTTATACTAATCCTATTAGGGTTTTTAACCATTCTTGTGCATCCAATAAGTGCGTTTGTGTCATTGTTTTAACATTTAGCTCATTTTTGTCCACCCAAGGCTAATTCTAATCCAATTAGTGTTTCTAACAAATCTTCTGCATCCAATAAGTGTGTTTGTGTCATTGGAATAACATTTTGGTCATTTTCGTCTTCCTACGGGTTATCCTAATAATATTAGGGTTTTTATCCAATCATAAGCATCCAATAAGTGCGTTTGTGTCATTTGGTTAACATTGAGGTCATTTTCGTCCTCCTTAGGCTTATTCTATTCTAATAATTGTTTTTAACCAATCTTGTGCATCCAATAAGTGCGTTTGTGTCATTGGATTAACATTTAGTTTATTTTTGTCATCCTTTGGCTTATTCTAATCCAATTAGAATTTTCGACCAATCTTGTGCATCCAATAAGTGTGATTGTGTCATTGGAATAACATTTAGGTCATTTTTTTTCTTCCTTCGGGTTATTCTAATCCAATTAGGGTTTTTAATCAATCTTAAGCATCCAATAAGTGCGTTTGTGTCATTGGTTTAACATTGAGGTGATTTTCGTCCTCCCAAGACTTATACAAATCCTATTAGGGTTTTTAACCATTCTTGTGCATCTAATAAGTGCGTTTGTGTCATTGGATTAACATATAGGTTATTTTCGTCATCCTTCGGCTTATTTTAATCCAATTAGGGGTTTTAACCAATCTTGTGCATCCAATAAGTGTGTTTGTGTCATTGCAATAACATTTAGGTAATTTTTGTCTTCCTTCGGGTTATTCTAATCCAATTAGGGTTTTTAACCAATCTTCTGCATCTAATAAGCGCGTTTGTGTCATTGGTTTAACATTGAGGTCATTTTCTTCCTCCCAAGGCTTATACTAATCCTATTAGGGTTTTTAACCATTCTTGTGCATCCAATAAGTGCGTTTGTGTCATTGTTTTAACATTTAGCTCATTTTTGTCCACCCTAGGCTAATTCTAATCCAATTAGTGTTTCTAACAAATCTTTTGCATCCAATAAGTGTGTTTGTGTCATTGGAATAACATTTTGGTCATTTTTGCTTCCTTCGGGTTATCCTAATCCAATTAGGGTTTTTAACCAATCTTAAGCATCCAATAAGTGCGTTTGTGTCATTTGTTTAACATTGAGGTCATTTTCATCCTACTTAGGCTTATTCTAATCTAATTAATGTTTTTAACCAATCTTGTGCATCCAATAAGTACGTTTGTATCATTGGATTAACATTTAGGTTATTTTCGTCATCCTTTGGCTTATTCTAATCCAATTAGAATTTTTGACCAATCTTGTGCAACCAATAAGTGTTTTTGTGTCATTGGAATAACATTTAGGTCATTTTTGTCTTCGTTCGGGTTATTCTAATCCAATTAGGGTTTTTAACCAATCTAAAGCATCCAATAAGTGCGTTTGTGTCATTGGTTTAACATTGAGGTTATTTTTGTCCTCCCAAGGCTTATACTAATCCTATTAGTGTTTTTAACCATTCTTGTGCATCCAATAAGTGCGTTTGTGTCATTGTTTTAACATTTAGATCATTTTTGTCCACCCTAGGCTAATTCTAATCCCATTAGAGTTTCTTACAAATCTTGTGCATCCAATAAGTGTGTTTGTGTCATTGGAATAACATTTTGGTCATTTTCGTCTTCCTTCGGGTTATCCTAATCCAATTAGGGTTTTTATCCAATCTTAAGCATCCAATAACTGCGTTTGTGTCATTTGGTTAACATTGAGGTCATTTTCGTCCTCCTTAGGCTTATTCTAATCTAATTAATGTTTTTAACCAATCTTGTGCATCCAATAAGTGCGTTTGTGTCATTGGATTAACATTTAGGTTATTTTCGTCATCCTTTGGCTTAATGTAATCCAATTAGAATTTTTGATCAATATTGTGCATCCAATAAGTGTGTTTGTGTCATTGGAATAACATTTAGGTCATTTTTGTCTTCCTTCATGTTGTTCTAATCCAATTAGGGTTTTTAACCAATCTTAAGCATCCAATAAGTGCGTTTGCGACATTGGTTTAACATTGAGGTGATTTTCGTCCTCCCAAGGCTTATACAAATCTTATTAGGGTTTTTAACCATTCTTGTGCATCTAATAAGTGCGTTTGTGTCATTGGATTAACATATAGGTTATTTTCATCATCCTTCGGCTTATTTTAATCCAATTAGGGTTTTTAACCAATCTTGTGCATCCAATAAGTGTGTTTGTGTCATTGGAATAACATTTAGGTCATTTTTTTCTTCCTTCGGGTTATTTTAATCCAACTAGTGTTTTTAACCAATCTTAAGCATCCAATAAGTGTGTTTGTGTCATTGGTTTAACATTGAGGTCATTTTCGTCCTCCCTAGGCTTATACTAATCCTATTAGGGTTTTTAATCATTCTTGTGCATAAGTTTGTTTGTGTCATTGGATTAACATTTATATTATTTTCGTCATCCTTCTGCTTATTCTAATCCAATTAGGGTTTTTAACCAATCTTGTGCATCCAATAAGTGTGTTTGTGTCATTGGAATAACATTTAGGTCATTTTCGTCTACCATTGGGTTATTCTAATCCAATTAGGGTTTTTAACCAATCTTGTGCATCCAATAAGTGTGTTTGTGTCATTGGAATAACATTTAGGTTATTTTTGTCTTCCTTCGGGTTATTTTAATCCAATTAGTGTTTTTGACCAATCTTAAGCATCCAATAACTGCGTTTTTGTCATTGGTTTAACATTGAGGTCATTTTCTTCCTCCCAAGGCTTATACTAATCCTATTAGGGTTTTTAACCATTCTTGTGCATCCAATAAGTGCGTTTGTGTCATTGTTTTAACATTTAGCTCATTTTTGTCCACCCTAGGCTAATTCTAATCCAATTAGTGTTTCTAACAAATCTTTTGCATCCAATAAGTGTGTTTGTGTCATTGGAATAACATTTTGGTCATTTTTGCTTCCTTCGGGTTATCCTAATCCAATTAGGGTTTTTAACCAATCTTAAGCATCCAATAAGTGCGTTTGTGTCATTTGTTTAACATTGAGGTCATTTTCGTCCTACTTAGGCTTATTCTAATCTAATTAATGTTTTTGACCAATCTTGTGCATCCAATAAGTACGTTTGTATCATTGGATTAACATTTAGGATATTTTCGTCATCCTTTGGCTTATTCTAATCCAATTAGAATTTTTGACCAATCTTGTGCAACCAATAAGTGTTTTTGTGTCATTGGAATAACATTTAGGTCATTTTTGTCTTCGTTCGGGTTATTCTAATCCAATTAGGGTTTTTAACCAATCTAAAGCATCCAATAAGTGCGTTTGTGTCATTGGTTTAACATTGAGGTTATTTTTGTCCTCCCAAGGCTTATACTAATCCTATTAGTGTTTTTAACCATTCTTGTGCATCCAATAAGTGCGTTTGTGTCATTGTTTTAACATTTAGATCATTTTTGTCCACCCTAGGCTAATTCTAATCCCATTAGAGTTTCTTACAAATCTTGTGCATCCAATAAGTGTGTTTGTGTCATTGGAATAACATTTTGGTCATTTTCGTCTTCCTTCGGGTTATCCTAATCCAATTAGGGTTTTTATCCAATCTTAAGCATCCAATAACTGCGTTTGTGTCATTTGGTTAACATTGAGTTCATTTTCGTCCTCCTTAGGCTTATTCTAATGTAATTAATGTTTTTAACCAATCTTGTGCATCCAATAAGTGCGTTTGTGTCATTGTTTTAACATTTAGCTCATTTTTGTCCACCCTAGGCTAATTCTAATCCAATTAGTGTTTCTAACAAATCTTTTGCATCCAATAAGTGTGTTTGTGTCATTGGAATAACATTTTGGTCATTTTTGCTTCCTTCGGGTTATCCTAATCCAATTAGGGTTTTTAACCAATCTTAAGCATCCAATAAGTGCGTTTGTGTCATTTGTTTAACATTGAGGTCATTTTCGTCCTACTTAGGCTTATTCTAATCTAATTAATGTTTTTGACCAATCTTGTGCATCCAATAAGTACGTTTGTATCATTGGATTAACATTTAGGATATTTTCGTCATCCTTTGGCTTATTCTAATCCAATTAGAATTTTTGACCAATCTTGTGCAACCAATAAGTGTTTTTGTGTCATTGGAATAACATTTAGGTCATTTTTGTCTTCGTTCGGGTTATTCTAATCCAATTAGGGATTTTAACCAATCTAAAGCATCTAATAAGTGCGTTTGTGTCATTGGTTTAACATTAAGGTGATTTTTGTCCTCCCAAGGCTTATACTAATCCTATTAGTGTTTTTAACCATTCTTGTGCATCCAATAAGTGCGTTTGTGTCATTGTTTTAACATTTAGATCATTTTTGTCCACCCTAGGCTAATTCTAATCCCATTAGAGTTTCTTACAAATCTTGTGCATCCAATAAGTGTGTTTGTGTCATTGGAATAACATTTTGGTCATTTTCGTCTTCCTTCGGGTTATCCTAATCCAATTAGGGTTTTTATCCAATCTTAAGCATCCAATAACTGCGTTTGTGTCATTTGGTTAACATTGAGGTCATTTTCGTCCTCCTTAGGCTTATTCTAATGTAATTAATGTTTTTAACCAACCTTGTGCATCCAATAAGTGCGTTTGTGTCATTGGATTAACATTTAGGTTATTTTCGTCATCCTTTGGCTTAATGTAATCCAATTAGAATTTTTGATCAATCTTGTGTATCCAATAAGTGTGTTTGTGTCATTGGAATAACATTTAGGTCATTTTTGTCTTCCTTCGGGTTATTCTAATCCAATTAGGGTTTTTAACCAATCTTAAGCATCCAATAAGTGCGTTTGTGTCATTGGTTAAACAATGAGGTGATTTTCGTCCTCCAAAGGCTTATACTAATCCTATTAGGGTTTTTAACAATTCTTGTGCATCCAATAAGTGCGTTTGTGTCATTGTTTTAACATTTAGCTCATTTTTGTCCACCCCAGGCTAATTCTAATCCAATTAGTGTTTCTAACAAATCTTGTGCATCCAATAAGTGTGTTTGTGTCATTGGAATAACATTTTGGTCATTTTCGTCTTCCTTCGGGTTATACTAATAAAATTAGGGTTTTTATCCAATCTTAAGCATCCAATAAGTGCGTTTGTGTCATTTGGTTAACATTGAGGTCATTTTCGTCCTCCTTAGACTTATTCTATTCTAATAATTGTTTTTAACCAATCTTGTGCATCCAATAAGTGCGTTTGTGTCATTGGATTAACATTTAGTTTATTTTTGTCATCCTTTTGCTTATTCTAATCCAATTAGAATTTTTGACCAATCTTGTGCATCCAATAAGTGTGTTTGTGTCATTGGAATAACATTTAGGTCATTTTTTTTCTTCCTTCGGGTTATTCTAATCCAATTAGGGTTTTTAATCAATCTTAAGCATCCAATAAGTGCGTTTGTGTCATTGGTTTAACATTGAGGTGATTTTCGTCCTCCCAAGACTTATACAAATCCTATTAGGGTTTTTAACCATTCTTGTGCATCTAATAAGTGCGTTTGTGTCATTGGATTAACATATAGGTTATTTTCGTCATCCTTCGGCTTATTTTAATCCAATTAGGGGTTTTAACCAATCTTGTGCATCCAATAAGTGTGTTTGTGTCATTGGAATAACATTTAGGTCATTTTTGTCTTCCTTCGGGTTATTCTAATCCAATTAGGGTTTTTAACCAATCTTATGCATCCAATAAGCGCGTTTGTGTCATTGGTTTAACATTGAGGTCATTTTCGTCCTCCCTAGGCTTATACTAATCCTATTAGGGTTTTTAATCATTCTTGTGCGTCTAATAAGTGCGTTTGTGTCATTGATTAACATTTAGGTTATTTTCGTCATCCTTCGGCTTATTTTAATCCAATTAGGGTTTTCGACCTTTCTTGGGCATCCAATAAGTGTGTTTGTGTCATTGGAATAACATTTAGGTCATTTTTGTCTTCCTTCGGGTTATTCTAATCCAATTAGTGTTTTTAACCAATCTTAAGCATCCAATAAGTGTGTTTGTGTCATTGGTTTAACATTGAGGTCATTTTTGTCCTCCCTAGGCTTATACAAAACCTATTAGGGTTTATAACCATTCTTGTGCATCTAATAAGTGCGTTTGTGTCATTGGATTAACTTATAGGTTATTTTCGTCATCCTTCGGCTTATTTTAAACCAATTAGGGTTTTTGACCAATCTTGTGCATCCAATAAATGTGTTTGTGTCATTGGAATAACATTAAGGTCATTTTTGTTTTCCTTCGGGTTATTCTAATCCAATTAGTGTTTTTAACCAATCTTAACCATCCAATAAGTGTGTTTGTGTCATTGGTTTAACATTGAGGTCATTTTCGTCCTCCCTAGGCTTATACTAATCCTATTAGGGTTTTTAATCATTCTTGTGCATAAGTTTGTTTGTGTCATTGGATTAACATTTATATTATTTTCGTCATCCTTCTGCTTATTCTAATCCAATTAGGGTTTTTAACCAATCTTGTGCATCCAATAAGTGTGTTTGTGTCATTGGAATAACATTTAGGTCATTTTCGTCTACCATTGGGTTATTCTAATCCAATTAGGGTTTTTAACCAATCTTGTGCATCCAATAAGTGTGTTTGTGTCATTGGAATAACATTTAGGTTATTTTTGTCTTCCTTCGGGTTATTTTAATCCAATTAGTGTTTTTGACCAATCTTAAGCATCCAATAACTGCGTTTTTGTCATTGGTTTAACATTGAGGTCATTTTCTTCCTCCCAAGGCTTATACTAATCCTATTAGGGTTTTTAACCATTCTTGTGCATCCAATAAGTGCGTTTGTGTCATTGTTTTAACATTTAGCTCATTTTTGTCCACCCTAGGCTAATTCTAATCCAATTAGTGTTTCTAACAAATCTTTTGCATCCAATAAGTGTGTTTGTGTCAATGGAATAACATTTTGGTCATTTTCGTCTTCCTTCGGGTTATCCTAATCCAATTAGGGTTTTTAACCAATCTTAAGCATCCAATAAGTGCGTTTGTGTCATTTGTTTAACATTGAGGTCATTTTCGTCCTACTTAGGCTTATTCTAATCTAATTAATGTTTTTAACCAATCTTGTGCATCCAATAAGTACGTTTGTATCATTGGATTAACATTTAGGTTATTTTCGTCATCCTTTGGCTTATTCTAATCCAATTAGAATTTTTGACCAATCTTGTGCAACCAATAAGTGTTTTTGTTTCATTGGAATAACATTTAGGTCATTTTTGTCTCCCTTCGGGTTATTCTAATCCAATTAGGGTTTTTAACCAATCTAAAGCATCCAATAAGTGCGTTTGTGTCATTGGTTTAACATTGAGGTGATTTTTGTCCTTCCAAGGCTTATACTAATCCTATTAGTGTTTTTAACCATTCTTGTGCATCCAATAAGTGCGTTTGTGTCATTGTTTTAACATTTAGATCATTTTTGTCCACCCTAGGCTAATTCTAATCCCATTAGAGTTTCTTACAAATCTTGTGCATCCAATAAGTGTGTTTGTGTCATTGGAATAACTTTTTGGTCATTTTCGTCTTCCTTCGGGTTATCCTAATCCAATTAGGGTTTTTAACCAATCTTAAGCATCCAATACGTGCGTTTGTGTCATTTCTTTAACATTGAGGTAATTTTCGTCCTCCTTAGGCTTATTCTAATCTAATTAATATTTTTAACCAATCTTGTGCATCCAATAAGTGCGTTTGTGTCATTGGATAAACATTTAGGTTATTTTCGTCATCCTTTGGCTTATTCTAATCCAATTAGAATTTTTGACCAATCTTGTGCATCCAATAAGTGTGTTTGTGTCATTGGAATAACATTTAGGTCATTTTTGTCTTCCTTCGGGTTATTCTAATCCAATTAGGGTTTTTAACCAATCTTATGCATCCAGTAAGTGCGTTTGTGTCATTGGTTTAACATTGAGGTCATTTTCGTCCTCCCAAGGCTTATACTAATCCTATTAGGGTTTTTAATCATTCTTGTGCATAAGTTTGTTTGTGTCATTGAATTAACATTTATATTATTTTCGTCATCCTTCTGCTTATTCTAATCCAATTAGGGTTTTTAACCAATCTTGTGCATCCAATAAGTGTGTTTGTGTCATTGAAATAACATTTCGGTCATTTTCGTCTACCTTTGGGTTATTCTAATCCAATTAGGGTTTTTAACCAATCTTGTGCATCCAATAAGTGTGTTTGTGTCATTGGAATAACTTTTTGGTCATTTTCGTCTTCCTTCGGGTTATCCTAATCCAATTAGGGTTTTTAACCAATCTTAAACATCCAATAAGTGCGTTTGTGTCATTTGTTTAACATTGAGGTCATTTTCTTCCTCCCAAGGCTTATACTAATCCTATTAGGGTTTTTAACCATTCTTGTGCGTCTAATAAGTGTGTTTGTGTCATTGATTAACATTTAGGTTATTTTCGTGATCCTTCGGCTTATTTTAATCCAATTAGGGTTTTTGACCTTTCTTGGGCATCCAATAAGTGTGTTTGTGTCATTGGAATAACATTTAGGTCATTTTTGTCTTCCTTCGAGTTATTCTAATCCAATTAGTGTTTTTAAGCAATCTTAAGCATCCAATAAGTGCGTTTGTGTCATTGGTTTAACATTGAGGTGATTTTCGTCCTCCCAAGACTTATACAAATCCTATTAGGGTTTTTAACCATTCTTGTGCATCTAATAAGTGCGTTTGTGTCATTGGATTAACATATAGGTTATTTTCGTCATCCTTCGGCTTATTTTAATCCAATTAGGGGTTTTAACCAATCTTGTGCATCCAATAAGTGTGTTTGTGTCATTGGAATAACATTTAGGTCATTTTTGTCTTCCTTCGGGTTATTCTAATCCAATTAGGGTTTTTAACCAATATTATGCATCCAATAAGCGCGTTTGTGTCATTGGTTTAACATTGAGGTCATTTTCGTCCTCCCTAGGCTTATACTAATCCTATTAGGGTTTTTAATCATTCTTGTGCGTCTAATAAGTGCGTTTGTGTCATTGGATTAACATATAGGTTATTTTCGTCATCCTTCGGCTTATTTTAAACCAATAAGGGTTTTTGACCAATCTTGTGCATCCAATAAGTGTGTTTGTGTCATTGGAATAACATTAAGGTCATTTTTGTTTTCCTTCGGGTTATTCTAATCCAATTAGTGTTTTTAACCAATCTTAAGCATTCAATAAGTGTGTTTGTGTCATTGGTTTAACATTGAGGTCATTTTCGTCCTCCCTAGGCTTATACAAATCCTATTAGGGTTTTTAATCATTCTTGTGCATAAGTTTATTTGTGTCATTGAATTAACATTTATATAGTTTTCGTCATCCTTCTGCTTATTCTAATCCAATTAGGGTTTTTAACCAATCTTGTGCATCCAATAAGTGTGTTTGTGTCATTGGAATAACATTTAGGTCATTTTCGTCTACCTTTGGGTTATTCTAATCCAATTAGGGTTTTTAACCAATCATGTGCATCCAATAAGTGTGTTTGTGTCATTGGAATAACTTTTTGGTCATTTTCGTCTTCCTTCGGGTTATCCTAATCCAATTAGGGTTTTTAACCAATCTTAAGCATCCAATAAGTGCGTTTGTGTCATTTCTTTAACATTGAGGTAATTTTTGTCCTCCCAAGGCTTATACTTATCCTATTAGTGTTTTTAACCATTCTTGTGCATCCAATAAGTGCGTTTGTGTCATTGTTTTAACATTTAGATCATTTTTGTCCACCCTAGGCTAATTCTAATCCCATTAGAGTTTCTTACAAATCTTGTGCATCCAATAAGTGTGTTTGTGTCATTGGAATAACATTTTGGTCATTTTCGTCTTCCTTCGGGTTATCCTAATCCAATTAGGGTTTTTATCCAATCTTAAGCATCCAATAACTGCGTTTGTGTCATTTGGTTAACATTGAGGTCATTTTCGTCCTCCTTAGGCTTATTCTAATCTAATTAATGTTTTTAACCAATCTTGTGCATCCAATAAGTGCGTTTGTGTCATTGGATTAACATTTAGGTTATTTTCGTCATCCTTTGGCTTAATGTAATCCAATTAGAATTTTTGATCAATATTGTGCATCCAATAAGTGTGTTTGTGTCATTGGAATAACATTTAGGTCATTTTTGTCTTCCTTCATGTTGTTCTAATCCAATTAGGGTTTTTAACCAATCTTAAGCATCCAATAAGTGCGTTTGCGACATTGGTTTAACATTGAGGTGATTTTCGTCCTCCCAAGGCTTATACAAATCTTATTAGGGTTTTTAACCATTCTTGTGCATCTAATAAGTGCGTTTGTGTCATTGGATTAACATATAGGTTATTTTCATCATCCTTCGGCTTATTTTAATCCAATTAGGGTTTTTAACCAATCTTGTGCATCCAATAAGTGTGTTTGTGTCATTGGAATAACATTTAGGTCATTTTTTTCTTCCTTCGGGTTATTTTAATCCAACTAGTGTTTTTAACCAATCTTAAGCATCCAATAAGTGTGTTTGTGTCATTGGTTTAACATTGAGGTCATTTTCGTCCTCCCTAGGCTTATACTAATCCTATTAGGGTTTTTAATCATTCTTGTGCATAAGTTTGTTTGTGTCATTAGATTAACATTTATATTATTTTCGTCATCCTTCTGCTTATTCTAATCCAATTAGGGTTTTTAACCAATCTTGTGCATCCAATAAGTGTGTTTGTGTCATTGGAATAACATTTAGTTCATTTTCGTCTACCATTGGATTATTCTAATCCAATTAGGGATTTTAACCAATCTTGTGCATCCAATAAGTATGTTTGTGTCATTGGAATAACTTTTTGGTCATTTTCGTCTTCCTTCGGGTTATCCTAATCCAATTAGGGTTTTTAACCAATCTTAAGCACCCAATACGTGCGTTTGTGTCATTTCTTTAACATTGAGGTAATTTTCGTCCTCCTTAGGCTTATTCTAATCTAATTAATATTTTTAACCAATCTTGTGCATCCAATAAGTGCGTTTGTGTCATTGGATAAACATTTAGGTTATTTTCGTCATCCTTTGGCTTATTCTAATCCAATTAGAATTTTTGACCAATCTTGTGCATCCAATAAGTGTGTTTGTGTCATTGGAATAACATTTAGGTCATTTTTGTCTTCCTTCGGGTTATTCTAATCCAATTAGGGTTTTTAACCAATCTTATGCATCCAGTAAGTGCGTTTGTGTCATTGGTTTAACATTGAGGTCATTTTCTTCCTCCCAAGGCTTATACTAATCCTATTAGGGTTTTTAACCATTCTTGTGCGTCTAATAAGTGCGTTTGTGTCATTGATTAACATTTAGGTTGTTTTCGTCATCCTTCGGCTTATTTTAATCCAATTAGGGTTTTTGACCTTTCTTGGGCATCCAATAGATGTGTTTGTGTCATTGGAATAACATTTAGGTCATTTTTGTCTTCCTTCGGGTTATTCTAATCCAATTAGTGTTTTTAACCAATCTTAAGCATCCAATAAGTGTGTTTGTGTCATTGGTTTAACATTGAGGTCATTTTCGTCCTCCCTAGGCTTATACAAATCCTATTAGGGTTTTTAACCATTCTTGTGCATCTAATAAGTGCGTTTGTGTCATTGGATTAACATATAGGTTATTTTCGTCATCCTTCGGCTTATTTTAAACCAATTAGGGTTTTTGACCAATCTTGTGCATCCAATAAGTGTGTTTGTGTCATTGGAATAACATTAAGGTCATTTTTGTCATCCTTCGGGTTATTCTAATCCAATTAGTGTTTTTAACCAATCTTAAGCATCCAATAAGTGTGTTTGTGTCATTGGTTTAACATTGAGGTCATTTTCGTCCTCCCTAGGCTTATACTAATCCTATTAGGGTTTTTAATCATTCTTGTGCATAAGTTTGTTTGTGTCATTGGATTAACATTTATATTATTTTCGTCATCCTTCTGCTTATTCTAATCCAATTAGGGTTTTTAACCAATCTTCTGCATCCAATAAGTGTGTTTGTGTCATTGGAATAACATTTAGGTCATTTTCGTCTACCATTGGGTTATTCTAATCCAATTAGGGTTTTTAACCAATCTTGTGCATCCAATAAGTGTGTTTGTGTCATTGGAATAACTTTTTGGTCATTTTCGTCTTCCTTCGGGTTATCCTAATCCAATTAGGGTTTTTAACCAATCTTAAGCATCCAATAAGTGCGTTTGTGTCATTTGTTTAACATTGAGGTAATTTTTGTCCTCCTTAGGCTTATTCTAATCTAATTAATGTCTTTAACCAATCTTGTGCATCCAATAAGTGCGTTTGTGTCATTGGATTAACATTTAGGTTATTTTCGTCATCCTTTGGCTTATTCTAATCCAATTAGAATTTTTGACCAATCTTGTGCATCCAATAAGTGTGTTTGTGTCATTGGAATAACATTTAGGTTATTTTTGTCTTCCTTCGGGTTATTTTAATCCAATTAGTGTTTTTGACCAATCTTAAGCATCCAATAAGTGCGTTTGTGTCATTGGTTTAACATTGAGGTCATTTTCTTCCTCCCAAGGCTTATACTAATCCTATTAGGGTTTTTAACCATTCTTGTGCATCCAATAAGTGCGTTTGTGTCATTGTTTTAACATTTAGCTCATTTTTGTCCACCCTAGGCTAATTCTAATCCAATTAGTGTTTCTAACAAATCTTTTGCATCCAATAAGTGTGTTTGTGTCATTGGAATAACATTTTGGTCATTTTCGTCTTCCTTCGGGTTATCCTAATCCAATTAGGGTTTTTAACCAATCTTAAGCATCCAATAAGTGCGTTTGTGTCATTTGTTTAACATTGAGGTCATTTTCGTCCTACTTAGGCTTATTCTAATCTAATTAATGTTTTTAACCAATCTTGTGCATCCAATAAGTACGTTTGTATCATTGGATTAACATTTAGGTTATTTTCGTCATCCTTTGGCTTATTCTAATCCTATTAGAATTTTTGACCAATCTTGTGCAACCAATAAGTGCTTTTGTGTCATTGGAATAACATTTAGGTCATTTTTGTCTTCCTTCGGGTTATTCTAATCCAATTAGGGTTTTTAACCAATCTAAAGCATCCAATAAGTGCGTTTGTGTCATTGGTTTAACATTGAGGTGATTTTTGTCCTCCCAAGGCTTATACTAATCCTATTAGTGTTTTTAACCATTCTTGTGCATCCAATAAGTGCGTTTGTGTCATTGTTTTAACATTTAGATCATTTTTGTCCACCCTAGGCTAATTCTAATCCCATTAGAGTTTCTTACAAATCTTGTGCATCCAATAAGTGTGTTTGTGTCATTGGAATAACATTTTGGTCATTTTCGTCTTCCTTCGGGTTATCCGAATCCAATTAGGGTTTTTATCCAATCTTAAGCATCCTATAACTGCATTTGTGTCATTTGGTTAACATTGAGGTCATTTTCGTCCTCCTTAGGCTTATTCTAATCTAATTAATGTTTTTAACCAATCTTGTGCATCCAATAAGTGCGTTTGTGTCATTGGATTAACATTTAGGTTATTTTCGTCATCCTTTGGCTTAATGTAATCCAATTAGAATTTTTGATCAATATTGTGCATCCAATAAGTGTGTTTGTGTCATTGGAATAACATTTAGGTCATTTTTGTCTTCCTTCGGGTTGTTCTAATCCAATTAGGGTTTTTAACCAATCTTAAGCATCCAATAAGTGCGTTTGCGACATTGGTTTAACATTGAGGTGATTTTCGTCCTCCCAAGGCTTATACAAATCTTATTAGGGTTTTTAACCATTCTTGTGCATCTAATAAGTGCGTTTGTGTCATTGGATTAACATATAGGTTATTTTCATCATCCTTCGGCTTATTTTAATCCAATTAGGGTTTTTAACCAATCTTGTGCATCCAATAAGTGTGTTTGTGTCATTGGAATAACATTTAGGTCATTTTTTTCTTCCTTCGGGTTATTTTAATCCAACTAGTGTTTTTAACCAATCTTAAGCATCCAATAAGTGTGTTTGTGTCATTGGTTTAACATTGAGGTCATTTTCGTCCTCCCTAGGCTTATACTAATCCTATTAGGGTTTTTAATCATTCTTGTGCATAAGTTTGTTTGTGTCATTGGATTAACATTTATATTATTTTCGTCATCCTTCTGCTTATTCTAATCCAATTAGGGTTTTTAACCAATCTTGTGCATCCAATAAGTGTGTTTGTGTCATTGGAATAACATTTAGTTCATTTTCTTCTACCATTGGATTATTCTAATCCAATTAGGGATTTTAACCAATCTTGTGCATCCAATAAGTGTGTTTGTGTCATTGGAATAACTTTTTGGTCATTTTCGTCTTCCTTCGGGTTATCCTAATCCAATTAGGGTTTTTAACCAATCTTAAGCATCCAATACGTGCGTTTGTGTCATTTCTTTAACATTGAGGTAATTTTCGTCCTCCTTAGGCTTATTCTAATCTAATTAATATTTTTAACCAATCTTGTGCATCCAATAAGTGCGTTTGTGTCATTGGATAAACATTTAGGTTATTTTCGTCATCCTTTGGCTTATTCTAATCCAATTAGAATTTTTGACCAATCTTGTGCATCCAATAAGTGTGTTTGTGTCATTGGAATAACATTTAGGTCATTTTTGTCTTCCTTCGAGTTATTCTAATCCAATTAGGGTTTTTAACCAATCTTATGCATCCAGTAAGTGCGTTTGTGTCATTGGTTTAACATTGAGGTCATTTTCTTCCTCCCAAGGCTTATACTAATCCTATTAGGGTTTTTAACCATTCTTGTGCGTCTAATAAGTGCGTTTGTGTCATTGATTAACATTTAGGTTATTTTCATCATCCTTCGGCTTATTTTAATCCAATTAGGGTTTTTGACCTTTCTTCGGCATCCAATAGGTGTGTTTGTGTCATTGGAATAACATTTAGGTCATTTTTGTCTTCCTTCGGGTTATTCTAATCCAATTAGTGTTTTTAACCAATCTTAAGCATCCAATAAGTGTGTTTGTGTCATTGGTTTAACATTGAGGTCATTTTTGTCCTCCCTAAGCTTATACAAATCCTATTAGGGTTTTTAACCATTCTTGTGCATCTAATAAGTGCGTTTGTGTCATTGGATTAACATATAGGTTATTTTTGTCATCCTTCGGCTTATTTTAAACCAATTAGGGTTTTTGACCAATCTTGTGCATCCAATAAGTGTGTTTGTGTCATTGGAATAACATTAAGGTCATTTTTGTCATCCTTCGGGTTATTCTAATCCAATTAGTGTTTTTAACCAATCTTAAGCATCCAATAAGTGTGTTTGTGTCATTGGTTTAACATTGAGGTCATTTTCGTCCTCTCTAGGCTTATACTAATCCTATTAGGGTTTTTAATCATTCTTGTGCATAAGTTTGTTTGTGTCATTGGATTAACATTTATATTATTTTCGTCATCCTTCTGCTTATTCTAATCCAATTAGGGTTTTTAACCAATCTTGTGCATCCAATAAGTGTGTTTGTGTCATTGGAATAACATTTAGGTCATTTTCGTCTACCTTTTGGTTATTCTAATCCAATTAGGGTTTTTAACCAATCTTGTGCATCCAATAAGTGTGTTTGTGTCATTGGAATAACTTTTTGGTCATTTTCGTCTTCCTTCGGGTTATCCTAATCCAATTAGGGTTTTTAACCAATCTTAAGCATCCAATACGTGCGTTTGTGTCATTTCTTTAACATTGAGGTAATTTTCGTCCTCCTTAGGCTTATTCTAATCTAATTAATATTTTTAACCAATCTTGTGCATCCAATAAGTGCGTTTGTGTCATTGGATAAACATTTAGGTTATTTTCGTCATCCTTTGGCTTATTCTAATCCAATTAGAATTTTTGACCAATCTTGTGCATCCAATAAGTGTGTTTGTGTCATTGGAATAACATTTAGGTCATTTTTGTCTTCCTTCGGGTTATTCTAATCCAATTAGGGTTTTTAACCAATCTTATGCATCCAGTAAGTGCGTTTGTGTCATTGGTTTAACATTGAGGTCATTTTCTTCCTCCCAAGGCTTATACTAATCCTATTAGGGTTTTTAACCATTCTTGAGCGTCTAATAAGTGCGTTTGTGTCATTGATTAACATTTAGGTTATTTTCGTCATCCTTCGGCTTATTTTAATCCAATTAGGGTTTTTGACCTTTCTTGGGCATCCAATAGGTGTGTTTGTGTCATTGGAATAACATTTAGGTCATTTTTGTCTTCCTTCGGGTTATTCTAATCCAATTAGTGTTTTTAACCAATCTTAAGCATCCAATAAGTGTGTTTGTGTCATTGGTTTAACATTGAGGTCATTTTTGTCCTCCCTAAGCTTATACAAATCCTATTAGGGTTTTTAACCATTCTTGTGCATCTAATAAGTGCGTTTGTGTCATTGGATTAACATATAGGTTATTTTTGTCATCCTTCGGCTTATTTTAAACCAATTAGGGTTTTTGACCAATCTTGTGCATCCAATAAGTGTGTTTGTGTCATTGGAATAACATTAAGGTCATTTTTGTCATCCATCGGGTTATTCTAATCCAATTAGTGTTTTTAACCAATCTTAAGCATCCAATAAGTGTGTTTGTGTCATTGGTTTAACATTGAGGTCATTTTCGTCCTCTCTAGGCTTATACTAATCCTATTAGGGTTTTTAATCATTCTTGTGCATAAGTTTGTTTGTGTCATTGGATTAACATTTATATTATTTTCGTCATCCTTCTGCTTATTCTAATCCAATTAGGGTTTTTAACCAATCTTGTGCATCCAATAAGTGTGTTTGTGTCATTGGAATAACATTTAGGTCATTTTCGTCTACCTTTTGGTTATTCTAATCCAATTAGGGTTTTTAACCAATCTTGTGCATCCAATAAGTGTGTTTGTGTCATTGGAATAACTTTTTGGTCATTTTCGTCTTCCTTCGGGTTATCCTAATCC
>JBBPBP010009777.1:24369556-24398810 GCA_037974735.1 Cicer chorassanicum
ATTCCAATCCAATTAGAATTTTTGACCAATCTTGTGCAACCAATAACTGTTTTTGTGTCATTGGAATAACATTTAGGTCATTTTAACCAATCTAAAGCATCCAATAAGTGCGTTTGTGTCATTGGTTTAACATTGAGGTTTATTTTTGTCCTTCCAAGGATTATACTAATCCTATTAGTGTTTTTAACCATTCTTGTGCATCCAATAAGTGCGTTTGTTCCATTGTTTTAACATTTAGCTCATTTTTGTCCACCCTAGGCTAATTCTAATCCCATTAGAGTTTCTAACAAATCTTGTGCATCCAATAAGTGTGTTTGTGTCATTGGAATAACATTTTGGTTATTTTAGTCTTCCTTCGGGTTATCCTAATCCAATTAGGGTTTTTATCCAATCTTAAGCATCCAATAAGTGCGTTGGTGTCATTTGGTTAGCATTGAGGTCATTTTCGTCCTCCTTAGGCATATTCTAATCTAATAATTGTTTTTAACTAATCTTGTGCATCCAATAAGTGCGTTTGTGTCATTGGATTAACATTTAGGTTATTTTTGTCATCCTTTGGCTTATTCTAATCCAATTAGAATTTTCGACCAATCTTGTGCATCCAATAAGTGTGATTGTGTCATTGAAATAACATTTAGGTCATTTTTGTCTTCCTTCGGGTTATTCTAATCCAATTAGTGTTTTTAACCAATCTTAAGCATCCAATAAGTGTGTTTGTGTCATTGGTTTAACATTGAGGTCATTTTTATCCTCCCTAGGCTTATACTAATCCTATTAGGGTTTTTAACCATTCTTGTGCATAAGTGTGTTTGTGTCATTGGAATAACTTTTTGGTCATTTTTGTCTTTCTTCGGGTTATCCTTATCCAATTAGGGTTTTTAACCAATCTTAAGCATCCAATAAGTGCGTTTGTGTCATTTGTTTAACATTGAGGTAATTTTCGTCCTCCTAAGGCTTATTCTAATCTAAATAATAATTTTAACCAATCTTGTGCATCAAATAAGTGCGTTTGTGTCATTGGATTAACATTTAGGTTATTTTCGTCATCCTTTGGCTTATTCTAATCCAATTAGAATTTTTGACCAATCTTGTGCATCCAATAAGTGTGTTTGTGTCATTGGAATAACATTTAGGTCATTTTTGTCTTCCTTTTGGTTATTCTAATCCAATTAGGGTTTTTAACCTATCTTATGCATCCAATAAGTGCGTTTGTGTCATTGGTTTAACATTGAGGTCATTTTCTTCATCCCAAGGCTTATACTAATCCTATTAGGGTTTTTAACCATTCTTGTGCATCTAATAAGTGCGTTTGTGTCATTGATTAACATTTAGGTTATTTTCGTCATCCTTCGGCTTATTTTAATCCAATTAGGGTTTTTGACCTTTCTTGGGCATCCAATAAGTGTGTTTGTGTCATTGGAATAACATTTAGGTCATTTTTTTCTTCCTTCGGGTTATTCTATTCCAATTAGGGTTTTTAACCAATCCTTAGCATCCAATAAGTGCGTTTGTGTCATTTGTTTAACATTGAGGTCATTTTTGTCCTCCTTAGGCTTATTCTAATCTAATTGATGTTTTTAACCATTCTTGTGCATCTAATAAGTGCGTTTGTGTCATTGATTAACATTTAGGTTATTTTTGTCATGCTTCGGCTTATTTTAATCCAATTAGGGTTTTTGACCATTCTTGGGCATCCAATAAGTGTGTTTGTGTCATTGGAATAACATTTAGGTCATTTTTGTCTTTCTTCGGGTTATTCTAATCCAATTAGTGTTTTTAACCAATCTTAAGCATCCAATAAGTGTGTTTGTGTCATTGGTTTAACATTGAGGTCATTTTTGTCCTCCCTAGGCTTATACTAATCCTATTAGGGTTTTTAACCATTCTTGTGCATAAGCGTGTTTGTGTAATTAGATTAACATTTATATTATTTTCGTCATCCTTTTGCTTATTCTTATCCAATTAGGATTTTTAACCAATCTTGTGCATCCAATAAGTTTGTTTGTGTCATTGGAATAACATTTAGGTCATTTTCGTCTTCCTTTGGGTTATTCTAATCCAATTAGGGTTTTGAACCAATCTTGTGCATCCAATAAGTGTGTTTGTGTCATTGGAATAACATTTAGGTCATTTTCGTCTTTGTTCGGGTTATTCTAATCCAATTAGGGTTTTCAACCAATCATAAGCATCCGATAAGGGCGTTTTTGTCATTGGTTTAACATTGAGGTCATTTTTGTCCTCCCTAGGCTTATTTTAATCCAAATAGGGTTTTTGACCTTTCTTGGGCATCCAATAAGTGTGTTTGTATCATTGGAATAACATTTAGGTCATTTTTGTCTTCCTTCGGGTTATTCTAATCCAATTAGGGTTTTTAACCAATCCTAAGCATCCAATAAGTGTGTTTGTGTCATTTGTTTAACATTGAGGTCATTTTCTTCCTCCTTAGGCTTATTCTAATCTAATTAATGTTTTTAACCAATCTTGTGCATCCAATAAGTACGTTTGTATCATTGGATTAATATTTAGGTTATTTTCGTCATCCTTTGGCTAATTCCAATCCAATTAGAATTTTTGACCAATCTTGTGCAACCAATAACTGTTTTTGTGTCATTGGAATAACATTTAGGTCATTTTAACCAATCTAAAGCATCCAATAAGTGCGTTTGTGTCATTGGTTTAACATTGAGGTTTATTTTTGTCCTTCCAAGGATTATACTAATCCTATTAGTGTTTTTAACCATTCTTGTGCATCCAATAAGTGCGTTTGTTCCATTGTTTTAACATTTAGCTCATTTTTGTCCACCCTAGGCTAATTCTAATCCCATTAGAGTTTCTAACAAATCTTGTGCATCCAATAAGTGTGTTTGTGTCATTGGAATAACATTTTGGTTATTTTAGTCTTCCTTCGGGTTATCCTAATCCAATTAGGGTTTTTATCCAATCTTAAGCATCCAATAAGTGCGTTGGTGTCATTTGGTTAGCATTGAGGTCATTTTCGTCCTCCTTAGGCATATTCTAATCTAATAATTGTTTTTAACTAATCTTGTGCATCCAATAAGTGCGTTTGTGTCATTGGATTAACATTTAGGTTATTTTTGTCATCCTTTGGCTTATTCTAATCCAATTAGAATTTTCGACCAATCTTGTGCATCCAATAAGTGTGATTGTGTCATTGAAATAACATTTAGGTCATTTTTGTCTTCCTTCGGGTTATTCTAATCCAATTAGTGTTTTTAACCAATCTTAAGCATCCAATAAGTGTGTTTGTGTCATTGGTTTAACATTGAGGTCATTTTTATCCTCCCTAGGCTTATACTAATCCTATTAGGGTTTTTAACCATTCTTGTGCATAAGTGTGTTTGTGTCATTGGAATAACTTTTTGGTCATTTTTGTCTTTCTTCGGGTTATCCTTATCCAATTAGGGTTTTTAACCAATCTTAAGCATCCAATAAGTGCGTTTGTGTCATTTGTTTAACATTGAGGTAATTTTCGTCCTCCTAAGGCTTATTCTAATCTAAATAATAATTTTAACCAATCTTGTGCATCCAATAAGTGCGTTTGTGTCATTGGATTAACATTTAGGTTATTTTCGTCATCCTTTGGCTTATTCTAATCCAATTAGAATTTTTGACCAATCTTGTGCATCCAATAAGTGTGTTTGTGTCATTGGAATAACATTTAGGTCATTTTTGTCTTCCTTTTGGTTATTCTAATCCAATTAGGGTTTTTAACCTATCTTATGCATCCAATAAGTGCGTTTGTGTCATTGGTTTAACATTGAGGTCATTTTCTTCATCCCAAGGCTTATACTAATCCTATTAGGGTTTTTAACCATTCTTGTGCATCTAATAAGTGCGTTTGTGTCATTGATTAACATTTAGGTTATTTTCGTCATCCTTCGGCTTATTTTAATCCAATTAGGGTTTTTGACCTTTCTTGGGCATCCAATAAGTGTGTTTGTGTCATTGGAATAACATTTAGGTCATTTTTTTCTTCCTTCGGGTTATTCTATTCCAATTAGGGTTTTTAACCAATCCTTAGCATCCAATAAGTGCGTTTGTGTCATTTGTTTAACATTGAGGTCATTTTTGTCCTCCTTAGGCTTATTCTAATCTAATTGATGTTTTTAACCATTCTTGTGCATCTAATAAGTGCGTTTGTGTCATTGATTAACATTTAGGTTATTTTTGTCATGCTTCGGCTTATTTTAATCCAATTAGGGTTTTTGACCATTCTTGGGCATCCAATAAGTGTGTTTGTGTCATTGGAATAACATTTAGGTCATTTTTGTCTTTCTTCGGGTTATTCTAATCCAATTAGTGTTTTTAACCAATCTTAAGCATCCAATAAGTGTGTTTGTGTCATTGGTTTAACATTGAGGTCATTTTTGTCCTCCCTAGGCTTATACTAATCCTATTAGGGTTTTTAACCATTCTTGTGCATAAGCGTGTTTGTGTAATTAGATTAACATTTATATTATTTTCGTCATCCTTTTGCTTATTCTTATCCAATTAGGATTTTTAACCAATCTTGTGCATCCAATAAGTTTGTTTGTGTCATTGGAATAACATTTAGGTCATTTTCGTCTTCCTTTGGGTTATTCTAATCCAATTAGGGTTTTGAACCAATCTTGTGCATCCAATAAGTGTGTTTGTGTCATTGGAATAACATTTAGGTCATTTTCGTCTTTGTTCGGGTTATTCTAATCCAATTAGGGTTTTCAACCAATCATAAGCATCCGATAAGGGCGTTTTTGTCATTGGTTTAACATTGAGGTCATTTTTGTCCTCCCTAGGCTTATTTTAATCCAAATAGGGTTTTTGACCTTTCTTGGGCATCCAATAAGTGTGTTTGTATCATTGGAATAACATTTAGGTCATTTTTGTCTTCCTTCGGGTTATTCTAATCCAATTAGGGTTTTTAACCAATCCTAAGCATCCAATAAGTGTGTTTGTGTCATTTGTTTAACATTGAGGTCATTTTCTTCCTCCTTAGGCTTATTCTAATCTAATTAATGTTTTTAACCAATCTTGTGCATCCAATAAGTACGTTTGTATCATTGGATTAATATTTAGGTTATTTTCGTCATCCTTTGGCTTATTCCAATCCAATTAGAATTTTTGACCAATCTTGTGCAACCAATAACTGTTTTTGTGTCATTGGAATAACATTTAGGTCATTTTAACCAATCTAAAGCATCCAATAAGTGCGTTTGTGTCATTGGTTTAACATTGAGGTTTATTTTTGTCCTTCCAAGGATTATACTAATCCTATTAGTGTTTTTAACCATTCTTGTGCATCCAATAAGTGCGTTTGTTCCATTGTTTTAACATTTAGCTCATTTTTGTCCACCCTAGGCTAATTCTAATCCCATTAGAGTTTCTAACAAATCTTGTGCATCCAATAAGTGTGTTTGTGTCATTGGAATAACATTTTGGTTATTTTAGTCTTCCTTCGGGTTATCCTAATCCAATTAGGGTTTTTATCCAATCTTAAGCATCCAATAAGTGCGTTGGTGTCATTTGGTTAGCATTGAGGTCATTTTCGTCCTCCTTAGGCATATTCTAATCTAATAATTGTTTTTAACTAATCTTGTGCATCCAATAAGTGCGTTTGTGTCATTGGATTAACATTTAGGTTATTTTTGTCATCCTTTGGCTTATTCTAATCCAATTAGAATTTTCGACCAATCTTGTGCATCCAATAAGTGTGATTGTGTCATTGAAATAACATTTAGGTCATTTTTGTCTTCCTTCGGGTTATTCTAATCCAATTAGTATTTTTAACCAATCTTAAGCATCCAATAAGTGTGTTTGTGTCATTGGTTTAACATTGAGGTCATTTTTATCCTCCCTAGGCTTATACTAATCCTATTAGGGTTTTTAACCATTCTTGTGCATAAGTGTGTTTGTGTCATTGGAATAACTTTTTGGTCATTTTTGTCTTTCTTCGGGTTATCCTTATCCAATTAGGGTTTTTAACCAATCTTAAGCATCCAATAAGTGCGTTTGTGTCATTTGTTTAACATTGAGGTAATTTTCGTCCTCCTAAGGCTTATTCTAATCTAAATAATAATTTTAACCAATCTTGTGCATCAAATAAGTGCGTTTGTGTCATTGGATTAACATTTAGGTTATTTTCGTCATCCTTTGGCTTATTCTAATCCAATTAGAATTTTTGACCAATCTTGTGCATCCAATAAGTGTGTTTGTGTCATTGGAATAACATTTAGGTCATTTTTGTCTTCCTTTTGGTTATTCTAATCCAATTAGGGTTTTTAACCTATCTTATGCATCCAATAAGTGCGTTTGTGTCATTGGTTTAACATTGAGGTCATTTTCTTCATCCCAAGGCTTATACTAATCCTATTAGGGTTTTTAACCATTCTTGTGCATCTAATAAGTGCGTTTGTGTCATTGATTAACATTTAGGTTATTTTCGTCATCCTTCGGCTTATTTTAATCCAATTAGGGTTTTTGACCTTTCTTGGGCATCCAATAAGTGTGTTTGTGTCATTGGAATAACATTTAGGTCATTTTTTTCTTCCTTCGGGTTATTCTATTCCAATTAGGGTTTTTAACCAATCCTTAGCATCCAATAAGTGCGTTTGTGTCATTTGTTTAACATTGAGGTCATTTTTGTCCTCCTTAGGCTTATTCTAATCTAATTGATGTTTTTAACCAATCTTGTGCATCCATTAAGTACGTTTGTATCATTGGATTAACATTTAGGTTAGTTTCGTCATCCTTTGGCTTATTCTAATCCAATTAGAATTTTTGACCAATCTTGTGCAACCAATAAGTGTTTTTGTGTCATTGGAATAACATTTAGGTCATTTTTGTCTTCCTTCGGGTTATTCTAATCCAATTAGTGTTTTTAACCAATCTTAAGCATCCAATAAGTGCGTTTGTGTCATTGGTTTAACATTGAGGTCATTTTCTTCCTCCCAAGGCTTATACTAATCCTATTAGGGTTTTTAACCATTCTTGTGCATCTAATAAGTGCGTATGTGTCATTGATTAACATTTAGGTTATTTTTGTCATGCTTTGGCTTATTGTAATCCAATTAGGGTTTTTGACCATTCTTGGGCATCCAATTAGTGTGTTTGTGTCATTGGAATAACATTTAGGTCATTTTTCTCTTCCATCGGGTTATTCTAATCCAATTAGTGTTTTTAACCAATCTTAAGCATCCAATAAGTGTGTTTGTGTCATTGGTTTAACATTGAGGTCATTTTTGTCCTCCCTAGGCTTATACTAATCCTATTAGGGTTTTTAACCATTCTTGTGCATAAGTGTGTTTGTCTAATCCTATTATTTTCGTCATCCTTCTGCTTATTCTTATCCAGTTAGGATTTTTAACCAATCTTGTGCATCCAATAAGTTTGTTTGTGTCATTGGAATAACATTTAGGTCATTTTCGTCTTCCTTTGGGTTATTCTAATCCATTTAGGGTTTTAACAAATGGTGTGCATCGAATAAGTGTGTTTGTGTCATTGGAATAACATTTTGGTCATTTTCATCTTCCTTCGAGTTATCCTAATCCAATTAGGGTTTTTAACCAATCTTAAGCATCCAATAAGTGTGTTTGTGTCATTTGTTTAACAATGATGTCATTTTCGTCCTCCTTAGGCTTATTCTAATCTAATTAATGTTTTTAACCAATCTTGTGCATCCAATAAGTGTGTTTGTGTCATTGGATTAACATTTAGGTTATTTTTTGCATCCTTCGGCTTATTTTAATCGAATTAGGGTTTTTGACCAATCTTGTGCATCCAATAAGTGTGTTTGTGTCATTGGAATAACATTTAGGTCATTTTTCTGTTCCTTCGGGTTATTCTAATCCAATTAGTGTTTTTAACCAATCTTAAGCATCCAATAAGTGTGTTTGTGTCATTGGTTTAACATTGAGGTCATTTTCGTCCTCCCTAGGCTTACACTAATCCTATTAGGGTTTTTAACCATTCTTGTGCATAAGTGTGTTTTTGTCATTGAATTAACATTTATATTATTTTCGTCATCCTTTTGCTTATTCTAATCCAATTAGGGTTTTTAACCAATCTTGTGCATCCAATAAGTGTGTTTGTGTCATTGGAATAATATTTAGGTCATTTTTGTCTTCCTTTGGGTTATTCTAATCCAATTAGGGTTTTTAACCAATCTTAAGCATCCGATAAGTGCGTTTGTGTCATTGGTTTAACATTGAGGTGATTTTCCTCCTCCCAAGACTTATACTAATCCTATTAGGGTTTCTAACCATTCTTGTGCATCCAATAAGTGCGTTTCTGTCATTGTTTTAACAATTAGCTCATTTTTGTCCACCCTAGGCTAATTCTAATCCAATTAGTGTTTCTAACAAATCTTGTGCATCCAATAAGTGTGTTTGTGTCATTGGAATAACATTTTGCTCATTTTCGTCATTCTTCGGGTTATTCTAATCCAATTAGGGTTTTTAACCAATCTAAAGCATCCAATAAGTGCGTTTGTGTCATTTGTTTAACATTGACGTCATTTTTGTCCTACTTAGGCTTATTCTAATCTAATTAATGTTTTTAACCATTCTTGTGCATCTAATAAGTGTGTTTGTGTCATTGGAATAACATTTAGGTCATTTTTGTCTTCCTTTGGGTTATTCTAATCCAACTAGGGTTTTTAACCAATCTTAAGCATCCAATAAGTGCGTTTGTGTCATTGGTTTATCATTGAGGTGATTTTCGTTCTCCTAAGGCTTATACTAATCCTATAAGGGTTTTTAACCATTCTTGTGCATCCAATAAGTGCGTTTGTGTCATTGTTTTAACATTTAGCTCATTTTTGTCCACCCTAGGCTAATTCTAATCCAATTAGTGTTTCTAACAAATCTTGTGCATCCAATAAGTGTGTTTGTGTCATTGGAATAACATTTTGGTCATTTTCGTCTTCCTTCAGGTTATCCTTATCCAATTAGGGTTTTTATCTAATCTTAAGCATCCAATAAGTGCGTTTGTGTCATTTGGTTAACATTGAGGTCATTTTTGTCCTCCATAGGCTTATTCTAATCCAATAATTGTTTTTAACCAATCTTGTGTATCCAATAAGTGCGTTTGTGTCATTGGATTAACATTTAGGTTTTTTTTGTTATCCTTTGGCTTATTCTAATCCAATTAGAATTTTCGACAAATCTTGTGCAATCAATAAGTGTGATTGTGTCATTGGAATAACACTTAGGTCATTTTTTTCTTCCTTCGGGTTATTCTAATCCAATTAGGGTTTTAAACCAATCTTAAGCATCCAATAAGTGCGTTTGTGTCATTGGTTTAACATTGAGGTGATTTTCGTCCTCCCAAGGCTTATACAAATCCTATTAGGGTTTTTAACTATTCTTGTGCATCTAATAAGTGCGTTTGTGTCATTGGATTAACATATAATTTCGTCATCCTTCGGCTTATTTTAATTCAATTAGGGTTTTTGACCAATCTTGTGCATCCAATAAGTGTGTTTGTGTCATTGGAATAACATCTAGGTCATTTTTGTTTTCCTTCGGGTTATTCTAATCCAATTAGTGTTTTAAACCAATCTTAAGCATCCAATAAGTGTGTTTGTGTCATTGGTTTAACATTGAGGTCATTTTCGTCCTCCGTAGGCTTATACTAATCCTAGTAGGGTTTTTAATCATTCTTGTGCATAAGTTTGTTTGTGTCATTGGAATAACATTTATATTATTTTCGTCATCCTTCTGCTTATACTAATCCAATTAGGGTTTTTAACCAATCTTGAGTATCCAATAAGTGTGTTTGTGTCATTGGAATAACATTTAGGTCATTTTCGTCTACCTTTGGGTTATTCTAATCCAATTAGGGTTTTTAACCAATCTTGTGCATCCAATAAGTGTGTTTGTGTCATTGGAATAACTTTTTGGTCATTTTCGTCTTCCTTCGGGTTATCCTAATCCAATTAGGGTTTTTAACCAATCTTAAGCATCCAATAAGTGCGTTTGTGTCATTTGTTTAACATTGAGGTAATTTTCGTCCTCCTTAGGCTTATTCTAATCTAATTAATATTTTTAACCAATCTTGTGCATCCAATAAGTGCGTTTGTGTCATTGGATTAACATTTAGGTTATTTTCGTCATCCTTTGGCTTATTCTAATCCAATTAGAACTTTTGACCAATCTTGTGCATCCAATAAGTGTGTTTGTGTCATTGAAATAACATTTAGGTTATTTTTGTCTTCCTTCGGGTTATTCTAATCCAATTAGGGTTTTTAACCAATCTTATGCATCCAATAAGTGCGTTTGTGTCATTGGTTTAACATTGAGGTCATTTTCTTCCTCGCAAGGCTTATACTAATCCTATTAGGGTTTTTAACCATTCTTGTGAATCTAATAAGTGCGTTTGTGTCATTGATTAACATTTAGGTTATTTTCGTCATCCTTCGGCTTATTTTAATCCAATTAGGGTTTTTGACCAATCTTGTGCATCCAATAAGTGTGTTTGTGTCATTGGAATAACATTTAGGTAATTTTTGTCTTCCTTCGGGTTATTCTATTCCAATTAGGGTTTTTAACCAGTCCTAAGCATCCAATAAGTGCGTTTGTGTCATTTGTTTAACATTGTGGTCATTTTCGTCCTCATTAGGCTTATTCTAATATAATTGATGTTTTTAACCAATCTTGTGCATCCATTAAGTACGTTTGTATCATTGGATTAACATTGAGGTTATTTTCGTCATCCTTTGTCTTATTCTAATCCAATTAGAATTTTTTACCAATCTTGTGCATCCAATAAGTGTGTTTTTGTCATTGGAATAACATTTAGGTCATTTTTGTCTTCCTTCGGGTTATTCTAATCCAATTAGGGTTTTTAACCAATCTGAAGCATCCAATAAGTGCGTTTGTGTCATTGGTTTAACATTGAGGTGTTTTTTCGTCCTCCCAAGGCTTATACTAATCCTATTAGGGTTTTTAACCATTCTTGTGCATCCAATAAGTGCGTTTGTGTCATTGTTTTAACATTTAGCTCATTTTTGTCCACCCTAGGCTAATTCTAATCCAATTAGTGTTTTTAACAAATCTTGTGCATCCAATAAGTGTGTTTGTGTCATTGGAATAACATTTTGGTCATTTTCGTGTTTCTTCGGGTTATGCTAATCTAATTAGGGTTTTTAACCAATCTTAAGCATCCAATAAGTGCGTTTTTGTCATTTGTTTAACATTGAGGTCATTTTCGTCCTACTTAGGCTTATTCTAATCTAATTAATGTTTTTAACCAATCTTGTGCATCCAATAAATACGTTTGTATCATTGGATTAACATTTAGGTTATTTTCGTCATCCTTTGGCTTATTCTAATCCAATTAGAATTTTCGACCAATCTTGTGCAACCAATAAGTGTTTTTGTGTCATTGGAATAACATTTAGGTCATTTTTGTCTTCCTTCGGATTATTCTAATCCAATTAGGGTTTTTAACCAATCTTAAGCATCCAATAAGTGTGTTTGTGTCATTGGTTTAACATTGAGGTGATTTTCGTCCTCCAAAGGCTTATACTAATCCTATTAGGGTTTTTAACCATTCTTGTGCATCCAATAAGTGCGTTTGTGTCATTGTTTTAACATTTAGCTCATTTTTGTCCACCCTAGGCTAATTCTAATCCAATTAGTGTTTCTAACAAATCTTGTGCATCCAATAAGTGTGTTTGTGTCATTGGAATAACATTTTGGTCATTTTCGTCTTCCTTCGGGTTATCCTAATCCAATTAGGGTTTTTATCCAATCTTAAGCATCCAAAAACTGCGTTTGTGTCATTTGGTTAACATTGAGGTCATTTTCGTCCTCGTTAGGCTTATTCTAATCTAATAATTGTTTTTAACCAATCTTGTGCATCGAATAAGTGTGTTTGTGTCATTGGATTAACATTTAGTTTATTTTTGTCATCCATTGGCTTATTCTAATCCAATTAGAATTTTCGACCAATCTTGTGCATCCAATAAGTGTGATTGTGTCATTGGAATAACATTTAGGTCATTTTTTTCTTCCTTCAGGTTATTCTAATCCAATTAGGGTTTTTAACCAATCTTAAGCAGCCAATAAGTGCGTTTGTGTCATTGGTTTAACATTGAGGTGATTTTCGTCCTCCCAAGACTTATACAAATCCTATTAGGGTTTTTAACCAATCTTGTGCATCCAATAAGTGTGTTTGTGTCATTGGATTAACATTTATATTATTTTCGTCATCCTTCTGCTTATTCTAATCCAATTAGGGTTTTTAACCAATCTTGTGCATCCAATAAGTGTGTTTGTGTCATTGGAATAACATTTAGGTCATTTTCATCTACGTTTGGGTTATTCTAATCCAATTAGGGTTTTTAACGAATCTTGTGCATCCAATAACTGTGTTTGTATCATTGGAATAACTTTTTGGTCATTTTCGTCTTCCTTCGGGTTATCCTAATCCAATTAGGGTTTTTAACCAATCTTAAGCATCCAATAAGTGCGTTTGTGTCATTTGTTTAACATTGAGGTAATTTTCGTCCTCCTTAGGCTTATTCTAATCTAATTAATGTTTTTTTACCAATCTTGTGCATCCAATAAGTGCGTTTGTGTCATTGGATTAACATTTAGGTTATTTTTTGCATCCTTCGGCTTATTTTAATTGAATTAGGGTTTTTGACCAATCATGTGCATCCAATAAGTGCGTTTGAGTCAATGGATTAATATTTAGGACATTTTTTTCTTCCTTCGGGTTATTCTAATCCAATTAGGGTTTTTAACCAATCTTGTGCATCGAATAAGTGTGTTTGTGTCATTGAAATAACATTTAGGTCATTTTCGTCTTCCTTCGGGTTATTCTAATCCAATTAGGGTTTTTAACCAATCTTAAGCATCCAATATGTGCGTTTGTGTCATTGGTTTAACATTGAGGTCATTTTTGTCCTCCTTATACTTATTCTAATCCAATTAAGGTTTTTAACCAATCCTGTGCATCCAATAAGTGCGTTTGTGTCATTGGTTTAACATTTAGGTCATTTTCGTCATCCTTTGGTTTTTCCTAATCCAATTAGGGTTTTTTAAAATTCTTGTGCATCCAATAAGTGCGTTTGTGTCATTGGTTTAACTTTTAGGTCATTTTTGTCTTCCTTCGGGTTATTCTAATCCAATTAGAGTTTTTAACCAATCTTAAGCATCCAATAAGTGTGTTTGTGTCATTGGTTTAACATTGAGGTCATTTTCGTCCTCCCTAGGCTTATACTAATCCTATTAGGATTTTTAACCAATCTTGTGCATCCAATAAGTGTGTTTGTGTCTTTGAAATAACATTTAGGTCATTTTCGTCTTCCTTCGGGTTATTCTAATCCAATTAGGGTTTTTAACCAATCTTAAGCATCCCATAAGTGCGTTTGTGTCATTGGTTTAACATTTAGGTCATTTTCGTCCTCCCTAGGCTTATTCTAATCCAATTAGGGTTTTTAAGCAATCTTGTGCATCTAATAAGTGAGTTTGTGTCATTGGATTAACATTTAGGTCATTTTCATAATCCTTCGGCTGATTCCAATCGAATTAGGGTTTTTAACCAACCTTGTGTAGCCAAAAAGTGCATTTGTGTCATTGGATCAACATTTAGGTCATATTCATCATCCTTCGGCTTATTCTAATCCAATTAGGGTTTTTAATCAATGTTGTGCATCCAATAAGTGCGTTTGTGTCATTGGTTTAACATTTAGGTCTTTTTTCGTCCTCCCTATGTTTATTCTAATCCAATTAGGGTTTTTAACCAATCTTAAGCATCCAACAAGTGCATTTGTGATATCGGTTTAACATTGAGTTCATTTTCGTCCTCCCTAGGTTTATTCTAATCCAATTACGGTTTTTAACCAATCTTGTGCATCCAATAAGTGGGTTTGTGTCATTGGTTTAACATTTCGGTCATTTTTTCCTCACTAGGCTTATACTAATCCTATTTGGGTTTTTAAACGATCTTGTGCATCTAATAAGTCCGGTTCTGTCATTTGTTTAACATTTCAGTCATTTTCTCCCTCCATAGGCTTAAATTAATCTATTAGGGTTTTTAACCAATCTTGTGCATAAAATAAGTGTGTTTGTGTCGTTGGAGTAACATTTAGGTTATTTTCGTAATTTTGGGAGGTCATTTTCCTCTTCCCTAAGCTTATACTAATCCTATTAGGGTTTTTAATCAATCTTGTGCATCCAATAAGTGTGTGTTTGTGTCATTGGAATAACATTTAGGTCATTTTCGTCTTCCTTCGGGTTATTCTAATCCAATTACGTTTTTTTTTTACCATTCTTGTGCATCCAATAAGTGCGTTTGTGTCATTGGTTTAACATTTAGGTCATTTGCGTCCTCTTTAGGCTTATTATAATCCAATTAGGGTTTATAACCAATCTTGTGCATCCAATAAGTGCGTTTGTGTCTTTGGATTAGCATTTAGGTTATTTTCGTCATCCTTCGGCTTATTCTAAACCAATTAGGGTTGTTAACCAATCTTAAGCATCCAATAAGTGCGTTTGTGTCATTGGTTAAACATTAAGGTCATTTTCGTCCTCCTTAGGCTTATTCTAATCCAATTAGGGTTTTTAACCAATCTTGTGCATTGATTAAGTGCATTTGTTTTATTGGATTAATGTTTAGGTCATCTCCGTGATCCTTCGGCTTATTCTAATCCAATTAGGGTTTTTATCCAATAAGTGTGTTTGTGTCATTGGAAAAACATTTAGGTCATTTTCGTCTTCCTTCGGGTTATTCTAAACCAATTAGGGTTTTTAACGAATCTTGTGCACCCAATAAGTGTGTTTGTGTCATTGGAATAACATTTAGGTCAATTTCGTCTTCCTTCGGGTTATTCTAATACAATGAGGGTTTTTAACCAATCTTAAGCATCCAGTAAGTGCGTTTGTGTCATTGATTTAACATTGGGGTCATTTTTGTCCTCCCAAGGCTTATTCTAATCCAATTAGGGTTTTTAACCAATCTTGTGCATCCAATAAGTGCGTTTGTGTCATTGCATTAACATTTAGGTCATTTTCATCATCCTTCGGCTTATTCTAATCCAATTAAGGTTTTTAACCAATCTTGTGCATCCAATAAGTGCATTTGTGTCATTGGTTTAACATTTAGGTCATTTACGTCATCCTTTCAATTTTTCTTATCCAATTAGGGTTTTTTTTACCATTCTTGTGCATCCAATAAGTGCGTTTGTGTCATTGGTTTAACATTTAGGTTATTTCCGTCCTCCTTAGGTTTATTCTAATCCAATTAGGGTATATAACCAATCTTGTGCATCGAATAATACGTTTGTGTCATTGTTTTAACATTTAGCTCATTTTTGTCCACCCGAGGCTTATTCTAATCCAATTAGGTCTTTTTCGTTATCCTTTGGTTTTTTCTAATCTAATTAGGTTTTTTTTACCATACTTGTGCATCCAATAAGTGCGTTTGTTTCATTGGTTTAACATTTCGGTCATTTTCGTTGTTCGTAGGCTTATACTAATCCTTTTAAGATTTTAACCCAATCTTGTGCATCCAATAAGTGTGTTGTGTCATTGGTATAACATTTAGGTCATTTTTGTCTTCCTTCGGGTTATTCTAATCCAATTAGGGCTTTAGCCAATCTTAAGCATCCAATAAGTGCGTTTGTGTCAATTTATTAACATTGACGTCATTTTCGTCCTCCCTAGGCTTATAATAATCGTATTAGGGTTTTGAACCAATCTTGTGCATCCAAAAAGTGCGTTTGTGTCATTGGTTTAACATTTCGGTCATTTTCGTCCTTCGTAGGCTTTTACTAATCCTTTTAAGGTTGTAACCCAATCTTGTGCATCCAATAAGTGCGTTTGTGTCATTGGAATAACATTTAGGTCATTTTTGTCTTCCTTTGGGTTATTCTAATCCAATTAGGGCTTTATCCAATCTTAAGCATCAAATAAGTGCGTTTGTGTCAATTGATTAACATTGACGTCATTTTCGTCCTCCCTAGGCTTATACTAATCGTATTAGGGTTTTTATCCAATCTTGTGCATCCAATAAGTGCGTTTGTGTCATTGGATTACCATTTTGGTTATTTTCGTCATCCTATGGCTTATTCTAATCCAATTAGTCTTTTTAACCAATCTTGTGCATCCAATAAGTGTGTTTGTGTCATTGGAATAACATTTAGGTCATTTTCGTCTTCCTTCGGGTTATCCTAATCCAATTACGGTTTTTAACCAATCTTAAGCATCCAATAAGTGCATTTGTGTCATTGGACTAACATTTAGGTCATTTTTATCATCCTTCGGCTTATTCTAATCCAATTACGGTTTTTAACCAATCTTGTGCATCCAATAAGTGCGTTTGTGTCTTTGGTTTAACGTTTAAGTCATTTAGGTCATCCTTTGGTTTTTTCTAATCCAATTAGGGTTTTTAACCAATCTTGTGCATCCAATAAGTGCTTTTGTGTCATTGGTTTAACATTTCAGTCATTTTCGTCGTTCCTAGGCTTATACTAATCCTTTTAAGGTTTTTACCCAATCTTGTGCATCCAATAAGTGCATTTGTGTCTTTGGATTAGCATTTAGGTTATTTTCGTCATCCTTCGGCTTATTCTAAACCAATTAGGGTTTTTAACCAATCTTGTGCATTTATTAAGTGCGTTTGTTTTTTTGGATTAATGTTTAGGTCATCTTCGTCATCCTTCGGCTTATTCTAATTCAATTAGGGTTTTTATCCAATCTTGTGCATCCAATAAGTGTGTTTGTGTCATTGGAAAAACATTTAGGTCATTTTCGTCTTCCTTCGGGTTATTCTAAACCAATTAGGGTTTTTAACGAATCTTGTGTACCCAATAAGTGTGTTTGTGTCATTGGAATAACATTTAGGTCAATTTCGTCTTCCTTCGGGTTATTCTAATACAATGAGGGTTTTTAACCAATCTTTAGCATCCAGTAAGTGCGTTTGTGTCATTGATTTAACATTGGGGTCATTTTTGTCCTCCCAAGGCTTATTCTAATCTAGTTAGGGTTTTTAACAAATCTTGTGCATCTAATAAGTGCGTTTGTGTCATTGCATTAACATTTAGGTCATTTTCATCATCCTTCGGCTTATTCTAATCCAATTAAGGTTTTTAACCAATCTTGTGCATCCAATAAGAGCGTTTGTGTCATTGGTTTAACATTTAGGTCATTTACGTCATCCTTTGGTTTTTTCTAATCCAATTAGGTTTTTTTTTACCATTCTTGTGCATCCAATAAGTGCGTTTGTGTCATTGGTTTAACATTTAGGTCATTTGCGTCCTCCTTAGGCTTATTCTAATCCAATTAGGGTATATAACCAATATTGTGCATCGAATAATACGTTTGTGTCATTGTTTTAACATTTAGCTCATTTTTGTCCACCCTAGGCTTATTCTAATCCAATTAGTGTTTCTAACAAATCTTTTGCATCCAATAAGTGCGTTTGTGTCATTGGAATAACATTTTGGTCATTCTTGTCTTCCTTCGGGTTATCCTAATCCAATTAGGGTTTTTAACCAATCTTAAGCATCCAATAAGTGCGTTTGTGTCATTGGTTTAACATTGAGGACATTTTAGTCCTCCTTAGGCTTATTCAAAACCAATTAATGTTTTTATTCAATCGTGTGCATCCAATAAGTGGGTTTATGTCATTTGACTAACATTTAGGTAATTTTATCATCCTTCGGCTTATTCTAATCCAATTAGGGTTTGGAACCAATCTTGTGCATCCAATAAGTGCGTTTGTGTGTTTGGTTTAACATTTAGGTCATTTTCGTCATCCTTTGGTTTTTTCTAATCCAATTAGGGTTTTTTTTACCATTCTTGTGCATCCAATAAGTGCGTTTGATTCATTGGTTTAACATTTAGGTCATTTTCGTCTTGCTTAGGCTTATTCTAATCCAATTAGGATTATTAACCAATCTTGTGCATCCAATAAGTGCGTTTGTGTCATTGGTTTAACATTTCGATCATTTTCGTCCTTCGTAGGCTTATACTAATCCTTTTAAGGTTTTAACCCAATCTTGTGCATCCAATAAGTGCGTTTGTCTCATTGGAATAACATTTAGGTCATTTTTGTCTTCCTTTGGGTTATTCTAATCCAATTAGGGCTTTATCCAATCTTAAGCATCCAATAAGTGCGTTTGTGTCATTGGTTTAACATTAAGGTCATTTTCGTCCTCCTTAGGCTTATTCTAATCCAATTAGGGTTTTTAACCAATCTTGTGCACTTATTAAGTGCGTTTGTTTTATTGGATTAATGTTTAGGTTATCTTCGTCATCCTTCGGCTTATTCTAATCCAATTAGGGTTTTTATCCAATCTTGTGCATCCAATAAGTGTGTTTGTGTCATTGGAAAATCATTTAGGTCATTTTCGTCTTCCTTCGGGTTATTCTAATACAATGAGGGTTTTTAACCAATCTTAAGCATCCAGTAAGTGCGTTTGTGTCATTGATTTAACATTGGGGTCATTTTTTTCCTCCCACGGCATATTCTAATCTAATTAGGGTTTTTAACCAATCTTGTGCATCCAATAAGTGCGTTTGTGTCATTGGTTTAAGATTTAGGTCATTTTCGTCTTCCTTAGGCTTACTCTTATCCAATTAGGGTTTTTAACCAATCTTGTGCATCCAATAAGTGCGTTTGTGTCATAGGTTTAACATTTAGGTCCTTTTCGTCCTCCTTAGGCTTATTCTAATCCAATTAGGGTTTATAACCAATCTTGTTCATCCAATTAGTGCATTTGTGTCATTGTTTTAACATTTAGCTCATTTTTGTCCACCCTAGGCTTATTCTAATCCAATTAGTGTTTCTAACAAATCTTGTTCATCCAATAAGTGCGTTTGTGTCATTGGTTCAACATTTAGGTCATTTTTGTCATCTTTTGGCTTATTATAATCCAATTAGGGGTTTTAACCAATCTAGTGGATCCAATAAGTGCGTTGGTTTCATTGGAATAACATTTCGATTATTTTCGTCATCCATCGGCTTATTCTAATCCAATTAGGGTTTTTGATCAATGTTGTGCATCCAATAACTGTGTTTGTGTCATTGGAATAACATTTAGGACATTTTTGTCTTCCTTCGGGTTATTCTAATCCAATTAGGGTCTTTATCCAATCTTAAGCATCCAATAAGTCCATTTGTGTCAACTGATTAAGATTGACGTCATTTTCGTCCTCCCTAGGCTTATACTAATTGTATTAGGGTTTTTAACCAATCTTGTGCATCCAAAAAGTGCCTTTGTGTCATTTGATTACCATTTTGGTTATTTTCGTCATCCTATGACTAATTCTAATCCAATTAGTCTTTTTAACCAATCTTGTGCATCCAATAAGTGTGTTTGTGTCATTGGAATAACATTTAGGTCATTTTCGTCTTCCTTCGGGTTATTCTAATCCAATTAGGGTTTTTAACCAATCTTGTACATCCAATAAGTCCGTTTGTGTCATTGGTTTAACATTTCAGTCCTTTTCGTCCTCCCTAGGCTTATACTTATCCTTTTAAGGTTTTTACCCTATCTTGTGCATCCAATAAGTGCGTTTGTGTCATTGGTTTAACATTAAGGTCATTTTCGTCCTCCGTAGGCTTATTCTAATCCAATTAGGGTTTTTAACCAATCTTGTGCAGTGATTAAGTGCGTTTGTTTTATTGGATTAATGTTTAGGTCATCTTTGCATCCTTCGGCTTATTCTAATCCAATTAGGGTTTTTATCCATTCTTGTGCATCCAATAAGTGTGTTTGTGTCATTGGAATAACATTTAAGTCATTTTCGTCTTCCTTCGGGTTATTGTTAACCAATTAGGGTTTTGAACCAATCTTGTGCACCCAATAAGTGTGTTTGTGTCATTGGAATAACATTTAGGTCAATTTCGTCTTCCTTCGGGTTATTCTAATACAATGAGGGTTTTTAACCAATATTAAGCGTCCAGTAAGTGCGTTTGTGTCATTGATTTACTATTGAGGTCATTCTTGTCCTCTTAAGGCTTATTCTAATCCAATTAGGGTTTTTAACCAATCTTGTGCATCCCATAAGTGTGTTTGTGTCATTGGAATAAGATTTAGGTTATTTTCGTCTTCCTTCGGGTTATTCTAATCCAATTAGGGTTTTTAACCAATCTTAAGCATCCAATAAGTGTGTTTGTGTCAATGGTTTAACATTGAGGTCATTTTCGTCCTCCTTAGGCTTATTCTAATCCAATTAAAGATTTTAACCAATCTTGTGCATCCAATAAGTGCGTTTGTGTCATTGGTTTAACATTTCTGTCATTTTCGTCCTCCCTATTTTTATACTAATCCAATTAAGGTTTTGAACCAATCTTGTGCATCCAATAAGTGCGTTTGTGTGTTTGGTTTAACATTTAGGTCATTTACGTCATCCTTTGGTTTTTTCTAATCCAATTAGGGTTTTTTTTACCATTATTGTGCTTCCAATTAGCGCGTTTGTGTCATTGGTTTAACATTTATGTCATTTTCGTCCTCCTTAGGCTTATTCTAATCCAATTAGGGTTTTTAACCAATCTTGTGCATCCAATAAGTGCGTTTGTGTCATTGGATTAGCATTTAGGTTATTTTTGTCATTGGATTTGCGTGTTTGGTTTAACAATTAGGTCATTTTTGTTTTCCTTCCGGTTATACTAATCCAATTGGGGTCTTTAGCCAATCTTAAGCATCCAATAAGTGCGTTTGTGTCAATTGATTAATATTGACGTCATTTTCGTCCTCCCTAGGCTTATACTAATCGTATTAGGGTTTTTAACCAATCTTGTGCATCCAAAAAGTGCGTTTGTTTCATTGGATTAACATATTGGCTATTTTCGTCATCCTTTGGCTTATTCTAATCCAATTAGTGTTTTTAACCAATCTTGTGCATCTAATAAGTGTGTTTGTGTCATTGGAATAACAATTAGATCATTTTCGTCTTCCTTCGGGTTATCCTAATCCAATTAGGGTTTTTAACCAATCTTAAGCATCCAATACGTGCATTTGTGTCATTGGATTAACGTTTAGGTCATTTTTATCATCCTTCGGCATATTCTAATCCAATTAGGGTTTTTAACCAATCTTGTGTATCCAATAAGTGCGTTTGTGTCTTTGGTTTACCATTTAGGTCATTTACGTCATCCTTCGGTTTTTTCTAATCCAATTAGGGTTTTTCGCCATTCTTGTTCATCCAATAAGTGCGTTTGTTTCATTGGTTTAACATATAGGTCATTTTCGTACTCCTTAGGCTTATTCTAATCCAATTAAGGTTTTTACGCAATCTTGTGCATCCAATAAGTGCGTTTATGTCATTGGATTAGCATTTAGGTTATTTTTGTCTTCCTTCATGTTATACGAATCCAATTAGGGTCTTTAGCCAATTTTAAGCATCCAATAAGTGCGTTTGTGTCAATTGATTAACATTGACGTCATTTTCGTCCTCCCTAGGCTTATACTAATCGTATTAGGGTTTTTAACCAATCTTGTGCATCCAAAAAGTGCGTTTGTTTCATTGGATTAACATTTTGGTTATTTTCGTCATCCTTTGGCTTATTTAATCGAATTACTGTTTTTAACCAATCTTGTGCATCCAATAAGTGTGTTTGTGTCATTGGAATAATATTTAGGTCATTTTCGTCTTCCTTCGGGTTATCGTAATCCAATTAGGGTTTTTAACCAATCTTAAGCATCCAATAAGTGCATTTGTGTCACTGGTTTAATATTGAGGTCATTTTCGTCCTCCCTAGCCTTATACTAATCCAATTATGGTTTTTAACCAATCTTGTGCATTTATTAAGTGCGTTTGTTTTATTGGATTAATGTTTAGGTCATCTTCGTCATCCTTCGGCTTATTCTAATCCAATTAGGGTTTTTATCTAATCTTGTGCATCCAATAAGTGTGTTTGTGTCATTGGAATAACATTTAGGTCAATTTTGTCTTCCTTCGGGTTATTCGAATACAATGAGGGTTTTTAACCAATCTAAAGCATCCTATAAGTGCGTTTGTGTCATTGATTTAACATTGAGGTCATTTTTGTCCTCCCAAGGCTTATTCTAATACAATGAGGATTTTTAACCAATCTAAAGCATCCTATAAGTGCGTTGGTGTCATTGGATTAACATTTAGGTCATTTTAATCAACCTTCGGCTTATTCTAATCCAATTAAGGTTTTTAACCAATCTTGTGCATCCAATAAGTGAGTTTGTGTCATTGGTTTAACATTTAGGTCATTTACGTCATCCTTTGGTTTTTTCTAATCCAATTAGGGATTTTTTTACCATTCTTGTGCATCCAATAAGTGCGTTTGTGTCATTGATTTAACATTTAGCTTATGTTCGTTATCCTTCGGCTTATTCTAATCCAATTAGGGATTTTATCCAATCTTGTGCATCCAATTAGTGTGTTTGTGTTGTTTGGTTTATCCTAATCCAATTAGTGTCATTGTAATAACATTTAGGTCATTTTCGTCTTCCTTCGGGTTATCCTAATCCAATTAGGGTTTTTATTCAATCTTAAGCATCCAATAAGTGCGTTTGTGTCATTGGTTTAACATTGAGGTCATTTTCGTCATCCTTAGGCTTATTCTAATCCAATTAAATTTATTAACCAATCTTGTGCATCGAATAAGTGCGTTTGTGTCAGTGCACTAACATTTAGGTCATTTTATCATCCTTCGGCTTATTCTAATCTAATTAGGGTTTTTAACGAATCTTCTGCATCCAATAAGTGCGTTTGTGTCATTGGTTTACCGTTTCAGTCATTTTCGTCCTTCCTAGGCTTATACTAATCCTTTTAGGGTTTTTACCCAATCTTGTGCACCCAATATGTGCACTTGTGTCATTGTATTCACATTTAGGTTATTTTCGTCATCCTTCGGCTTATTCTAATCCAATTAGGGAGTTTAACCAATCTTGTGCATCCAATAAGTGCGTTTATGTCATTGGATTAGCATTTAGGTTATTTTTGTCTTCCTTCAAGTTATACGAATCCAATTAGGGTCTTTAGCCAATCTTAAGCATCCAATAAGTGCGTTTGTGTCAATTGATTAACATTGACGTCATTTTCGTCCTCCTTAGGCTTATACTAATCGTATTAGGGTTTTTAACCAATCTTGTGCATCCAAAAAGTGCGTTTGTTTCATTGGATTAACATTTTGGTTATTTTCGTCATCCTTTGGCTTATTCTAATCGAATTACTGTTTTTAACCAATCTTGTGCATCCAATAAGTGTGTTTGTGTCATTGGAATAACATTTAGGTCATTTTCGTCTTCCTTCGGGTTATCGTAATCCAATTAGGGTTTTTAACCAATCTTAAGCATCCAATAAGTGCATTTGTGTCACTGGTTTAATGTTGAGGTCATTTTCGTCCTCCCTAGCCTTATACTAATCCAATTATGGTTTTTAACCAATCTTGTGCATTTATTAAGTACGTTTGTTTTATTGGATTAATGTTTAGGTCATCTTCGTCATCCTTCGGCTTATTCTAATCCAATTAGGGTTTTTATCTAATCTTGTGCATCCAATAAGTGTGTTTGTGTCATTGGAATAACATTTAGGTCAATTTCATCTTCCTTCGGGTTATTCGAATACAATGAGGGCTTTTAACCAATCTAAAGCATCCTATAAGTGCGTTTGTGTCATTGATTTAACATTGAGGTCATTTTTGTCCTCCCAAGGCTTATTCTAATACAATGAGGATTTTTAACCAATCTAAAGCATCCTATAAGTGCGTTGGTGTCATTGGATTAACATTTAGGTCATTTTAATCATCCTTCGGCTTATTCTAATCCAATTAAGGTTTTTAACCAATCTTGTGCATCCAATAAGTGAGTTTGTGTCATTGGTTTAACATTTAGGTCATTTACGTCATCCTTTGGTTTTTTCTAATCCAATTAGGGATTTTTTTACCATTCTTGTGCATCCAATAAGTGCGTTTGTGTCATTGATTTAACATTTAGCTTATGTTCGTTATCCTTCGGCTTATTCTAATCCAATTAGGGATTTTATCCAATCTTGTGCATCCAATTAGTGTGTTTGTGTTGTTTGGTTTATCCTAATCCAATTAGTGTCATTGTAATAACATTTAGGTCATTTTCGTCTTCCTTCGGGTTATCCTAATCCAATTAGGGTTTTTATTCAATCTTAAGCATCCAATAAGTGCGTTTGTGTCATTGGTTTAACATTGAGGTCATTTTCGTCATCCTTAGGCTTATTCTAATCCAATTAAATTTATTAACCAATCTTGTGCATCGAATAAGTGCGTTTGTGTAAGTGGACTAACATTTAGGTCATTTTATCATCCTTCGGCTTATTCTAATCTAATTAGGGTTTTTAACGAATCTTCTGCATCCAATAAGTGCGTTTGTGTCATTGGTTTACCGTTTCAGTCATTTTCGTCCTTCCTAGGCTTATACTAATCCTTTTAGGGTTTTTACCCAATCTTGTGCATCCAATATGTGCGTTTGTGTCATTGGTTTCACATTGAGGTCATTTTCGTTCTCCCTAAGCTTATTCTAATCCAATTAGGGTTTTTAACCAATCTTGTGCATCCAATAAGTGCGTTTGTGTTGTTGGATTAACATTTCAGTCATTGTCGTCCTCCCTAGGCTTATACTAATCCAATTAGGGTTTTGAACCAATCTTGTGCATCCAATAAGTGCGTTTGTGTGTTTGGTTTAACATTTAGGTCATTTACGTCATCCTTTGGTTTTTTCTAATCCAATTAGGGTTTTTTACCATTATTGTGCATCCAATTAGTGCGTTTGTGTCATTGGTTTAACATTCAAGTCATTTTCGTCCTCCTTAGGCTTATTATAATCCAATTAGGGTTTTTAACCAATCTTGTGCATCCAATAAGTGCGTTTCTGCCATTGGAATAACATTTAGGTCCTTTTTGTCTTCCTTCGGGTTATACTAATCCAATTAGGGTCTTTAGCCAATCTTAAGCATCCAATAAGTGCGTTTGTGTCATTGGATTAACATTGATGTCATTTTCGTCCTCCCTAGGCTTATACTAATCGTATTAGGGTTTTTAACCAATCTTGTGCATCCAAAAAGTGCGTTTGTGTCATTGGATTAACATTTAGGTCATTTTCGTCTTCCTTCGGGTTATCCTAATCCAATTAGGGTTTTTAACCAATCTTAAGCATCCAATAAGTGCATTTGTGTCATTGGACTAACATTTAGGTCATTTTTATCATCATTCGGCTTATTCTAATACAATTAGGGTTTTTAACCAATCTTGTACATCCAATAAGTGCGTTTGTGTCTTTGGTTTAACATTTAGGTCATTTACGTCATCCTTTGGTTTTTTCTAATCCAATTAGGGTTTTTTGCCATTCTTGTGCATCCAATAAGTGCGTTTGTTTCATTGGTTTAACATATAGGTCATTTTTGTCCTCCTTCGGCTTATTCTGATCCAATTAGGGTTTTTAACCAATCTTAAGCATCCAATAAGTGCGTTTGTGTCACTGGTTTAATATTGAGGTCATTTTCGTCCTCCCTAGCCTTATTCTAATCCAATTAGGGTTTTTAACCAATCTTGTGCATTTATTAAGTGCGTTTGTTTTATTAGATTAAAGTTTAGGTCATTTACGTCATCCTTCGGCATTTTCTAATCCAATTAGGGTTTTTATCCAATCTTGTGCATCCAATAAGTGTGTTTGTGTCATTGGAATAACATTTAGGTCAATTTCGTCTTCCTTCGGGTTATTCTAATACAATGAGGGTTTTTAACCAATCTAAAGCAGCAAATAAGTGCGTTTATGTCATTGATTTAACATTGAGGTCATTTTTGTCCTCCCAAGGCATATTTTAATCCCATTAGGGTTTTTAACCAATCTTGTGCATACAATAAGTGCGTTTGTGTCATTGGATTAACATATAGGTCATTTTCATCATCCTTCGGCTTATTCTAATCCAATTAGGGTTTTTTTTACCATTCTTGTGCATCCAATAAGTGCGTTTGTGTCATTGATTTAACATTTAGCTTATGTTCGTCATCCTTCGGCTTATTCTAATCCAATTAGGGATTTTATCCAATCTTGTGCATCCAATTAGTGTGTTTGTGTCATTGTAATAACATTTAGGTCATTTTCGTCTTCCTTCGGGTTATCCTAATCCAATTAGGGTTTTTATTCAATCTTAAGCATCCAATAAGTGTGTTTGTGTCATTGGTTTAACATTGAGGTCATTTTCGTCATCCTTAGGCTTATTCTAATCCAATTAAAGTTTTTAACCAATCTTGTGCATCCAATAAGTGCGTTTGTGTCAGTGGACTAACATTTAGGTCATTTTTTATCATCCTTCGGCTTATTCTAATCCAATTAGGGTTTTTAACCAATCTTAAGCATCCAATAAGTGCGTTTGTGTCACTGGTTTAATATTGAGGTCATTTTTGTCCTCCCTTGCCTTATTCTAATCCAATTAGGAGTTTTAAACAATCTTGTGCATTTATTAAGTGTGTTTGTTTTATTGGATTAATGTTTAGGTCATCTTTGTCATCCTTCGGCTTATTCTAATTCAATTAGGGTTTTTATCCAATCTTGTGCATCCAATATGTGCATTTGTGTCATTGGATTAACATTTAGGTTATTTTCGTCATCCTTTGGCTTATTCTAATCCAATTAGGGTTTTTAACCAATCTTAAGCATCCAATAAGTGCGTTTGTGTCAATGCTTTAACATTGAGGTCATTTTCATCTTCCTTAGGCATATTCTAATCCAATTAAAGTTTTTAACCAATCGTGTGCATCCAATAAGTGTGTTTGTAACATTGGTTTAACATTTCAGTCATTTTCGTCCTCCCTAGGCTTATACTAATCCAATTAGGGTTTTGAACCAATCTTGTGCATCCAATAAGTGCGTTTGTGTGTTTGGTTTAACATTTAGGTCATTTACGTCGTCCTTTGGTTTTTTCTAATCCAATTAGGGTTTTTTACCATTATTGTGCATCCAATTAGTGCGTTTGTGTCATTGGTTTAACATTTAGGTCATTTTCGTCCACCTTAGGCTTATTCTAATCCAATTAGGGTTTTTAACCAATCTTGTGCATCCAATAAGTGCGTTTCTGCCATTGGAATAACATTTAGGTCATTTTGGTCTTCCTTCGGGTTATACCAATCCAATTAGGGTCTTTAGCCAATCTTAAGCATCCAATAAGTCCGTTTGTGTCATTGGATTAACAATGACGTCATTTTCGTCCTCCCTAGGCTTATACTAATCGTATTAGGTTTTTAACCAATCTTGTGCATCCAAAAAGTGCGTTTGTGTCATTGGATTAACATTTTGGTTACTTTAATCATCCTTCGGCTTATTCTAATCCAATTAAGGTTTTTAACCAATCTTGTGCATCCAATAAGTGAGTTTGTGTCATTGGTTTAACATTTAGGTCATTTGCGTCATCCTTTGGTTTTTTCTAATCCAATTAGGGTTTTTTTCCATTCTTGTGCATCCAATAAGTGCGTTTGTTTCATTGGTTTAACATATAGGTCATTTTCGTCCTCCTTAGGCTTATTCTAATCCAATTAAGGTTTTTACCCAATCTTGTGCATCCAATAAGTTCCTTTGTGTCATTGGATTAGCATTTAGGTTATTTTTGTCATCCTTCGGCTTATTCTAATCCAATTAGGGTTTTTAACCAATCTTAAGCATCCAATAAGTGCGTTTGTGTCACTGGTTTAATATTGAGGTCATTTTCGTCCTCCCTTGCCTTATTCTAATCCAATTAGGAGTTTTAAACAATCTTGTGCATTTATTAAGTGTGTTTGTTTTATTGGATTAATGTTTAGGTCATCTTTGTCATCCTTCGGCTTATTCTAATTCAATTAGGGTTTTTATCCAATCTTGTGCATCCAATATGTGCATTTGTGTCATTGGATTAACATTTAGGTTATTTTCGTCATCCTTTGGCTTATTCTAATCCAATTAGGGTTTTTAACCAATCTTAAGCATCCAATAAGTGCGTTTGTGTCAATGCTTTAACATTGAGGTCATTTTCATCCTCCTTAGGCATATTCTAATCCAATTAAAGTTTTTAACCAATCGTGTGCATCCAATAAGTGTGTTTGTAACATTGGTTTAACATTTCAGTCATTTTCGTCCTCCCTAGGCTTATACTAATCCAATTAGGGTTTTGAACCAATCTTGTGCATCCAATAAGTGCGTTTGTGTGTTTGGTTTAACATTTAGGTCATTTACGTCATCCTTTGGTTTTTTCTAATCCAATTAGGGTTTTTTACCATTATTGTGCATCCAATTAGTGCGTTTGTGTCATTGGTTTAACATTTAGGTCATTTTCGTCCACCTTAGGCTTATTCTAATCCAATTAGGGTTTTTAACCAATCTTGTGCATCCAATAAGTGCGTTTCTGCCATTGGAATAACATTTAGGTCATTTTGGTCTTCCTTCGGGTTATACTAATCCAATTAGGGTCTTTAGCCAATCTTAAGCATCCAATAAGTGCGTTTGTCTCATTGGATTAACATTGACGTCATTTTCGTCCTCCCTAGGCTTATACTAATCGTATTAGGTTTTTAACCAATCTTGTGCATCCAAAAAGTGCGTTTGTGTCATTGGATTAACATTTTGGTTACTTTAATCATCCTTTGGCTTATTCTAATCCAATTAAGGTTTTTAACCAATCTTGTGCATCCAATAAGTGAGTTTGTGTCATTGGTTTAACATTTAGGTCATTTACGTCATCCTTTGGTTTTTTCTAATCCAATTAGGGTTTTTTTCCATTCTTGTGCATCCAATAAGTGCGTTTGTTTCATTGTGTTAACATATAGGTCATTTTCGTCCTCCTTAGGCTTATTCTAATCCAATTAAGGTTTTTACCCAATCTTGTGCATCCAATAAGTTCCTTTGTGTCATTGGATTAGCATTTAGGTTATTTTTGTCATCCTTCGGCTTATTCTAATCCAATTAGGGTTTTTAACCAATCTTAAGCATCCAATAAGTGCGTTTGTGTCACTTGTTTAATATTGAGGTCATTTTCGTCCTCCCTAGCCTTATTCTAATCCAATTATGGTTTTTAACCAATCTTGTGCATTTATTAAGTGAGTTTGTTTTATTGGACTAATGTTAAGGTCATCTTCGTCATCCTTCGGCTTATTCTAATCCAATTAGGGTTTTTATCTAATCTTGTGCATCCAATAAGTGTGTTTGTGTCAATGGAATAACATTTAGGTCAATTTCGTCTTCCTTCGGGTTATTCTAATACAATGAGGGTTTTTAACCAATCTAAAGCATCCTATAAGTGCGTTTGTGTCATTGATTTAACATTGA
>JBBPBP010009777.1:24398841-24418663 GCA_037974735.1 Cicer chorassanicum
GGCTTATTCTAATCCAATTAAGGTTTTTAACCAATCTTGTGCATCCAATAAGTGAGTTTGTGTCATTGGTTTAACATTTAGGTCATTTACTTCATCCTTTGGTTTTTTCTAATCCAATTAGTGTTTTTTTTTACCATTCTTGTGCATCCAATAAGTGCGTTTGTGTCATTGATTTAACATTTAGCTTATGTTCGTTATCCTTCGGCTTATTCTAATCCAATTAGGGATTTTATCCAATCTTGTGCATCCAATTAGTGTGTTTGTGTTGTTTGGTTTATCCTAATCCAATTAGTGTCATTGTAATAACATTTAGGTCATTTTCGTCTTCCTTCGGGTTATCCTAATCCAATTAGGGTTTTTATTCAATCTTAAGCATCCAATAAGTGCGTTTGTGTCATTGGTCTAACATTGAGGTCATTTTCGTCATCCTTAGGCTTATTCTAATCCAATTAAATTTATTAACCAATCTTGTGCATCGAATAAGTGCGTTTGTGTTAGTGGACTAACATTTAGGTCATTTTTATCATCCTTCGGCTTATTCTAATCCAATTAGGGTTTTTATCCAATCTTGTGCATCCAATAAGTGCGTTTGTGTCATTAGTTTAACGTTTCAAGCATTTTTCGTCCTTCCTAGGCTTATACTAATCCTTTTAGGGTTTTTACCCAATCTTGTGCATCCAATATGTGCATTTGTGTCATTGGATTAACATCTAGGTTATTTTCGTCATCCTTCGGCTTATTCTAATTAAATTAGGGTTTTTAATTAATCTTAAGCATCCAATAAGTGCGTTTGTGTCATTGGTTTAATATTGAGGTCTTTTTCGTCCTCCGTAGCTTTATTCTAATCCAATTAGGGTTTTTAACCAATCTTGTGCCTCCAGTAAGTGGGTTTGTGGTTTCGGATTAACAATTCAGTCATTTTCGTCCTCCCTAGGCTTATACTAATCCAATTAGGGTTTTGAACCAATCTTGTGCATCCAATAAGTGCGTTTGTGTGTTTGGTTTAACATTTAGGTCATTTACGTCATCCTTTGGTTTTTTCTAATCCAATTAGGGTTTTTTTTACCATTATTGTGCATCCAATTAGTACGTTTGTGTCATTGGTTTAACATTTAGGTCATTTTCGTCCTCCTTAGGCTTATTCTAATCCAATTAGGGTTTATAACCAATCTTGTTCATCCAATAAGTGTGTTTCTGTCATTCTTTTAACATTGAGCTCATTTTTGTCCACCGTAGGCTTATTCTAATACAATTAGTGTTTCTAACAAATCTTGTTCATCCAATAAGTGCGTTTGTGTCATTGGTTAAACATTTAGGTCATTATCGTCATCTTTTGGCTTATTATAATCCAATTAGGGGTTTTAACCAATCATGTGCATCCAATGAGTGCGTTTGTGTCATTGGATTAACATTTAGATTATTTTCGTCATCCTTCGGCTTATTCTAATCCAATTAGGGTTTTTAACCAATCTTGTGCATCCAATAAGTGCATTTGTGTCATTGGTTTACCGTTTTAGTCATTTTCGTCCATCCTAGGCTTATACTAATCCTTTTAGGGTTTTTACCCAATCTTGTGCATCCAATATGTGCACTTGTGTCATTGGATTCACATTTAGGTTATTTTCGTCATCCTTCGGCTTATCCTAATCCAATTAGGGAGTTTAACCAATCTTAAGCATCTAATAAGTGCGTTTGAGTCATTGGTTTAACATTGAGGTCATTTTCGTCCTCCCTAGGCTTATTCTAATCCAATTACGGTTTTTAACAAATCTTGTGCATCCAATAAGTGCGTTTGTGTTGTTGGATTAACATTTCAGTCATTGTCGTCCTCCCTAGGCTTATACTAATCCAATTACGTTTTTGAACCAATCTTGTGCATCCAATAAGTGCGTTTGTGTGTTTGGTTTAACATTTAGGTCATTTACGTCATCCTTTGTTTTTTTCTAATCCAATTAGGGTTTTTTACCATTATTGTGCATCCAATTAGTGCGTTTGTGTTATTGGTTTAACATTTAGGTCATTTTCGTCCTCCCTAGGCTTATACTAATCCAATTAGGGTTTTGAACCAATCTTGTGCATCCAATAAGTGCGTTTGTGTCATTGGATTAACATTGACGTCATTTTCGTCCTCCCTAGGCTTATACTAATCGTATTAGGTTTTTAACCAATCTTGTGCATCCAAAAAGTGCGTTTGTGTCATTGGATTAACATTTTGGTTACTTTAATCATCCTTCGGCTTATTCTAATCCAATTAAGGTTTTTAACCAATCTTGTGCATCCAATAAGTGAGTTTGTGTCATTGGTTTAACATTTAGGTCATTTACGTCATCCTTTGGTTTTTTCTAATCCAATTAGGGTTTTTTTCCATTCTTGTGCATCCAATAAGTGCGTTTGTTTCATTGGTTTAACATACAGGTCATTTTCGTACTCCTTAGGCTTAATCTAATCCAATTAAGGTTTTTACCCAATCTTGTGCATCCAATAAGTTCCTTTGTGTCATTGGATTAGCATTTAGGTTATTTTCATCATCCTTCGGCTTATTCTAATCCAATTAAGGTTTTTAACCAATCTTGTGCATCCAATAAGTGCGTTTGTGTCATTGGTTTAACATTTAGGTCATTTACGTCGTCCTTTGGTTTTTTCTAATCCAATTAGGGTTTTTTTTACCATTCTTGTGCATCCAATAAGTGCGTTTGTGTCATTCATTTAACATTTAGCTTATGTTCGTCATCCTTCAGCTTATTCTAATCCAATTAGGGATTTTATCCAATCTTGTGCATCCAATTAGTGTGTTTGTGTCATTGTAATAACATTTAGGTCATTTTCGTCTTCCTTCGGGTTATCCTAATCCAATTAGGGTTTTTATTCAATCTTAAGCATCCAATAAGTGTGTTTGTGTCATTGGTTTAACATTGAGGTCATTTTCGTCATCCTTAGGCTTATTCTAATCCAATTAAAGTTTTTAACCAATCTTGTGCATCCAATAAGTGCGTTTGTGTCAGTGGACTAACATTTAGGTCATTTTTTATCATCCTTCGGCTTATTCTAATCCAATTAGGGTTTTTAACCAATCTTAAGCATCCAATAAGTGCGTTTGTGTCACTGGTTTAATATTGAGGTTATTTTTGTCCTCCCTTGCCTTATTCTAATCCAATTAGGAGTTTTAAACAATCTTGTGCATTTATTAAGTGTGTTTGTTTTATTGGATTAATGTTTAGGTCATCTTTGTCATCCTTCGGCTTATTCTAATTCAATTAGGGTTTTTATCCAATCTTGTGCATCCAATATGTGCATTTGTGTCATTGGATTAACATTTAGGTTATTTTCGTCATCCTTTGGCTTATTCTAATCCAATTAGGGTTTTTAACCAATCTTAAGCATCCAATAAGTGCGTTTGTGTCAATGCTTTAACATTGAGGTCATTTTCATCCTCCTTAGGCATATTCTAATCCAATTAAAGTTTTTAACCAATCGTGTGCATCCAATAAGTGTGTTTGTAACATTGGTTTAACATTTCAGTCATTTTCGTCCTCCCTAGGCTTATACTAATCCAATTAGGGTTTTGAACCAATCTTGTGCATCCAATAAGTGCGTTTGTGTGTTTGGTTTAACATTTAGGTCATTTACGTCATCCTTTGGTTTTTTCTAATCCAATTAGGGTTTTTTACCATTATTGTGCATCCAATTAGTGCGTTTGTGTCATTGGTTTAACATTTAGGTCATTTTCGTCCACCTTAGGCTTATTCTAATCCAATTAGGGTTTTTAACCAATCTTGTGCATCCAATAAGTGCGTTTCTGCCATTGGAATAACATTTAGGTCATTTTGGTCTTCCTTCGGGTTATACTAATCCAATTAGGGTCTTTAGCCAATCTTAAGCATCCAATAAGTGCGTTTGTGTCATTGGATTAACATTGACGTCATTTTCGTCCTCCCTAGGCTTATACTAATCGTATTAGGTTTTTAACCAATCTTGTGCATCCAAAAAGTGCGTTTGTGTCATTGGATTAACATTTTGGTTACTTTAATCATCCTTCGGCTTATTCTAATCCAATTAAGGTTTTTAACCAATCTTGTGCATCCAATAAGTGAGTTTGTGTCATTGGTTTAACATTTAGGTCATTTACGTCATCCTTTGGTTTTTTCTAATCCAATTAGGGTTTTTTTCCATTCTTGTGCATCCAATAAGTGCGTTTGTTTCATTGGTTTAACATATAGGTCATTTTCGTCCTCCTTAGGCTTATTCTAATCCAATTAAGGTTTTTACCCAATCTTGTGCATCCAATAAGTTCCTTTGTGTCATTGGATTAGCATTTAGGTTATTTTTGTCATCCTTCGGCTTATTCTAATCCAATTAGGGTTTTTAACCAATCTTAAGCATCCAATAAGTGCGTTTGTGTCACTGGTTTAATATTGAGGTCATTTTCGTCCTCCCTTGCCTTATTCTAATCCAATTAGGAGTTTTAAACAATCTTGTGCATTTATTAAGTGTGTTTGTTTTATTGGATTAATGTTTAGGTCATCTTTGTCATCCTTCGGCTTATTCTAATTCAATTAGGGTTTTTATCCAATCTTGTGCATCCAATATGTGCATTTGTGTCATTGGATTAACATTTAGGTTATTTTCGTCATCCTTTGGCTTATTCTAATCCAATTAGGGTTTTTAACCAATCTTAAGCATCCAATAAGTGCGTTTGTGTCAATGGTTTAACATTGAGGTCATTTTCATCCTCCTTAGGCATATTCTAATCCAATTAAAGTTTTTAACCAATCGTGTGCATCCAATAAGTGTGTTTGTAACATTGGTTTAACATTTCAGTCATTTTCGTCCTCCCTAGGCTTATACTAATCCAATTAGGGTTTTGAACCAATCTTGTGCATCCAATAAGTGCGTTTGTGTGTTTGGTTTAACATTTAGGTCATTTACGTCATCCTTTGGTTTTTTCTAATCCAATTAGGGTTTTTTACCATTATTGTGCATCCAGTTAGTGTGTTTGTGTCATTGGTTTAACATTTAGGTCATTTTCGTCCTCCTTAGGCTTATTCTAATCCAATTAGGGTTTTTAACCAACTTGTGCATCCAATAAGTGCGTTTCTGCCATTGGAATAACATTTAGGTCATTTTGGTCTTCCTTCGGGTTATACTAATCAAATTAGGGTCTTTAGCCAATCTTAAGCATCCAATAAGTGCGTTTGTGTCATTGGATTAACATTGACGTCATTTTCGTCCTCCCTAGGCTTATACTAATCGTATTAGGTTTTTAACCAATCTTGTGCATCCAAAAAGTGCGTTTGTGTCATTGGATTAACATTTTGGTTACTTTAATCATCCTTCGGCTTATTCTAATCCAATTAAGGTTTTTAACCAATCTTGTGCATCCAATAAGTGAGTTTGTGTCATTGGTTTAACATTTAGATCATTTACGTCATCCTTTGGTTTTTTCTAATCCAATTAGGGTTTTTTTCCATTCTTGTGCATCCAATAAGTGCGTTTGTTTCATTGGTTTAACATATAGGTCATTTTCGTCCTCCTTAGGCTTATTCTAATCCAATTAAGGTTTTTACCCAATCTTGTGCATCCAATAAGTTCCTTTGTGTCATTGGATTAGCATTTAGGTTATTTTTGTCATCCTTCGGCTTATTCTAATCCAATTAGGGTTTTTAACCAATCTTAAGCATCCAATAAGTGCGTTTGTGTCACTGGTTTAATATTGAGGTCATTTTCGTCCTCCCTTGCCTTATTCTAATCCAATTAGGAGTTTTAAACAATCTTGTGCATTTATTAAGTGTGTTTGTTTTATTGGATTAATGTTTAGGTCATCTTTGTCATCCTTCGGCTTATTCTAATTCAATTAGGGTTTTTATCCAATCTTGTGCATCCAATATGTGCATTTGTGTCATTGGATTAACATTTAGGTTATTTTCGTCATCCTTTGGCTTATTCTAATCCAATTAGGGTTTTTAACCAATCTTAAGCATCCAATAAGTGCATTTGTGTCAATGCTTTAACATTGAGGTCATTTTCATCCTCCTTAGGCATATTCTAATCCAACTAAAGTTTTTAACCAATCGTGTGCATCCAATAAGTGTGTTTGTAACATTGGTTTAACATTTCAGTCATTTTCGTCCTCCCTAGGCTTATACTAATCCAATTAGGGTTTTGAACCAATCTTGTGCATCCAATAAGTGCGTTTGTGTGTTTGGTTTAACATTTAGGTCATTTACGTCATCCTTTGGTTTTTTCTAATCCAATTAGGGTTTTTTTCCATTATTGTGCATCCAATTAGTGCGTTTGTGTCATTGGTTTAACATTTAGGTCATTTTCGTCCACCTTAGGCTTATTCTAATCCAATTAGGGTTTTTAACCAATCTTGTGCATCCAATAAGTGCGTTTCTGCCATTGGAATAACATTTAGGTCATTTTGGTCTTCCTTCGGGTTATACTAATCCAATTAGGGTCTTTAGCCAATCTTAAGCATCCAATAAGTGCGTTTGTGTCATTGGATTAACATTGACGTCATTTTTGTCCTCCCTAGGCTTATACTAATCGTATTAGGTTTTTAACCAATCTTGTGCATCCAAAAAGTGCGTTTGTGTCATTGGATTAACATTTTGGTTACTTTAATCATCCTTCGGCTTATTCTAATCCAATTAAGGTTTTTAACCAATCTTGTGCATCCAATAAGTGAGTTTGTGTCATTGGTTTAACATTTAGGTCATTTGCGTCATCCTTTGGTTTTTTCTAATCCAATTAGGGTTTTTTTCCATTCTTGTGCATCCAATAAGTGCGTTTGTTTCATTGGTTTAACATATAGGTCATTTTCGTCCTCCTTAGGCTTATTCTAATCCAATTAAGGTTTTTACCCAATCTTGTGCATCCAATAAGTTCCTTTGTGTCATTGGATTAGCATTTAGGTTATTTTTGTCATCCTTCGGCTTATTCTAATCCAATTAGGGTTTTTAACCAATCTTAAGCATCCAATAAGTGCGTTTGTGTCACTGGTTTAATATTGAGGTCATTTTCGTCCTCCCTAGCCTTATTCTAATCCAATTATGGTTTTTAACCAATCTTGTGCATTTATTAAGTGAGTTTGTTTTATTGGACTAATGTTTAGGTCATCTTCGTCATCCTTCGGCTTATTCTAATCCAATTAGGGTTTTTATCTAATCTTGTGCATCCAATAAGTGTGTTTGTGTCAATGGAATAACATTTAGGTCAATTTCGTCTTCCTTCGGGTTATTCTAATACAATGAGGGTTTTTAACCAATCTAAAGCATCCTATAAGTGCGTTTGTGTCATTGATTTAACATTGAAGTCATTTTTGTCCTCCCAAGGCTTATTCTAATCCAATAAGGGTTTTTAACCAATCTTGTGCATCCAATAAGTGCGTTGGTGTCATTGGATTAACATTTAGGTCATTTTAATCATCCTTCGGCTTATTCTAATCCAATTAAGGTTTTTAACCAATCTTGTGCATCCAATAAGTGAGTTTGTGTCATTGGTTTAACATTTAGGTCATTTACTTCATCCTTTGGTTTTTTCTAATCCAATTAGTGTTTTTTTTTACCATTCTTGTGCATCCAATAAGTGCGTTTGTGTCATTGATTTAACATTTAGCTTATGTTCGTTATCCTTCGGCTTATTCTAATCCAATTAGGGATTTTATCCAATCTTGTGCATCCAATTAGTGTGTTTGTGTTGTTTGGTTTATCCTAATCCAATTAGTGTCATTGTAATAACATTTAGGTCATTTTCGTCTTCCTTCGGGTTATCCTAATCCAATTAGGGTTTTTATTCAATCTTAAGCATCCAATAAGTGCGTTTGTGTCATTGGTCTAACATTGAGGTCATTTTCGTCATCCTTAGGCTTATTCTAATCCAATTAAATTTATTAACCAATCTTGTGCATCGAATAAGTGCGTTTGTGTTAGTGGACTAACATTTAGGTCATTTTTATCATCCTTCGGCTTATTCTAATCCAATTAGGGTTTTTATCCAATCTTGTGCATCCAATAAGTGCGTTTGTGTCATTAGTTTAACGTTTCAAGCATTTTTCGTCCTTCCTAGGCTTATACTAATCCTTTTAGGGTTTTTACCCAATCTTGTGCATCCAATATGTGCATTTGTGTCATTGGATTAACATCTAGGTTATTTTCGTCATCCTTCGGCTTATTCTAATTAAATTAGGGTTTTTAATTAATCTTAAGCATCCAATAAGTGCGTTTGTGTCATTGGTTTAATATTGAGGTCTTTTTCGTCCTCCGTAGGTTTATTCTAATCCAATTAGGGTTTTTAACCAATCTTGTGCCTCCAATAAGTGGGTTTGTGGTTTTGGATTAACAATTCAGTCATTTTCGTCCTCCCTAGGCTTATACTAATCCAATTAGGGTTTTGAACCAATCTTGTGCATCCAATAAGTGCATTTGTGTGTTTGGTTTAACATTTAGGTCATTTACGTCATCCTTTGGTTTTTTCTAATCCAATTAGGGTTTTTTTTACCATTATTGTGCATCCAATTAGTACGTTTGTGTCATTGGTTTAACATTTAGGTCATTTTCGTCCTCCTTAGGCTTATTCTAATCCAATTAGGGTTTATAACCAATCTTGTTCATCCAATAAGTGTGTTTCTGTCATTCTTTTAACATTGAGCTCATTTTTGTCCACCGTAGGCTTATTCTAATACAATTAGTGTTTCTAACAAATCTTGTTCATCCAATAAGTGCGTTTGTGTCATTGGTTAAACATTTAGGTCATTATCGTCATCTTTTGGCTTATTATAATCCAATTAGGGGTTTTAACCAATCATGTGCATCCAATGAGTGCGTTTGTGTCATTGGATTAACATTTAGATTATTTTCGTCATCCTTCGGCTTATTCTAATCCAATTAGGGTTTTTAACCAATCTTGTGCATCCAATAAGTGCATTTGTGTCATTGGTTTACCGTTTTAGTCATTTTCGTCCATCCTAGGCTTATACTAATCCTTTTAGGGTTTTTACCCAATCTTGTGCATCCAATATGTGCACTTGTGTCATTGGATTCACATTTAGGTTATTTTCGTCATCCTTCGGCTTATCCTAATCCAATTAGGGAGTTTAACCAATCTTAAGCATCTAATAAGTGCGTTTGAGTCATTGGTTTAACATTGAGGTCATTTTCGTCCTCCCTAGGCTTATTCTAATCCAATTACGGTTTTTAACAAATCTTGTGCATCCAATAAGTGCGTTTGTGTTGTTGGATTAACATTTCAGTCATTGTCGTCCTCCCTAGGCTTATACTAATCCAATTACGTTTTTGAACCAATCTTGTGCATCCAATAAGTGCGTTTGTGTGTTTGGTTTAACATTTAGGTCATTTACGTCATCCTTTGTTTTTTTCTAATCCAATTAGGGTTTTTTACCATTATTGTGCATCCAATTAGTGCGTTTGTGTTATTGGTTTAACATTTAGGTCATTTTCGTCCTCCCTAGGCTTATACTAATCCAATTAGGGTTTTGAACCAATCTTGTGCATCCAATAAGTGCGTTTGTGTCATTGGATTAACATTGACGTCATTTTCGTCCTCCCTAGGCTTATACTAATCGTATTAGGTTTTTAACCAATCTTGTGCATCCAAAAAGTGCGTTTGTGTCATTGGATTAACATTTTGGTTACTTTAATCATCCTTCGGCTTATTCTAATCCAATTAAGGTTTTTAACCAATCTTGTGCATCCAATAAGTGAGTTTGTGTCATTGGTTTAACATTTAGGTCATTTGCGTCATCCTTTGGTTTTTTCTAATCCAATTAGGGTTTTTTTCCATTCTTGTGCATCCAATAAGTGCGTTTGTTTCATTGGTTTAACATATAGGTCATTTTCGTCCTCCTTAGGCTTATTCTAATCCAATTAAGGTTTTTACCCAATCTTGTGCATCCAATAAGTTCCTTTGTGTCATTGGATTAGCATTTAGGTTATTTTTGTCATCCTTCGGCTTATTCTAATCCAATTAGGGTTTTTAACCAATCTTAAGCATCCAATAAGTGCGTTTGTGTCACTGGTTTAATATTGAGGTCATTTTCGTCCTCCCTTGCCTTATTCTAATCCAATTAGGAGTTTTAAACAATCTTGTGCATTTATTAAGTGTGTTTGTTTTATTGGATTAATGTTTAGGTCATCTTTGTCATCCTTCGGCTTATTCTAATTCAATTAGGGTTTTTATCCAATCTTGTGCATCCAATATGTGCATTTGTGTCATTGGATTAACATTTAGGTTATTTTCGTCATCCTTTGGCTTATTCTAATCCAATTAGGGTTTTTAACCAATCTTAAGCATCCAATAAGTGCATTTGTGTCAATGCTTTAACATTGAGGTCATTTTCATCCTCCTTAGGCATATTCTAATCCAACTAAAGTTTTTAACCAATCGTGTGCATCCAATAAGTGTGTTTGTAACATTGGTTTAACATTTCAGTCATTTTCGTCCTCCCTAGGCTTATACTAATCCAATTAGGGTTTTGAACCAATCTTGTGCATCCAATAAGTGCGTTTGTGTGTTTGGTTTAACATTTAGGTCATTTACGTCATCCTTTGGTTTTTTCTAATCCAATTAGGGTTTTTTTACCATTATTGTGCATCCAATTAGTGCGTTTGTGTCATTGGTTTAACATTTAGGTCATTTTCGTCCACCTTAGGCTTATTCTAATCCAATTAGGGTTTTTAACCAATCTTGTGCATCCAATAAGTGCGTTTCTGCCATTGGAATAACATTTAGGTCATTTTGGTCTTCCTTCGGGTTATACTAATCCAATTAGGGTCTTTAGCCAATCTTAAGCATCCAATAAGTGCGTTTGTGTCATTGGATTAACATTGACGTCATTTTCGTCCTCCCTAGGCTTATACTAATCGTATTAGGTTTTTAACCAATCTTGTGCATCCAAAAAGTGCGTTTGTGTCATTGGATTAACATTTTGGTTACTTTAATCATCCTTCGGCTTATTCTAATCCAATTAAGGTTTTTAACCAATCTTGTGCATCCAATAAGTGAGTTTGTGTCATTGGTTTAACATTTAGATCATTTACGTCATCCTTTGGTTTTTTCTAATCCAATTAGGGTTTTTTTCCATTCTTGTGCATCCAATAAGTGCGTTTGTTTCATTGGTTTAACATATAGGTCATTTTCGTCCTCCTTAGGCTTATTCTAATCCAATTAAGGTTTTTACCCAATCTTGTGCATCCAATAAGTTCCTTTGTGTCATTGGATTAGCATTTAGGTTATTTTTGTCATCCTTCGGCTTATTCTAATCCAATTAGGGTTTTTAACCAATCTTAAGCATCCAATAAGTGCGTTTGTGTCACTGGTTTAATATTGAGGTCATTTTCGTCCTCCCTTGCCTTATTCTAATCCAATTAGGAGTTTTAAACAATCTTGTGCATTTATTAAGTGTGTTTGTTTTATTGGATTAATGTTTAGGTCATCTTTGTCATCCTTCGGCTTATTCTAATTCAATTAGGGTTTTTATCCAATCTTGTGCATCCAATATGTGCATTTGTGTCATTGGATTAACATTTAGGTTATTTTCGTCATCCTTTGGCTTATTCTAATCCAATTAGGGTTTTTAACCAATCTTAAGCATCCAATAAGTGCGTTTGTGTCAATGCTTTAACATTGAGGTCATTTTCATCCTCCTTAGGCATATTCTAATCCAATTAAAGTTTTTAACAATCGTGTGCATCCAATAAGTGTGTTTGTAACATTGGTTTAACATTTCAGTCATTTTCGTCCTCCCTAGGCTTATACTAATCCAATTAGGGTTTTGAACCAATCTTGTGCATCCAATAAGTGCGTTTGTGTGTTTGGTTTAACATTTAGGTCATTTACGTCATCCTTTGGTTTTTTCTAATCCAATTAGGGTTTTTTTACCATTATTGTGCATCCAATTAGTGCGTTTGTGTCATTGGTTTAACATTTAGGTCATTTTCGTCCACCTTAGGCTTATTCTAATCCAATTAGGGTTTTTAACCAATCTTGTGCATCCAATAAGTGCGTTTCTGCCATTGGAATAACATTTAGGTCATTTTGGTCTTCCTTCGGGTTATACTAATCCAATTAGGGTCTTTAGCCAATCTTAAGCATCCAATAAGTGCGTTTGTGTCATTGGATTAACATTGACGTCATTTTCGTCCTCCCTAGGCTTATACTAATCGTATTAGGTTTTTAACCAATCTTGTGCATCCAAAAAGTGCGTTTGTGTCATTGGATTAACATTTTGGTTACTTTAATCATCCTTCGGCTTATTCTAATCCAATTAAGGTTTTTAACCAATCTTGTGCATCCAATAAGTGAGTTTGTGTCATTGGTTTAACATTTAGGTCATTTACGTCATCCTTTGGTTTTTTCTAATCCAATTAGGGTTTTTTTCCATTCTTGTGCATCCAATAAGTGCGTTTGTTTCATTGGTTTAACATATAGGTCATTTTCGTCCTCCTTAGGCTTGTTCTAATCCAATTAAGGTTTTTACCCAATCTTGTGCATCCAATAAGTTCCTTTGTGTCATTGGATTAGCATTTAGGTTATTTTTGTCATCCTTCGGCTTATTCTAATCCAATTAGGGTTTTCAACCAATCTTAAGCATCCAATAAGTGCGTTTGTGTCACTGGTTTAATATTGAGGTCATTTTCGTCCTCCCTAGCCTTATTCTAATCCAATTAGGAGTTTTAAACAATCCTGTGCATTTATTAAGTGTGTTTGTTTTATTGGATTAATGTTTAGGTCATCTTTGTCATCCTTCGGCTTATTCTAATTCAATTAGGGTTTTTATCCAATCTTATGCATCCAATATGTGCATTTGTGTCATTGGATTAACATTTAGGTTATTTTCGTCATCCTTTGGCTTATTCTAATCCAATTAGGGTTTTTAACCAATCTTAAGCATCCAATAAGTGCGTTTGTGTCAATGCTTTAACATTGAGGTCATTTTCATCCTCCTTAGGCATATTCTAATCCAATTAAAGTTTTTAACCAATCGTGTGCATCCAATAAGTGTGTTTGTAACATTGGTTTAACATTTCAGTCATTTTCGTCCTCCCTAGGCTTATACTAATCCAATTAGGGTTTTGAACCAATCTTGTGCATCCAATAAGTGCGTTTGTGTGTTTGGTTTAACATTTAGGTCATTTACGTCATCCTTTGGTTTTTTCTAATCCAATTAGGGTTTTTTACCATTATTGTGCATCCAATTAGTGCGTTTGTGTCATTGGTTTAACATTTAGGTCATTTTCGTCCACCTTAGGCTTATTCTAATCCAATTAGGGTTTTTAACCAATCTTGTGCATCCAATAAGTGCGTTTCTGCCATTGGAATAACATTTAGGTCATTTTGGTCTTCCTTCGGGTTATACCAATCCAATTAGGGTCTTTAGCCAATCTTAAGCATCCAATAAGTCCGTTTGTGTCATTGGATTAACAATGACGTCATTTTCGTCCTCCCTAGGCTTATACTAATCGTATTAGGTTTTTAACCAATCTTGTGCATCCAAAAAGTGCGTTTGTGTCATTGGATTAACATTTTGGTTACTTTAATCATCCTTCGGCTTATTCTAATCCAATTAAGGTTTTTAACCAATCTTGTGCATCCAATAAGTGAGTTTGTGTCATTGGTTTAACATTTAGGTCATTTGCGTCATCCTTTGGTTTTTTCTAATCCAATTAGGGTTTTTTTCCATTCTTGTGCATCCAATAAGTGCGTTTGTTTCATTGGTTTAACATATAGGTCATTTTCGTCCTCCTTAGGCTTATTCTAATCCAATTAAGGTTTTTACCCAATCTTGTGCATCCAATAAGTTCCTTTGTGTCATTGGATTAGCATTTAGGTTATTTTTGTCATCCTTCGGCTTATTCTAATCCAATTAGGGTTTTTAACCAATCTTAAGCATCCAATAAGTGCGTTTGTGTCACTGGTTTAATATTGAGGTCATTTTCGTCCTCCCTTGCCTTATTCTAATCCAATTAGGAGTTTTAAACAATCTTGTGCATTTATTAAGTGTGTTTGTTTTATTGGATTAATGTTTAGGTCATCTTTGTCATCCTTCGGCTTATTCTAATTCAATTAGGGTTTTTATCCAATCTTGTGCATCCAATATGTGCATTTGTGTCATTGGATTAACATTTAGGTTATTTTCGTCATCCTTTGGCTTATTCTAATCCAATTAGGGTTTTTAACCAATCTTAAGCATCCAATAAGTGCATTTGTGTCAATGCTTTAACATTGAGGTCATTTTCATCCTCCTTAGGCATATTCTAATCCAACTAAAGTTTTTAACCAATCGTGTGCATCCAATAAGTGTGTTTGTAACATTGGTTTAACATTTCAGTCATTTTCGTCCTCCCTAGGCTTATACTAATCCAATTAGGGTTTTGAACCAATCTTGTGCATCCAATAAGTGCGTTTGTGTGTTTGGTTTAACATTTAGGTCATTTACGTCATCCTTTGGTTTTTTCTAATCCAATTAGGGTTTTTTTACCATTATTGTGCATCCAATTAGTGCGTTTGTGTCATTGGTTTAACATTTAGGTCATTTTCGTCCACCTTAGGCTTATTCTAATCCAATTAGGGTTTTTAACCAATCTTGTGCATCCAATAAGTGCGTTTCTGCCATTGGAATAACATTTAGGTCATTTTGGTCTTCCTTCGGGTTATACTAATCCAATTAGGGTCTTTAGCCAATCTTAAGCATCCAATAAGTGCGTTTGTGTCATTGGATTAACATTGACGTCATTTTCGTCCTCCCTAGGCTTATACTAATCGTATTAGGTTTTTAACCAATCTTGTGCATCCAAAAAGTGCGTTTGTGTCATTGGATTAACATTTTGGTTACTTTAATCATCCTTCGGCTTATTCTAATCCAATTAAGGTTTTTAACCAATCTTGTGCATCCAATAAGTGAGTTTGTGTCATTGGTTTAACATTTAGGTCATTTACGTCATCCTTTGGTTTTTTCTAATCCAATTAGGGTTTTTTTCCATTCTTGTGCATCCAATAAGTGCGTTTGTTTCATTGGTTTAACATATAGGTCATTTTCGTCCTCCTTAGGCTTGTTCTAATCCAATTAAGGTTTTTACCCAATCTTGTGCATCCAATAAGTTCCTTTGTGTCATTGGATTAGCATTTAGGTTATTTTTGTCATCCTTCGGCTTATTCTAATCCAATTAGGGTTTTTAACCAATCTTAAGCATCCAATAAGTGCGTTTGTGTCACTGGTTTAATATTGAGGTCATTTTCGTCCTCCCTAGCCTTATTCTAATCCAATTATGGTTTTTAACCAATCTTGTGCATTTATTAAGTGAGTTTGTTTTATTGGACTAATGTTTAGGTCATCTTCGTCATCCTTCGGCTTATTCTAATCCAATTAGGGTTTTTATCTAATCTTGTGCATCCAATAAGTGTGTTTGTGTCAATGGAATAACATTTAGGTCAATTTCGTCTTCCATCGGGTTATTCTAATACAATGAGGGTTTTTAACCAATCTAAAGCATCCTATAAGTGCGTTTGTGTCATTGATTTAACATTGAGGTCATTTTTGTCCTCCCAAGGCTTATTCTAATCCAATAAGGGTTTTTAACCAATCTTGTGCATCCAATAAGTGCGTTGGTGTCATTGGATTAACATTTAGGTCATTTTAATCATCCTTCGGCTTATTCTAATCCAATTAAGGTTTTTAACCAATCTTGTGCATCCAATAAGTGAGTTTGTGTCATTGGTTTAACATTTAGGTCATTTACTTCATCCTTTGGTTTTTTCTAATCCAATTAGTGTTTTTTTTTACCATTCTTGTGCATCCAATAAGTGCGTTTGTGTCATTGATTTAACATTTAGCTTATGTTCGTTATCCTTCGGCTTATTCTAATCCAATTAGGGATTTTATCCAATCTTGTGCATCCAATTAGTGTGTTTGTGTTGTTTGGTTTATCCTAATCCAATTAGTGTCATTGTAATAACATTTAGGTCATTTTCGTCTTCCTTCGGGTTATCCTAATCCAATTAGGGTTTTTATTCAATCTTAAGCATCCAATAAGTGCGTTTGTGTCATTGGTCTAACATTGAGGTCATTTTCGTCATCCTTAGGCTTATTCTAATCCAATTAAATTTATTAACCAATCTTGTGCATCGAATAAGTGCGTTTGGGTTAGTGGACTAACATTTAGGTCATTTTTATCATCCTTCGGCTTATTCTAATCCAATTAGGGTTTTTATCCAATCTTGTGCATCCAATAAGTGCGTTTGTGTCATTAGTTTAACGTTTCAAGCATTTTTCGTCCTTCCTAGGCTTATACTAATCCTTTTAGGGTTTTTACCCAATCTTGTGCATCCAATATGTGCATTTGTGTCATTGGATTAACATCTAGGTTATTTTCGTCATCCTTCGGCTTATTCTAATTAAATTAGGGTTTTTAATTAATCTTAAGCATCCAATAAGTGCGTTTGTGTCATTGGTTTAATATTGAGGTCTTTTTCGTCCTCCGTAGGTTTATTCTAATCCAATTAGGGTTTTTAACCAATCTTGTGCCTCCAATAAGTGGGTTTGTGGTTTTGGATTAACAATTCAGTCATTTTCGTCCTCCCTAGGCTTATACTAATCCAATTAGGGTTTTGAACCAATCTTGTGCATCCAATAAGTGCATTTGTGTGTTTGGTTTAACATTTAGGTCATTTACGTCATCCTTTGGTTTTTTCTAATCCAATTAGGGTTTTTTTTACCATTATTGTGCATCCAATTAGTACGTTTGTGTCATTGGTTTAACATTTAGGTCATTTTCGTCCTCCTTAGGCTTATTCTAATCCAATTAGGGTTTATAACCAATCTTGTTCATCCAATAAGTGTGTTTCTGTCATTCTTTTAACATTGAGCTCATTTTTGTCCACCGTAGGCTTATTCTAATACAATTAGTGTTTCTAACAAATCTTGTTCATCCAATAAGTGCGTTTGTGTCATTGGTTAAACATTTAGGTCATTATCGTCATCTTTTGGCTTATTATAATCCAATTAGGGGTTTTAACCAATCATGTGCATCCAATGAGTGCGTTTGTGTCATTGGATTAACATTTAGATTATTTTCGTCATCCTTCGGCTTATTCTAATCCAATTAGGGTTTTTAACCAATCTTGTGCATCCAATAAGTGCATTTGTGTCATTGGTTTACCGTTTTAGTCATTTACGTCATCCTTTGTTTTTTTCTAATCCAATTAGGGTTTTTTACCATTATTGTGCATCCAATTAGTGCGTTTGTGTTATTGGTTTAACATTTAGGTCATTTTCGTCCTCCCTAGGCTTATACTAATCCAATTAGGGTTTTGAACCAATCTTGTGCATCCAATAAGTGCGTTTGTGTCATTGGATTAACATTGACGTCATTTTCGTCCTCCCTAGGCTTATACTAATCGTATTAGGTTTTTAACCAATCTTGTGCATCCAAAAAGTGCGTTTGTGTCATTGGATTAACATTTTGGTTACTTTAATCATCCTTCGGCTTATTCTAATCCAATTAAGGTTTTTAACCAATCTTGTGCATCCAATAAGTGAGTTTGTGTCATTGGTTTAACATTTAGGTCATTTACGTCATCCTTTGGTTTTTTCTAATCCAATTAGGGTTTTTTTCCATTCTTGTGCATCCAATAAGTGCGTTTGTTTCATTGGTTTAACATACAGGTCATTTTCGTCCTCCTTAGGCTTATTCTAATCCAATTAAGGTTTTTACCCAATCTTGTGCATCCAATAAGTTCCTTTGTGTCATTGGATTAGCATTTAGGATATTTTTGTCATCCTTCGGCTTATTCTAATCCAATTAGGGTTTTTAACCAATCTTAAGCATCCAATAAGTGCGTTTGTGTCACTGGTTTAATATTGAGGTCATTTTCGTCCTCCCTAGCCTTATTCTAATCCAATTATGGTTTTTAACCAATCTTGTGCATTTATTAAGTGAGTTTGTTTTATTGGACTAATGTTTAGGTCATCTTCGTCATCCTTCGGCTTATTCTAATCCAATTAGGGTTTTTATCTAATCTTGTGCATCCAATAAGTGTGTTTGTGTCAATGGAATAACATTTAGGTCAATTTCGTCTTCCATCGGGTTATTCTAATACAATGAGGGTTTTTAACCAATCTAAAGCATCCTATAAGTGCGTTTGTGTCATTGATTTAACATTGAGGTCATTTTTGTCCTCCCAAGGCTTATTCTAATCCAATAAGGGTTTTTAACCAATCTTGTGCATCCAATAAGTGCGTTGGTGTCATTGGATTAACATTTAGGTCATTTTAATCATCCTTCGGCTTATTCTAATCCAATTAAGGTTTTTAACCAATCTTGTGCATCCAATAAGTGAGTTTGTGTCATTGGTTTAACATTTAGGTCATTTACTTCATCCTTTGGTTTTTTCTAATCCAATTAGTGTTTTTTTTTACCATTCTTGTGCATCCAATAAGTGCGTTTGTGTCATTGATTTAACATTTAGCTTATGTTCGTTATCCTTCGGCTTATTCTAATCCAATTAGGGATTTTATCCAATCTTGTGCATCCAATTAGTGTGTTTGTGTTGTTTGGTTTATCCTAATCCAATTAGTGTCATTGTAATAACATTTAGGTCATTTTCGTCTTCCTTCGGGTTATCCTAATCCAATTAGGGTTTTTATTCAATCTTAAGCATCCAATAAGTGCGTTTGTGTCATTGGTCTAACATTGAGGTCATTTTCGTCATCCTTAGGCTTATTCTAATCCAATTAAATTTATTAACCAATCTTGTGCATCGAATAAGTGCGTTTGTGTTAGTGGACTAACATTTAGGTCATTTTTATCATCCTTCGGCTTATTCTAATCCAATTAGGGTTTTTATCCAATCTTGTGCATCCAATAAGTGCGTTTGTGTCATTAGTTTAACGTTTCAAGCATTTTTCGTCCTTCCTAGGCTTATACTAATCCTTTTAGGGTTTTTACCCAATCTTGTGCATCCAATATGTGCATTTGTGTCATTGGATTAACATCTAGGTTATTTTCGTCATCCTTCGGCTTATTCTAATTAAATTAGGGTTTTTAATTAATCTTAAGCATCCAATAAGTGCGTTTGTGTCATTGGTTTAATATTGAGGTCTTTTTCGTCCTCCGTAGCTTTATTCTAATCCAATTAGGGTTTTTAACCAATCTTGTGCCTCCAGTAAGTGGGTTTGTGGTTTCGGATTAACAATTCAGTCATTTTCGTCCTCCCTAGGCTTATACTAATCCAATTAGGGTTTTGAACCAATCTTGTGCATCCAATAAGTGCGTTTGTGTGTTTGGTTTAACATTTAGGTCATTTACGTCATCCTTTGGTTTTTTCTAATCCAATTAGGGTTTTTTTTACCATTATTGTGCATCCAATTAGTACGTTTGTGTCATTGGTTTAACATTTAGGTCATTTTCGTCCTCCTTAGGCTTATTCTAATCCAATTAGGGTTTATAACCAATCTTGTTCATCCAATAAGTGTGTTTCTGTCATTCTTTTAACATTGAGCTCATTTTTGTCCACCGTAGGCTTATTCTAATACAATTAGTGTTTCTAACAAATCTTGTTCATCCAATAAGTGCGTTTGTGTCATTGGTTAAACATTTAGGTCATTATCGTCATCTTTTGGCTTATTATAATCCAATTAGGGGTTTTAACCAATCATGTGCATCCAATGAGTGCGTTTGTGTCATTGGATTAACATTTAGATTATTTTCGTCATCCTTCGGCTTATTCTAATCCAATTAGGGTTTTTAACCAATCTTGTGCATCCAATAAGTGCATTTGTGTCATTGGTTTACCGTTTTAGTCATTT
>JBBPBP010009777.1:24419676-24464299 GCA_037974735.1 Cicer chorassanicum
GTCATCCTTCGGCTTATTCTAATCCAATTAGGGTTTTTAACCAATCTTAAACATCCAATAAGTGCGTTTGTGTCACTGGTTTAATATTGAGGTCATTTTCGTCCTCCTTAGGCTTATTCTAATCCAATTAAGGTTTTTACCCAATCTTGTGCATCCAATTAGTGTGTTTGTGTTGTTTGGTTTATCCTAATCCAATTAGTGTCATTGTAATAACATTTTGGTCATTTTCGTCTTCCTTCGGGTTATCCTAATTCAATTAGGGTTTTTATTCAATCTTAAGCATCCAATAAGTGCGTTTGTGTCATTGGTCTAACATTGAGGTCATTTTCGTCATCCTTAGGCTTATTCTAATCCAATTAAATTTATTAACCAATCTTGTGCATCGAATAAGTGCGTTTGTGTCAGTGGACTAACATTTAGGTCATTTTTATCATCCTTCGGCTTATTCTAATCCAATTAGGGTTTTTATCCAATCTTGTGCATCCAATAAGTGCGCTTGTGTCATTGGTTTAACGTTTCAAGCATTTTTCGTCCTTCCTAGGCTTATACTAATCCTTTTAGGGTTTTTACCCAATCTTGTGCATCCAATATGTGCATTTGTGTCATTGGATTAACATCTAGGTTATTTTCGTCATCCTTCGGCTTATTCTAATTAAATTAGGGTTTTTAATTAATCTTAAGCATCCAATAAGTGCGTTTGTGTCATTGGTTTAATATTGAGGTCGTTTTCGTCCTCCGTAGGTTTATTCTAATCCAATTAGGGTTTTTAACCAATCTTGTGCCTCGAATAAGTGGGTTTGTGGTTTTGGATTAACAATTCAGTCATTTTCGTCCTCCCTAGGCTTATACTAATCCAATTAGGGTTTTGAACCAATCTTGTGCATCCAATAAGTGCGTTTGTGTGTTTGGTTTAACATTTAGGTCATTTACGTCATCCTTTGGTTTTTTCTAATCCAATTAGGGTTTTTTTTACCATTATTGTGCATCCAATTAGTACGTTTGTGTCATTGGTTTAACATTTAGGTCATTTTCGTCCTCCTTAGGCTTATTCTAATCCAATTAGGGTTTATAACCAATCTTGTTCATCCAATAAGTGCGTTTCTCTCATTCTTTTAACATTGAGCTCATTTATGGCCACCCTAGGCTTATTCTAATCCAATTAGTGTTTCTAACAAATCTTGTTCATCCAATAAGTGCGTTTGTGTCATTGGTTAAACATTTAGGTCATTATCGTCATCTTTTGGCTTATTATAATCCAATTAGGGGTTTTAACCAATCATGTGCATCCAATGAGTGCGTTTGTGTCATTGGATTAACATTTAGATTATTTTCGTCATCCTTCGGCTTATTCTAATCCAATTAGGGTTTTTAACCAATCTTGTGCATCCAATAAGTGCATTTGTGTCATTGGTTTACCGTTTTAGTCATTTTCGTCCTTCCTAGGCTTATACTAATCCTTTTAGGGTTTTTACCCAATCTTGTGCATCCAATATGTGCACTTGTGTCATTGGATTCACATTTAGGTTATTTTCGTCATCCTTCGGCTTATCCTAATCCAATTAGGGAGTTTAACCAATCTTAAGCATCTAATAAGTTCGTTTGAGTCATTGGTTTAACATTGAGGTCATTTTCGTCCTCCCTAGGCTTATTCTAATCCAATTAGGGTTTTTAACAAATCTTGTGCATCCAATAAGTGCGTTTGTGTTGTTGGATTAACATTTCAGTCATTGTCGTCCTCCCTAGGCTTATACTAATCCAATTAGGGTTTTGAACCAATCTTGTGCATCCAATAAGTGCGTTTGTGTGTTTGGTTTAACATTTAGGTCATTTACGTCATCCTTTGCTTTTTTCTAATCCAATTAGGGTTTTTTACCATTATTGTGCATCCAATTAGTGCGTTTGTGTTATTGGTTTAACATTTAGGTCATTTTCGTCCTCCTTAGGCTTATTCTAATCCAATTAGGGTTTTTAACCAATCTTGTGCATCCAATAAGTGCGTTTATGCCTTTGGAATAACATTTAGGTCATTTTTCTCTTCCTTCGGGTTATATACGTTTGTTTCACTGGATTAACATTGACGTCATTTTCGTCCTCCCTAGGCTTATACTAATCGTATTAGGTGTTTTAACCAATCTTTGTCATCCACAAAGTGCGTTTGTTTCATTGGATTAACGTTTTGGTTATTTTCGTCATCCATTGGCTTATTCTAATCCAATTAGTGTTTTTAACCAATCTTATGCATCCAATAAGTGTGTTTGTGTCATTGGACTAACATTTAGGTCATTTTTATCATCCTTCGGCTTATTCTAATACAATTACGGTTTTTAACCAATCTTGTGCATCCAATAAGTGCGTTTGTGTCTTTGGTTTAGCATTTAGGTCATTTACGTCATCCTTTGGTTTTTTCTAATCCAATTAGGGTTTTTTTCCATTCTTGTGCATCCGATAAGTGCGTTTGTTTTATTGGTTTAACATAAAGGTCATTTTCGTCCTCCTTAGGCTTATTCTAATCCAATTAAGGTTTTTACCCAATCTTGTGCATCCAATAAGTGCCTTTGTGTCATTGGATTAGCATTTAGGTTATTTTTGTCATCCTTCGGCTTATTCTAATCCAATTAGGGTTTTTAACCAATCTTAAACATCCAATAAGTGCGTTTGTGTCACTGGTTTAATATTGAGGTCATTTTCGTCCTCCTTAGGCTTATTCTAATCCAATTAAGGTTTTTACCCAATCTTGTGCATCCAATAAGTGTGTTTGTGTCATTGGAATAACATTTTGGTCAATTTCGTCTTCCTTCGGGTTATTCTAATACAATGAGGGTTTTTAACCAATCTAAAGCATCCAATAAGTGTGTTTTTGTCATTGATTCAACATTGAGGTCATTTTTGTCCTCCCAAGGCATATTCTAATCCCATTAGGGTTTTAACCAATCTTGTGCATCCAATAAGTGCGTTTGTGTCATTGGAATAACATATAGGTCATTTTCATCATCCTTCGGCTTATTCTAATCCAATTAAGGTTTTTAACCAATCTTGTGCATCCAATAAGTGTGTTTGTGTCATTGGTTTAACATTTTGGTCATTTACGTCATCCTTTGGTTTTTTCTAATCCAATTAGGGTTTTTTTTTACCAATCTTGTGCATCCAATAAGTGCGTTTGTGTCATTGATTTAACAATTAGCTTATGCTCGTCATCCTTCAGCTTATTCTAATCCAATTAGGGATTTTATCCAATCTTGTGCATCCAATAAGTGTGTTTGTGTCATTGGAATAACATTTAGGTCATTTTCGTCTTCCTTCGGGTTATCCTAATCCAATTAGGGTTTTTAACCAATCTTAAGCATCAAATAAGTGCCTTTGTGTCATTGGATTCACATTTAGGTTATTTTCGTCATCCTTCAGCTTATTCTAATCCAATTAGGGAGTTTAACCAATCTTAAGCATCTAATAAGTGCGTTTGAGTCATTGGTTTAACATTGAGGTCATTTTCGTCCTCCCTAGGCTTATTCTAATCCAATTAGGGTTTTTAACAAATCTTGTGCATCCAATAAGTGCGTTTGTGTTGTTGGATTAACATTTTAGTCATTGTCGTCCTCCCTAGGCTTATACTAATCCAATTAGGGTTTTGAACCAATCTTGTGCATCCAATAAGTGCGTTTGTGTGTTTGGTTTAACATTTAGGTCATTTACGTCATCCTTTGCTTTTTTCTAATCCAATTAGGGTTTTTTACCATTACTGTGCATCCAATTAGTGCGTTTGTGTTATTGGTTTAACATTTAGGTCATTTTCGTCCTCCTTAGGCTTATTCTAATCGAATTAGGGTTTTTAACCAATCTTGTGCATCCATTAAGTGCGTTTATGCCATTGGAATAACATTTAGGTCATTTTTGTCTTCCTTCGGGTTATATGCGTTTGTGTCATTGGATTAACATTGACGTCATTTTCGTCCTCCCTAGGCTTATACTAATCGTATTAGGGTTTTTAACCAATCTTTGTCATCCACAAAGTGCGTTTGTTTCATTGGATTAACGTTTTGGTTATTTTCGTCATCCTTTGGCTTATTCTAATCCAATTAGTGTTTTTAACCAATCTTATGCATCCAATAAGTGTGTTTGTGTCATTGGACTAACATTTAGGTCATTTTTATCATCCTTCGGCTTATTCTAATACAATTACGGTTTTTAACCAATCTTGTGCATCCAATAAGTGCGTTTGTGTCTTTGGTTTAACATTTAGGTCATTTACGTCATCCTTTGGTTTTTTCTAATCCATTTAGGGTTTTTTGCCATTCTTGTGCATCCGATAAGTGCGTTTGTTTCATTGGTTTAACATAAAGGTCATTTTCGTCCTCCTTAGGCTTATTCTAATCCAATTAAGGTTTTTACCCAATCTTGTGCATCCAATAAGTGCCTTTGTGTCATTGGATTAGCATTTAGGTTATTTTTGTCATCCTTCGGCTTATTCTAATCCAATTAGGGTTTTTAACCAATCTTAAGCATCCAATAAGTGCGTTTGTGTCACTGGTTTAATATTGAGGTCATTTTCGTCCTCCTTAGGCTTATTCTAATCCAATTAAGGTTTTTACCCAATCTTGTGCATCCAATAAGTGTGTTTGTGTCATTGGAATAACATTTAGGTCAATTTCGTCTTCCTTTGGGTTATTCTAATACAATGAGGGTTTTTAACCAATCTAAAGCATCCAATAAGTGCGTTTTTGTCATTGATTCAACATTGAGGTCATTTTTGTCCTCCCAAGGCATATTCTAATCCCATTAGGGTTTTTAACCAATCTTGTGCATCCAATAAGTGCGTTTGTGTCATTGGAATAACATATAGGTCATTTTCATCATCCTTCGGCTTATTCTAATCCAATTAAGGTTTTTAACCAATCTTGTGCATCCAATAAGTGTGTTTGTGTCATTGGTTTAACATTTAGGTCATTTACGTCATCCTTTGGTTTTTTCTAATCCAATTAGGGTTTTTTTTTACCAATCTTGTGCATCCATTAAGTGCGTTTGTGTCATTGATTTAACATTTAGCTTATGCTCGTCATCCTTCAGCTTATTCTAATCCAATTAGGGATTTTATCCAATCTTGTGCATCCAATAAGTGTGTTTGTTTCATTGGAATAACATTTAGGTCATTTTCGTCTTCATTCGGGTTATCCTAATCCAATTAGGGTTTTTAACCAATCTTAAGCATCCAATAAGTGCGTTTGTGTCATTGGTTTAACATTGAGGTCATTTTCGTCCTCCCTAGGCTTATTCTAATCCAATTAGGGTTTTTAACCAATCTTGTGCATCCAATAAGTGCGTTTGTGTCATTCGATTAACATATAGGTCATTTTCATCATCCTTCGGCTTATTCTAATCCAATTAAATTTTTTATCCAATCTTGTGCATCCAATAAGTGCGTTTGTGTCATTGGTTTAACATTTAGGTCATTTACGTCATCCTTTGGTTTTTTCTAATCCGATTAGGGTTTTTTTTTTACCATTCTTGTGCATCCAATAAGTGCGTTTGTGTCTTTGATTTAACATTTAGCTTATGTTCGTCATCCTTCAGCTTATTCTAATCCAATTAGGGATTTTATCCAATCTTGTGCATCCAATTAGTGTGTTTGTGTCATTGTAATAACATTTAGGTCATTTTCATCTTCCTTCGGGTTATCCTAATCCAATTAGGGTTTTTATTCAATCTTAAGCATCCAATAAGTGCGTTTGTGTCATTGGTTTAACATTGAGGTCATTTTCGTCATCCTTAGGCTTATTCTAATCCAATTAAAGTTATTAACAAATCTTGTGCATCCAATAAGTGCGTTTGTGTCAGTGGACTAACATTTAGGCCATTTTTATCATCCTTCGGCTTATTCTAATCTAGTTAGGGTTTTTAACGAATCTTGTGCATCCAATAAGTGCGTTTGTGTCATTGGTTTAACGCTTCAGTCATTTTCGTCCATCCTAGGCTTATACTAATCCTTTGAGGGTTTTTACCCAATCTTGTGCATCCAATATGTGCATTTGTGTCATTAGATTAACATTTAGGTTATTTTCGTCATCCTTCGACTTATTATAATCCAATTAGGGTTTTTAACCAATCTTAAGCATCCAATAAGTGCGGTTGTTGCATTGGTTTAACATTGAGGTCATTTTCGTCCTCCCTAGGCTTATTCTAATCCAATTAGGGTTTTTACCAATCTTGTGCATCCAATAAGTGCGTTTGTGTTGTTGGATTAACATTTCAGTCATTTTCGTCCTCCCTAGGCTTATACTAATCCAATTTGGCTTTTGAACCAATCTTGTGCATCCAATAAGTGCGTTTGTGTGTTTAGTTTAACATTTAGGTCATTTACGTCATCCTTTGGTTTTTTCTAATCCAATTAGGGTTTTTTTACCATTATTGTGCATCCAATTAATGCGTTTGTGTCATTGGTTTAACATTTAGGTCATTTTCGTCCTCCTTAGGCTTATTCTAATCTAATTAGGGTTTTTAACCAATCCTGTGCATCCAATAAGTGCGTTTGTGTCATTGGAATCACATTTAGGTCATTTTTGTCTTCCTTCGGGTTATACTAATCCAAATAGGGTCTTTAGCCAATCTTCAACATCCAATAAGTGCGTTTGTGTCATTGGGTTAACATTGACGTCATTTTTGTCCTCCCTAGGCTTATACTAATCGTATTAGGGTTTTTATCCAATCTTGTGCATCCAAAAAGTGCGTTTGTTTCATTGGATTAACATTTTGGTTATTTTCAACATAATTTGGCTTATTCTAATCCAATTAGTGTTTTTAACCAATCTTGTGCATCCAATAAGTGTGTTTGTGTCATTGGAATAACATTTAGGTCATTTTCGTCTTCCTTCAGGTTATCCTAATCCAATTAGGGTTTTTAACCAATCGTAAGCATCCAATAAGTGCATTTGTTTCATTGGACTGATGTTTAGGTCATTTTTATCATCCTTCGGCTTATTCTAATCCAATTAGGGTTTTTAACCAATGTTGTGCATCCAATAAGTGCGTTTTTTTCTTTGGTTTAACATTTAGGTCATTTACGTCATCCTTTGGTATTTTCTAATCCAATTAGGGTTTTTTGCCATTATTGTGCATCCAATAAGTGCGTTTGTTTCATTGGTTTAACATATAGGTCATTTTCGTCCTCCTTTGGCTTATTCTAATCCAATTAAGGTTTTTACCCAATCTTGTGCATCCAATAAGTGCGTTTGTGTCATTGGATTAGCATTTAGGTTATTTTTGTCATCCTTCGGCTTATTCTAATCCAATTAGGGTTTTTAACCAATCTTAAGCATCCAATAAGTGCGTTTGTATTATTGGTTTAATATTGAGGTCATTTTCGTCCTCCCTAGCCTTATTCTAATCCAATTAGGGTTTTTAACCAATCTTGTGCATTTATTAAGTGCGTTTGTTTTATTGGATTAATGTTTAGGTTATCTTCGTCATCCTTCGGCTTATTCTAATCCAATTAGGGTTTTTATCCAATCTTGTGCATCCTATAAGTGTGTTTGTGTCATTGGAATAACATTTAGGTCAATTTCGTCTTCCTTCGGGTTATTCTAATACAATGAGGGTTTTTAACCAATCTAAAGCATCCAGTAAGTGCGTTTGTGTCATTGGTTTAACATTTAGGTCATTTACGTTATCCTTTGGTTTTTTCTAATCCAATTAGGGTTTTTTTTACCATTCTTGTGCATCCAATAAGTGCGTTTGTGTCATTGATTTAACATTTAGCTTATGTTCGTCATCCTTCGGCTTATTCTAATCCAATTAGGGATTTTATCCAATCTTGTGCATCCAATTAGTTTGTTTGTGTCATTGTAATAACATTTAGGTCATTTTCGTCTTCCTTCGAGTTATCTTAATCCAATTAGGGTTTTTATTCAATCTTAAGCATCCAATAAGTGCGTTTGTGTCATTGGTTTAACATTGAGGTCATTTTCGTCATCCTTAGGCTTATTCTAATCCAATTAAAGTTATTAACCAATCTTTTGCATCCAATAAGTGCATTTGTGTCAATGGACTAACATTTAGGTCATTTTTATCATCCTTCGGCTTATTCTAATCTAATTAGGGTTTTTAACGAATCTTGTGCATCCAATAAGTGCGTTTGTGTCATTGGTTTAACGTTTCGGTCATTTTCGTCATTCCTAGGCTTATACTAATCCTTTGAGGGTTTTTACCCAATCTTGTGCATCCAATATGTGCATTTGTGTCATTAGATTAACATTTAGGTTATTTTCGTCATCCTTTGGCTTATTCAAATCCAATTAAGGTTTTTAACCAATCTTAAGCATCCAATAAGTGCGTTTGTGTCATTGGTTTAACATTGAGGTCGTTTTCGTCCTCCCTAGGCTTATTCTATTCCAATTAGGGTTTTTAACCAATCTTGTGCATCCAATAAGTGCGTTTGTGTTGTTGGATTAACATTTCAGTCATTTCGTCCTCCCTAGGCTTATACTAATCCAATTAGGGTTTTGAACCAATCTTTTGCATCCAGTAAGTGCGTTTATGTGTTTGGTTTAACATTTAGGTCATTTACGTTATCCTTTGGTTTTTTCTAATCCAATTAGGGTTTTTTTTACCATTATTGTGCATCCAATTAGTGCGTTTGTGTCATTGGTTTAACATTTAGGTCATTTTCGCCCTCCTTAGGCTTGTTCTAATCCAATTAGGGTTTTTAACCAATCTTGTGCATCCAATAAGAGCGTTTGTGTCATTGGAATAACATTTAGGTCATTTTTGTCTTCCTTCGGGTTATACTAATCCAGTTAGGGTCTTTAGCCAATCTTCAACATATAATAAGTGCGTTTGTGTCATTGGATTAACATTGACGTCATTTTTGTCCTCCCTAGGCTTATACTAATCGTATTAGGGTTTTTAACCAATCTTGTGCATCCAAAAAGTGCGTTTGTGTCATTGGATTAACATTGACGTCATTTTCGTCCTCCCTAGGCTTATACTAATAGTATTAGGGTTTTTAACCAATCTTGTGCATCCAAAAAGTTCGTTTGTTTCATTGGATTAACATTTTGGTTATTTTCGTCATCCTTTGGCTTATTCAAATCCAATTAGTGTTTTTAACCAGTCTTGTGCATTCAATAAGTGTGTTTGTGTCATTGGAATAACATTTAGGTCATTTTCGTCTTCCTTCGGGTTATCCTAATCCAATTAGGGTTTTTAACCAATCGTAAGCATCCAATAAGTGCATTTGTGTCATTGGACTAACATTTAGGTCATTTTTATCATCCTTCGGCTTATTCTAATCCAATTAGGGTTTTTAACCAATCTTGTGCATCCAATAAGTGCGTTTGTGTCTTTGGTTTAACATTTAGGTCATTTACGTCATCCTTTGGTTTTTTCTAATCCAATTAGGGTTTTTTGCCATTCTTGTGCATCCAATAAGTGCGTTTGTTTCATTGGTTTAACTTATAGGTCATTTTCGTCCTCCTTAGGCTTATTCTAATCCAATTAAGGTTTTTACCCAATCTTGTGCATCCAATAAGTGCCTTTGTGTCATTGGATTAGCATTTAGGTTATTTTTGTCATCCTTCGGCTTATTCTAATCCAATTAGGGTTTTTAACCAATCTTAAGCATCCAATAAGTGCGTTTGTGTCACTTGTTTAATATTGAGGTCATTTTCGTCCTCCCTAGCCTTATTCTACTCCAATTAGGGTTTTTAACCAATCTTGTGCATTTATTAAGTGTGTTTTTTTATTGGATTAATGTTTAGGTCATCTTCGTCATCCTTCGGCTTATTCTAATCCAATTAGGGTTTTTATCCAATCTTGTGCATCCAATAAGTGTGTTTGTGTCATTGGAATAACATTTAGGTCAATTTCGTCTTCCTTCGGGTTATTCTAATACAATGAGGGTTTTTAACCAATCTAAATCATCCAATAAGTGCGTTTGTGTCATTGATTTAACATTGAGGTCATTTTTGTCCTCCCAAGGCTTATTCTAATCCAATAAGGGTTTTTAACCAATCTTAAGCATCCAATAAGTGCGTTTGTGTCACTGGTTTAATATTGAGGTCATTTTCGTCTTCCATAGCCTTATTCTAATCCAATTAGGGTTTTTAACCAATCTTGTGCATTTATTAAGTGCGTTTGTTTTATTGGATTAATGTTTAGGTCATCTTCGTCGTCCTTCGGCTTATTCTAATCCAATTAGGGTTTTTATCCAATCTTGTGCATCCAATAAGTGTGTTTGTGTCATTGGAATAACATTTAGGTCAATTTCGTCTTCCTTCGGGTTATTCTAATATAATGAGCGTTTTTAACCAATCTAAAGCATCCAATAAGTGCGTTTGTGTCATTGGTTTAACATTTAGGTCATTTTCGTCATGCTTAGGCTTATTCTAATCCAATTAATGTTATTAACCAATCTTGTGCATCCAGTAAGTCTATTTGTGTCAGTGGACTAACATTTAGGTCATTTTTATCATCCTTCGGCTTATTCTAATCTAATTAGGGTTTTTAACGAATCTTGTGCATCCAATAAGTGCGTTTGTGTCATTGGTTTAACGTTTCAGTCATTTTCGTCCTTCCTAGGCTTATACTAATCCTTTGAGGGTTTTTACCCAATCTTATGCATTCAATATGTGCATTTGTGTCATTAGTTTAATATTTAGGTTATTTTCGTCATCCTTTGGCTTATTCTAATCCAATTAGGGTCTTTAACCAATCTTAAGCATCCAATAAGTGCGTTTGTGTCATTGGTTTAACATTGAGGTCATTTTCGTCCTCCCTAGGCTTATTCTAATCCAATTAGGGTTTTTAACCAATCTTGTGCATCCAATAAGTGCGTTTGTGTCAGTGGACTAACATTTAGGTCATTTACGTCATCCTTTGGTTTTTTCTAATCCAATTAGGGTTTTTTGCCATTGTTGTGCATCCAATAAGTGCGTTTGTTTTATAGGTTTAACATATAGGTCATTTTCGTCCTCCTTAGGCTTATTCTAATCCAATTCAGGTTTTTACCCAATCTTGTGCATCCAATAAGTGCGTTTGTGTCATTGGATTATTATTTAGGTTATTTTTGTCATCCTTTGGCTTATTGTAATCCAATTAGGTTTTTTAACCAATCTTAAGCATCCAATAAGTGCGTTTGTGTCACTTGTTTAATATTGAGGCCATTTTCGTCCTCCCTAGCCTTATTCTAATCCAAATAGGGTTTTTAACCAATCTTGTGCATTTATTAAGTGCGTTTGTTTTATTGGATTAATGTTTAGGTCATCTTCGTCATCCTTCGGCTTATTCTAATCCAATTAGGGTTTTTATCCAATCTTGTGCATCCAATAAATGTGTTTGTGTCATTGGAATAACATTTAGGTCAATTTCGTCTTCCTTCAGGTTATTCTAATACAATGAGGGTTTTTAACCAATCTTAAGCATCCAATAAGTGCGTTTGTGTCATTGATTTAACAGTGAGGTCATTTTTGTCCTCCCAAGGCTTATTCCAATCCAATTAGGGTTTTTAACCAATCTTGTGCATCCAATAAGTGCGTTTGTGTCAGTGGACTAACATTTAGGTCATTTTTATCATCCTTCGGCTTATTCTAATCTAATTAGGGTTCTTAACGAATCTTGTGCATCCAATAAGTGCGTTTGTGTCATTGGTTTAACGTTTCAGTCATTTTCGTCCTTCCTAGGCTTATACTAATCCTTTTAAGGTTTTTACCCAATCTTGTGCATCCAATATGTGCATTTATGTCATTGGATTAACTTTTAGGTTATTTTTGTCATCCTTCGGCTTGTTCTAATCCAATTAGGATTTTTAACCAATCTTAAGCATCCAATAAGTGCGTTTGTGTTGCTGGATTAATGTTTAGGTCATTTTTGTCTTCGTTCGGATTATTCTAATCCATTTATGATTTTTTAACCAATCTTAAGCATCCAATAAGTGCGTTTGGGTCATTGGTTTAACATTGAGGTCATTTTCGTCCTCCCAAGGCTTATATTAATCATTTTAGGGTTTTTAAACATTCTTGTGCATCTAATAAGTGCGTTTGTGTCATTGGATTGACATTAAGGTTATGTTCGTCATCCTTCGGCTTATTCTAATCCAATTAGGGTTTTTGACCAATCTTGTGCAGCCAATAAGTGTGTTTGTGTCATTGGAATAACATTTAGGTCATTTTTGTCTTCCTTCGGGTTATTCTAATTCAATTAGGGTCTTTATCCAATCTTAAGCATCCAATAAGTGCGTTTGTGTCATTGGATTATCATTGAGGTCATTTTCGTCCTCCCTAGGCTTATACTAATCGTATTAGGGTTTTTAACCAATCTTGTGAATCCAAAAAGTGCGTTTGTGTCATTGGATTAACATTTTGGTTATTTTCGTCATCATTTGGCTTATTCTAATCCATATAGGGTTTTTAACCAATCTTGTGCATCCAATAAGTGCGTTTGTGTCTTTGGTTTAACATTTAGGTCATTTACGTCATCATTTGTGTCATTGGAATAACATTTAGGTCATTTTCGTCCTCGTTAGGCTTTTTCTAATCCAATTAATGTTTTTAACCAATCTTGTGCATCCAATAAGTGCGTTTATGTCATTTGACTAACATTTAGGTCATTTTTATCATCCTTAGGCTTATTCTAATCCAATTAGGGTTTTTTTTTACCATTCTTGTGCATCCAATAAGTGCGTTTGTGTCATTGTTTTAACAATTAGACCATTTTTGTCAACCCTAGGCTTATTTTAATCCAATTAGTGTTTCAAAGAAATCTTGTTCATCCAATAAGTGTGTTTTTGTCATTGAATCAACATTTAGAATATTTTCGTCATCCTTCGGCTTATTCTAATCCAATTAGGGTTTTTTATCAATCTTGTGCATCCAATAACTGTTTTTGTGTCGTTGGAATAACATTTAGGTAATTTTTGTCTTCCTTCGGGTTACTCTAATCCAATTAGGGTATTTAACCAATCTTAAGCATCCAATAAGCGCGTTTGTGTCATTGGACTAACATTTAGGTCATTTTTATCATCCTTCGGCTTATTCTAATCCAATTAGGGTTTTTAACCAATCTTCTGCATCCAATAAGTGCATTTGTGTCTTTGCTTTAACATTTACGTCATTTTCTTCATCTTTTGGTTTTTTCTAATCCAATTAGGGTTTTTTTACCATTCTTGTGCATCTAATAAATGCGTTTGTTTCATTGGTTTAACATTTAGGTTATTTTTGCATCCTTCGGCTTATTCTAATCCAATTAGGGTTTTTATCCAATCTTAAGCATCCAATAAGTGCGTTTGTGTCATTGGTTTAACATTAAGGTCATTTTCGTCCTCCTTAGGCTTATTCTAATCCAATTAGGGTTTTTAACCAATCTTTTGCCTTTATTAAGTGCGTTTGTTTTATTGGATTAATGTTTAGGTCATCTTTGTCATCCTTCGGCTTATTCTAATCCAATTAGAGTTTTTATCCAATCTTGTGCATCCAATAAGTGTGTTTGTGCCATTGGAATGACATTTGGGTCTATTTCGTCTTCCTTCGGGTTATTCTAAACCAATTAGGGTTTTTAACCAATCTTGTGCACCCAATAAGTGTGTTTGTTTCATCGGAATAACATTTAGGTCAATTTCGTCTTCCTTCGGGTTATTCTAATACATTGAGGGTTTTTAGCCAATCTTAAGCATCCAATAAGTGCGTTTGTGTCATTGATTTAACATTGAGGTAATTTTTGTTCACCCAAGGCTTATTCTAATTCAATTAGGGTTTTTTTACCATTCTTGTGCATCAAATAAGTTTGTTTATTTCATTGGTTTATCATTTAGGTCATTTTCGTCCTCCCTAGGCTTATACTAATCGTATTAGGGTTTTTAACCAATCTTGTGCTTCCAAAAAGTGCATTTGTGTCATTGGATCAACATTTTGGTTATTTTCGTCATCCTTCGACTTATTCTAATCCAATTAGGATTTGTAACCAATCTTGTGCATCCAATAAGTGTGTTTGTGTCATTGGAATAACATTTAGGTCATTTTCGTCTTCCTTCGTGTTATTCTAATACAATTAGGGTTTTTAACCAATCTTAAGCATCCAATAAGTGCGTTTGTGTCAATGGTTTAACTTTGAGGTCATATTCGTCCTCCTTAGGCTTATTCTAATCCATTTAAAGTTATTAACCAATCTTGTGCATCCAATAAGTGCGTTTGTGTCTGTGGACTAACATTTAGGTCATTTTTATCATCCTTTGGCTTATTCTAATCTAATTAGGGTTCTTAACGAATGTTGTGCATCCAATAAGTGCGTTTGTGTCATTGGTTTAACGTTTCAGTCATTTTCGTCCTCCCTAGGCTTATACTAATCCAATTAGGGTTTCGAACCAATCTTGTGCATCCAATAAGTGCGTTTCTGTGTTTGGTTTAACATTTAGGTCATTTACGTCATCCTTTGGTTTTTTCTAATCCAATTAGGGTTTTTTTTACCATTATTGTGCATCCAATTAGTGCATTTGTGTCATCGGTTTAACATTTAGGTTATGTTCATCGTCCTTGGCTTATTCTAATCCAATTAGGGATTTTATCGAATCTTGTGCATCCAATTAGTGTGTTTGTGTCATTGTAATAACATTTAGGTCATTTTCGTCTTCCTTCGGGTTATCCTAATCCAATTAGGGTTTTTATTCAATCTTAAGCATCCTATAAGTGTGTTTTTATCGTTGGTTTAACATTGAGGTCATTTTCGTTATCCTTAGGCTTATTCTAATCCAATTAAAGTTATTAACCAATCTTGTGCATCCAATAAGTGCGTTTGTGTCAGTGGACTAACATTTAGGTCATTTTTATCATCCTTCGGCTTATTCTAATCTAATTAGGGTTCTTAACGAATGTTGTGCATCCAATAAGTGCGTTTGTGTCATTGGTTTAACGTTTCAGTCATTTTCGTCCTTCCTAGGCTTATACTAATCCTTTTAAGGTTTTTACCCAATCTTGTGCATCCAATATGTGCATTTGTGTCGTTGGATTAACATTTAGGTTATTTTTGTCATCCTTCGGCTTGTTCTAATCCAATTAGGGTTTTTAACCAATCTTAAGCATCCAATAAGTGCGTTTGTGTTGTTGGATTAATGTTTAGGTCATTTTCATCTTCGTTCGGATTATTCTAATCCATTTATGATTTTTTAACCAATCTTAAGCATCCAATAAGTGCGTTTGGGTCATTGGTTTAACATTGAGGTCATTTTCGTCCTCCCAAGGCTTATATTAATCATTTTAGGGTTTTTAAACATTCTTGTGCATCTAATAAGTGCGTTTGTGTCATTGGATTGACATTAAGGTTATGTTCGTCATCCTTCGGTTTATTCTAATCCAATTAGGGTTTTTGACCAATCTTGTGCAGCCAATAAGTGTGTTTGTGTCATTGGAATAACATTTAGGTCATTTTTGTCTTCCTTCGGGTTATTCTAATTCAATTAGGGTCTTTATCCAATCTTAAGCATCCAATAAGTGTGTTTGTGTCATTGGATTATCATTAAGGTCATTTTCGTCCTCCCTAGGCTTATACTAATCGTATTAGGGTTTTTAACCAGTCTTGTGAATCCAAAAAGTGCGTTTGTGTCATTGGATTAACATTTTGGTTATTTTCGTCATCATTTGGCTTATTCTAATCCAATTAGGGTTTTTAACCAATCTTGTGCATCCAATAAGTGCGTTTGTGTCTTTGGTTTAACATTTAGGTCATTTACGTCATCATTTGTGTCATTGGAATAACATTTAGGTCATTTTCGTCCTCGTTAGGCTTTTTCTAATCCAATTAATGTTTTTAACCAATCTTGTGCATTTAATAAGTGCGTTTATGTCATTTGACTAACATTTAGGTCATTTTTATCATCCTTAGGCTTATTCTAATCCAATTAGGGTTTTGAACCAATCTTGTGCATCCAATAAGTGCATTTGTGTGTTTGGTTTAATATTTAGGTCATTTTCGTCATCCTTTGGTTTTTTCTAATCCAATTAGGGTTTTTTTTTACCATTCTTGTGCATCCAATAAGTGCGTTTGTGTCATTGTTTTAACAATTAGACCATTTTTGTCAACCCTAGGCTTATTTTAATCCAATTAGTGTTTCAAAGAAATCTTGTTCATCCAATAAGTGTGTTTTTGTCATTGAATCAACATTTAGAATATTTTCGTCATCCTTCGGCTTATTCTAATCCAATTAGGGTTTTTGATCAATCTTGTGCATCCAATAACTGTGTTTGTGTCGTTGGAATAACATTTAGGTCATTTTTGTCATCCTTCGGGTTACTCTAATCCAATTAGGGTATTTAACCAATCTTAAGCATCCAATAAGTGCGTTTGTGTCATTGGACTAACATTTAGGTCATTTTTATCATCATTCGGCTTATTCTAATCCAATTAGGGTTTTTAACCAATCTTGTGCATCCAATAAGTGCATTTGTGTCTTTGCTTTAACAATTACGTCATTTTCGTCATCCTTTGGTTTTTTCTAATCCAATTAGGGTTTTTTTACCATTCTTGTGCATCTAATAAATGCGTTTGTTTCATTGGTTTAACATTTAGGTCTTTTTGGTCTTGCTTAGGCTTATTCTAATCCAATTAGGGTTATTAACTAATCTTGTGCATCCAATAAGTGCGTCTGTGTCATTGGTTTAACATTTCGGTCATTTTCGTCCATCTTAGGCTTATACTAATCCTTTTAAGGTTTTAACCCAATCTTGTGCATCCAATAAGTGCATTTGTGTCATTGGAATAACATTTAGGTCATTTTTACTTCCTTCGGGTTATTCTAATCCAATTAGGGTCTTTATCCAATCTTAAGCATCCAATAAGTGCGTTTGTGTCAATTGATTAACATTGATGCATTTTCGTCCTCCCTAGGCTTATACTAATCGTATTAGGGTATTTAACCAATCTTGTGCATCCAAAAAGTGTGTTTGTGTCATTGGATTAACATTTTGGTTACTTTCGTCATCCTTTGGCTTATTGTAATCCAATTAGTCTTTTTAATCAATCTTGTGCATCCAATAAGTGTGTTTGTGTCATTGGAATAACATTTAGGTCATTTTCTTCTTCCTTCGGCTTATTCTAATCCAATTAGGGTTTTTAACCGATCTTGTGCATCCAATAAGTGCGTTTGTGTCTTTGGTTTAACATTTAGGTCATTTAGGTCATCCTCTGGTTTTTTCTAATCCAATTAGGGTTTTTTTACCAATCTTGTGCATCCAATAAGTGCTTTTGTTTCATTAGTTTAACATTTCAGTCATTTTCGTCCTTCCTAGGCTTATACTAATCCTTTTAAGGTTTTTACCCAATCTTGTGCATCCAATAAGTGTGTTTGTGTCTTTGGATTAGCATTTAGGTTATTTTTGCATCCTTCGGCTTATTCTAATCCAATTAGGGTTTTTATCCAATCTTAAGCATCCAATAAGTGCGTTTGTGTCATTGGTTTAACATTAAGGTCATTTTCGTCCTCCTTAGGCTTATTCTAATCCAATTAGGGTTTTTATCCAATCTTTTGCCTTTATTAAGTGTGTTTGTTTTATTGGATTAATGTTTAGGTCATCTTCGTCATCCTTCGGCTTATTCTAATCCAATTAGGGTTTTTATCCAATCTTGTGCATCCAATAAGTGTGTTTGTGCCATTGGAATGACATTTAGGTCTATTTCGTCTTCCTTCGGGTTATTCTAAACCAACTAGGGTTTTTAATTAATCTTGTGCACCCAATAAGTGTGTTTGTTTCATCGGAATAACATTTAGGTCAATTTCGTCTTCCTTCGGGTTATTCTAATACAATGAGGGTTTTAAACCAATCTTAAGCATCCAATAAGTGCGTTTGTGTCATTGATTTAACATTGAGGTCATTTTTGTTCACCCAAGGCTTATTCTAATCCAATTAGGGTTTTTTTACCATTCTTGTGCATCAAATAAGTTTGTTTATTTCATTGGTTTATCATTTAGGTCATTTTCGTCCTCCCTAGGCTTATACTAATCGTATTAGTGTTTTTAACCAATCTTGTGCTTCCAAAAAGTGCGTTTGTGTCATTGGATCAACATTTGGGTTATTTTCGTCATCCTTCGACTTATTTTAATCCAATTAGGATTTGTAACCAATCTTGTGCATCCAATAAGTGTGTTTGTGTCATTGGAATAACATTTAGGTCATTTTCGTCTTCCTTCAGGTTATTCTAATACAATTAGGGTTTTTAACCAATCTTAAGCATCCAATAATTGCGTTTGTGTCAATGGTTTAACATTTAGGTCATATTCGTCCTCCTTAGGCTTATTCTAATCCATTTAAAGTTATTAACCAATCTTGTGCATCCAATAAGTGCGTTTGTGTCATTGGTTTAACGTTTCAGTCATTTTCGTCCTTCCTAGGCTTATACTAATCCTTTTAAGGTTTTTACCCAATCTGGTGCATCCAATATGTGCATTTGTGTCATTGGATTAACATTTAGGTTATTTTTGTCATCCTTCGGCTTGTTCTAATCCAATTAGGGTTTTTAACCAATCTTAAGCATCCAATAAGTGCGTTTGTGTTGTTGGATTAATGTTTAGGTCATTTTCGTCTTCGTTCGGATTATTCTAATCCATTTATGATTTTTTAACCAATCTTAAGCATCCAATAAGTGCGTTTGGGTCATTGGTTTAACATTGAGGTCATTTTCGTCCTCCCAAGGCTTATACTAATCATTTTAGGGTTTTTAAACATTCTTGTGCATCTAATAAATGCGTTTGTGTCGTTGGATTGACATTTACGTTATGTTCGTCATCCTTCGGCTTATTCTAATCCAATTAGGGTTTTTGACCAATCTTGTGCAGCCAATAAGTGTGTTTGTGTCATTGGAATAACATTTAGGTCATTTTTGTGTTCCTTCGGCTTATTCTAATTCAATTAGGGTCTTTATCCAATCTTAAGCATCCAATAAGTGCGTTTGTGTCATTGGATTATCATTGAGGTCATTTTCTTCCTCCCTAGGCTTATACTAATCGTATTAGGGTTTTTAACCAATCTTGTGAATCCAAAAAGTGCGTTTGTGTCATTGGATTAACATTTTGGTTAATTTCGTCATTATTTGGCTTATTCTAATCCAATTAGGGTTTTTAACCAATCTTGTGCATCTAATAAGTGCGTTTGTGTCTTTGGTTTAACATTTAGGTCATTTACGTCATCATTTGTGTCATTGGAATAACATTTAGGTCATTTTCGTCTTCCTTCGGGTTATCCTAATCCAATTAGGATTTTGAACCAATCTTAAACATCCAATAAGTGCGTTTCTGTCATTGGTTTAACATTGGGGACATTTTCGTCCTCGTTAGGCTTATTCTAATCCAATTAATGTTTTTAACCAATCTTGTGCATCCAATAAGTGCGTTTATGTCATTTGACTAACATTTAGGTCATTTTTATCATCCTTAGGCTTATTCTAATCCAATTAGGGTTTTGAACCAATCTTGTGCTTCCAATAAGTGCGTTTGTGTGTTTGGTTTAACATTTAGGTCATTTTCGTCATCCTTTGGTTTTTTCTTATCCAATTAGGGTTTTTTTTTACCATTCTTGTGCATCCAATAAGTGGGTTTGTGTCATTGTTTTAATAATTAGCTCATTTTTGTCAACCCTAGGCTTATTTTAATCCAATTAGTGTTTCAAAGAAATCTTGTTCATCCAATAAGTGCGTTTTTGTCATTGAATCAACATTTAGAATATTTTCGTCACCCTTCGGGTTATTCTAATCCAATTAGGGTCTTTAACCAATCTTAAGCATCCAATAAGTGCGTTTGTGTCATTGGACTAACATTTAGGTCATTTTTATCATCCTTCGGCTTATTCTAATCCAATTAGGGTTTGTAACCAATCTTGTGCATCCAATAAGTGCATTTGTGTCTTTGCTTTAACATTTACGTCATTTTCGTCATCCTTTGGTTTTTTCTAATCCAATTAGGGTTTTTTTACCATTCTTGTTCATCTAATAAATGCGTTTGTTTCACTGGTTTAACATTTAGGTCATTTTTGTCTTGCTTAGGCTTATTCTAATCCAATTAAGGTTTTTTTCCAATCTTGTGCATCCAATAAGTGCTTTTGTTTCATAAGTTTAACATTTCAGTCATTTTCGTCCTTCCTAGGCTTATACTAATCCTTTTAAGGTTTTTACCGAATCTTGTGCATCCAATAAGTGCGTTTGTGTCTTTGGATTAGCATTTAGGTTATTTTTGCATCCTTCGGCTTATTCTAATCCACTTAGGGTTTTTAACCAATCTTAAGCATCCAATAAGTGCGTTTGTGTCATTGGTTTAATATTAAGGTCACTATCGTCCTCCTTAGGCTTATTCTAATTCAATTAGGATTTTTAACCAATCTTGTGCCTTTATTAAGTGCGTTTGTTTTATTGGATTAATGTTTAGGTCATCTTCGTCATCCTTCGGCTTATTCTAATCCAACTAGGGTTTTTATCCAATCTTGTGCATCCAATAAGTGTGTTTGCGCCATTGGAATGACATTTAGGTCTATTTCGTCTTCCTTCGGGTTATTCTAAACCAATTAGGGTTTTTAACCAATCTTGTGCACCCAATAAGTGTGTTTTTTTCATCGGAATAACATTTAGGCCAATTTCGTCTTCCTTCGGGTTATTCTAATACAATGAGGGTTTTTAACCAATCTTAAACATCCAATAATTGTGTTTGTGTCATTGATTTAAAATTGAGGTCATTTTTGTTCACCCAAGGCTTATTCTAATCCAATTAAGGTTTTTTACCATTCTTGTGCATCCAATAAGTGTGTTTATTTCATTGGTTTATCATTTAGGTCATCTTCGTCCTCCCTAGAGATATACTAATCGTATTAGGGTTTTTAACCAATCTTGTGCTTCCAAAAAGTGCGTTTGTGTCATTGGATCAATATTTTGGTTATTTTCGTGATCCTTCGACTTATTCTAATCCAATTAGGATTTGTAACCAATCTTGTGCATCCAATAAGTGTGTTTGTGTCATTGGAATAACATTTAGGTCATTTTCGTCTTCCTTCGGGTTATTCTAATACAATTAGGGTTTTTAACCAATCTTAAGCATCCAATAAGTGCGTTTGTGTCAATGGTTTAACATTGAGGTCATTTTCGTCCTCCTTAGGCTTATTCTAATCCATTTAAAGTTTTTACCCAATCTTGTGCATCCAATAAGTGCGTTTGTGTCTTTGGATTAGCATTTAGGTTATTTTTGCATCCTTCGGCTTATTCTAATCCAATTAGGGTTTTTAACCAATCTTAACCATCCAATAAGTGCGTTTGTGTCATTGGTTTAACATTAAGGTCATTTTCGTCCTCCATAGGCTTATTCTAATCCAATTAGGGTTTTTAACCAATCTTGTGCCTTTATTAAGTGCGTTTGTTTTATGGGATTAATGTTTAGGTCATCTTCGTCATCCTTCGGCTTATTCTAATCCAATTAGGGTTTTTATCCAATCTTGTGTATCTAATAAGTGTGTTTGTGCCATTGGAATGACATTTAGGTCTATTTCGTCTTCCTTCAGGTTATTCTAAACCAATTAGGGTTTTTAACCAATCTTGTGCACCCAGTAAGTGTGTTTGTTTCATCGGAATAACATTTAGGTCAATTTCGTCTTCCTTCGGGTTATTCTAATACAAAGAGGGTTTTTAACCAATCTTAAACATCCAATAAGTGCGTTTGTGTCATTGATTTAAAATTGAGGTCATTTTTGTTCACCCAAGGCTTATTCTAATCCAATTAGGGTTTTTTACCATTCTTGTGCATCCAATAAGTGTGTTTATTTCATTGGTTTATCATTTAGGTCATTTTCGTCCTCCCTAGGCTTATACTAATCGTATTAGGGTTTTTAACCAATCTTGTGCTTCCAAAAAGTGCGTTTGTGTCATGGGATCAACATTTTGGTTATTTTCGTCATCCTTCGACTTATTCTAATCCAATTAGGATTTGTAACCAATCTTGTGCATCCAATAAGTGTGTTTGTGTCATTGGAATAACATTTAGGTCATTTTCGTCTTCCTTCGGGTTATTCTAATACAATTAGGGTTTTTAACCAATCTTAAGCATCCAATAAGTGCGTTTGTGTCAATGGTTTAACATTGAGGTCATTTTCGTCCTCCTTAGGCTTATTCTAATCCATTTAAAGTTTTTACCCAATCTTGTGCATCCAATAAGTGCGTTTGTGTCTTTGGATTAGCATTTAGGTTATTTTTGCATCCTTCGGCTTATTCCAATCCAATTAGGGTTTTTAACCAATCTTAAGCATCCAATAAGTGCGTTTGTGTCATTGGTTTAACATTAAGGTCATTTTCGTCCTCCTTAGGCTTATTCTAATCCAATTAGGGTTTTTAACCAATCTTGTGCCTTTATTAAGTGCGTTTGTTTTATTGGATTAATGTTTAGGTCATCTTCGTCATCCTTCGGCTTATTCTAATTCAATTAGGGTTTTTATCCAATCTTGTGCATCCAATAAGTGTGTTTGTGCCATTGGAATGACATTTAGGTCTATTTCGTCTTCCTTCGGGTTATTCTAAACCAATTAGGTTTTTTAACCAATCTTGTGCACCCAATAAGTGTGTTTGTTTCATCGGAATAACATTTAGGTCAACTTCGTCTTCCTTCAGGTTATTCTAATACAATGAGGGTTATTAACCAATCTTAAACATTCAATAAGTGCGTTTTTTTCATTGATTTAAAATTGAGGTCATTTTTGTTCACCCAAGGCTTATTCTAATCCAATTAGGGTTTTTTACCATTCTTGTGCATCCAATAAGTGTGTTTATTTCATTGGTTTATCATTTAGGTCATTTTCGTCCTCCCTAGGCATATACTAATCGTATTAGGGTTTTTAACCAATCTTGTGCTTCCAAAAAGTGAGTTTGTGTCATTGGATCAACATTTTGGTTATTTTCGTCATCCTTCGACTAATTGTAATCCAATTAGGATTTGTAACCAATGTTGTGCATCCAATAAGTGTGTTTGTGTCACTGGAATAACATTTAGGTCATTTTCGTCTTCCTTCGGGTTATTCTAATACAATTAGGGTTTTTAACAAATCTTAAGCATCCAATAAGTGCGTTTGTGTCAATGGTTTAACATTGAGGTCATTTTCGTCCTCCTTAGGCTTATTCTAATCCATTTAAAGTTTTTACCCAATCTTGTGCATCGAATAAGTGCGTTTGTGTCTTTGGATTAGCATTTAGGTTATTTTTGCATCCTTCGGCTTATTCTAATCCAATTAGGGTTTTTAACCAATCTTAAGCATCCAATAAGTGCGTTTGTGTCATTGGTTTAACATTAAGGTCATTTTCGTCCTCCATAGGCTTATTCTAATCCAATTAGGGTTTTTAACCAATCTTGTGCCTTTATTAAGTGCGTTTGTTTTATGGGATTAATGTTTAGGTCATCTTCGTCATCCTTTGGCTTATTCTAATCCAATTAGGGTTTTTATCCATTCTTGTGCATCTAATAAGTGTGTCTGTGCCATTGGAATGACATTTAGGTCTATTTCGTCTTCCTTCAGGTTATTCTAAACCAATTAGGGTTTTTAACCAATCTTGTGCACCCAATAAGTGTGTTTGTTTCATCGGAATAACATTTAGGTCAATTTTGTCTTCCTTCGGGTTATTCTAATACAATGAGGGTTTTTAACCAATCTTAAGCATCCAATAAGTGCGTTTGTGTCATTGATTTAACATTGAGGTCATTTTTGTTCACCCAAGGCTTATTCTAATCCAATTAGGGTTTTTTACCATTTTTGTGCATCCAATAAGTGTGTTTATTTCATTGGTTTATCATTTAGGTCATTTTCGTCCTCCCTAGGCTTATACTAATCGTATTAGGGTTTTTAACCAATCTTGTGCTTCCAAAAAGTGCGTTTGTGTCATTGGATCAACATTTTGGTAATTTTCATCATCCTTCGACTTATTCTAATCCATTTAAATTTTTACCCAATCTTGTGCATCTAATAAGTGCGTTTGTGTTATTGGGTTAACATTTCAGTCATTTTCGTCCTCCCTAAGCTTATACTAATCCAATTAGGGTTTAGAACCAATCTTGTGCATCCAATAAGTGCGTTTGTGTGTTTGGTTTAACATTTAGGTCATTTACGTCATCCTTTGGTTTTTTCTAATCCAATTAGGGTTTTTTTACCATTATTGTGCATCCAATTACTGCGTTTGTGTCATTGGTTTAACATTTAGGTCATTTTCGTCCTTCTTAGGCTTATTCTAATCCAATTAGGGTTTTTAACCAATATTGTGCATCCAATAAGTGCGTTTGTGTCATTGACATAACATTTAGGTCATTTTTGTCTTCCTTCGGGTTATACTAATCCAATTAGGATTTGTAACCAATCTTAAGCATCCAATAAGTGCGTTTGTGTCTTTGGTTCAACATTTAGGTCATTTACGGCATCCTTTGGTTTTTTCTAATCCAATTAGGGTTTTTTGCCACTTGCGTTTGTTTCATTGGTTCAACATTTAGGGCACTTTCGTCCTCCTTAGGCTTATTCTAATCCAATTAAGGTTTTTACCCAATCTTGTGCATCCAATAAGTGCGTTTGTGTCATTGGATTAGCAATTATGTTATTTTTGTCATCCTTCGGCTTATTCTAATCCAATTAGGGTTTTTAACCAATCTTGTGAATCCAAAAAGTGCGTTTGTGTCATTGGTTTAACATTTCGGTCATTTTCGTCCATCGTAGGCTTATACTAATCCTTCTAAGGTTTTAACCCAATCTTGTGCATCCAATAAGTGCGTTTGTGTCATTGGAATAACATTTAGTTCATTTTCGTCTTCCTTCGGGTTATCCTAATCCAATTAGGGTTTTTAACCAATCTTAAGCATCCAATAAGTGCGTTTGTGTCATTGGTTTAACATTGGGGACATTTTCGTCCTCATTAGGCTTATTCTAATCCAATTAATGTTTTTAACCAATCTTGTGCATCCAATAAGTGCGTTTATGTCATTTGACTAACATTTAGGTCATTTTTATCATCCTTCGGCTTATTCTAATCCAATTAGGGTTTTGAACCAATCTTGTGCATCCAATAAGTGCGTTTGTGTGTTTGGTTTAACATTTAGGTCATTTTTGTCATCCTTTGGTTTTTTCTAATCCAATTAGGGTTTTTTACCATTCTTGTGCATCCAATAAGTGCGTTTGTGTCATTGGTTTAACATTTAGGTCATTTAAATCCTCCTTAGGCTTACTCTAATCCAATTAGGGTTTTTAACCAATCTTGTACATCTAATAAGTGCGTTTGTGTCATTGGTTTAACATTTAAGTAATTTTCGTCCTCCTTAAGCTTATTCTAATCCAATTAGGGTTTATAACCAATCCTGTTCATCCAATAAGTGCGTTTGTGTCATTGTTTTAACAATTAGCTCATTTTTGTCAACCCTAGGCTTATTCTAATCCAATTAGTGTTTCAAAGAAATCTTGTTCATCCAATAAGTACGTTTTTGTCATTGAATCAACATTTAGATTATTTTCGTCATCCTTCGGCTTATTCTATTCCAATTAGTGTTTTTGATCAATCTTGTGCATCCAATAACTGTGTTTGTGTCGTTGGAATAACATTTAGGTCATTTTTGTCTTCCTTTGTGTTATTCTAATCCAATTAGGGTCTTTAACCAATCTTAAGCATCCAATAAGTGCGTTTGTGTCATTGGACTAACATTTAGGTCATTTTTATCATCCTTCGGCTTATTCTAATCCAATTAGGGTTTTTAACCAATCTTGTGCATCCAATAAGTGCATTTGTGTCTTTGATTTAACATTTAGGTCATTTTCGTCATTCTTTGGTTTTTTCTAATCCAATTAGGGTTTTTTTTACCATTCTTGTGCATCCAATAAGTGCGTTTGTTTCATTGGTTTATCATTTAGGTCATTTTCGTCCTCCCTAGGCTTATACTAATTGTATTAGGGTTTTTAACCAATCTTGTGCTTCCAAAAAGTGAGTTTGTGTCATTGGATTAACATTTTTGTTATTTTCGTCATCCTTCGGCTTATTATAATCCAATTAGGGTTTTTATCCAATCTTGTGCATCCAATAAGTGTGTTTGTGTCATTGGAATGACATTTAGGTCATTTTCGTCTTCCTTCGGGTTATTCTAATCCAATTAGGGTTTTTAACCAATCTTAAGCATCCAATAAGTGCGTTTGTGTCATTGAACTAACATTTAGGTCATTTTTATCATCCTTCGGCTTATTCTAATCCAATTTGGGTTTTTAACCAATCTTGTGCAACCAATAAGTGCATTTGTGTCTTTCCTTTAACATTTACGTCATTTTCGTCATCCTTTAATTTTTTCTAATCCAATTAGGGTTTTTTACCATTCTTGTGCATCTAATAAATGCGTTTGTTTCATTGGTTTAACATTTAGGTCATTTTCGTCGTGCTTAGGCTTATTCTAATGCAATTAGGGTTATTAACTAATCTTGTGAATCCAATAAGTGCGTTTGTGTCATTTGTTTAACATTTCGGTCATTTTCATCCATCATAGGCTTATACTAATCCTTTTAAGGGTTTAAACCAATCTTGTGCATCCAATAAATGCGTTTGTGTCATTGGAATAACATTTAGGTCATTTTTGTCTTCCTTCGGGTTATTCTAATCCAATTAGGGTCTTTATACAATCTTAAGCATCCAATAAGTGCGTTTGTGTAAATTGATTAACATTGACGTCATTTTCGTCCTCCCTAGGCTTATACTAATCGTATTAGAGTTTTTAACCAATCTTGTGCATCCAAAAAGTGCGTTTGTTTCATTGGATTAACATTTTGGTTATTTTCGTCATCCTTTGGCTTATTCTAATCCAATTAGTGTTTAAACCAATCTTGTGCATCCACTAAGTGCGTTTGTGTCATTGGTTTAACATTTAGGTTAATTTCGTCCTCCTTAGGCTTATTCTAATCCAATTAGGGTTTTTAACCAATCTTGTGCATCCAATAAGTGCATTTGTGTCTTTGGTTTAACATTTAGGTCATTTTCGTCATCCTTTCGTTTTTTCTAATCCAATTAGGGTTTTTTACCATTCTTGTGCATCCAATAGGTGCGTTTGTTTCATTGGTTTATCATTTAGGTCATTTTCGTCCTCCCTAGACTTATACTAATCGTATTAGGGTTTTTAACCAATCCTGTGCTTCCAAAAAGTGCGTTTGTGTCATTGGATCAACATTTTGGTTATTTTCGTCATCCTTCGACTTATTCTAATCCAATTAGGGTATTTAACCAATCATGTGCATTCAATAAGTGTGTTTGTGTCATTGGAATAACATTTAGGTAATTTTCGTCTTCCTTCGGGTTATTCTTATCCAATTAGGGTTTTTAACCAATCTTAAGCATCCAATAAGTGCGTTTGTGTCATTGGACTAACATTTAGGTCATTTTTATTATCCTTCGGCTTATTCTAATCCAATTAGGGTTTTTAACCAATCTTGTGCAACCAATAAGTGCATTTGTGTCTCTGCTTTAACATTTACGTCATTTTCGTCATCCTTTGGTTTTTTCTAATCCAATTAGGGTTTTTTTTACCATTCTTGTGCATCCAATAAGTGCGTTTGTTTCATTGGTTTATCATTTAGGTCATTTTCGTCCTCCCTAGGCTTATACTAATCGTATTAGGGTTTTTAACCAACCTTGTGCTTCCAAAAAGTGCGTTTGTGTCATTGGATTAACATTTTTGTTATTTTCCTCATCCTTCGGCTTATTCTAATCCAATTAGGGTTTTTAACCAATCTTAAGCATCCAATAAGTGCGTTTGTGTCATTGGACTAACATTTAGGTCATTTTTATCATCCTTCGGCTTATTCTAATCCAATTAGGGTTTTTAACCAATCTTGTGCAACCAATAAATGCATTTGTGTCTTTGCTTTAACATTTACGTCATTTTCGTCATGCTTTGGTTTTTTCTAATCCAATTAGGGTTTTTTACCATTCTTGTGCATCTAATAAATGCGTTTGTTTCATTGGTTTAACATTTAGGTCATTTTCGTCGTGCTTAGGCTTATTCTAATGCAATTAGGGTTATTAACTAATCTTGTGCATCCAATAAGTGCGTTTGTGTCATTTGTTTAACATTGACGTCATTTTCGTCCTCCCTAGGCTTATACTAATCGTATTAGGATATTTAACCAATCTTGTGCATCCAAAAAGTGCGTTTGTGTCATTGGATTAACATTTAGGTTATTTTTCGTCATCCTTTGGCTTATCCTAATCCAATTAGGGTTTTTAACCAATCTTAAGCATCCAATAAGTGCATTTGTGTCTTTGGACTAACATTTAGGTCATTTTTATCATCCTTCGGCTTATTCTAATCCAATTAGGGTTTTTAACCAATCTTGTGCATCCAATAAGTGCGTTTGTGTCTTTGGTTTAACATTTAGGTCATTTAGGTCATCCTCTGGTTTTTTCTAATCCAATTAGGGTTTTTTTACCAATCTTGTGCATCCAATAAGTTCTTTTGTTTCATTAGTTTAACATTTCAGTCATTTTCGTCCTTCCTAGGCTTATACTAATCATTTTAAGGTTTTTACCCAATCTTGTGCATCCAATAAGTGCGTTTGTGTCTTTGGATTAGCATTTAGGTTATTTTTGCATCCTTCGGCTTATTCTAATCCAATTAGGGTTTTTATCCAATCTTAAGCATCCAATAAGTGCGTTTGTGTCATTGGTTTAACATTAAGGTCATTTTCGTCCTCCTTAGGCTTATTCTAATCCAATTACGGTTTTTAACCAATCTTTTGCCTTTATTAAGTGCGTTTGTTTTATTGGATTAATGTTTAGGTCATCTTCGTCATCCTTCGGCTTATTCTAATCCAATTAGGGTTTTTATCCAATCTTGTGCATCCAATATGTGTGTTTGTGCCATTGGAATGACATTTAGGTCTATTTCATCTTCCTTCGGGTTATTCTAAACCAATTAGGGTTTTTAACCAATCTTGTGCACCCAATAAGTGTGTTTGTTTCAACGGAATAACATTTAGGTCAATTTCGTCTTCCTTCTGGTTATTCTAATACAATGAGGGTTTTTAACCAATCTTAAGCATCCAATAAGTGCGTGTCTGTCATTGATTTAACATTGAGGTCATTTTTGTTCACCCAAGGCTTATTCTAATCCAATTAGGGTTTTTTTACCATTCTTGTGCATCAAATAAGTTTGTTTATTTCATTGGTTTATCATTTAGGTCATTTTCGTCCTCCCTAGGCTTATACTAATCGTATTAGGGTTTTTAACCAATCTTGTGCTTCCAAAAAGTGCATTTGTGTCATTGGATCAACATTTTGGTTATTTTCGTCATCCTTCGACTTATTCTAATCCAATTAGGATTTGTAACCAATCTTGTGCATCCAATAAGTGTGTTTGTGTCATTGGAATAACATTTAGGTCATTTTCGTCTTCCTTCGTGTTATTCTAATACAATTAGGGTTTTTAACCAATCTTAAGCATCCAATAAGTGCGTTTGTGTCAATGGTTTAACATTGAGGTCATATTCGTCCTCCTTAGGCTTATTCTAATCCATTTAAAGTTATTAACCAATCTTGTGCATCCAATAAGTGCGTTTGTGTCAGTGGACTAACATTTAGGTCATTTTTATCATCCTTCGGCTTATTCTAATCTAATTAGGGTTCTTAACGAATGTTGTGCATCCAATAAGTGCGTTTGTGTCATTGGTTTAACGTTTCGGTCATTTTCGTCCTCCCTAGGCTTATACTAATCCAATTAGGGTTTTGAACCAATCTTGTGCATCCAATAAGTGCGTTTCTGTGTTTGGTTTAACATTTAGGTCATTTACGTCATCCTTTGGTTTTTTCTAATCCAATTAGGGTTTTTTTACCATTATTGTGCATCCAATTAGTGCATTTGTGTCATTGGTTTAACATTTAGGTTATGTTCGTCGTCCTTCGGCTTATTCTAATCCAATTAGGGATTTTATCCAATCTTGTGCATCCAATTAGTGTGTTTGTGTCATTGTAATAACATTTAGGTCATTTTCGTCTTCCTTCGGGTTATCCTAATCCAATTAGGGTCTTTATCCAATCTTAAGCATCCAATAAGTGCGTTTGTGTCATTGGATTATCATTAAGGTCATTTTCGTCCTCCCTAGGCTTATACTAATCGTATTAGGGTTTTTAACCAATCTTGTGAATCCAAAAAGTGCGTTTGTGTCATTGGATTAACATTTTGGTTATTTTCGTCATCATTTGGCTTATTCTAATCCAATTAGGGTTTTTAACCAATCTTGTGCATCCAATAAGTGCGTTTGTGTCTTTGGTTTAACATTTAGGCCATTTACGTCATCATTTGTGTCATCGGAATAACATTTAGGTCATTTTCTTCCTCGTTAGGCTTTTTCTAATCCAATTAATGTTTTTAACCAATCTTGTGCATTTAATAAGTGCGTTTATGTCATTTGACTAACATTTAGGTCATTTTTATCATCCTTAGGCTTATTCTAATCCAATTAGGGTTTTGAACCAATCTTGTGCATCCAATAAGTGCGTTTGTGTGTTTTGTTTAACATTTAGGTCATTTTCGTCATCCTTTGGTTTTTTCTAATCCAATTAGGGTTTTTTTTACCATTCTTGTGCATCCAATAAGTGCGTTTGTGTCATTGTTTTAACAATTAGACCATTTTTGTCAACCCTAGGCTTATTTTAATCCAATTAGTGTTTCAAAGAAATCTTGTTCATCCAATAACTGTGTTTTTGTCATTGAATCAACATTTAAAATATTTTCGTCATCCTTCGGCTTATTCTAATCCAATTAGGGTTTTTGATCAATCTTGTGCATCCAATAACTGTGTTTGTGTCGTTGGAATAACATTTAGGTCATTTTTGTCTTCCTTCGGGTTACTCTAATCCAATTAGGGTATTTAATCAATCTTAAGCATCCAATAAGTGCGTTTGTGTCATTGGACTAACATTTAGGTCATTTTTATCATCCTTCGGCTTATTCTAATCCAATTAGGGTTTTTAACCAATCTTGTGCATCCAATAAGTGCGTTTGTGTCATTGGTTTAACATTTAGGTCATTTACGTCATCCTTTGGTTTTTCTAATCCAATTAGGGTTTTTTTACCATTATTGTGCATCTAATAAATGCGTTTGTTTCATTGGTTTAACATTTAGGTCATTTTGGTCTTGCTTAGGCTTATTCTAATCCAATTAGGGTTATTAACTAATCTTGTGAATCCAATAAGTGCGTCTGTGTCATTGGTTTAACATTTCGGTCATTTTCGTCCATCTTAGGCTTATACTAATCCTTTTAAGGTTTTAACCCAATCTTGTGCATCCAATAAGTGCGTTTGTGACATTGGAATAACATTTAGGTCATTTTTACTTCCTTCGGGTTATTCTAATCCAATTAGGGTCTTTATCCAATCTTAAGCATCCAATAAGTGAGTTTGTGTCAATTGATTAAAATTGATGCATTTTCGTCCTCCCTAGGCTTATACTAATCGTATTAGGGTATTTAACCAATCTTGTGCATCCAAAAAGTGCGTTTGTGTCATTGGATTAACATTTTGGTTATTTTCGTCATCCTTTGGCTTATTCTAATCCAATAAGTCTTTTTAATCAATCTTGTGCATCCAATAAGTGTGTTTGTGTCATTGGAATAACATTTAGGTCATTTTCTTCTTCCTTCGGCTTATCCTAATCCAATTAGGGTTTTTAACCAATCTTAAGCATCCAATAAGTGCATTTGTGTCTTTGGACTAACATTTAGGTCATTTTTATCATCCTTCGGCTTATTCTAATCCAATTAGGGTTTTTAACCGATCTTGTACATCCAATAAGTGCGTTTGTGTCTTTGGTTTAACATTTAGGTCATTTAGGTCATCCTCTGGTTTTTTCTAATCCAATTAGGGTTTTTTTTACCAATCTTGTGCATCCAATAAGTGCTTTTGTTTCATTAGTTTAACATTTCAGTCATTTTCGTCCTTCCTAGGCTTATACTAATCCTTTTAAGGTTTTTACCCAATCTTGTGCAACCAATAAGTGCGTTTGTGTCTTTGGATTAGCATTTAGGTTATTTTTGCATCCTTCGGCTTATTCTAATCCAATTAGGGTTTTTATCCAATCTTAAGCATCCAATAAGTGCGTTTGTGTCATTGGTTTAACATTAAGGTCAATTTCGTCCTCCTTAGGCTTATTCTAATCCAATTAGGGTTTTTAACCAATCTTTTGCCTTTATTAAGTGTGTTTGTTTTATTGGATTAATTATTAGATCATCTTCGTCATCCTTCGGCTTATTCTAATCCAATTAGGGTTTTTATCCAATCTTGTGCATCCAATAAGTGTGTTTGTGCCATTGGAATGACATTTAGGTCTATTTCGTCTTCCTTCGGGTTATTCTAAACCAATTAGGGTTTCTAACCAATCTTAAGCATCCAATAACTGCGTTTGTGTCATTGATTTAACATTGAGGTCATTTTTGTTCACCCAAGGCTTATTCTAATCCAATTAGGGTTCTTTTACCATTCTTGTGCATCAAATAAGTTTGTTTATTTCATTGGTTTATCATTTAGGTCATTTTCGTCCTCCCTAGGCTTATACTAATCGTATTAGTGTTTTTAACCAATCTTGTGCTTCCAAAAAGTGCATTTGTGTCATTGGATCAACATTTTGGTTATTTTCGTCATCCTTCGACTTATTCTAATCCAATTAGGATTTGTAACCAATCTTGTGCATCCAATAAGTGTGTTTGTGTCATTGGAATAACATTTAGGTCATTTTCGTCTTCCTTCGGGTTATTCTAATACAATTAGGGTTTTTAACCAATCTTAAGCATCCAATAATTGCGTTTGTGTCAATGGTTTAACATTGAGGTCATATTCGTCCTCCTTAGGCTTATTCTAATCCATTTAAAGTTATTAACCAATCTTGTGCATCCAATAAGTGCGTTTGTGTCAATGGACTAACATTTAGGTCATTTTTATCATCCTTCGGCTTATTCTAATCTAATTAGGGTTCTTAACGAATGTTGTGCATCCAATAAGTGCGTTTATGTCATTGGTTTAACGTTTCAGTCATTTTCGTCCTCCCTAGGCTTATACTAATCCAATTAGGGTTTTGAACCAATCTTGTGCATCCAATAAGTGCGTTTCTGTGTTTGGTTTAACATTTAGGTCATTTACGTCATCCTTAGGTTTTTCTAATCCAACTAGGGTTGTTTTTACCATTATTGTGCATCCAATTAGTGCGTTTGTGTTATTGGTTTAACATTTAGGTTATGTTCGTCGTCCTTCGGCTTATTCTAATCCAATTAGGGATTTTATCCAATCTTGTGCATCCAATTAGTGTGTTTGTGTCATTGTAATAACATTTAGGTCATTTTTGTCTTCCTTCGGGTTATCCTAATCCAATTAGGGATTTTATTCAATCTTAAGCATCCAATAAGTGTGTTTTTGTCATTGGTTTAACATTGAGGTCATTTTCGTCATCCGTAGGCTTATTCTAATCCAATTAACGTTATTAACCAATCTTGTGCATCCAATAAGTGCGTTTGTGTCAGTGGACTAACATTTAGGTCATATTTATCATCCTTCGGCTTATTCTAATCTAATTAGGGTTCTTAACGAATGTTGTGCATCCAATAAGTGCGTTTGTGTCATTGGTTTAACGTTTCAGTCATTTTCGTCCTTCCTAGGCTTATACTAATCCTTTTAAGGTTTTTACCCAATCTTGTGCATCCAATATTTGCATTTGTGTCATTGGATTAACATTTAGGTTATTTTTGTCAACCTTCGGCTTCTTCTAATCCAATTAGGGTTTTTAACCAATCTTAAGCATCCAATAAGTGCGTTTGTGTTGTTGGATTAATGTTTAGGTCATTTTCGTCTTCGTTCGGATTATTCTAATCCATTTATGATTTTTTAACCAATCTTAAGCATCCAATAAGTGCGTTTGGGTCATTGGTTGAACATTGAGGTCATTTTCGTCCTCCCTAGGCTTATACTAATCATTTTAGGGTTTTTAAACATTCTTGTGCATTTAATAAGTGCGTTTGTGTCGTTGGATTGACATTTAGGTTATGTTCGTCATCCTTCGGCTTATTCTAATCCAATTAGGGTTTTTGACCAATCTTGTGCAGCCAATAAGTGTGTTTGTGTCATTGGAATAACATTTAGGTCATTTTTGTGTTCCTTCGGCTTATTCAAATTCAATTAGGGTCTTTATCCAATCTTAAGCATCCAATAAGTGTGTTTGTGTCATTGGATTATCATTGAGGTCATTTTCGTCCTCCCTAGGCTTATACTAATCGTATTAGGGTTTTTAACCAATCTTGTGAATCCAAAAAGTGCGTTTGTGTCATTGGATTGACATTTTGGTTAATTTCGTCATTATTTGGCTTATTCTAATCCAATTAGGGTTTTTAACCAATCTTGTGCATCCAATAAGTGCGTTTGTGTCTTTGGTTTAACATTTAGGTCATTTACGTCATCATTTGTGTCATTGGAATAACATTTAGGTCATTTTCGTCTTCCTTCGGGTTATCCTAATCCAATTAGGATTTTGAACCAATCTTAAGCATCCAATAAGTGCGTTTCTATCATTGGTTTAACATTGGGGACATTTTCGTCCTCGTTACGCTTATTCTAATCCAATTAATGTTTTTAACCAATCTTGTGCATCCAATAAGTGCGTTTATGACATTTGACTAACATTTAGGTCATTTTTATCATCCTTAGGCTTATTCTTATCCAATTAGGGTTTTGAACCAATCTTGTGCTTCCAATAAGTGCGTTTGTGTGTTTGGTTTAACATTTAGGTCATTTTCGTCATCCTTTGTTTTTTTCTTATCCAATTAGGGTTTTTTTTACCATTCTTGTGCATCCAATAAGTGCGTTTGTGTCATTGTTTTAATAATTAGCTCATTTTTGTCAACCCTAGGCTTATTTTAATCCAATTAGTGTTTCAAAGAAATATTGTTCATCCAATAAGTGCGTTTTTGTCATTGAATCAACATTTAGAATATTTTCGTCATCCTTCGGGTTATTCTAATCCAATTAGGGTCTTTAACCAATCTTAAGCATCCAATAAGTGCGTTTGTGTCATTGGACTAACATTTAGGTCATTTTTATCATCCTTCGGCTTATTCTAATCCAATTAGGGTTTTTAACCAATCTTGTGCATCCAATAAGTTCATTTGTGTCTTTGCTTTAACATTTACGTCATTTTCGTCATCCTTTGGTTTTTTCTAATCCAATTAGGGTTTTTTTACCATTCTTGTTCATCTAATAAATGCGTTTGTTTAACTAGTTTAACATTTAGGTCATTTTCGTCTTCCTTAGGCTTATTCTAATCCAATTAAGGTTTTTATCCAATCTTGTGCATCCAATAAGTGCGTTTGTGTCTTTTGTTTAACATTTAGGTCATTTAGGTCATCCTCTAGTTTTTTCTAATCCAATTAGGGTTTTTTTACCAATCTTGTGCATCCAATAAGTGCTTTTGTTTCATAAGTTTAACATTTCAGTCATTTTCGCCCTTCCTAGGCTTATACTAATCCTTTTAAGGTTTTTACCGAATCTTGTGCATCCAATAAGTGCGTTTGTGTCTTTGGATTAGCATTTAGGTTATTTTTGCATCCTTCGGCTTATTCTAATCCACTTAGGGTTTTTAACCAATCTTAAGCATCCAATAAGTGCGTTTGTGTCATTGGTTTAACATTAAGGTCACTTTCGTCCTCCTTAGGCTTATTCTAATCCAATTAGGGTTTTTAACCAATCTTGTGCCTTTATTAAGTGCGTTTGTTTTATTGGATTAATGTTTAGGTCATCTTCGTCATCCTTCGGCTTATTCTAATCCAATTAGGGTTTTTATCCAATCTTGTGCATCCAATAAGTGTGTTTGCGCCATTGGAATGACATTTAGGTGTATTTCGTCTTCCTTCGGGTTATTCTAAACCAATTAGGGTTTTTAACCAATCTTGTGCACCCAATAAGTGTGTTTGTTTCATCGGAATAACATTTAGGCCAATTTCGTCTTCCTTCGGGTTATTCTAATACAATGAGGGTTTTTAACCAATCTTAAACATCCAATAAGTGCGTTTGTGTCATTGATTTAAAATTGAGGTCATTTTTGTTCACCCAAGGCTTATTCTAATCCAACTAGGGTTTTTTACCATTCTTGTGCATCCAATAAGTGTGTTTATTTCATTGGTTTATCATTTAGGTCATTTTCGTCCTCCCTAGAGATATACTAATCGTATTAGGGTTTTTAACCAATCTTGTGCTTCCAAAAAGTGCGTTTGTGTCATTGGATCAATATTTTGGTTATTTTCGTCATCCTTCGACTTATTCTAATCCAATTAGGATTTGTAACCACTCTTGTGCATCCAATAAGTGTGTTTGTGTCATAGGAATAACATTTAGGTCATTTTCGTCTTCCTTCGGGTTATACTAATACAATTAGGGTTTTTAACCAATCTTAAGCATCCAATAAGTGCGTTTGTGTCAATGGTTTAACATTGAGGTCATTTTCGTCCTCCTTAGGCTTATTCTAATCCATTTAAAGTTTTTACCCAATCTTGTGCATCCAATAAGTGCGTTTGTGTCTTTGGATTAGCATTTAGGTTATTTTTGCATCCTTCGGCTTATTCTAATCCAATTAGGGTTTTTAACCAATCTTAAGCATCCAATAAGTGCGTTTGTGTCATTGGTTTAACATTAAGGTCATTTTCATCCTCCATAGGCTTATTCTAATCCAATTAGGGTTATTAACCAATCTTGTGCCTTTATTAAGTGCGTTTGTTTTATGGGATTAATGTTTAGGTCATCTTCGTCATCCTTCGGCTTATTCTAATCCAATTAGGGTTTTTATCCAATCTTGTGCATCTAATAAGTGTGTTTGTGCCATTGGAATGACATTTAGGTCTATTTCGTCTTCCTTCAGGTTATTCTAAACCAATTAGGGTTTTTAACCAATCTTGTGCACCCAATAAGTGTGTTTGTTTCATCGGAATAACATTTAGGTCAATTTCGTCTTCCTTCGGGTTATTCTAATACAATGAGGGTTTTTAACCAATCTTAAACATCCAATAAGTGCGTTTGTGTCATTGATTTAAAATTGAGGTCATTTTTGTTCACCCAAGGCTTATTCTAATCCAATTAGGGTTTTTTACCATTCTTGTGCATCCAATAAGTGTGTTTATTTCATTGGTTTATCATTTAGGTCAGTTTCGTCCTCCCTAGGCTTATACTAATCGTATTAGGGTTTTTAACCAATCTTGTGCTTCCAAAAAGTGCGTTTGTGTCATGGGATCAACATTTTGGTTATTTTCGTCATCCTTCGACTTATTCTAATCCAATTAGGATTTGTAACCAATCTTGTGCATCCAATAAGTGTGTTTGTGTCATTGGAATAACATTTAGGTCATTTTCGTCTTCCTTCGGGTTATTCTAATACAATTAGGGTTTTTAACCAATCTTAAGCATCCAATAAGTGCGTTTGTGTCAATGGTTTAACATTGAGGTCATTTTCGTCCTCCTTAGGCTTATTCTAATCCATTTAAAGTTTTTACCCAATCTTGTGCATCCAATAAGTGCGTTTGTGTCTTTGGATTAGCATTTAGGTTATTTTTGCATCCTTCGGCTTATTCCAATCCAATTAGGGTTTTTAACCAATCTTAAGCATCCAATAAGTGCGTTTGTGTCATTGGTTTAACATTAAGGTCATTTTCGTCCTCCTTAGGCTTATTCTAATCCAATTTGGGTTTTTAACCAATCTTGGGCCTTTATTAAGTGCGTTTGTTTTATTGGATTAATGTTTAGGTCATCTTCGTCATCCTTCGGCTTATTCTAATCCAATTAGGGTTTTTATCCAATCTTGTGCATCCAATAAGTGTGTTTGTGCCATTGGAATGACATTTAGGTCTATTTCATCTTCCTTTGGGTTATTCTAAACCAATTAGGGTTTTTAACCAATCTTGTGCACCCAATAAGTGTGTTTGTTTCATCGGAATAACATTTAGGTCAACTTCGTCTTCCTTCGGGTTATTCTAATACAATGAGGGTTATTAACCAATCTTAAACATCCAATAAGTGCATTTTTGTCATTGATTTAAAATTGAGGTCATTTTTGTTCACCCAAGGCTTATTCTAATCCAATTAGGGTTTTTTACCATTCTTGTGCATCCAATAAGTGTGTTTATTTCATTGGTTTATCATTTAGGTCATTTTCGTCCTCCATTGGCATATACTAATCGTATTAGGGTTTTTAACCAATCTTGTGCTTCCAAAAAGTGCGTTTGTGTCATTGGATCAACATTTTGGTTATTTACGTCATCCTTCGACTTATTCTAATCCAATTAGGATTTGTAACCAATCTTGTGCATCCAATAAGTGTGTTTGTGTCATTGGAATAACATTTAGGTCATTTTCGTCTTCCTTCGGGTTATTCTAATACAATTAGGGTTTTTAACAAATCTTAAGCATCCAATAAGTGCGTTTGTGTCAATGGTTTAACATTGAGGTCATTTTCGTCCTCCTTAGCCTTATTCTAATCCATTTAAAGTTTTTACCCAATCTTGTGCATCCAATAAGTGTGTTTGTGTCTTTGGATTAGCATTTAGGTTATTTTTGCATCCTTCGGCTTATTCTCATCCAATTAGGGTTTTTAACCAATCTTAAGCATCCAATAAGTGCGTTTGTGTCATTGGTTTAACATTAAGGTCTTTTTCGTCCTCCATAGGCTTATTCAAATCCAATTAGGGTTTTTAACCAATCTTGTGCCTTTATTAAGTGCGTTTGTTTTATGGGATTAATGTTTAGGTCATCTTCGTCATCCTTCGGCTTATTCTAATCCAATTAGGGTTTTTATCCAATCTTGTGCATCTAATAAGTGTGTTGGTTTCATCGGAATAACATTTAGGTCAATTTTGTCTTCCTTCGGGTTATTCTAATACAATGAGGGTTTTTAACCAATCTTAAGCATCCAATAAGTGCGTTTGTGTCATTGATTTAACATTGAGGTCATATTTGTTCACCCAAGGCTTATTCTAATCCAATTAGGGTTTTTTACCATTCTTGTGCATCCAATAAGTGTGTTTATATCATTGGTTTATCATTTAGGTCATTTTCGTCCTCCCTAGGCTTATACTAATCGTATTAGGGTTTTTAACCAATCTTGTGCTTCCAAAAAGTGCGTTTGTGTCATTGGATCAACATTTTGGTTATTTTCGTCATCCTTCGACTTATTCTAATCCATTTAAAGTTTTTACCCAATCTTGTGCATCCAATAAGTGCGTTTGTGTCTTTGGATTAGCATTTAGGTTATTTTTGCATCCTTCGGCTTATTCTAATCCAATTAGGGTTTTTAACCAATCTTAAGCATCCAATAAGTGCGTTTGTGTCATTGGTTTAACATTAAGGTCATTTTCATCCTCCATAGGCTTATTCTAATCCAATTAGGGTTATTAACCAATCTTGTGCCTTTATTAAGTGCGTTTGTTTTATGGGATTAATGTTTAGGTCATCTTCGTCATCCTTCGGCTTATTCTAATCCAATTAGGGTTTTTATCCAATCTTGTGCATCTAATAAGTGTGTTTGTGCCATTGGAATGACATTTAGGTCTATTTCGTCTTCCTTGAGGTTATTCTAAACCAATTAGGGTTTTTAACCAATCTTGTGCACACAATAAGTGTGTTTGTTTCATCGGAATAACATTTAGGTCAATTTCGTCTTCCTTCGGGTTATTCTAATACAATGAGGGTTTTTAACCAATCTTAAACATCCAATAAGTGCGTTTGTGTCATTGATTTAAAATTGAGGTCATTTTTGTTCACCCAAGGCTTATTCTAATCCAATTAGGGTTTTTTACCATTCTTGTGCATCCAATAAGTGTGTTTATTTCATTGGTTTATCATTTAGGTCAGTTTCGTCCTCCCTAGGCTTATACTAATCGTATTAGGGTTTTTAACCAATCTTGTGCTTCCAAAAAGTGCGTTTGTGTCATGGGATCAACATTTTGGTTATTTTCGTCATCCTTCGACTTATTCTAATCCAATTAGGATTTGTAACCAATCTTGTGCATCCAATAAGTGTGTTTGTGTCATTGGAATAACATTTAGGTCATTTTCGTCTTCCTTCGGGTTATTCTAATACAATTAGGGTTTTTAACCAATCTTAAGCATCCAATAAGTGCGTTTGTGTCAATGGTTTAACATTGAGGTCATTTTCGTCCTCCTTAGGCTTATTCTAATCCATTTAAAGTTTTTACCCAATCTTGTGCATCCAATAAGTGCGTTTGTGTCTTTGGATTAGCATTTAGGTTATTTTTGCATCCTTCGGCTTATTCCAATCCAATTAGGGTTTTTAACCAATCTTAAGCATCCAATAAGTGCGTTTGTGTCATTGGTTTAACATTAAGGTCATTTTCGTCCTCCTTAGGCTTATTCTAATCCAATTTGGGTTTTTAACCAATCTTGGGCCTTTATTAAGTGCGTTTGTTTTATTGGATTAATGTTTAGGTCATCTTCGTCATCCTTCGGCTTATTCTAATCCAATTAGGGTTTTTATCCAATCTTGTGCATCCAATAAGTGTGTTTGTGCCATTGGAATGACATTTAGGTCTATTTCATCTTCCTTTGGGTTATTCTAAACCAATTAGGGTTTTTAACCAATCTTGTGCACCCAATAAGTGTGTTTGTTTCATCGGAATAACATTTAGGTCAACTTCGTCTTCCTTCGGGTTATTCTAATACAATGAGGGTTATTAACCAATCTTAAACATCCAATAAGTGCATTTTTGTCATTGATTTAAAATTGAGGTCATTTTTGTTCACCCAAGGCTTATTCTAATCCAATTAGGGTTTTTTACCATTCTTGTGCATCCAATAAGTGTGTTTATTTCATTGGTTTATCATTTAGGTCATTTTCGTCCTCCATTGGCATATACTAATCGTATTAGGGTTTTTAACCAATCTTGTGCTTCCAAAAAGTGCGTTTGTGTCATTGGATCAACATTTTGGTTATTTACGTCATCCTTCGACTTATTCTAATCCAATTAGGATTTGTAACCAATCTTGTGCATCCAATAAGTGTGTTTGTGTCATTGGAATAACATTTAGGTCATTTTCGTCTTCCTTCGGGTTATTCTAATACAATTAGGGTTTTTAACAAATCTTAAGCATCCAATAAGTGCGTTTGTGTCAATGGTTTAACATTGAGGTCATTTTCGTCCTCCTTAGCCTTATTCTAATCCATTTAAAGTTTTTACCCAATCTTGTGCATCCAATAAGTGTGTTTGTGTCTTTGGATTAGCATTTAGGTTATTTTTGCATCCTTCGGCTTATTCTCATCCAATTAGGGTTTTTAACCAATCTTAAGCATCCAATAAGTGCGTTTGTGTCATTGGTTTAACATTAAGGTCTTTTTCGTCCTCCATAGGCTTATTCAAATCCAATTAGGGTTTTTAACCAATCTTGTGCCTTTATTAAGTGCGTTTGTTTTATGGGATTAATGTTTAGGTCATCTTCGTCATCCTTCGGCTTATTCTAATCCAATTAGGGTTTTTATCCAATCTTGTGCATCTAATAAGTGTGTTGGTTTCATCGGAATAACATTTAGGTCAATTTTGTCTTCCTTCGGGTTATTCTAATACAATGAGGGTTTTTAACCAATCTTAAGCATCCAATAAGTGCGTTTGTGTCATTGATTTAACATTGAGGTCATATTTGTTCACCCAAGGCTTATTCTAATCCAATTAGGGTTTTTTACCATTCTTGTGCATCCAATAAGTGTGTTTATATCATTGGTTTATCATTTAGGTCATTTTCGTCCTCCCTAGGCTTATACTAATCGTATTAGGGTTTTTAACCAATCTTGTGCTTCCAAAAAGTGCGTTTGTGTCATTGGATCAACATTTTGGTTATTTTCGTCATCCTTCGACTTATTCTAATCCATTTAAAGTTTTTACCCAATCTTGTGCATCCAATAAGTGCGTTTGTGTCTTTGGATTAGCATTTAGGTTATTTTTGCATCCTTCGGCTTATTCTAATCCAATTAGGGTTTTTAACCAATCTTAAGCATCCAATAAGTGCGTTTGTGTCATTGGTTTAACATTAAGGTCATTTTCATCCTCCATAGGCTTATTCTAATCCAATTAGGGTTATTAACCAATCTTGTGCCTTTATTAAGTGCGTTTGTTTTATGGGATTAATGTTTAGGTCATCTTCGTCATCCTTCGGCTTATTCTAATCCAATTAGGGTTTTTATCCAATCTTGTGCATCTAATAAGTGTGTTTGTGCCATTGGAATGACATTTAGGTCTATTTCGTCTTCCTTCAGGTTATTCTAAACCAATTAGGGTTTTTAACCAATCTTGTGCACCCAATAAGTGTGTTTGTTTCATCGGAATAACATTTAGGTCAATTTCGTCTTCCTTCGGGTTATTCTAATACAATGAGGGTTTTTAACCAATCTTAAACATCCAATAAGTGCGTTTGTGTCATTGATTTAAAATTGAGGTCATTTTTGTTCACCCAAGGCTTATTCTAATCCAATTAGGGTTTTTTACCATTCTTGTGCATCCAATAAGTGTGTTTATTTCATTGGTTTATCATTTAGGTCAGTTTCGTCCTCCCTAGGCTTATACTAATCGTATTAGGGTTTTTAACCAATCTTGTGCTTCCAAAAAGTGCGTTTGTGTCATGGGATCAACATTTTGGTTATTTTCGTCATCCTTCGACTTATTCTAATCCAATTAGGATTTGTAACCAATCTTGTGCATCCAATAAGTGTGTTTGTGTCATTGGAATAACATTTAGGTCATTTTCGTCTTCCTTCGGGTTATTCTAATACAATTAGGGTTTTTAACCAATCTTAAGCATCCAATAAGTGCGTTTGTGTCAATGGTTTAACATTGAGGTCATTTTCGTCCTCCTTAGGCTTATTCTAATCCATTTAAAGTTTTTACCCAATCTTGTGCATCCAATAAGTGCGTTTGTGTCTTTGGATTAGCATTTAGGTTATTTTTGCATCCTTCGGCTTATTCCAATCCAATTAGGGTTTTTAACCAATCTTAAGCATCCAATAAGTGCGTTTGTGTCATTGGTTTAACATTAAGGTCATTTTCGTCCTCCTTAGGCTTATTCTAATCCAATTAGGGTTTTTAACCAATCTTGGGCCTTTATTAAGTGCGTTTGTTTTATTGGATTAATGTTTAGGTCATCTTCGTCATCCTTCGGCTTATTCTAATCCAATTAGGGGTTTTATCCAATCTTGTGCATCTAATAAGTGTGTTTGTGCCATTGGAATGACATTTAGGTCTATTTCGTCTTCCTTCAGGTTATTCTAAACCAATTAGGGTTTTTAACCAATCTTGTGCACCCAGTAAGTGTGTTTGTTTCATCGGAATAACATTTAGGTCAACTTCGTCTTCCTTCGGGTTATTCTAATACAATGAGGGTTATTAACCAATCTTAAACATCCAATAAGTGCATTTTTGTCATTGATTTAAAATTGAGGTCATTTTTGTTCACCCAAGGCTTATTCTAATCCAATTAGGGTTTTTTACCATTCTTGTGCATCCAATAAGTGTGTTTATTTCATTGGTTTATCATTTAGGTCAGTTTCGTCCTCCCTAGGCTTATACTAATCGTATTAGGGTTTTTAACCAATCTTGTGCTTCCAAAAAGTGCGTTTGTGTCATTGGATCAACATTTTGGTTATTTTCGTCATCCTTCGACTTATTCTAATCCAATTAGGATTTGTAACCACTCTTGTGCATCCAATAAGTGTGTTTGTGTCATTGGAATAACATTTAGGTCATTTTCGTCTTCCTTCGGGTTATACTAATACAATTAGGGTTTTTAACCAATCTTAAGCATCCAATAAGTGCGTTTGTGTCAATGGTTTAACATTGAGGTCATTTTCGTCCTCCTTAGGCTTATTCTAATCCATTTAAAGTTTTTACCCAATCTTGTGCATCCAATAAGTGCGTTTGTGTCTTTGGATTAGCATTTAGGTTATTTTTGCATCCTTCGGCTTATTCTAATCCAATTAGGGTTTTTAACCAATCTTAAGCATCCAATAAGTGCGTTTGTGTCATTGGTTTAACATTAAGGTCATTTTCGTCCTCCTTAGGCTTATTCTAATCCAATTAGGGTTTTTAACCAATCTTGGGCCTTTATTAAGTGCGTTTGTTTTATTGGATTAATGTTTAGGTCATCTTCGTCATCTATCGGCTTATTCTAATCCAATTAGGGTTTTTATCCAATCTTGTGCATCCAATAAGTGTGTTTGTGCCATTGGAATGACATTTAGGTCTATTTCGTCTTTCTTTGGGTTATTCTAAACCAATTAGGGTTTTTAACCAATCTTGTGCACCCAATAAGTGTGTTTGTTTCATCGGAATAACATTTAGGTCAACTTCGTCTTCCTTCGGGTTATTCTAATACAATGAGGGTTATTAACCAATCTTAAACATCCAATAAGTGCATTTTTGTCATTGATTTAAAATTGAGGTCATTTTTGTTCACCCAAGGCTTATTCTAATCCAATTAGGGTTTTTTACCATTCTTGTGCATCCAATAAGTGTGTTTATTTCATTGGTTTATCATTTAGGTCATTTTCGTCCTCCATTGGCATATACTAATCGTATTAGGGTTTTTAACCAATCTTGTGCTTCCAAAAAGTGC
>JBBPBP010009777.1:24465769-24561742 GCA_037974735.1 Cicer chorassanicum
TCGGCTTATTCTAATCCAATTAGGGTTTTTATCCAATCTTGTGCATCCAATAAGTGTGTTTGTGCCATTGGAATGACATTTAGGTCTATTTCGTCTTTCTTTGGGTTATTCTAAACCAATTAGGGTTTTTAACCAATCTTGTGCACCCAATAAGTGTGTTTGTTTCATCGGAATAACATTTAGGTCAACTTCGTCTTCCTTCGGGTTATTCTAATACAATGAGGGTTATTAACCAATCTTAAACATCCAATAAGTGCATTTTTGTCATTGATTTAAAATTGAGGTCATTTTTGTTCACCCAAGGCTTATTCTAATCCAATTAGGGTTTTTTACCATTCTTGTGCATCCAATAAGTGTGTTTATTTCATTGGTTTATCATTTAGGTCATTTTCGTCCTCCCTTGGCATATACTAATCGTATTAGGGTTTTTAACCAATCTTGTGCTTCCAAAAAGTGCGTTTGTGTCATTGGATCAACATTTTGGTTATTTTCGTCATCCTTCGACTTATTCTAATCCAATTAGGATTTGTAACCACTCTTGTGCATCCAATAAGTGTGTTTGTGTCATTGGAATAACATTTAGGTCATTTTCGTCTTCCTTCGGGTTATACTAATACAATTAGGGTTTTTAACCAATCTTAAGCATCCAATAAGTGCGTTTGTGTCAATGGTTTAACATTGAGGTCATTTTCGTCCTCCTTAGGCTTATTCTAATCCATTTAAAGTTTTTACCCAATATTGTGCATCCAATAAGTGCGTTTGTGTCTTTGGATTAGCATTTAGGTTATTTTTGCATCCTTCGGCTTATTCTAATCCAATTAGGGTTTTTAACCAATCTTAAGCATCCAATAAGTGCGTTTGTGTCATTGGTTTAACATTAAGGTCATTTTCATCCTCCATAGGCTTATTCTAATCCAATTAGGGTTATTAACCAATCTTGTGCCTTTATTAAGTGCGTTTGTTTTATGGGATTAATGTTTAGGTCATCTTCGTCATCCTTCGGCTTATTCTAATCCAATTAGGGTTTTTATCCAATCTTGTGCATCTAATAAGTGTGTTTGTGCCATTGGAATGACATTTAGGTCTATTTCGTCTTCCTTCAGGTTATTCTAAACCAATTAGGGTTTTTAACCAATCTTGTGCACCCAATAAGTGTGTTTGTTTCATCGGAATAACATTTAGGTCAATTTCGTCTTCCTTCGGGTTATTCTAATACAATGAGGGTTTTTAACCAATCTTAAACATCCAATAAGTGCGTTTGTGTCATTGATTTAAAATTGAGGTCATTTTTGTTCACCCAAGGCTTATTCTAATCCAATTAGGGTTTTTTACCATTCTTGTGCATCCAATAAGTGTGTTTATTTCATTGGTTTATCATTTAGGTCAGTTTCGTCCTCCCTAGGCTTATACTAATCGTATTAGGGTTTTTAACCAATCTTGTGCTTCCAAAAAGTGCGTTTGTGTCATGGGATCAACATTTTGGTTATTTTCGTCATCCTTCGACTTATTCTAATCCAATTAGGATTTGTAACCAATCTTGTGCATCCAATAAGTGTGTTTGTGTCATTGGAATAACATTTAGGTCATTTTCGTCTTCCTTCGGGTTATTCTAATACAATTAGGGTTTTTAACAAATCTTAAGCATCCAATAAGTGCGTTTGTGTCAATGGTTTAACATTGAGGTCATTTTCGTCCTCCTTAGGCTTATTCTAATCCATTTAAAGTTTTTACCCAATCTTGTGCATCCAATAAGTGCGTTTGTGTCTTTGGATTAGCATTTTGGTTATTTTTGCATCCTTCGGCTTATTCCAATCCAATTAGGGTTTTTAACCAATCTTAAGCATCCAATAAGTGCGTTTGTGTCATTGGTTTAACATTAAGGTCATTTTCGTCCTCCTTAGGCTTATTCTAATCCAATTAGGGTTTTTAACCAATCTTGGGCCTTTATTAAGTGCGTTTGTTTTATTGGATTAATGTTTAGGTCATCTTCGTCATCCTTCGGCTTATTCTAATCCAATTAGGGTTTTTATCCAATCTTGTGCATCCAATAAGTGTGTTTGTGCCATTGGAATGACATTTAGGTCTATTTCATCTTCCTTTGGGTTATTCTAAACCAATTAGGGTTTTTAACCAATCTTGTGCACCAAATAAGTGTGTTTGTTTCATCGGAATAACATTTAGGTCAACTTCGTCTTCCTTCGGGTTATTCTAATACAATGAGGGTTATTAACCAATCTTAAACATCAAATAAGTGCATTTTTGTCATTGATTTAAAATTGAGGTCATTTTTGTTCACCCAAGGCTTATTCTAATCCAATTAGGGTTTTTTACCATTCTTGTGCATCCAATAAGTGTGTTTATTTCATTGGTTTATCATTTAGGTCATTTTCGTCCTCCATTGGCATATACTAATCGTATTAGGGTTTTTAACCAATCTTGTGCTTCCAAAAAGTGCGTTTGTGTCATTGGATCAACATTTTGGTTATTTTCGTCATCCTTCGACTTATTCTAATCCAATTAGGATTTGTAACCAATCTTGTGCATCCAATAAGTGTGTTTGTGTCATTGGAATAACATTTAGGTCATTTTCGTCTTCCTTCGGGTTATTCTAATACAATTAGGGTTTTTAACAAATCTTAAGCATCCAATAAGTGCGTTTGTGTCAATGGTTTAACATTGAGGTCATTTTCGTCCTCCTTAGGCTTATTCTAATCCATTTAAAGTTTTTACCCAATCTTGTGCATCGAATAAGTGCGTTTGTGTCTTTGGATTAGCATTTAGGTTATTTTTGCATCCTTCGGCTTATTCTAATCCAATTAGGGTTTTTAACCAATCTTAAGCATCCAATAAGTGCGTTTGTGTCATTGGTTTAACATTAAGGTCATTTTCGTCCTCCATAGGCTTATTCTAATCCAATTAGGGTTTTTAACCAATCTTGTGCCTTTATTAAGTGCGTTTGTTTTATGGGATTAATGTTTAGGTCATCTTCGTCATCCTTTGGCTTATTCTAATCCAATTAGGGTTTTTATCCATTCTTGTGCATCTAATAAGTGTGTCTGTGCCATTGGAATGACATTTAGGTCTATTTCGTCTTCCTTCAGGTTATTCTAAACCAATTAGGGTTTTTAACCAATCTTGTGCACCCAATAAGTGTGTTTGTTTCATCGGAATAACATTTAGGTCAATTTCGTCTTCCTTCGGGTTATTCTAATACAATGAGGGTTTTTAACCAATCTTAAACATCCAATAAGTGCGTTTGTGTCATTGATTTAAAATTGAGGTCATTTTTGTTCACCCAAGGCTTATTCTAATCCAATTAGGGTTTTTTACCATTCTTGTGCATCCAATAAGTGTGTTTATTTCATTGGTTTATCATTTAGGTCAGTTTCGTCCTCCCTAGGCTTATACTAATCGTATTAGGGTTTTTAACCAATCTTGTGCTTCCAAAATGTGCGTTTGTGTCATTGGATCAACATTTTGGTTATTTTCGTCATCCTTCGACTTATTCTAATCCAATTAGGATTTGTAACCACTCTTGTGCATCCAATAAGTGTGTTTGTGTCATTGGAATAACATTTAGGTCATTTTCGTCTTCCTTCGGGTTATACTAATACAATTAGGGTTTTTAACCAATCTTAAGCATCCAATAAGTGCGTTTGTGTCAATGGTTTAACATTGAGGTCATTTTCGTCCTCCTTAGGCTTATTCTAATCCATTTAAAGTTTTTACCCAATCTTGTGCATCCAATAAGTGCGTTTGTGTCTTTGGATTAGCATTTAGGTTATTTTTGCATCCTTCAGCTTATTCTAATCCAATTAGGGTTTTTAACCAATCTTAAGCATCCAATAAGTGCGTTTGTGTCATTGGTTTAACATTAAGGTAATTTTCGTCCTCCTTAGGCTTATTCTAATCCAATTAGGGTTTTTAACCAATCTTGGGCCTTTATTAAGTGCGTTTGTTTTATTGGATTAATGTTTAGGTCATCTTCGTCATCCTTCGGCTTATTCTAATCCAATTAGGGTTTTTATCCAATCTTGTGCATCCAATAAGTGTGTTTGTGCCATTGGAATGACATTTAGGTCTATTTCGTCTTTCTTTGGGTTATTCTAAACCAATTAGGGTTTTTAACCAATCTTGTGCACCCAATAAGTGTGTTTGTTTCATCGGAATAACATTTAGGTCAACTTCGTCTTCCTTCGGGTTATTCTAATACAATGAGGGTTATTAACCAATCTTAAACATCCAATAAGTGCATTTTTGTCATTGATTTAAAATTGAGGTCATTTTTGTTCACCCAAGGCTTATTCTAATCCAATTAGGGTTTTTTACCATTCTTGTGCATCCAATAAGTGTGTTTATTTCATTGGTTTATCATTTAGGTCATTTTCGTCCTCCCTTGGCATATACTAATCGTATTAGGGTTTTTAACCAATCTTGTGCTTCCAAAAAGTGCGTTTGTGTCATTGGATCAACATTTTGGTTATTTTCGTCATCCTTCGACTTATTCTAATCCAATTAGGATTTGTAACCACTCTTGTGCATCCAATAAGTGTGTTTGTGTCATTGGAATAACATTTAGGTCATTTTCGTCTTCCTTCGGGTTATACTAATACAATTAGGGTTTTTAACCAATCTTAAGCATCCAATAAGTGCGTTTGTGTCAATGGTTTAACATTGAGGTCATTTTCGTCCTCCTTAGGCTTATTCTAATCCATTTAAAGTTTTTACCCAATCTTGTGCATCCAATAAGTGCGTTTGTGTCTTTGGATTAGCATTTAGGTTATTTTTGCATCCTTCGGCTTATTCTAATCCAATTAGGGTTTTTAACCAATCTTAAGCATCCAATAAGTGCGTTTGTGTCATTGGTTTAACATTAAGGTCATTTTCATCCTCCATAGGCTTATTCTAATCCAATTAGGGTTATTAACCAATCTTGTGCCTTTATTAAGTGCGTTTGTTTTATGGGATTAATGTTTAGGTCATCTTCGTCATCCTTCGGCTTATTCTAATCCAATTAGGGTTTTTATCCAATCTTGTGCATCTAATAAGTGTGTTTGTGCCATTGGAATGACATTTAGGTCTATTTCGTCTTCCTTCAGGTTATTCTAAACCAATTAGGGTTTTTAACCAATCTTGTGCACCCAATAAGTGTGTTTGTTTCATCGGAATAACATTTAGGTCAATTTCGTCTTCCTTCGGGTTATTCTAATACAATGAGGGTTTTTAACCAATCTTAAACATCCAATAAGTGCGTTTGTGTCATTGATTTAAAATTGAGGTCATTTTTGTTCACCCAAGGCTTATTCTAATCCAATTAGGGTTTTTTACCATTCTTGTGCATCCAATAAGTGTGTTTATTTCATTGGTTTATCATTTAGGTCAGTTTCGTCCTCCCTAGGCTTATACTAATCGTATTAGGGTTTTTAACCAATCTTGTGCTTCCAAAAAGTGCGTTTGTGTCATGGGATCAACATTTTGGTTATTTTCGTCATCCTTCGACTTATTCTAATCCAATTAGGATTTGTAACCAATCTTGTGCATCCAATAAGTGTGTTTGTGTCATTGGAATAACATTTAGGTCATTTTCGTCTTCCTTCGGGTTATTCTAATACAATTAGGGTTTTTAACCAATCTTAAGCATCCAATAAGTGCGTTTGTGTCAATGGTTTAACATTGAGGTCATTTTCGTCCTCCTTAGGCTTATTCTAATCCATTTAAAGTTTTTACCCAATCTTGTGCATCCAATAAGTGCGTTTGTGTCTTTGGATTAGCATTTAGGTTATTTTTGCATCCTTCGGCTTATTCCAATCCAATTAGGGTTTTTAACCAATCTTAAGCATCCAATAAGTGCGTTTGTGTCATTGGTTTAACATTAAGGTCATTTTCGTCCTCCTTAGGCTTATTCTAATCCAATTAGGGTTTTTAACCAATCTTGGGCCTTTATTAAGTGCGTTTGTTTTATTGGATTAATGTTTAGGTCATCTTCGTCATCCTTCGGCTTATTCTAATCCAATTAGGGTTTTTATCCAATCTTGTGCATCCAATAAGTGTGTTTGTGCCATCGGAATGACATTTAGGTCTATTTCATCTTCCTTTGGGTTATTCTAAACCAATTAGGGTTTTTAACCAATCTTGTGCACCCAATAAGTGTGTTTGTTTCATCGGAATAACATTTAGGTCAACTTCGTCTTCCTTCGGGTTATTCTAATACAATGAGGGTTATTAACCAATCTTAAACATCCAATAAGTGCATTTTTGTCATTGATTTAAAATTGAGGTCATTTTTGTTCACCCAAGGCTTATTCTAATCCAATTAGGGTTTTTTACCATTCTTGTGCATCCAATAAGTGTGTTTATTTCATTGGTTTATCATTTAGGTCATTTTCGTCCTCCATTGGCATATACTAATCGTATTAGGGTTTTTAACCAATCTTGTGCTTCCAAAAAGTGCGTTTGTGTCATTGGATCAACATTTTGGTTATTTTCGTCATCCTTCGACTTATTCTAATCCAATTAGGATTTGTAACCAATCTTGTGCATCCAATAAGTGTGTTTGTGTCATTGGAATAACATTTAGGTCATTTTCGTCTTCCTTCGGGTTATTCTAATACAATTAGGGTTTTTAACAAATCTTAAGCATCCAATAAGTGCGTTTGTGTCAATGGTTTAACATTGAGGTCATTTTCGTCCTCCTTAGCCTTATTCTAATCCATTTAAAGTTTTTACCCAATCTTGTGCATCCAATAAGTGTGTTTGTGTCTTTGGATTAGCATTTAGGTTATTTTTGCATCCTTCGGCTTATTCTCATCCAATTAGGGTTTTTAACCAATCTTAAGCATCCAATAAGTGCGTTTGTGTCATTGGTTTAACATTAAGGTCTTTTTCGTCCTCCATAGGCTTATTCAAATCCAATTAGGGTTTTTAACCAATCTTGTGCCTTTATTAAGTGCGTTTGTTTTATGGGATTAATGTTTAGGTCATCTTCGTCATCCTTCGGCTTATTCTAATCCAATTAGGGTTTTTATCCAATCTTGTGCATCTAATAAGTGTGTTGGTTTCATCGGAATAACATTTAGGTCAATTTTGTCTTCCTTCGGGTTATTCTAATACAATGAGGGTTTTTAACCAATCTTAAGCATCCAATAAGTGCGTTTGTGTCATTGATTTAACATTGAGGTCATATTTGTTCACCCAAGGCTTATTCTAATCCAATTAGGGTTTTTTACCATTCTTGTGCATCCAATAAGTGTGTTTATATCATTGGTTTATCATTTAGGTCATTTTCGTCCTCCCTAGGCTTATACTAATCGTATTAGGGTTTTTAACCAATCTTGTGCTTCCAAAAAGTGCGTTTGTGTCATTGGATCAACATTTTGGTTATTTTCGTCATCCTTCGACTTATTCTAATCCATTTAAAGTTTTTACCCAATCTTGTGCATCCAATAAGTGCGTTTGTGTCTTTGGATTAGCATTTAGGTTATTTTTGCATCCTTCGACTTATTCTAATCCAATTAGGGTTTTTAACCAATCTTAAGCATCCAATAAGTGCGTTTGTGTCATTGGTTTAACATTAAGGTCATTTTCATCCTCCATAGGCTTATTCTAATCCAATTAGGGTTATTAACCAATCTTGTGCCTTTATTAAGTGCGTTTGTTTTATGGGATTAATGTTTAGGTCATCTTCGTCATCCTTCGGCTTATTCTAATCCAATTAGGGGTTTTATCCAATCTTGTGCATCTAATAAGTGTGTTTGTGCCATTGGAATGACATTTAGGTCTATTTCGTCTTCCTTCAGGTTATTCTAAACCAATTAGGGTTTTTAACCAATCTTGTGCACCCAATAAGTGTGTTTGTTTCATCGGAATAACATTTAGGTCAATTTCGTCTTCCTTCGGGTTATTCTAATACAATGAGGGTTTTTAACCAATCTTAAACATCCAATAAGTGCGTTTGTGTCATTGATTTAAAATTGAGGTCATTTTTGTTCACCCAAGGCTTATTCTAATCCAATTAGGGTTTTTTACCATTCTTGTGCATCCAATAAGTGTGTTTATTTCATTGGTTTATCATTTAGGTCAGTTTCGTCCTCCCTAGGCTTATACTAATCGTATTAGGGTTTTTAACCAATCTTGTGCTTCCAAAATGTGCGTTTGTGTCATTGGATCAACATTTTGGTTATTTTCGTCATCCTTCGACTTATTCTAATCCAATTAGGATTTGTAACCACTCTTGTGCATCCAATAAGTGTGTTTGTGTCATTGGAATAACATTTAGGTCATTTTCGTCTTCCTTCGGGTTATACTAATACAATTAGGGTTTTTAACCAATCTTAAGCATCCAATAAGTGCGTTTGTGTCAATGGTTTAACATTGAGGTCATTTTCGTCCTCCTTAGGCTTATTCTAATCCATTTAAAGTTTTTACCCAATCTTGTGCATCCAATAAGTGCGTTTGTGTCTTTGGATTAGCATTTAGGTTATTTTTGCATCCTTCAGCTTATTCTAATCCAATTAGGGTTTTTAACCAATCTTAAGCATCCAATAAGTGCGTTTGTGTCATTGGTTTAACATTAAGGTCATTTTCGTCCTCCTTAGGCTTATTCTAATCCAATTAGGGTTTTTAACCAATCTTGGGCCTTTATTAAGTGCGTTTGTTTTATTGGATTAATGTTTAGGTCATCTTCGTCATCCTTCGGCTTATTCTAATCCAATTAGGGTTTTTATCCAATCTTGTGCATCCAATAAGTGTGTTTGTGCCATTGGAATGACATTTAGGTCTATTTCGTCTTCCTTTGGGTTATTCTAAACCAATTAGGGTTTTTAACCAATCTTGTGCACCCAATAAGTGTGTTTGTTTCATCGGAATAACATTTAGGTCAACTTCGTCTTCCTTCGGGTTATTCTAATACAATGAGGGTTATTAACCAATCTTAAACATCCAATAAGTGCATTTTTGTCATTGATTTAAAATTGAGGTCATTTTTGTTCACCCAAGGCTTATTCTAATCCAATTAGGGTTTTTTACCATTCTTGTGCATCCAATAAGTGTGTTTATTTCATTGGTTTATCATTTAGGTCATTTTCGTCCTCCATTGGCATATACTAATCGTATTAGGGTTTTTAACCAATCTTGTGCTTCCAAAAAGTGCTTTTGTGTCATTGGATCATCATTTTGGTTATTTTCGTCATCCTTCGACTTATTCTAATCCAATTAGGATTTGTAACCAATCTTGTGCATCCAATAAGTGTGTTTGTGTCATTGGAATAACATTTAGGTCATTTTCGTCTTCCTTCGGGTTATTCTAATACAATTAGGGTTTTTAACAAATCTTAAGCATCCAATAAGTGCGTTTGTGTCAATGGTTTAACATTGAGGTCATTTTCGTCCTCCTTAGCCTTATTCTAATCCATTTAAAGTTTTTACCCAATCTTGTGCATCCAATAAGTGTGTTTGTGTCTTTGGATTAGCATTTAGGTTATTTTTGCATCCTTCGGCTTATTCTCATCCAATTAGGGTTTTTAACCAATCTTAAGCATCCAATAAGTGCGTTTGTGTCATTGGTTTAACATTAAGGTCTTTTTCGTCCTCCATAGGCTTATTCTAATCCAATTAGGGTTTTTAACCAATCTTGTGCCTTTATTAAGTGCGTTTGTTTTATGGGATTAATGTTTAGGTCATCTTCGTCATCCTTCGGCTTATTCTAATCCAATTAGGGTTTTTATCCAATCTTGTGCATCTAATAAGTGTGTTGGTTTCATCAGAATAACATTTAGGTCAATTTTGTCTTCCTTCGGGTTATTCTAATACAATGAGGGTTTTTAACCAATCTTAAGCATCCAATAAGTGCGTTTGTGTCATTGATTTAACATTGAGGTCATATTTGTTCACCCAAGGCTTATTCTAATCCAATTAGGGTTTTTTACCATTCTTGTGCATCCAATAAGTGTGTTTATATCATTGGTTTATCATTTAGGTCATTTTCGTCCTCCCTAGGCTTATACTAATCGTATTAGGGTTTTTAACTAATCTTGTGCTTCCAAAAAGTGCGTTTGTGTCATTGTATCAACATTTTGGTTATTTTCGTCATCCTTCGACTTATTCTAATCCATTTAAAGTTTTTACCCAATCTTGTGCATCTAATAAGTGCGTTTGTGTTAATGGCTTAACATTTCAGTCATTTTCGTCTTCCCTAAGCTTATACTAATCCAATTAGGGTTTTGAACAAATCTTGTGCATCCAATAAGTGCGTTTGTGTGTTTGGTTTAACATTTAGGTCATTTACGTCATCCTTAGGTTTTTTCTAATCCAATTAGGGTTTTTTTACCATTATTGTGCATGCAATTACTGCGTTTGTGTAATTGGTTTAACATTTAGGTCATTTTCGTCCTCCTTAGGCTTATTCTAATCCAATTAGGGTTTTTAACCAATATTGTGCATCCATTTAGTGCGTTTGTGTCATTGAAATAACATTTAGGTCATTTTTGTCTTCCTTCGGGTTATACTAATCCAATTAGGATTTGTAACCAATCTTAAGCATCCAATAAGTGCGTTTGTGTCTTTGGTTCAACATTTAGGTCATTTTCGTCCATCGTAGGCTTATACTAATCCTTCTAAGGTTTTAACCCAATCTTGTGCATCCAATAAGTGCGTTTGTGTCATTGGAATAACATTTAGTTCATTTTCGTCTTCCTTCGGGTTATCCTAATCCAATTAGGGTTTTTAACCAATCTTAAGCATCCAATAAGTGCGTTTGTGTCATTGGTTTAACATTGGGGACATTTTCGTCCTCATTTGGCTTATTCTAATCCAATTAATGTTTTTAACCAATCTTGTGCATCCAATAAGTGCGTTTATGTCATTTGACTAACATTTAGGTCATTTTTACCATCCTTCGGATTATTCTAATCCAATTAGGGTTTTGAACCAATCTTGTGCATCCAATAAGTGCGTTTGTGTGTTTGGTTTAACATTTAGGTCATTTTTGTCATCCTTTGGTTTTTTCTAATCCAATTAGGGTTTTTTACCATTCTTGTGCATCCAATAAGTGCGTTTGTGTCATTGGTTTAACATTTAGGTCATTTAAATCCTCCTTAGGCTTACTCTAATCCAATTAGGGTTTTTAACCAATCTTGTGCATCTAATAAGTGCGTTTGTGTCATTGGTTTAACATTTAAGTAATTTTCGTCTTCTTTAGGCTTATTCTAATCCAATTAGGGTTTATAACCAATCTTGTTCATCCAATAAGTGCGTTTGTGTCATTGTTTTAACAATTAGCTCATTTTTGTCAACCCTAGGCTTATTCTAATCCAATTAGTGTTTCAAAGAAATCTTGTTCATCCAATAAGTACGTTTTTGTCATTGAATCAACATTTAGATTATTTTCGTCATCCTTCGGCTTATTCTAATCCAATTAGTGTTTTTGATCAATCTTGTGCATCCAATAACTGTGTTTGTGTCGTTGGAATAACATTTAGGTCATTTTTGTCTTCCTTTGGGTTATTCTAATCCAATTAGGGTCTTTAACCAATCTTAAGCATCCAATAAGTGCGTTTGTGTCATTGGACTAACATTTAGGTCATTTTTATCATCCTTCGGCTTATTCTAATCCAATTAGGGTTTTTAACCAATCTTGTGCATCCAATAAGTGCATTTCTGTCTTTGATTTAACATTTAGGTCATTTTCGTCATCCTTTGGTTTTTTCTAATCCAATTAGGGTTTTTTTTACCATTCTTGTGCATCCAATAAGTGCGTTTGTTTCATTGGTTTATCATTTAGGTCATTTTCGTCCTCCCTAGGCTTATACTAATTGTATTAGGGTTTTTAACCAATCTTGTGCTTCTAAAAAGTGCGTTTGTGTCATTGGATCATCATTTTGGTTATTTTCGTCGTGCTTAGGCTTATTCTAATGCAATTAGGGTTATTAACTAATCTTGTGCATCCAATAAGTGCGTTTGTGTCATTTGTTTAACATTTCGGTCATTTTCATCCATCGTAGGCTTATAGTAATCCTTTTAAGGGTTTAACCCAATCTTGTGCATCCAATAAGTGCGTTTGTGTCATTGGAATAACATTTAGGTCATTTTTGTCTTCCTTCGGGTTATTCTAATCCAATTAGGGTCTTTATCCAATTTTAAGCATCCAATAAGTGCGTTTGTGTAAATTGATTAACATTGACGTCATTTTCCTCCTCCCTAGGCTTATACTAATCGTATTAGAGTTTTTAACCAATCTTGTGCATCCAAAAAGTGCGTTTGTTTCATTGGATTAACATTTTGGTTATTTTCGTCATCCTTTGGCTTATTCTAATCCAATTAGTGATTTTAACCAATCTTGTGCATCCACTAAGTGCGTTTGTGTCATTGGTTTAACATTTAGGTTATTTTCGTCCTCCTTAGGCTTATTCTAATCCAATTAGGGTTTTTAACCAATCTTGTGCATCCAATAAGTGCATTTGTGTCTTTGGTTTAACATTTAGGTCATTTTCGTCATCCTTTCGTTTTTTCTAATCCAATTAGGGTTTTTTCCCATTCTTGTGCATCCAATTAGTGCGTTTGTTTCATTGGTTTATCATTTAGGTCATTTTCGTCCTCCCTAGGCTTATACGAATCGTATTAGGGTTTTTAACCAATCTTGTGCTTCCAAAAAGTGCGTTTGTGTCATTGGATCAACATTTTGGTTATTTTCGTCATCCTTCGACTTATTCTAATCCAATTAGGGTATTTAACCAATCATGTGCATCCAATAAGTGTGTTTGTGTCATTGGAATAACATTTAGGTCATTTTCGTCTTCCTTCGGGTTATTGTTATCCAATTAGGGTTTTTAACCAATCTTAAGCATCCAATAAGTGCGTTTGTGTCATTGGACTAACATTTAGGTCATTTTTATTATCCTTCGGCTTATTCTAATACAATTAGGGTTTTTAACCAATCTTGTGCAACCAATAAGTGCATTTGTGTCTCTGCTTTAACATTTACTTCATTTTCGTCATCCTTTGGTTTTTTCTAATCCAATTAGGGATTTGTTTTACCATTCTTGTGCATCTAATAAATGCGTTTGTTTAATTGGTTTTAACATTTAGGTCATTTTCGTCTTGCTTAGGCTTATTCTAATCCAATTAGGGTTATTAACTAATCTTGTGCATCCAATAAGTGCGTTTGGGTCTTTGATTTAACATTTAGGTCATTTTCGTCATCCTTTGGTTTTTTCTAATCCAATTAGGGTTTTTTTTACCATTCTTGTGCATCCAATAAGTGCGTTTGTTTCATTGGTTTATCATTTAGGTCATTTTTGTCCTCCCTAGGCTTATACTAATCGTATTAGGGTTTTTAACCAACCTTGTGCTTCCAAAAAGTGCGTTTGTGTTATTGGATTAACATTTTTGTTATTTTCGTCATCCTTCGGCTTATTCTAATCCAATTAGGGTTTTTATCCAATCTTGTTCATCCAATAAGTGTGTTTGTGTCATTGGAATAACATTTAGGTCATTTCCGTCTTCCTTCGGGTTATTCTAATCCAATTAGGGTTTTTAACCAATCTTAAGCATCCAATAAGTGCGTTTGTGTCATTGGACTAACATTTAGGTCATTTTTATCATCCTTCGGCTTATTCTAATCCAATTAGGGTTTTTAACCAATCTTGTGCAACCAATAAATGCATTTGTGTCTTTGCTTTAACATTTACATCATTTTCGTCATGCTTTGGTTTTTTCTAATCCAATTAGGGTTTTTTACCATTCTTGTGCATCTAATAAATGCGTTTGTTTCATTGGTTTAACATTTATGTCATTTTCGTCGTGCTTAGGCTTATTCTAATGCAATTAGGGTTATTAACTAATCTTGTGCATCCAATAAGTGCGTTTGTGTCATTGGAATAACATTTAGGTCATTTTTGTCTTCCTTCGGGTTATTCTAATCCAATTAGGGTCTTTATCCAATCTTAAGCATCCAATAAGTGCGTTTGTGTAAATTGATTAACATTGACATCATTTTCGTCTTCCATAGGCTTATACTAATCGTATTAGAGTTTTTAACCAATCTTGTGCATCCAAAAAGTGCGTTTGTTTCATTGGATTAACATTTTGGTTATTTTCGTCATCCTTTGGCTTATTCTAATCCAATTAGTGTTTTTAATCAATCTTGTGCATCCACTAAGTGCGTTTGTGTCATTGGTTTAACATTTAGGTTATTTTCGTCCTCCATAGGCTTATTCTAAACCAATTAGGGTTTTTAACCAATCTTGTGCATCCAATAAGTGCATTTGTGTCTTTGGTTTAACATTTAGGTCATTTTCGTCATCCTTTCGTTTTTTCTAATCCAATTAGGGTTTTTTACCATTCTTGTGCATCCAATAAGTGCGTTTTGTTTCATTGGTTTATCATTTAGGTCATTTTCGTCCTCCCTAGGCTTATACTAATCGTATTAGGGTTTGTAACCAATCTTGTGCTTTCAAAAAGTGCGTTTGTGTCATTGGATCAACATTTTGGTTATTTTCGTCATCCTTCGACTTAATCAAATCCAATTAGGGTATTTAACCAATCATGTGCATCCAATAAGTGTGTTTGTGTCATTGGAATAACATTTAGGTCATTTTCGTCTTCCTTCGGGTTATTCTTATCCAATTAGGGTTTTTAACCAATCTTAAGCATCCAATAAGTGTGTTTGTGTCATTGGACTAACATTTAGGTCATTTTTATTATCCTTCGGCTTATTCTAATCCAATTAGGGTTTTTAACCAATCTTGTGCAACCAATAAGTGCATTTGTGTCTCTGCTTTAACATTTACGTCATTTTCGTCATCCTTTGGTTTTTTCTAATCCAATTAGGGTTTTTTTACCATTCTTGTGTATCTAATAAATGCGTTTGTTTCATTGGTTTAACATTTAGGTCATTTTCGTCTTGCTTAGGCTTATTCCAATCCAATTAGGGTTATTAACTAATCTTGTGCATCCAATAAGTGCGTTTGTGTCATTGGTTTAACATTTAGGTTATTTTCGTCCTCCTTAGGCTTATTCTAATCCAATTAGGGTTTTTAACCAATCTTGTGCATCCAATAAGTGCATTTGTGTCTTTGATTTAACATTTAGGTCATTTTCGTCCTCCCTAGGCTTATACTAATCGTATTAGGGTTTTTAACCAACCTTGTGCTTCCAAAAAGTGCGTTTGTGTCATTGGATTAACATTTTTGTTATTTTCGTGATTCTTTGGCTTATTCTAATCCAATTAGGGTTTTTATCCAATCTTGTGCAACCAATAAATGCATTTGTGTCTTTGCTTTAACATTTACGTCATTTTCGTCATCCTTTGGTTTTTTCTAATCCAATTAGGGTTTTTTACCATTCTTGTGCATCTAATAAATGCGTTTGTTTCATTGGTTTAACATTTAGGTCATTTTCGTCGTGCTTAGGCTTATTCTAATGCAATTAGGGTTATTAACTAATCTTGTACATCCAATAAGTGTGTTTGTGTCATTTGTTTAACATTTCGGTCATTTTCATCCATCGTAGGCTTATACTAAACCTTTTAAGGGTTTAACCCAATCTTGTGCATCCAATAAGTGCGTTTGTGTCATTGGCATAACATTTAGGTCATTTTTGTCTTCCTTCGGGTTATTCTAATCCAATTAGGGTCTTTATCCAATCTTAAGCATCCAATAAGTGCGTTTGTGTAAATTGATTAACATTGACGTCATTTTCGTCCTCCCTAGGCTTATACTAATCGTATTAGAGTTTTTAACCAATCTTGTGCATCCAAAAAGTGCGTTTGTTTCATTGGATTAACATTTTGGTTATTTTCGTCATCCTTTGGCTTATTCTAATCCAATTAGTGTTTTTAACCAATCTTGTGCATCCACTAAGTGTGTTTGTGTCATTGGTTTAACATTTAGGTTATTTTCGTCCTCCTTAGGCTTATTCTAATCCAATTAGGGTTTTTAACCAATCTTGTGCTTCCAAAAAGTGCGTTTGTGTCATTGGATCAACATTTTGGTTATTTTCGTCATCCTTCGACTTATTCTAATCCAATTAGGGGTTTTAACCAATCATGTGCATCCAATAAGTGTGTTTGTTTCATTGGAATAACATTTAGGTCATTTTCGTCTTCCTTCGGGTTATTCTTATCCAATTAGGGTGTTTAACCAATCTTAAGCATCCAATAAGTGCGTTTGTGTCATTGGACTAACATTTAGGTCATTTTTATCCTCCTTCGGCTTATTCTAATCCAATTAGGGTTTTTAACCAATCTTGTGCAACCAATAAGTGCATTTGTGTCTTTGCTTTAACATTTACGTCTTTTTCGTCATCCTTTGGTTTTTTCTAATCCAATTAGGGTTTTTTTACCATTCTTGTGCATCCAATAAGTGCGTTTGTTTCATTGGTTTATCATTTAGGTCATTTTCGTCCTCCCTAGGCTTATACTAATCGTATTAGGGTTTTTAACCAATCTTGTGCTTCCAAAAAGTGCGTTTGTGTCATTGGATTAACATTTTTGTTATTTTCGTCATCCTTCGGCTTATTCTAATCCAATTAGGGTTTTTATCCAATCTTGTGCATCCAATAAATGTGTTTGTGTCATTGGAATAACATTTAGGTCATTTTCGTCTTCCTTCGGGTTATTCTAATCCAATTAGGGTTTTTAACCAATCTAAAGCATCCAATAAGTGCATTTGTGTCATTGGATTAACATTTAGGTCATTTTTATCATCCTTCGGCTTATTCTAATCCAATTAGGGTTTTTAACCAATCTTGTGCATCCAATAAGTGCGTTTGTGTCTTTTGTTTAACATTTAGGTCATTTAGGTCATCCACTGGTTTTTTCTAATCCAATTAGGGTTTTTTAACAATCTTGTGCATCCAATAAGTGCTTTTGTTTCATTAGTTTAACATTTCAGTCATTTTCGTCCTTCCTAGGCTTATACTAATCCTTTTAAGGTTTTAACCCAATCTTGTGCATCCAATAAGTGCGTTTGTGTCATTGGAATAACATTTAGGTCATTTTTGTCTTCCTTCGGGTTATTCTAATCCAATTAGGGTCTTTATCCAATCTTAAGCATCCAATAAGTGCGTTTGTGTAAATTGATTAACATTGACGTCATTTTCGTCCTCCCTAGGCTTATACTAATCGTATTAGCGTTTTTAACCAATCTTGTGCATCCAAAAAGTGCGTTTGTGTCAATGGATTAACATTTTGGTTATTTTCGTCATCCTTTGGCTTATTCTAATCCAATTAGTCTTTTTAATCAATCTTGTGCATCCAATAAGTGTGATTGTGTCATTGGAATAACATTTAGGTCATTTTCTTCTTCCTTCGGGTTATCATAATCCAATTAGGGTTTTTAACCAATCTTAAGCATCCAATTAGTGCATTTGTGTCATTGGATTAACATTTAGGTCATTTTTATCATCCTTCGGCTTATTCTAATCCAATTAGGGTTTTTAACCAATCTTGTGCATCCAATAAGTGCGTTTGTGTCTTTTGTTTAACATTTAGGTCATTTAGGTCATCCACTGGTTTTTTCTAATCCAATTAGGGTTTTTTACCAATCTTGTGCATCCAATAAGTGCTTTTGTTTCATTAGTTTAACATTTCAGTCATTTTCGTCCTTCCTAGGCTTATACTAATCCTTTTAAGGTTTTAACCCAATCTTGTGCATCCAATAAGTGCGTTTGTGTCATTGGAATAACATTTAGGTCATTTTTGTCTTCCTTCGGGTTATTCTAATCCAATTAGGGTCTTTATCCAATCTTAAGCATCCAATAAGTGCGTTTGTGTAAATTGATTAACATTGACGTCATTTTCGTCCTCCCTAGGCTTATACTAATCGTATTAGCGTTTTTAACCAATCTTGTGCATCCAAAAAGTGCGTTTGTGTCAATGGATTAACATTTTGGTTATTTTCGTCATCCTTTGGCTTATTCTAATCCAATTAGTCTTTTTAATCAATCTTGTGCATCCAATAAGTGTGATTGTGTCATTGGAATAACATTTAGGTCATTTTCTTCTTCCTTCGGGTTATCATAATCCAATTAGGGTTTTTAACCAATCTTAAGCATCCAATTAGTGCATTTGTGTCATTGGATTAACATTTAGGTCATTTTTATCATCCTTCGGCTTATTCTAATCCAATTAGGGTTTTTAACCAATCTTGTGCATCCAATAAGTGCGTTTGTGTCTTTGGTTTAACATTTAGGTCATTTAGGTCATCCTCTGGTTTTTTCTAATCCAATTAGGGTTTTTTACCAATCTTGTGCATCCAATAAGTGCTGTTGTTTCATTAGTTTAACATTTCAGTCATTTTCGTCCTTCCTAGGCTTATACTAATCCTTTTAAGGTTTTTACCCAATCTTGTGCATCCAGTAAGTGCGTTTGTGTCTTCGGATTAGCATTTAGGTTATTTTTGCATCCTTCAGCTTATTCTAATCCAATTAGTGTTTTTAACCAATCTTAAGCATCCAATAAGTGCATTTGTGTCATTGGTTTAAGATTAAGGTCATTTTCGTCCTCCTTAGGCTTATTCTAATCTAATTAGGGTTTTTAACCAATCTTGTGCCTTTATTAAGTGCGTTTGTTTTATTGGATTAATGTTTAGGTCATCTTCGTCATCCTTCGGCTTATTCTAATCCAATTAGGGTTTTTATCCAATCTTGTGCATCCAATAAGTGTGTTTGTGTCATTGGAATGACATTTAGGTCATTTTCGTCTTCCTTCGGGTTTTTCTAAACCAATTAGGGTTTTTAACCAATCTTAAGCATCCAATAAGTGCACTTGTGTCATTGGACTAACGTTTAGGTCATTTTTATCATCCTTCGGCTTATTCTAATCCAATTAGGGTTTTTATCCAATCTTGTGCATCCAATAAGTGCGTTTGTGTCATTGGAATAACATATAGGTCAATTTCTTCTTCCTTCGGGTTATTCTAATACAATGAGGGTTTTTAACCAATCTTGTGCATCTAATAAGTGCGTTTGTGTCATTGGTTTAACATTTAGGTCATTGACGTCATCCTTTGGTTTTTTCTAATCCAATTAGGGTTTTTTTTACCATTCTTGTGCATCTAATAAGTGTGTTTGTGTCATTGGTTTAACATTTAGGTCATTTTCGTCCTCCTTAGGCTTATTTTAATCCAATTAAAGTTTATAACCAATCTTGTGCATCCAATAAGTGCGTTTGTGTCATTATTTTAAAATTTAGCTTATTTTGGTCCACCCTAGGCTTATTCTAATCCAATTAGTGTTTCTAACAAATCTTGTTCATCCAATAAGTGCGTTTGTGTCATTGGTTCAACATTTAGGTCATTTTCGTCATCTTTTGGCTTATTCTAATCCAATTAGGGTTTTAGACCAATCTTGTGCATCCAATAACTGTGTTTGTGTCATTGGAATAACATTTAGGTCATTTTTGTCTTCCTTCGGGTTATTCTAATCCAATTAGGTTCTTTAACCAATCTTAAGCATCTAATAGGTGCGTTTGTGTCGATGGACTAACATTTAGGGCATTTTTATCAACCTTTGGCTTATTCTAATCCAATTAGGGTTATTAACCATTCTTGTGCATCCAATAAGTGCGTTTGTGTCTTTGGTTTAACATTTAGGTCATTTTCGTCATCCTTTGGTTTTTTCTAATCCAATTAGGGTTTTTTACCATTCTTGTGCATCCAATAAGTGCGTTTGTTTCATTGGTTTATCATTTAGGTCATTTTCATCCTCCCTAGGCTTATACTAATCGTATTAGGGTTTTTAACCGATTTTATGCTTCCAAAAAGTGTGTTTGTGTCATTGGATTAAAATTTTGGTAGTTTTCGTCATCCTTCGGCTTATTCTAATCCAATTAGGGTTTTTAACCAATCTTGTGCATCGAATAAGTGTGTTTGTGTCATTGGAATAACATTTAAGTCATTTTCGACTTCCTTCGGGTTATTCTAATCCAATTAGGGTTTCTAACCAATCTTAAGCATCTAATAAGTGCGTTTGTGTCATTGGACTAACATTTAGCTCATTTTTATCATCCTTCGGCTAATTCTAATCCAGTTAGGGTTTTTAACCAATCTTTAGCATCCAATAAGTGCGTTTGTGTCTTTGGTTTAACATTTACGTCATTTTCGTCGTCCTTTAGTTTTTTCTAATCCAATTAGGGTTTTTTTACCATTCTTGTGCATCCAATAAGTGCGCTTGTTACATTGGTTTAACATTTAGGTCATTTTTGTCCTGCTTAGGCTTATTCTAATCCAATTAGGGTTATTAACCAATCTTGTGCATCCAATAAGTGTGTCTGCATCATTGGTTTAACATTTCGGTCATTTTTGTCCTTCGTAGGCTTATACTAATCCTTTTATGGTTTTTACCCAATCAGGTGCATGCAATAAGTGCGTTTGTGTCATTGGATTAGCATTGAGGTTATTTTCATCATCCTTCAGCTTATTCTAATCCAATTAGGGTTTTTAACCAATCTTAAGCATCCAATAAGTGCATTTGTGTCTTTAGTTTATAATTGAGGTCATTTTCGTCCTCCCAAGGCTTATACTAATCCTACTAGGGTTTTTAACCAATCTTGTGCATTTATTAAGTGCGTTTGTGTTAATGAATTAATGTTTAGGTCATCTTCATCATCCTTCGGCTTATTTTAATCCAATTAGGGGTTTTAACCAATCTTGTGCATCCAATAAGTGTGTTTGTGTCATTGGAATAACATTTAGGTCATTTTCGTCTTCCTTCGGGTTGTTCTAAACCAACTAGGGTTTTTAACCAATCTTGTGCATCCAATAAGTGTGTTTGTGTCATTGGAAGAACATTTAGGCAATTTCGTCTTCCTTCAGGTTATTCTAATCCAATTAGGGTTTTTAACCAATCTTAAGCATCCAGTAAGTGCGATTGTGTCATTGATTTAACATTGACGTCATTTTTGTCCTCCCTAGGCTTATTCTAATCCAATTAGGGTTTTTAACCAATCTTGTGCATCCAATAAGTGCGTTTTTGTCATTGGTTTAACATTGAGGTAATTTTCGTCCTCCTTAGGCTTATTCTAATCCAATTAAAGTTTTTAACCAATCTTGTGCATCCAATAAGTGCGTTTGTGTCATTGGACTAACATTTAGGTCATTTTTATCATCCTTCGGCTTATTCTAATCCAATTAGGGTTTTTAACCAATCTTTAGCATCCAATAAGTGCGTTTGTGTCTTTGGTTTAACATTTACGTCATTTTCGTCGTCCTTTGGTTTTTTCTAATCCAATTAGGGTTTTTTACCATTCTTGTGCATCCAATAAGTGCGCTTGTTTCATTGGTTTAACATTTAGGTCATTTTCGTCTAGCTTAGGCTTATTCTAATCCAATTAGGGTTATTAACCAATCTTGTGCATCCAATAAGTGCGTCTGTGTCATTGGTTTAACATTTCGGTCATTTTTGTCCTTCGTAGGCTTATACTAATCCTTTTATGGTCTTTACCCAATCAGGTGCATGCAATAAGTGCGTTTGTGTCATTGGATTAGCAATGAGGTTATTTTCGTCATCCTTCAGCTTATTCTAATCCAATTAGGGTTTTTAACCAATCTTAAGCATCCAATAAGTGAATTTGTGTCTTTAGTTTATAATTGAGGTCATTTTCGTCCTCCCAAGGCTTATACTAATCCTACTAGGGTTTTTAACCAATCTTGTGCATTTATTAAGTGCGTTTGTGTTAATGAATTAATGTTTAGGTCATCTTCGTCATCCTTCGGCTTATTCTAATCCAATTAGGGGTTTTAACCAATCTTGTGCATCCAATAAGTGCGTTTGTGTCATTGGACTAACATTTATGTCATTTTTATCATCCTTCGGCTTATTCTAATCCAATTAGGGTTTTTAACCAATCTTGTGCATCCAATAGGTGCGTTTGTGTCATTGGTTTAACGTTTCAGTCATTTTCGTTCTTCCTAGGCTTATACTAATCCTTTTAGGGTTTTTACCCAATCTTGTGCATCCAGTAAGTGCGTTTGTGTCATTGGATTAACATTTAGGTTATTTTCGTCATCCTTCGGCTTATTCAAATCCAATTAGGGTTTTTAACCAATCTTGTGCATCCAATAAGTGTGTTTGTGTCATTGGAATAACATTTAGGTCATTTTCGTCATCCTTCGGCCTTTTATAGTCCAATTACGGATTTTAACCAATCTTGTGCATCGAATAATTGTGTTTGTGTCATTGGATTAACATTTATATCATTTTCGTCAGCCTTGGGCTTATTCTAATCCAATTAGGGTTTTTAACCAATCTTGTGCATCCAATAAGTGTGTTTGTGTCATTGGTTTAACGTTTCAGTCATTTTCGTCCTTCCTAGGCTAATACTAGTCCTTTTAGGGTTTTTACCCAATCTTGTGCATCCAGTAAGTGCGTTTTTGTTATTGGATTAACATTTAGGTTATTTTCGTCATCCTTCGACTTATTCTAATCCAATTAGGGTTTTTAACCAATCTTGTGCATTTATTAAGTGCATTTGTGTTATTGGATTAATGTTTAGGTCATTTTCGTCTTCGTTCGGATTATTCTAATCCAATTATGGTTTTTTAACCAATCTTAAGCATCCAATAAGTGCGTTTTTGTCATTGGTTTAACATTGAGGCCATTTCCGTCCTCCATAGGCTAATATTAATCATATTAGGGTTTTTAAACATTGTTGTGCATCTAATAAGTGCTTTTGTGTCATTGGATTAACATTTAAGTTATGTTCGTCATCCTTCGGCTTTTTCTTATCCAATTTGGGTTTTTTACCATTCTTGTGCATGCAATAAGTGCGTTTGTTTTATTAGTTTAACATTTAGGTCATTTTCGTCCTGCTTAGGCTTACTCTAATCCAATTAGGGTTATTATCCAATCTTGTGCATCCAATAAGTGCGTTTGTGTCATTGGTTTGACACATCGGTAATTTTCGTCCTTCGTAGGCTTATACTAATCCTTTAAAGGATTTTACCCTATCTGGTGCATCCAATAAGTGCATTTGTGTCATTAGTTTATAATTGAGGTCATTTGCGTCCTCCCAAGGCTTATTCTAATCCAATTAGGGTTATTAACCAATCTTGTGCATCCAATAAGTGCGTCTGTGTCATTGGTTTAACATTTCGGTCATTTTTGTCCTTCGTAGGCTTATACTAATCCTTTTATGGTCTTTACCCAATCAGGTGCATGCAATAAGTGCGTTTGTGTCATTGGATTAGCAATGAGGTTATTTTCGTCATCCTTCAGCTTATTCTAATCCAATTAGGGTTTTTAACCAATCTTAAGCATCCAATAAGTGCATTTGTGTCTTTAGTTTATAATTGAGGTCATTTTCGTCCTCCCAAGGCTTATACTAATCCTACTAGGGTTTTTAACCAATCTTGTGCATTTATTAAGTGCGTTTGTGTTAATGAATTAATGTTTAGGTCATCTTCGTCATCCTTCGGCTTATTCTAATCCAATTAGGGGTTTTAACCAATCTTGTGCATCCAATAAGTGTGTTTGTGTCATTGGAATAACATTTAGGTCATTTTCGTCTTCGTTCGGGTTATTCTAAACCAACTAGGGTTTTTAACCAATCTTGTGCATCCAATAAGTGTGTTTGTGTCATTGGAAGAACATTTAGGCAATTTCATCTTCCTTCAGGTTATTCTAATCCAATTAGGGTTTTTAACCAATCTTAAGCATCCAGTAAGTGCGATTGTGTCATTGATTTAACATTGACGTCATTTTTGTCCTCCCTAGGCTTATTCTAATCCAATTAGGGTTTTTAACCAATCTTGTGCATCCAATAAGTGCGTTTGTGTCATTGGTTTAACATTGAGGTAATTTTCGTCCTCCTTAGGCTTATTCTAATCCAATTAAAGTTTTTAACCAATCTTGTGCATCCAATAAGTGCGTTTGTGTCATTGGACTAACATTTATGTCATTTTTATCATCCTTCGGCTTATTCTAATCCAATTAGGGTTTTTAACCAATCTTGTGCATCCAATAGGTGCGTTTGTGTCATTGGTTTAACGTTTCAGTCATTTTCGTTCTTCCTAGGCTTATACTAATCCTTTTAGGGTTTTTACCCAATCTTGTGCATCCAGTAAGTGCGTTTGTGTCATTGGATTAACATTTAGGTTATTTTCGTCATCCATCGGCTTATTCAAATCCAATTAGGGTTTTTAACCAATCTTGTGCATCCAATAAGTGTGTTTGTGTCATTGGAATAACATTTAGGTCATTTTCGTCATCCTTCGGCCTTTTATAGTCCAATTACGGATTTTAACCAATCTTGTGCATCGAATAATTGTGTTTGTGTCATTGGATTAACATTTATATCATTTTCGTCAGCCTTGGGCTTATTCTAATCCAATTAGGGTTTTTAACCAATCTTGTGCATCCAATAAGTGTGTTTGTGTCATTGGTTTAACGTTTCAGTCATTTTCGTCCTTCCTAGGCTAATACTAGTCCTTTTAGGGTTTTTACCCAATCTTGTGCCTCCAGTAAGTGCGTTTTTGTTATTGGATTAACATTTAGGTTATTTTCGTCATCCTTCGACTTATTCTAATCCAATTAGGGTTTTTAACCAATCTTGTGCATTTATTAAGTGCGTTTGTGTTATTGGATTAATGTTTAGGTCATTTTCGTCTTCGTTCGGATTATTCTAATCCAATTATGGTTTTTTAACCAATCTTAAGCATCCAATAAGTGCGTTTTTGTCATTGGTTTAACATTGAGGCCATTTCCGTCCTCCATAGGCTAATATTAATCATATTAGGGTTTTTAAACATTGTTGTGCATCTAATAAGTGCTTTTGTGTCATTGGATTAACATTTAGGTTATGTTCGTCATCCTTCGGCTTTTTCTAATCCAATTTGGGTTTTTTACCATTCTTGTGCATGCAATAAGTGCGTTTGTTTTATTAGTTTAACATTTAGGTCATTTTCGTCCTGCTTAGGCTTACTCTAATCCAATTAGGGTTATTACCCTATCTGGTGCATCCAATAAGTGCATTTGTGTCATTAGTTTATAATTGAAGTCATTTGCGTCCTCCCAAGGCTTATACTAATCCTATTAGGGTTTTTAACTAATCTTGTGCATTTATTAAGTGCGTTTGTGTTAATGGATTAATGTTTAGATCATCTTCGTCATCTTTCGGCTTATTCTAATCCAATAACGGTTTTTACCAATCTTGTGCATCCAATAAGTGTGTTTGTATCATTGGAATAACATTTAGGTCATTTTCGTGTTCCTTCGTGTTATTCTAAACCAATTAGGGTTTTTAACCAATCTTGTGGATCCAATCAGTGTGTTTGTGTCATTGGAATAACATTTAGGTCAATTTCGTCTTCCTTCGGGTTATTCTAATCCAATTAGGGTTTTTAACCAATCTTAAGCATCAAATAAGTGCGTTTGTGTCATTCATTTAACTTTGAGGACATTTTTGTCCTCCCTAGGCTTGTTCTATTCCAATTAGGGTTTTTAACCAATCTTGTGCATCGAATAATACTTTTGTGTCATTGTTTTAACATTTAGCTCATTTTTGTCCACCCTAGGCTTATTCTAACCCAAGTAGTGTTTCTAACAAATCTTGTGCATCCAATAAGTGCGTTTGTGTCATTGGTACAACATTTAGGTTATTTTCGTCATCCTTCGGCTTTTTATAATCCAATTACGGATTTTAACCAATCTTTTGCATCGAATAAGTGTGTTTGTGTCATTGGCTAACATTTATGTCATTTTCGTCATCCTTCGGCTTATTCTAATCCAATTAGGGTTTTTAATCAATCTTAAGCATTCAATCAGTGCATTTGTGTCATTGGTTTAACATTGAGGTCATTTTTGTCCCCCCTAGGCTTATACTAATCCTATTAGGGTTTTTAACCAATCTTGTGCATCCAAAAAGTGCGTTTGTGTCATTGGATTAACATTTTGGTTATTTTTGTCATCCTTTGGCTTATTCTAATCCAATTAGGGTTTTTAACCAATCTTCTACATCCAATAAGTGTGTTTGTGTCATTGGAATAACATTTAGGTCATTTTCGTCTTCCTTCGGGTTATTCTAAACCAACTAGGGTTTTTAACCAATCTTTTGCATCCAATAAGTGTGTTTGTGTCATTGGAATAACATTTAGGTCAATTTCGTCTTCCTTCGGCTTATTCTAATCCAATTAGGGTTTTTAACCAATCTTAAGCATCCAGTAAGTGCGATTGTGTCATTGATTTAACATTGAGTCTTTTTTTTCCTCCCTAGGTTTATTCTAATCCAATTAGGGTTTTTAACCAATCTTGTGCATCCAATAAGTGCGTTTGTGTCATTGGATTAACATTTAGGTCATTTTGATCATCCTTCGGCTTTTTATAATCCAATTACGGAATTTAACCAATCTTGTGCATCGAATAAGTGTGTTTGTGTCATTGGATTAACATTTATGTCATTTTCGTCATCTTTCGGCTTATTCTAATCCAATTAGGGTTTTTAACCAATCTTAAGCATCCAATAAGTGCATTTGTGTCATTGGACTAACATTTAGGTCATTTTTATCATCCTTCATTTATTCTATTCCAATTAGGGTTTTTAACCAAACATGTGCATCCAATAAGTGCGTTTGTGTTTTTGGTTTAACATTTAGGTCATTTACGTCATCCTTTGGTTTTTTCTAATCCAATTAAGGTTTTTTACCATTCTTGTCCATCCAATAAGTTTGTTTGTTTCATTGGTTTAACATTTAGGTCATTTTCGTCATGCCTAGGCTTATTCTAATCCAATTAGGGTTTTTAACCAATCTTGTGCATCCAATAAGTGCGTTTGAGTCATAAGTTTAACATTTCAGTCATTTTCGTCCTTCCTAGGCTTATACTAATCCTTTTAAGGTTTTTCCCCAATCTTGTGCATCCAATAAGTGCATTTGTGTCATTGGATTAACATTTAGGTTATTTTCGTCATCCTTCGGCTTATTCTAATCCAGTGAGGGTTTATAACCAATCTTAAGCATCCAAGACATGCGTTTGTGTCATTGGTTTAACATTGAGGTCATTTTCGTCCTCCCTAGGCTTATTCTAATCCAATTAGGGTTTTTAACCAATGTTGTGCATTTATTAAGTGCATTTGTGTTATTGGATTAATGTTTAGGTCATCTTCGTCATCCTTCGGCTTATTCTAATTCAATTAGGGTTTTTAACCAATCTTATGCATCCAATAAGTGTGTTTGTGTCATTCGAATAACATTTAGGTCATTTTCGTGTTCCTTCGTGTTATTCTAAACCAATTAGGGTTTTTAACCAATCTTGTGGATCCAATCAGTGTGTTTATGTCATTGGAATAACATTTAGGTCAATTTCGTCTTCCTTCGGGTTATTCTAATCCAATTAGGGTTTTTAACCAATCTTAAGCATCAAATAAGTGCGTTTGTGTCATTCATTTAACTTTGAGGACATTTTTGTCCTCCCTAGGCTTGTTCTATTCCAATTAGGGTTTTTAACCAATCTTGTGCATCGAATAATACTTTTGTGTCATTGTTTTAACATTTAGCTCATTTTTGTCCACCCTAGGCTTATTCTAACCCAAGTAGTGTTTCTAACAAATCTTGTGCATCCAATAAGTGCGTTTGTGTCATTGGTACAACATTTAGGTTATTTTCGTCATCCTTCGGCTTTTTATAATCCAATTACGGATTTTAACCAATCTTTTGCATCGAATAAGTGTGTTTGTGTCATTGGTTAACATTTATGTCATTTTCGTCATCCTTCGGCTTATTCTAATCCAATTAGGGTTTTTAATCAATCTTAAGCATTCAATCAGTGCATTTGTGTCATTGGTTTAACATTGAGGTCATTTTTGTCCCCCCTAGGCTTATACTAATCCTATTAGGGTTTTTAACCAATCTTGTGCATCCAAAAAGTGCGTTTGTGTCATTGGATTAACATTTTGGTTATTTTTGTCATCCTTTGGCTTATTCTAATCCAATTAGGGTTTTTAACCAATCTTCTACATCCAATAAGTGTGTTTGTGTCATTGGAATAACATTTAGGTCATTTTCGCCTTCCTTCGGGATATCTTTATCCAATTCGGATTCTTAACCAATCTTAAGCATCCAATAAATGCGTTTGTGTCTTTGGTTTAACATTTAGGTCATTTTTCTCCTGCTTAGGCTTATTCTATTCCAATTAGGGTTTTTAACCAATCTTGTGCATCCAATAAGTGCGTTTGTGTCATTGGATTAACATTTAGGTCATTTTTATCATCCTTCGGCTTTATCTAATCCAATTAGGGTTTTTAACCAATCTTGTGCATCCAATGAATGCGTTTGTGTCTTTTGGTTTAACATTTAGGTCATTTTTGTCATCCTTTTATTTTTTCTAATCCAATTAGGGTTTTTAACCAATCTTGTGCAGCCAAAAAGTGCGTTTGGGTCCTTGGTTTAACATTTAGGTCATTTTCGTCCTCCCTAGGTTTATTCTAATCCAATTAGAATATTTTTAACCAATCTGTGACTCCAATAAGTGGGTTTGTGTCATTGTTTTAACATTTAGCTCATTTTTCTCCTCCCTAGGCTTTCTTCTAATCCAGTTAGTGTTTTTGACCAATCTTGTGCATCAAATAAGTGCGTTTGTGTCATTGGATTAACATTTAGATCATTTTTGTCATCCTTTGCTTTCCTCTAATCCAATTAGGGTATTGAACCAATTAGGTAATTAACTTCATCTTTCGGCTTAATCTAATCCAATTAGGGTTTTTAACCAATTTTGTGACGCCAATAAGCGCGTTTGTTTCATTGGTTTAAGATTTAGGTCATTTTCCTCCTCCGTAGGTTTATTCTAATCCAATTAGGATTTTTAGCAAATCTTATGCATCCAATAAGTGCGTTTGTGTCATTGGTTTAACATTTCGGTCATTTTCGTCCTCCATAGGCTTATACTAATCCTATAAGTGTTTTTAAACAATCTTGTGCAACCAATAAGTGCGTTTGTGTCATTGGATTAACATTTATGTCATTTTCATCATCCTTCGGCTTATTCTAATCCAATTAGGGTTTTTAACCAATCTTAATCATCCAATTAGTGTGTTTGTGTCATTGGTTTAATATTAAGGTCATTTTCGTCTTCCATAGGCTTATTCTAATATAATTAGGGTTTTTAACCAATCTTGTGCAGCCAAAAAGTGCGTTTGGGTCATTGGTTTAACATTGAGGTCATTTTCGTCCTCCCTAGGTTTATTCTAATCCAATTAGAATATTTTTAACCAATCTTGTGCATCCAATAAGTGTGTTTGTATCATTGTTTTAACATTTAGCTCATTTTTCTCCTCCCTAGGCTTATTCTAATCCAATTAGTGTTTTTAACCAATCTTGTGCATCCAATGAGTGCGTTTGTTACATTGGATTAACATTTAGCTCATTTTTGTCATCCTTTGCTTTCTTCTAATCCAATTAGGGTATTGAACCAATCTTGTGCATCCAATAAGTGCGTTTATGTCATTGGATTAACATTTAGGTCATTTTCATCATCTTTCGGCTTAATCTAATCCAATTAGGGTTTTTAACCAAATTTTTGAAGCCAATAAGTGCGTTTGTTTCATTGGTTTAACATTTAGGACATTTTTCTCCTCCGTAGGTTTATTCTAATCCAACTAGGGTTTTTAACCAATCTTATGCCTCCAATAAGTGCGTTTGTGTCATTGGTTTAACATTTCGGTCATTTTCGTCCTCCTTAGGCTTATACTAATCCTATAAGGGTTTTTAACCAATCTTGTGCATCCAATAAGTGCGTTTGTGTCTTTGGATTAACATTTAGGTCATTTTCATCATCCTTCGGCTTATTCTAACACAATTACGGTTTTTAACCAATCTTAAGCATCCAATTAGTGCGTTTGTGTCATTGGTTTAATATTAAGGTCATTTTCGTCTTACATAGGCTTATTCTAATATAATTAGGGTTTTTAACCAATCTTATGCATCCAGTAGATGCGTTTGTGTCATTGGAGTAACATTTAGGTCATTTTCGTCATCCTTCAGCTTATTCTAATCCAATTAGGGTTTTTAACCAATCTTGTGCAGCAAAAAAGTGCGTTTGGGTCATTGGTTTAACATTGAGGTCATTTTCGTCCTCCCTAGGTTTATTCTAATCCAATTAGAATAGTTTTAACCAATCTTGTGCATCCAATAAGTGTGTTTGTGTCATTGTTTTAACATTTAGTTCATTTTTCTCCTCCCTAGGCTTATTCTACTCCAATTAGTGTTTTTAACCAATCTTGTGCATCCAGTGAGTGCGTTTGTTACATTGGATTAACATTTAGCTCATTTTTGTCATCCTTTGCTTTCTTCTAATCCAATTAGGGTATTGAACCAATCTTGTGCATCCAATAAGTGCGTTTATGTCATTGGATTAACATTTAGGTCATTTTCGTCATCTTTCAGCTTAATCTAATCCAATTAGGGTTTTTAACTAATTTTGTGAAGCCAATAAGTGCGTTTGTTTCATTGGTTTAACATTTAGGTCATTTTCCTCCTCCGTAGGTTTATTCTAATCCAATTAGGGTTTTTAACCAATCTTATTCATCCAATAAGTGCGTTTGTGTCATTGGTTTAACATTTCGGTCATTTTCGTCCTCCTTAGGCTTATACTAATCCTATAAGGGTTTTTAACCAATCTTGTGCATCCAATTAGTGCGTTTCTATCATTGGACTAACATTTAGGTCATTTTCATCATCCTTCGGATTATTCTAATCCAATTAGGGTTTTTAACCAAGCTTATGCAGGCAATAAGTCCGTTGGGGTCATTGGTTTAACATTTCGGTCGTTTTCGTCCTCCCTAGGCTTATACTAATCCTATTAGGGTTTTTAACCAATCTTATGCATCCAATAAGTGCGTTTGTGTCATTGGTTTAACGTTAAGGTCATTTTCGTCCTCCCTAGGTTTATTCTAATACAATTAGGGTTTTTAACCAATCTTGTGCATCAAATGAGTGCGTTTGTGTCATTGGTTTAACATTTCGGTCATTTTCGTCCTCCCTAGGCTTATACTAATCCTATTAGGGTTTTTAACCAATCTTGTGCATCCAGTAAATGCGTTTGTGACATTGGATTAACATTTAGGTCATTTTCGTCATCCTTCGGCTTATTCTAATCCAATTAGGGTTTTTAACCAATCTTGTGCAGCCAAAAAGTGCGTTTGGGTCATTTGTTTAACATTTATGTCGTTTTCATCCTCCCTAGGCTTATACTGATCCAATTAGGGGTTTTAACCAATCTTGTGCATCCAATAAGTGCGTTTGTGTCATTGGATTAACATTTATGTCATTTTCATCATCCTTCGGCTTATTCTAATCCAATTAGTGTTTTTATCCAATCTTGTGCAGCCAATAAGTGCGTTTGTGTCATTTGTTTAACATTTAGGTCGTTTTCGTCCTCCCTAGGTATATTCTAATCCAATTAGGGGTTTTAACCAATTTTGTGCAGCCAATAAGTGCGTTTAAGTCATTGGTTTAACATTTAGGTCATTTTCGTCATCCTTCGGCTTATTCTAATCCAATTAGGGTTTTTATCCAATCTTGTGCAGCCAAAAAGTGCGTTTGGGTCATTGGTTTAACATTTAGGTCATTTTCTTCCTCCCTAGGTTTATTCTAATCCAATTAGAATATTTTTAACCAATCTTGTGCATCCAATAAGTGGGTTTGTGTCATTGTTTTAACATTTAGCTCATTTTTCTCCTCCCTAGGCTTTCTTCTAATCCAATTAGTGTTTTTAACCAATCTTGTGCATCCAATGAGTGCGTTTGTCTCATTGGATTAACATTTAGCTCATTTTTGTCATCCTTAGCTTTCTTCTAATCCAATTAGGGTATTGAACCAATCTTGTGCATCCAATAAGTGTGTTTATGTCATTGGATTAATATTTAGGTCATTTTCGTAATCTTTCGGCTTAATCTAATCCAATTAGGGTTTTTAACCAATCTTAAGCATCTAATAAGTGTGTTTGTGTCATTGGTTTAACATTAAGGTCATTTTCGTCTTCCCTAGGCTTATTCTAATCCAATTAGGGTTTTTAACCAATCTTGTGCATCCAATAAGTGCGTTTCTGTCATTGGTTTAATATTAAGGTCATTTTCGTCCTCCCTAGGTATATTCTAATACAATTAGGGTTTTTAACCAATCTTGTGCATCCAATGAGTGTGTTTGTCTCATTGGATTAACATTTAGCTCATTTTTGTCATCCTTAGCTTTCTTCTAATCCAATTAGGGTATTGAACCAATCTAGTGCATCCAAAAAGTGCGTTTATGTCATTGGATTAATATTTAGGTCATTTTCGTCATCTTTCGGCTTAATCTAATCCAATTAGGGTTTTTAACCAATTTTGTGAAGCCAATATGTGCGTTTGTTTCATTGGTTTAAGATTTAGGTCATTTTCCTCCTCCGTAGGTTTATTCTAATCCAATTAGGGTTTTTAACCAATCTTATGCCTCCAATAAGTGCGTTTGGGTCATTTGTTTAACATTTATGTCGTTTTCATCCTCCCTAGGCTTATACTGATCCAATTAGGGGTTTTAACCAATCTTGTGCATCCAATAAGTGCGTTTGTGTCATTGGATTAACATTTATGTCATTTTCATCATCCTTCGGCTTATTCTAATCCAATTAGTGTTTTTATCCAATCTTGTGCAGCCAATAAGTGCGTTTGTGTCATTTGTTTAACATTTAGGTCGTTTTCGTCCTCCCTAGGTATATTCTAATCCAATTAGGGGTTTTAACCAATTTTGTGCAGCCAATAAGTGCGTTTAAGTCATTGGTTTAACATTTAGGTCATTTTCGTCATCCTTCGGCTTATTCTAATCCAATTAGGGTTTTTATCCAATCTTGTGCAGCCAAAAAGTGCGTTTGGGTCATTGGTTTAACATTTAGGTCATTTTCTTCCTCCCTAGGTTTATTCTAATCCAATTAGAATATTTTTAACCAATCTTGTGCATCCAATAAGTGGGTTTGTGTCATTGTTTTAACATTTAGCTCATTTTTCTCCTCCCTAGGCTTTCTTCTAATCCAATTAGTGTTTTTAACCAATCTTGTGCATCCAATGAGTGCGTTTGTCTCATTGGATTAACATTTAGCTCATTTTTGTCATCCTTAGCTTTCTTCTAATCCAATTAGGGTATTGAACCAATCTTGTGCATCCAATAAGTGCGTTTATGTCATTGGATTAATATTTAGGTCATTTTCGTAATCTTTCGGCTTAATCTAATCCAATTAGGGTTTTTAACCAATCTTAAGCATCTAATAAGTGTGTTTGTGTCATTGGTTTAACATTAAGGTCATTTTCGTCTTCCCTAGGCTTATTCTAATCCAATTAGGGTTTTTAACCAATCTTGTGCATCCAATAAGTGCGTTTCTGTCATTGGTTTAATATTAAGGTCATTTTCGTCCTCCCTAGGTATATTCTAATACAATTAGGGTTTTTAACCAATCTTGTGCATCCAATGAGTGTGTTTGTCTCATTGGATTAACATTTAGCTCATTTTTGTCATCCTTAGCTTTCTTCTAATCCAATTAGGGTATTGAACCAATCTAGTGCATCCAAAAAGTGCGTTTATGTCATTGGATTAATATTTAGGTCATTTTCGTCATCTTTCGGCTTAATCTAATCCAATTAGGGTTTTTAACCAATTTTGTGAAGCCAATATGTGCGTTTGTTTCATTGGTTTAAGATTTAGGTCATTTTCCTCCTCCGTAGGTTTATTCTAATCCAATTAGGGTTTTTAACCAATCTTATGCCTCCAATAAGTGCGTTTGTGTCATTGGTTTAACATTTTGGTCATTTTCGTCCTCCATAGGCTTATACTAATCCTATAAGGGTTTTTATCCAATCTTGTGCATCCAATAAGTGCGTTTGTGTCTTTGGATTAACATTTAGGTCATTTTCATCATCCTTCGGCTTATTCTAACACAATTACGGTTTTTAACCAATCTTAAGCATCCAATTAGTGCGTTTGTGTCATTGGTTTAATATTAAGGTCATTTTCGTCTTCCATAGGCTTATTCTAATATAATTACGGTTTTTAACCAATCTTGTGCATCCAGTAAATGCGTTTGTGTCATTGGATTAACATTTAGGTCATTTTCGTCATCCTTCGGCTTATTCTAATCCAATTAGGGTTTTTAACCAATCTTGTGCAGCCAAAAAGTGCGTTTGGGTCATTTGTTTAACATTTATGTCGTTTTCATCCTCCCTAGGCTTATACTAATCCAATTAGGGGTTTTAACCAATCTTGTGCATCCAATAAGTGCGTTTGTGTCATTGGATTAACATTTATGTCATTTTCATCATCCTTCGGCTTATTCTAATCCAATTAGTGTTTTTATCCAATCTTGTGCAGCCAATAAGTGCGTTTGTGTCATTTGTTTAACATTTAGGTCGTTTTCGTCCTCCCTATGTATATTCTAATCCAATTAGGGGTTTTAACCAATTTTGTGCAGCCAATAAGTGCGTTTAAGTCATTGGTTTAACATTTAGGTCATTTTCGTCATCCTTCGGCTTATTCTAATCCAATTAGGGTTTTTATCCAATCTTGTGCAGCCAAAAAGTGCGTTTGGGTCATTGGTTTAACATTTATGTCATTTTCTTCCTCCCTAGGTTTATTCGAAACCAATTAGAATATTTTTAACCAATCTTGTGCATCCAATAAGTGGGTTTGTGTCATTGTTTTAACATTTAGCTCATTTTTCTCCTCCCTAGGCTTTCTTCTAATCCAATTACTGTTTTTAACCAATCTTGTGCATCCAATGAGTGCGTTTGTCTCATTGGATTAACATTTAGCTTATTTTTGTCATCATTTGCTTTCTTCTAATTCAATTAGGGTATTGAACCAATCTCGTGCATCCAATAAGTGCGTTTATGTTATTGGATTAACATTTAGGTCATTTTCGTCATCTTTCGGCTTAATATAATCCAATTAGGGTTTTTAACCAATTTTGTGAAGCCAATAAGTGCGTTTGTGTCATTGGTTTAACATTTTGGTCATTTTCGTCCTCCCTAGGCTTATACTAATCCTATTAGGGTTTTTAACGAATCTTGTGCATCCAATAAGTGCGTTTGTGTCATTGGTTTAACATTTTGGTCATTTTCATCCTCCTTAAGCTTATACCAATCCTATTAGGGTTTTTAACCAATTCTGTGAAGCCAATAAGTGCGTCTCTGTCATTGGTTTAACATTAAGGTCATTTTCGTCCTCCCTAGGTTTATTCTAATACAATTAGGGTTTTTAACCAATCTTGTGCATCAAATGAGTGCGTTTGTGTCATTGGTTTAACATTTCGGTCATTTTCGTCCTCCCTAGGCTTATACTAATCCTATTAGGGTTTTTAACGAATCTTGTGCATCCAATAAGTGCGTTTGTGTCTTTGGATTAACATTTAGGTCATTTTCATCATCCTTCGGCTTATTCTTACACAATTACGGTTTTTAACCAATCTTAAGCATCCAATTAGTGCGTTTGTGTCATTGGTTTAATATTAAGGTCATTTTCGTCTTCCATAGGCTTATTCTAATATAATTACGGTTTTTAACCAATCTTGTGCTTCCAGTAAATGCGTTTGTGTCATTGGATTAACATTTAGGTCATTTTCGTCATCCTTCGGCTTATTCTAATCCAATTAGGGTTTTTAACCAATCTTGTGCAGCCAAAAAGTGCGTTTGGGTCATTTGTTTAACATTTATGTCGTTTTCATCGTCCCTAGGCTTATACTAATCCAATTAGGGGTTTTAACCAATCTTGTGCATCCAATAAGTGTGTTTGTGTCATTGGATTAACATTTATGTCATTTTCATCATCCTTCGGCTTATTCTAATCCAATTAGTGTTTTTATCCAATCTTGTGCAGCCAATAATTGCGTTTGTGTCATTTGTTTAAAATTTAGGTCGTTTTCGTCCTCCCTAGGTATATTCTAATCCAATTAGGGGTTTTAACCAATTTTGTGCAGCCAATAAGTGCGTTTAAGTCATTGGTTTAACATTTAGGTCATTTTCGTCATCCTTCGGCTTATTCTAATCCAATTAGGGTTTTTAACCAATCTTGTGCAGCCAAAAAGTGTGTTTGGGTCATTGGTTTAACATTTAGGTCATTTTCGTCCTCCCTAGGTTTATTCTAATCGAATTAGAATATTTTTAACCAATCTTGTGCATCCAATAAGTGCGTTTGTGTCATTGTTTTAACATTGAGCTCATTTTTCTCCTCCCTAGGCTTATTCTAATCCAATTAGTGTTTTTAACCAATCTTGTGCATCCAATGAGTGCGTTTGTCTCATTGGATTAACACTTAGCTCATTTTTGTCATCCTTAGCTTTCTTGTAATCCAATTAGGGTATTGAACCAATCTTGTGCATCTAATAAATGGGTTTGTGTCATTGGTTTAACATTAAGGTCATTTTCGTCTTCCCTAGGCTTATTCTAATCCAATTAGGGTTTTTAACCAATCTTGTGCATCCAATAAGTGCGTCTCTGTCATTGGTTTAACATTAAGGTCATTTTCGTCCTCCCTAGGTTTATTCTAATACAATTAGGGTTTTTAACCAATCTTGTGCATCAAATGAGTGCGTTTGTGTCATTGGTTTAACATTTCGGTCATTTTCGTCCTCCCTAGGCTTATACTAATCCTATTAGGGTTTTTAACGAATCTTGTGCATCCAATAAGTGCGTTTGTGTCATTGGTTTAACATTTTGGTCATTTTCATCCTCCTTAAGCTTATACCAATCCTATAAGGGTTTTTACCCAATCTTGTACATCCAATAAGTGCGTTTGTGTCTTTGGATTAACATTTAGGTCATTTTCATCATCCTTCGGCTTATTCTAACACAATTACGGTTTTTAACCAATCTTAAGCATCCAATTAGTGCGTTTGTGTCATTGGTTTAATATTAAGGTCATTTCCGTCTTCCATAGGCTTTTTCTAATATAATTACGGTTTTTAACCAATCTTGTGCATCCAGTAAATGCGTTTGTGTCATTGAATTAACATTTAGGTCATTTTCGTCATCCTTCGGCTTATTCTAATCCAATTAGGGTTTTTAACCAATCTTGTGCAGCCAAAAAGTGCGTTTCGGTCATTTGTTTAACATTTCGATCATTTTCATCCTCCCTAGGCTTATACTAATCCAATTAGGGGTTTTAACCAATCTTGTGCATCCAATAAGTGCGTTTGTGTCATTGAATTAACACTTATGTCATTTTCATCATCCTTCGGCTTATTCTAATCCAATTAGTGTTTTTATCCAATCTTGTGCAGCCAATAAGTGCGTTTGTGTCATTTGTTTAACATTTAGGTCGTTTTCGTCCTCCCTAGGTATATTCTAATCCAATTAGGGGTTTTAACCAATTTTGTGCAGCCAATAAGTGCGTTTAAGTCATTGGTTTAACATTTAGGTCATTTTCATCATCCTTCGGCTTATTCTAATCCAATTAGGGTTTTTAAATAATCTTAAGCATCTAATAAGTGTGTTTGTGTCATTGGTTTAACATTAAGGTCATTTTCGTCTTCCCTAGGCTTATTCTAATCCAATTAGGGTTTTTAACCAATCTTGTGCATCCAATAAGTGCGTTTCTGTCATTGGTTTAACATTAAGGTCATTTTCGTCCTCCCTAGGTTTATTCTAATACAATTAGGGTTTTTAACCAATCTTGTGCATCAAATGAGTGCGTTTGTGTCATTGGTTTAACATTTCGGTCATTTTCGTCCTCCCTAGGCTTATACTAATCCTATTAGGGTTTTTAACGAATCTTGTGCATCCAATAAGTGCGTTTTTGTCATCGGATTAACATTTAGGTCATTTTCATCATCCTTCGGCTTATTCTAACACAATTACGGTTTTTAACCAATCTTAAGTATCCAATTAGTGCGTTTGTGTCATTGGTTTAATATTAAGGTCATTTTCGTCCTCCCTAGGTATATTCTAATCCAATTAGGGGTTTTAATCAATTTTGTGCAGCCAATAAGTGCGTTTAAGTCCTTGGTTTAACATTTAGGTCATTTTCGCCATCCTTCGGCTTATTCTAATCCAATTAAGGTTTTTAACCAATCTTGTGCAGCCAAAAAGTGCGTTTGGGTCATTGGTTTAACATTTAGGTCATTTTCGTCCTCCCTAGGTTTATTCTATTCGAATTAGAATATTTTTAACCAATCTTGTGCATCCAATAAGTGCGTTTGTGTCATTGGTTTAACATTTTGGTCATTTTCATCCTCCTTAAGCTTATACCAATCCTATAAGGGTTTTTACCCAATCTTGTGCATCCAATAAGTGCGTTTGTGTCTTTGGATTAACATTTAGGTCATTTTCATCATCCTTCGGCTTATTCTAACACAATTACGGTTTTTAACCAATCTTAAGCATCCAATTAGTGCGTTTGTGTCATTGGTTTAATATTAAGGTCATTTTCGTCTTCCATAGGCTTTTTCTAATATAATTACGGTTTTTAACCAATCTTGTGCATCCAGTAAATGCGTTTGTGTCATTGAATTAACATTTAGGTCATTTTCGTCATCCTTCGGCTTATTCTAATCCAATTAGGGTTTTTAACCAATCTTGTGCAGCCAAAAAGTGCGTTTGGGTCATTTGTTTAACATTTATGTCGTTTTCATCGTCCCTAGGCTTATACTAATCCAATTAGGGGTTTTAACCAATCTTGTGCATCCAATAAGTGTGTTTGTGTCATTGGATTAACATTTATGTCATTTTCATCATCCTTCGGCTTATTCTAATCCAATTAGTGTTTTTATCCAATCTTGTGCAGCCAATAATTGCGTTTGTGTCATTTGTTTAAAATTTAGGTCGTTTTCGTCCTCCCTAGGTATATTCTAATCCAATTAGGGGTTTTAACCAATTTTGTGCAGCCAATAAGTGCGTTTAAGTCATTGGTTTAACATTTAGGTCATTTTCGTCATCCTTCGGCTTATTCTAATCCAATTAGGGTTTTTAACCAATCTTGTGCAGCCAAAAAGTGTGTTTGGGTCATTGGTTTAACATTTAGGTCATTTTCGTCCTCCCTAGGTTTATTCTAATCGAATTAGAATATTTTTAACCAATCTTGTGCATCCAATAAGTGCGTTTGTGTCATTGTTTTAACATTGAGCTCATTTTTCTCCTCCCTAGGCTTATTCTAATCCAATTAGTGTTTTTAACCAATCTTGTGCATCCAATGAGTGCGTTTGTCTCATTGGATTAACACTTAGCTCATTTTTGTCATCCTTAGCTTTCTTGTAATCCAATTAGGGTATTGAACCAATCTTGTGCATCCAATAAGTGCGTTTATGTCATTGGATTAATATTTAGGTCATTTTCGTCATCTTTCGGCTTAATCTAATCCAATTAGGGTTTTTAACCAATTCTGTGAAGCCAATAAGTGCATTTGTTTCATTGGTTTAACATTTAGGTCATTTTCCTCCTCCGTAGGTTTATTCTAATCCAATTAGGATTTTTAACCAATCTTATGCATCCAATAAGTGCGTTTGTGTCATTGGTTTAACATTTCGATCATTTTCGTCCTCCTTAGGCTTATACTAATCCTATAAGGGTTTTTAACCAATCTTGTGCATCCAATAAGTGCGTTTGTGTCATTGGATTCACATTTAGGTCATTTTCATCATCCTTCGGCTTATTCTAATCCAATTAGGGTTTTTAAATAATCTTAAGCATCTAATAAATGGGTTTGTGTCATTGGTTTAACATTAAGGTCATTTTCGTCTTCCCTAGGCTTATTCTAATCCAATTAGGGTTTTTAACCAATCTTGTGCATCCAATAAGTGCGTCTCTGTCATTGGTTTAACATTAAGGTCATTTTCGTCCTCCCTAGGTTTATTCTAATACAATTAGGGTTTTTAACCAATCTTGTGCATCAAATGAGTGCATTTGTGTCATTGGTTTAACATTTCGGTCATTTTCGTCCTCCCTAGGCTTATACTAATCCTATTAGGGTTTTTAACGAATCTTGTGCATCCAATAAGTGCGTTTGTGTCATTGGTTTAACATTTTGGTCATTTTCATCCTCCTTAAGCTTATACCAATCCTATAAGGGTTTTTACCCAATCTTGTGCATCCAATAAGTGCGTTTGTGTCTTTGGATTAACATTTAGGTCATTTTCATCATCCTTCGGCTTATTCTAACACAATTACGGTTTTTAACCAATCTTAAGCATCCAATTAGTGCGTTTGTGTCATTGGTTTAATATTAAGGTCATTTTCGTCTTCCATAGGCTTTTTCTAATATAATTACGGTTTTTAACCAATCTTGTGCATCCAGTAAATGCGTTTGTGTCATTGAATTAACATTTAGGTCATTTTCGTCATCCTTCGGCTTATTCTAATCCAATTAGGGTTTTTAACCAATCTTGTGCAGCCAAAAAGTGCGTTTGGGTCATTTGTTTAACATTTATGTCGTTTTCATCCTCCCTAGGCTTATACTAATCCAATTAGGGGTTTTAACCAATCTTGTGCATCCAATAAGTGCGTTTGTGTCATTGAATTAACACTTATGTCATTTTCATCATCCTTCGGCTTATTCTAATCCAATTAGTGTTTTTATCCAATCTTGTGCAGCCAATAAGTGCGTTTGTGTCATTTGTTTAACATTTAGGTCGTTTTCGTCCTCCCTAGGTATATTCTAATCCAATTAGGGGTTTTAACCAATTTTGTGCAGCCAATAAGTGCGTTTAAGTCATTGGTTTAACATTTAGGTCATTTTCGTCATCCTTCGGCTTATTCTAATCCAATTAGGGTTTTTAACCAATCTTGTGCAGCCAAAAAGTGCGTTTGGGTCATTTGTTTAACATTTATGTCGTTTTCATCCTCCCTAGGCTTATACTAATCCAATTAGGGGTTTTAACCAATCTTGTGCATCCAATAAGTGCGTTTGTGTCATTGAATTAACACTTATGTCATTTTCATCATCCTTCGGCTTATTCTAATCCAATTAGTGTTTTTATCCAATCTTGTGCAGCCAATAAGTGCGTTTGTGTCATTTGTTTAACATTTAGGTCGTTTTCGTCCTCCCTAGGTATATTCTAATCCAATTAGGGGTTTTAACAAGTTTTGTGCAGCCAATAAGTGCGTTTAAGTCATTGGTTTAACATTTAGGTCATTTTCGTCATCCTTCGGCTTATTCTAATCCAATTAGGGTTTTTAACCAATCTTGTGCAGCCAAAAAGTGCGTTTGGATCATTGGTTTAACATTTAGGTTATTTTCTTCCTCCCTAGGTTTATTCTAATCCAATTAGAATATTTTAAACCAATCTTGTGCATCCAATAAGTGGGTTTGTGTCATTGTTTTAACATTTAGCTCATTGTTCTCCTCCCTAGGCTTTCTTCTAATCGAATTAGTGTTTTTAACCAATCTTGTGCATCCAATGAGTGCGTTTGTGTCATTGAATTAACATTTAGGTCATTTTCTTCATCTTTCGGCTTAATATAATCCAATTAGGGTTTTTAACCAATTTTGTGAAGCCAATAAGTGCGTTTGTTTCATTGGTTTAACATTTAGGTCATTTTCCTCCTCCGTAGGTTTATTCTAATCCAATTAGGGTTTTTAACCAATCTTATGCCTCCAATAAGTGCGTTTGTGTCATTGGTTTAACATTTCGGTCATTTTCGTCCTCCTTAGGCTTATACTAATCCTATATGGGTTTTTAACAAATCTTGTGCATCCAATAAGTGCGTTTGTGTCTTTGGATTAACATTTAGGTCATTTTCATCATCCTTCGGCTTATTCTAACAAAATTACGGTCAAAAGTGCGTTTTCATCATCCAATTAAGGTTTTTAACCAATCTTAAGCATCCAATAAGTGCGTTTGTGTCATTGGTTTAACATTAAGGTCATTTTCGTCTTCCCTAGGCTTATTCTAATCCAATTAGGGTTTTTAACCAATCTTGTGCATCAAATAAGTGCGTTTCTGTCATTGGATTAACATTAAGGTCGTTTTCGTCATCCTTCGGCTTATTCTAATCCAATTAGGGTTTTTAACCAATCTTGTGCAGCCAATAAGTGCGTTGGGGTCATTGGTTTAACATTTAGGTCATTTTCATCCTCCCTAGGTTTATTCTAATCCAATTATAATATTTTTAACCAATCTTGTGCATCCAATAAGTGCAATTGTGTCATTGTTTTAACATTTAAGTCATTTTCGTAATCCAATTAGTGTTTTTAACCAATCCTAGGCTTATTCTAATCCAATTAGGGTTTTGAACCAATCTTGTGCGTCCAATAAGTGCGTTTATGTCATTGGATTAACCTTTAGGTCATTTTTGTCATCTTTCAGCTTATTCTAATCCAATTAGGGTTTTTAATCAATCTTGTGCATCCAATAAGACGTTTGTGTCATTGGTTTAACATTTCTGTCATGTTCGTCCGCCCTAGGCTTATACTAATCTTATTAGGGTTTCTAACCAATCTTGTGCATCCAATAAGTGTGTTTGTGTCATTGGATTCACATTTAGGTCATTTTCATCATCCTTCGGCTTATTCTAATCCAATTAGAGTTTTTAAATAATCTTAAGCATCTAATAAGTGTGTTTGTGTCATTGGTTTAACATTAAGGTCATTTTCGTCTTCCCTAGGCTTATTCTAATCCAATTAGGGTTTTTAACCGATCTTGTGCATCCAATAAGTGCGTTTCTGTCATTGGTTTAACATTAAGGTCATTTTCGTCCTCCCTAGGTTTATTCTAATACAATTAGGGTTTTAACCAATCTTGTGCATCAAATGAGTGCGTTTGTGTCATTGGTTTAACATTTCGGTCATTTTCGTCCTCCCTAGGCTTATACTAATCCTATTAGGGTTTTTAACGAATCTTGTGCATCCAATAAGTGCGTTTTTGTCATTGGATTAACATTTAGGTCATTTTCATCATCCTTCGGCTTATTCTAACACAATTACGGTTTTTAACCAATCTTAAGTATCCAATTAGTGCGTTTGTGTCATTGGTTTAATATTAAGGTCATTTTCGTCCTCCCTAGGTATATTCTAATCCAATTAGGGGTTTTAACCAATTTTGTGCAGCCAATAAGTGCGTTTAAGTCCTTGGTTTAACATTTAGGTCATTTTCGTCATCCTTCGGCTTATTCTAATCCAATTAAGGTTTTTAACCAATCTTGTGCAGCCAAAAAGTGCGTTTGGGTCATTGGTTTAACATTTAGGTCATTTTCGTCCTCCCTAGGTTTATTCTATTCGAATTAGAATATTTTTAATCAATCTTGTGCATCCAATAAGTGCGTTTGTGTCTTTGGATTAACATTTAGGTCATTTTCATCATCCTTCGGCTTATTCTAACACAATTACGGTTTTTAACCAATCTTAAGCATCCAATTAGTGTGTTTGTGTCATTGGTTTAATATTAAGGTCATTTTCGTCTTCCATAGGCTTATTCTAATCCAATTAGGGTTTTTAACCAATCTTGTGCAGCCAAAAAGTGCGTTTGGGTCATTTGTTTAACATTTATGTCGTTTTCATCCTCCCTAGGCTTATACTAATCCAATTAGGGGTTTTAACCAATCTTGTGCATCCAATAAGTGCGTTTGTGTCATTGAATTAACACTTATGTCATTTTCATCATCCTTCGGCTTATTCTAATCCAATTAGTGTTTTTATCCAATCTTGTGCAGCCAATAAGTGCGTTTGTGTCATTTGTTTAACATTTAGGTCGTTTTCGTCCTCCCTAGGTATATTCTAATCCAATTAGGGGTTTTAACCAATTTTGTGCAGCCAATAAGTGCGTTTAAGTCATTGGTTTAACATTTAGGTCATTTTCGTCATCCTTCGGCTTATTCTAATCCAATTAGGGTTTTTAACCAATCTTGTGCAGCCAAAAAGTGCGTTTGGGTCATTGGTTTAACATTTAGGTTATTTTCTACCTCCCTAGGTTTATTCTAATCCAATTAGAATATTTTTAACCAATCTTGTGCATCCAATAAGTGGGTTTGTGTCATTGTTTTAACATTTAGCTTATTTTTCTCCTCCCTAGGCTATCTTCTAATCCAATTAGTGTTTTTAACCAATCTTGTGCATCCAATGAGTGCGTTTGTGTCATTGAATTAACATTTAGCTTATTTTTTTCATCATTTGCTTTCTTCTAATTCAATTAGGGTATTGAACCAATCTTGTGCATCCAATAAGTGCGTTTATGTTATTGGATTAACATTTAGGTCATTTTCTTCATCTTTCGGCTTAATATAATCCAATTAGGGTTTTTAACCAATTTTGTGAAGCCAATAAGTGCATTTGTTTCATTGGTTTAAGATTTAGGTCATTTTCCTCCTCCGTAGGTTTATTCTAATCCAATTAGGGTTTTTAACCAATCTTATGCCTCCAATATGTGCGTTTGTGTCATTGGTTTAACATTTCGGTCATTTTTCGTCTCCCTTAGGCTTATACTAATCCTATAAGGGTTTTTAACGAATCTTGTGCATCCAATAAGTGCGTTTGTGTCATTGGATTCACATTTAGGTCATTTTCATCATCCTTCGGCTTATTCTAATCCAATTAGGGTTTTTAACCAATCTTAAGCATCTAATAAGTGTGTTTGTGTCATTGGTTTAACATTAAGGTCATTTTCGTCTTCCCTAGGCTTATTTTAATCGAATTAGGGTTTTTAACCAATCTAGTGCATCCAATAAGTGCGTTTCTGTCATTGGTTTATCATTAAGGTCATTTTCGTCCTCCCTAGGTATATTCTAATACAATTAGGGTTTTTAACAAATCTTGTGCATCCAATGAGTGTGTTTGTCTCATTGGATTAACATTTAGCTCATTTTTGTCATCCTTAGCTTTCTTCTAATCCAATTAGGGTATTGAACCAATCTTGTGCATCCAAAAAGTGCGTTTATGTCATTGGATTAATATTTAGGTCATTTTCGTCATCTTTCGGCTTAATCTAATCCAATTAGGGTTTTTAACCAATTTTGTGAAGCCAATAAGTGCGTTTGTCTCATTGGTTTAAGATTTAGGTCATTTTCCTCCTCCGTAGGTTTATTCTAATCCAATTAGGGTTTTTAACAAATCTTATGCCTCCAATAAGTGCGTTTGTGTCATTGGTTTAACATTTTGGTCATTTTCGTCCTCCATAGGCTTATACTAATCCTATAAGGGTTTTTACCCAATCTTGTGCATCCAATAAGTGCGTTTGTGTCTTTGGATTAACATTTAGGTCATTTTCATCATCCTTCGGCTTATTCTAACACAATTACGGTTTTTAACCAATCTTAAGCATCCAATTAGTGCGTTTGTGTCATTGGTTTAATATTAAGGTCATTTTCGTCTTCCATAGGCTTATTCTAATATAATTACGGTTTTTAACCAATCTTGTGCATCCAGTAAATGCGTTTGTGTCATTGGATTAACATTTAGGTCATTTTCGTCATCCTTCGGCTTATTCTAATCCAATTAGGGTTTTTAACCAATCTTGTGCAGCCAAAAAGTGCGTTTGGGTCATTTGTTTAACATTTATGTCGTTTTCATCCTCCCTAGGCTTATACTAATCCAATTAGGGGTTTTAACCAATCTTGTGCATCCAATAAGTGTGTTTGTGTCATTGGATTAACATTTATGTCATTTTCATCACCCTTCGGCTTATTCTAATCCAATTAGTGTTTTTATCCAATCTTGTGCAGCCAATAATTGCGTTTGTGTCATTTGTTTAAAATTTAGGTCGTTTTCGTCCTCCCTAGGTATATTCTAATCCAATTAGGGGTTTTAACCAATTTTGTGCAGCCAATAAGTGCGTTTAAGTCATTGGTTTAACATTTAGGTCATTTTCGTCATCCTTCGGCTTATTCTAATCCAATTAGGGTTTTTAACCAATCTTGTGCAGCCAAAAAGTGTGTTTGGGTCATTGGTTTAACATTTAGGTCATTTTCGTCCTCCCTAGGTTTATTCTAATCGAATTAGAATATTTTTAACCAATCTTGTGCATCCAATAAGTGCGTTTGTGTCATTGTTTTAACATTGAGCTCATTTTTCTCCTCCCTAGGCTTATTCTAATCCAATTAGTGTTTTTAACCAATCTTGTGCATCCAATGAGTGCGTTTGTCTCATTGGATTAACACTTAGCTCATTTTTGTCATCCTTAGCTTTCTTGTAATCCAATTAGGGTATTGAACCAATCTTGTGCATCCAATAAGTGCGTTTATGTCATTGGATTAATATTTAGGTCATTTTCGTCATCTTTCGGCTTAATCTAATCCAATTAGGGTTTTTAACCAATGCTGTGAAGCCAATAAGTGCGTTTGTTTCATTGGTTTAACATTTAGGTCATTTTCCTCCTCCGTAGGTTTATTCTAATCCAATTAGGATTTTTAACCAATCTTATGCATCCAATAAGTGCGTTTGTGTCATTGGTTTAACATTTCGATCATTTTCGTCCTCCTTAGGCTTATACTAATCCTATAAGGGTTTTTAACCAATCTTGTGCATCCAATAAGTGCGTTTGTGTCATTGGATTCACATTTAGGTCATTTTCATCATCCTTCGGCTTAGTCTAATCCAATTAGGGTTTTTAAATAATCTTAAGCATCTAATAAATGGGTTTGTGTCATTGGTTTAACATTAAGGTCATTTTCGTCTTCCCTAGGCTTATTCTAATCCAATTAGGGTTTTTAACCAATCTTGTGCATCCAATAAGTGCGTCTCTGTCATTGGTTTAACATTAAGGTCATTTTCGTCCTCCCTAGGTTTATTCTAATACAATTAGGGTTTTTAACCAATCTTGTGCATCAAATGAGTGCGTTTGTGTCATTGGTTTAACATTTCGGTCATTTTCGTCCTCCCTAGGCTTATACTAATCCTATTAGGGTTTTTAACGAATCTTGTGCATCCAATAAGTGCGTTTGTGTCATTGGTTTAACATTTTGGTCATTTTCATCCTCCTTAAGCTTATACCAATCCTATAAGGGTTTTTACCCAATCTTGTGCATCCAATAAGTGCGTTTGTGTCTTTGGATTAACATTTAGGTCATTTTCATCATCCTTCGGCTTATTCTAACACAATTACGGTTTTTAACCAATCTTAAGCATCCAATTAGTGCGTTTGTGTCATTGGTTTAATATTAAGGTCATTTTCGTCTTCCATAGGCTTATTCTAATATAATTACGGTTTTTAACCAATCTTGTGCATCCAGTAAATGCGTTTGTGTCATTGGATTAACATTTAGGTCATTTTCGTCATCCTTCGGCTTATTCTAATCCAATTAGGGTTTTTAACCAATCTTGTGCAGCCAAAAAGTGCATTTGGGTCATTTGTTTAACATTTATGTCGTTTTCATCCTCCCTAGGCTTATACTAATCCAATTAGGGGTTTTAACCAATCTTGTGCATCCAATAAGTGCGTTTGTGTCATTGAATTAACACTTATGTCATTTTCATCATCCTTCGGCTTATTCTAATCCAATTAGTGTTTTTATCCAATCTTGTGCAGCCAATAAGTGCGTTTGTGTCATTTGTTTAACATTTAGGTCGTTTTCGTCCTCCCTAGGTATATTCTAATCCAATTAGGGGTTTTAACCAATTTTGTGCAGCCAATAAGTGCGTTTAAGTCATTGGTTTAACATTTAGGTCATTTTCGTCATCCTTCGGCTTATTCTAATCCAATTAGGGTTTTTAACCAATCTTGTGCAGCCAAAAAGTGCGTTTGGGTCATTGGTTTAACATTTAGGTTATTTTCTACCTCCCTAGGTTTATTCTAATCCAATTAGAATATTTTTAACCAATCTTGTGCATCCAATAAGTGGGTTTGTGTCATTGTTTTAACATTTAGCTCATTTTTCTCCTCCCTAGGCTATCTTCTAATCCAATTAGTGTTTTTAACCAATCTTGTGCATCCAATGAGTGCGTTTGTGTCATTGAATTAACATTTAGCTTATTTTTTTCATCATTTGCTTTCTTCTAATTCAATTAGGGTATTGAACCAATCTTGTGCATCCAATAAGTGCGTTTATGTTATTGGATTAACATTTAGGTCATTTTCTTCATCTTTCGGCTTAATATAATCCAATTAGGGTTTTTAACTAATTTTGTGAAGCCAATAAGTGCGTTTGTTTCATTGGTTAAACATTTAGGTCATTTTCCTCCTCCGTAGGTTTATTCTAATCCAATTAGGGTTTTTAACCAATCTTATGCCTCCAATAAGTGCGTTTGTGTCATTGGTTTAACATTTCGGTCATTTTCGTCCTCATTAGGCTTATACTAATCCTATATGGGTTTTTAACCAATCTTGTGCATCCAATAAGTGCGTTTGTGTCTTTGGATTAACATTTAGGTCATTTTTATCATCCTTCGGCTTATTCTAACAAAATTACGGTCAAAAGTGCGTTTTCATCATCCAATTAGGGTTTTTAACCAATCTTAAGCATCCAATAAGTGCGTTTGTGTCATTGGTTTAACCTTAAGGTCATTTTCGTCTTCCCTAGGCTTATTCTAATCCAATTAGGGTTTTTAACCAATCTTGTGCATCAAATAAGTGCGTTTCTGTCATTGGATTAACATTAAGGTCGTTTTCGTCATCCTTCGGCTTATTCTAATCCAATTAGGGTTTTTAACCAATCTTGTGCAGCCAATAAGTGCAATTGTGTCATTGTTTTAACATTTAAGTCATTTTCGTAATCCAATTTGTGTTTTTAACCAATCCTAGGCTTATTCTAATCCAATTAGGGTTTTGAACCAATCTTGTGCGTCCAATAAGTGTGTTTATGTCATTGGATTAACCTTTAGGTCATTTTTGTCATCTTTCAGCTTATTCTAATCCAATTAGGGTTTTTAATCAATCTTGTGCATCCAATAAGAGCGTTTGTGTCATTGGTTTAACATTTCGGTCATGTTCGTCCTCCCTAGGCTTATACTAATCCTATTAGGGTTTCTAACCAATCTTGTGCATCCAATAAGTGAGTTTGTGTCATTGGATTAACATTTAGGTCATTTTCATCATCCTTCGGCTTATTCTAATCCAATTAGAGTTTTTAAATAATCTTAAGCATCTAATAAGTGTGTTTGTGTCATTGGTTTAACATTAAGGTCATTTTCGTCTTCCCTAGGCTTATTCTAATCCAATTGGGGTTTTTAACCAATCTTGTGCATCCAATAAGTGCGTTTCTGTCATTGGTTTAACATTAAGGTCATTTTCGTCCTCCCTAGGTTTATTCTAATACAATTAGGGTTTTTAACCAATCTTGTGCATCAAATGAGTGCGTTTGTGTCATTGGTTTAACATTTCGGTCATTTTCGTCCTCCCTAGGCTTATACTAATCCTATTAGGGTTTTTAACGAATCTTGTGCATCCAATAAGTGCGTTTTTGTCATTGGATTAACATTTAGGTCATTTTCATCATCCTTCGGCTTATTCTAACACAATTACGGTTTTTAACCAATCTTAAGTATCCAATTAGTGCGTTTGTGTCATTGGTTTAATATTAAGGTCATTTTCGTCCTCCATAGGTATATTCTAATCCAATTAGGGGTTTTAACCAATTTTGTGCAGCCAATAAGTGCGTTTAAGTCTTTGGTTTAACATTTAGGTCATTTTCGTCATCCTTCGGCTTATTCTAATCCAATTAAGGTTTTTAACCAATCTTGTGCAGCCAAAAAGTGCGTTTGGGTCATTGGTTTAACATTTAGGTCATTTTCGTCCTCCCTAGGTTTATTCTATTCGAATTAGAATATTTTTAACCAATCTTGTGCATCCAATAAGTGCGTTTGTGTCATTGGTTTAACATTTTGGTCATTTTCATCCTCCTTAGGCTTATACCAATCCTATAAGGGTTTTTACCCAATCTTGTGCATCCAATAAGTGGGTTTGTGTCTTTGGATTAACATTTAGGTCATTTTCATCATCCTTCGGCTTATTCTAACACAATTACGGTTTTTAACCAATCTTAAGCATCCAATTAGTGTGTTTGTGTCATTGGTTTAATATTAAGGTCATTTTCGTCTTCCATAGGCTTATTCTAATATAATTACGGTTTTTAACCAATCTTGTGCATCCAGTAAATGCGTTTGTGTCATTGGATTAACATTTAGGTCATTTTCGTCATCCTTCGGCTTATTCTAATCCAATTAGGGTTTTTAACCAATCTTGTGCAGCCAATAAGTGCGTTTGTGTCATTTGTTTAACATTTAGGTCGTTTTCGTCCTCCCTAGGTATATTCTAATCCAATTAGGGGTTTTAACCAATTTTGTGCAGCCAATAAGTGCGTTTAAGTCATTGGTTTAACATTTAGGTCATTTTCGTCATCCTTCGACTTATTCTAATCCAATTAGGGTTTTTCACCAATCTTGTGCAGCCAATAAGTGTGTTGGGGTCATTGGTTTAACATTTAGGTCATTTTCATCCTCCCTAGGTTTATTCTAATCCAATTATAATATTTTTAACCAATCTTGTGCATCCAATAAGTGCAATTGTGTCATTGTTTTAACATTTAAGTCATTTTCGTAATCCAATTAGTATTTTTAACCAATCCTAGGCTTATTCTAATCCAATTAGGGTTTTGAACCAATCTTGTGCGTCCAATAAGTGCGTTTATGTCATTGGATTAACATTTAGGTCATTTTTGTCATCTTTCAGCTTATTCTAATCCAATTAGGGTTTTTAATCAATCTTGTGCATCCAATAAGAGCGTTTGTGTCATTGGTTTAACATTTCGGTCATTTTCGTCCTCCCAAGGCTTATACTAATCCTATTAGGGTTTCTAACCAATCTTGTGCATCCAATAAGTGCGTTTGTGTCATTGGATTAACATTTAGGTCATTTTCTTCATCCTTCAGCTTATTCTAATCCAATTAGGGTTTTTATTTAATCTTATGCATCCAATAAGTGCGTTTGTGTCATTTGTTTAACATTAAGGTCATTTTCGTCCTCCCTAGGTTTATTCAAATACAATTAGGGTTTTTAACCAATCTTGTGCATCAAATGAGTGCGTTTGTGTCATTGGCTTAACATTTCGGTCATGTTCGTCCTCCTTAGGCTTATACTAATCCTATTAGGGTTTTTAGCCAATCTTGTGCATCCAATAAGTGCGTTTGTGTCATTGGATTAACATTTAGGTCATTTTCATCATTCTTCGGCTTATTCTAATCCAATTATGGTTTTTAACCAATCTTATGCATCCAATAAGTGCGTTTCTGTCATTGGTTTAACATTTAGGTCATTTACGTCATCCTTTGGTTTTTTCTAATCCAATTAGGGTTTTTTTACCATTCTTGTGCATCCAATAATTGCGTTTGTGTCATTGGTTTAACATTTAGGTCATTTTCGTCCTCCTTTGGCTTATTCTAATCCAATTAGGGTTTATAGCAAATCTTGTGCATCGAATAATACATTTATGTCATTGCTTTAAAATTTAGCTCATTTTTGTCCACCCTAGGCTTATTCTAATCCAATTAGGGTTTTTATCCGATCTTGTGCAGCCAATAAGTGCGTTTGTGTCATTGGATTAACATTTAGGTCATTTTCGTCATCCTTCGGCTTATTCTAATCCAATTTGGGTTTTTAACCAATCTTGTGCAGCCAATAAGTGTGTTTGGGTCATTTGTTTAACATTTAGGTCATTTTCGTTCTCCCTAGGTTTGTTCTAATCCAATTATAATATTTTTAACCAATCTTGTGCATCCAATAAGTGCAATTGTGTCATTGTTTTAACATTTAAGTCATTTTCGTAATCCAATTAGTGTTTTTAACCAATCCTAGGCTTATTCTAATCCAATTAGTGTTTTTAACCAATCCTATGCATCCAATGAGTGCGTTTGTGTCATTGGATTAACATTTAGGTCATTTTCGTAATCCTTCGGCTTTTTATAATCCAATTAGGGATTTTAACCAATCTTGTGCATCGAATAAGAGTGTTTGTGTCATTGGATTAACATTTAGGTCATTTTTGTCATCCTTTGCTTTCTCATAATCTAATTAGGGTTTTGAACCAATCTTGTGCGTCCAATAAGTGCGTTTATGTCATTGGATTAACATTTAGGTCATTTTTGTCATCTTTCAGCTTATTCTAATCCAATTAGGGTTTTTAATCAATCTTGTGCATCCAATAAGAGCGTTTGTGTCATTGGTTTAACATTTCGGTCATTTTCGTCCTCCCTAGGCTTATACTAATCCTATTAGGGTTTCTAACCAATCTTGTGCATCCAATAACTGCGTTTGTGTCATTGGTTTAACATTTAGGTCATTTTCATCATCCTTCGGCTTATTCTAATCCAATTAGGGTTTTTATTTAATCTTATGCATCCAGTAAGTGCGTTTGTGTCATTGGTTTAACATTAAGGTCATTTTCTTCCTCCCTAGGTTTATTCAAATACAATTAGGGTTTTTAACCAATCTTGTGCATCAAATGAGTGCATTTGTGTCATTGGCTTAACATTTCGGTCATGTTCGTCCTCCCTAGGCTTATACTAATCCTATTAGGGTTTTTAACCAATCTTGTGCATCCAATAAGTGCGTTTGTTTCATTGGATTAACATTTAGGTCATTTTCATCATTCTTCAGCTTATTCTAATCCAATTATGGTTTTTAACCAATCTTGTGCATCCAATAAGTGCGTTTGTGTCATTGGTTTAACATTTAGGTCATTTTCGTCCTCCTTTGGCTTATTCTAATCCAATTAGGGTTTATGGCCAATCTTGTGCATCGAATTATACATTTATGTCATTGCTTTAACATTTAGCTCATTTTTGTTCACCCTAGGCTTATTATAATCCAATTAGGGTTTTTATCCAATCTTGTGCAGCCAATAAGTGCGTTTGTGTCATTTGTTTAACATTTTGGTCGTTTTCGTCCTCCCTAGGTATATTCTAATCCAATTAGGGGTTTTAACAAATTTTGTGCAGCCAATAAGTGCGTTTAAGTCATTGGTTTAACATTTAGGTTATTTTCGTCAACCTTCGGCTTATTATAATCCAATTAGGGTTTTTAACCAATCTTGTGCACCCAATAAGTATGTGTGTGTCATTGGTTTAACATTTCGGTCATTTTCGTCCTCCATAGGCTTATACTAATCCTATTAGGGTTTTTAACCAATCTTGTGCATCCAATAAATGCGTTTATGTCATTGGATTATCATTTAGGTCATTTTCATCATCCTTCGGCTTATTCTAATCCAATTAGGGTTTATAACCAATCTTGTGCATCGAATAATACGTTTATTTCATTGTTTTAACATTTGGCTCATTTTTGTCCACCCTAGGCTTATTCTAATCCAATTAGTGTTTCTAACTAATCTTGTGCATCCAATAAGTGCGTTTGTGTCATTGGTTCAACATTTAGGTCTTTCTCGTCTTCCTTCGCCTTATTCTAATCCAATTAGGGGTTTTAACCAATCTTGTGCATCCAATAAGTACGTTTGTGTCATTGGATTAACATTTAGGTCATTTCTATCATCCTTCGGTTTTTTCTTATCCAATTAGGGTTTTGCGTTTCTGTCTTTGGTTTACCATTTAGGTCATTTTCTTCATCCTTTGGTTTTTTCTAATCCAATTAGGGTTTTTTTTACCATTCTTGTGCATCCAATAAGTGCGTTTGTCTCATTGATTTTACATTAAGGTCATTTTCGTCTTCCCTAGGCTTATTCTAATCCAGTTAGATTTTTTAACCAATCTTGTGCATCCAATAAGTGCGTTTGTGTAATTGGATTAACATTTAGGTCATTTTCGTCATCCTTCGGCTTATTCTAATCCAATTTGGGTTTTTAACCAATCTTGTGCAGCCAATAAGTGAGTTTGGGTCATTTGTTTAACATTTAGGTCATTTTCGTCCTCGCTAGGTTTGTTCTAATCCAATTAGAATATTTTTAATCAATCTTGTACATCCAATAAGTGCGTTTGTGTCATTGTTTTAACATTTAGCTCATTTTTCTCCTCCCTAGGCTTATTCTAATCCAATTAGTGTTTTTAGACAATCTTGTGCATCCAGTGAGAGCGTTTGTGTCATTGGACTAACATTTAGGTCATTTTTGCAATCCCTCCGCTTTTTCTAATAAAATTAGGTATTTTAACAAATCTTGTGTATCGAAGTCATTATTGGATTAACATTTAAGTCATTTTTGTCATCCTTTGCTTTCTTCTAATCCAATTAGGGTTTTGAACCATTCTTGTGCATCCAATAAGTGCGTTTATGTCATTGGATTAACATTTAGGTCATTTTCGTCATCTTTCGGCTTATTCTAATCCAAATAGGGTTTTTAACCAATTTTGTGAAGCCAATAAGTGCGTTTGTTCCTTTGGTTTAATATTTAGATCATTTACGTCCTCCATAGGTTTATTCTAATCCAATTAGGGTTTTTATCCAATCTTCTGCATCCAATAATTGCATTTTAGTGTTTTTAACCAATTCGGGTTTTTAACAAATCTTAAGCATCCAACAAGAGCGTTTGTGTCATTGGTTTAACATTGAGGTCATTTTCGTCCTCCTTAGGCTTATTTTCATCCAATTAGGGTTTTTAACCAATCTTGTGCATCCAATAAGTGCGTTTGTGTCATTGGATTAACATTTAGGTCATTTTTATCATCCTTCGGCTTATTCTAATCCAATTAGGGTTTTTTACCAATCTTGTACATCCAATAAGTACGTTTGTGTCTTTGGTTTAACATTTAGGTCATTTTCGTCATCCTTTGGTTTTTTCTAATCTAATTAGGGTTTGGTACCATTCTTGTGCATCCAACAAGTGTGTTTGTGTCATTCGTTTAACATTAAGGTCATTTTCGTCCTCCTTAGGCTTATTCTAATCCAATTAGGGTTTTTAACCAATCTTGTGCATCCAATAAGTGCATTTGTGTAATTGGATTAACATTTAGGTCATTTTTATCATCCTTCGGTTTATTCTTATCCAATTAGGGTTTTTAACCAATCTTGTGCATCCAATAACTGCGTTTCTGTCTTTGGTTTAACATTTAGGTCATTTTCTTCATCCTTTGGTTTTTTCTAATCCAATTAGGGTTTTTTTTTACCATTCTTTTGCATCCAATAAGTGCGTTTGTGTCATTGGTTTAACATTTAGGTCATTTTCGTCCTCCTTAGGCTTATTCTAATCCAATTAGGGTTTTTAACCAATCTTGTGCATCCAATAAGTGCGTTTGTGTCATTGGATTAACATTTAGGTCATTTTCGTCATCCTTCGGCTTATTTTAATCCAATTTGGGTTTTTAACCAATCTTGTGCAGCCAATAAGTGAGTTTGGGTCATTTGTTTAACATTTAGGTCATTTTCGTCCTCCCTAGGTTTGTTCTAATCCAATTAAAATATTTTTAATCAATCTTGTGCATCCAATAAGTGCGTTTGTGTCATTGTTTTAACATTTAGCTCATTTTTCTCCTCCCTAGGCTTATTCTAATTCAATTAGTGTTTTTAACCAATCTTGTGCATCCAATGAGAGCGTTTGTGTCATTGGACTAACATTTAGGTCATTTTCACAATCCCTCCGCTTTTTCTAATCAAATTAGGTATTTTAACCAATCTTGTGCATCGAATAAGTGCGTTTATGTCATTGGATTAACATTTAGGTCATTTTCATTTTTCTCTTCCTTCGGGTTATTCTAATCCAATTAGGGTTTTTAACCAATCTTATGCATCCAATAAGTGCATTTGTGTCATTGGATTAACGTTTAGGTCATTTTGGTCATCCTTCGGCTTATTCTAATCCAATTAGGGTTTTGAACCAATCTTGTGCAGCCCATAAGTGCATTTCTGTTATTGGATTAACATTTAGGTCATTTTCGTCCTCCCTAGGTTTATTCTCATCCATTTAGAATATTTTTAAGCAATCTTGTGCATCCAATAAGTGCGTTTATGTCATGGTTTTAACATTTAACTCATTTTTCTCCTCCCTAGGCTTATTCTAATCAAATTAGTGTTTTTTACCAATTTTGTGCATCCAATAAGTGCGTTTGTGTCATTGGTTTAACATTTCGGTCATTTTCGTCCTCCCTAGGCTTATACTAATCCTATTAGGGTTATTAACAAATCTTGTGCATCCAATAAGTGCGTTTTTGTCATTGGATTAACATTTAATTCATTTTCCTCATCCTTTGGCTTATTCTAATCCAATTACGGTTTTTATTCAATCTTGTGCAGCCAATAAGTGCGTTTGTGTCATTTGTTTAACATTTATGTCGTTTTTGTCCTCCCTTGGTTTATTCTAATCCAAATAGCGTTTTTAACCAATTTTGTGCATCCAATAATTGTGTTTGCGTCATTGGTTTAACATTTCGGTCATTTTCATCCTCCCTAGGCTAATACTAATCCTATTATGGTTTTGAACCAATCTTGTGCATCCAATAACTGCGTTTGTGTCATTGGATTAACATTTTGGTCATTTTCATCATCCTTCGGCTTATGATAATCCAATTAGGGTTTTTAACCAATCTTGTGCATCCAATAAGTGCGTTTGTGTCATTGGATTAATATTTAGGTCATTTTCGTCATCCTTCGGCTTATTCTAATCCAATTAGGGTTTTTAACCAATCTTGTGCAGGCAATAAGTGCGTTTGGGTCATTGGTTTAACATTTAGGTCATTTTCGTCCTCCCTAGGTTTATTCTAATCCAATAAGTGTTTTTAACCAATTTTGTGCATCAATTAAGTGCGTTTGTATCATTGTTTTATCATTTAGGTCATTTTCATCCTCCCTAGGTTTATTCTAATCCAATTAGAATATTTTTAACCAATCTTGTGCATCCAATAAGTGCAATTGTGTCATTGTTTTAACATTTAAGTCATTTTCGTATTCCAATTAGTGTTTTTAACCAATCCTAGGCCTATTCTAATCCAATTAGTGTTTTTAACCAATCTTATACATTCAATGAGTGCGTTTGTGTCATTGGATTAACATTTAGGTCATTTTGTAATACTTCGGCTTTTTATAATCCAATTAGGGATTTTAACCAATCTTGTGCATCGAATAAGAGTGTTTGTGTCATTGGATTAACATTTAAGTCATTTTTGTCATCCTTTGCTTTCTTATAATCCAATTTGGGTTTTGAACCAATCTTGTGCGTCCAATAAGTGCGTTTATGTCATTGGATTAACATTTAGGTCATTTTTGTCATCTTACAGCTTATTCTAATCCAATTAGGGTTTTTAATCAATCTTGTGCATCCAATAAGTGCGTTTGTGTCATTGGTTTAACATTTCGGTCATTTTCGTCCTCCCTAGGCTTATACTAATCCTATTAGGGTTTTTAACCAATCTTGTGCATCCAATAAGTGCGTTTGTGTCATTGGATTAACATTTAGGTCAATTTCATCATACTTCGGCTTATTCTAATCCAATTAGGGTTTTTATTTAATCTGATGCATCCAATAAGTGCATTTGTGTCATTGGTTTAACATTAAGGTCATTTTCGTCCTCCCTAGGTTTATTCAAATACAATTAGGGTTTTTAACCAATCTTGGGCATCAAATGAGTGCGTTTGTGTCATTGGCTTAACATTTCGGTCATTTTCGTCCTCCCTAGGCTTATACTAATCCTATTAGGGTTTTTAGCCAATCTTGTGCATCCAATAAGTGCGTTTGTGTCATTGGATTAACATTTAGGTCATTTACGTCATCCTTTGGTTTTTTCTAATCCAATTAGGGTTTTTTTTACCATTCTTGTGCATCCAATAAGTGCGTTTGTGTCATTGGTTTAACATTTAGGTCATTTTCGTCCTCCTTTGGCTTATTCTAATCCAATTAGGGTTTATAACCAATCTTGTGCATCGAATAATACGTTTATGTCATTGCTTTAACATTTAGCTCATTTTTGTCCACCCTAGGCTTATTCTAATCCAATTAGGGTTTTTATCCAATCTTGTGCAGCCAATAAGTGCGTTTGTGTCTTTTGTTTAACATTGAAATCGTTTTTGTCCTCCCTAGGTATATTCTAATCCAATTAGGGGTTTTAACCAATTTTGTGCAGCCAATAAGTGCGTTTGTGTCATTGTTTTAAGATTTAGCTCATTTTTCTCCTCCCTAGGCTTATTCTAATCCAATTAGTGTTTTTAACCAATCTTGTGCATCCAATGAGAGCGTTTGTGTCATTGGACTAACATTTAGGTCATTTTCGCAATCCCTCCGCTTTTTCTAATCAAATTAGGTATTTTAACCAACCTTGTGCATCCAATAAGTGCGTTTATGTCATTGGATCAACATTTAGGTCATTTTCGTCCTATAGGGTTTTTAACCAAATAGGGTTTTTAACCAATTTTGTGAAGCCAATAAGTGCGTTTGTTCCATTAGTTTAACATTTAGATCATTTACGTCCTCCGTAGGTTTATTCTCATCCAATTATGGTTTTTAACCAATCTTCTGCATCCAATAAGTGCGTTTGTGTCATTGGTTTAACATTAAGGTCATTTTCGTCTTCCCTAGGCTTATTCTAATCCAATTAGGGTTTTTAACCAATCTTCTGCATCCAATAAGTGCATTTGTGTCATTGGTTTAACATTTCGGTCCTTGTCGTCCTCCCTAGGCTTATATTAAACCTATTAGGGTTTTTAACCAATCTTGTGCAGGCAATAAGTGCGTTTGGGTCATGGGTTTAACATTTAGGTCATTTTGGTCCTCCCTAGGTTTGTTCTAATCCAATTAGAAAATTTTTAACCAATTTTGTGCATCCAATAAGTGCGTTTGTGTTGTTGTTTTAACATTTCGCTCATTTTTCTCTTTCCTAGGCTTATTCTAATCTAATTAGTGTTTTTAACCAATCATGTGCATCCAATGAATGCGTTTGTGTCATTGGATTAATAATTCGGTCATTTTCGTCCTCCCTAGGCATATATTAAACCTATTAGGGTTTTTAACCAATCTTGTGCATCCAATAAGTGTGTTTGTGTCATTGGATTAACATTTAGGTCATTTTCATCATCCTTCAGCTTATTCAAATGCAATTAGGGTTTTTAATAAATCTTAAGCATCTAATAAGTGCGTTTGGATCATTGGTTTATCATTTAGGTCATTTTCGTCCTCCCTAGGTTTATTTTAATCCAATTTGAATATTTTTAACCAATCTTGTGCATCAATTAAGTGAGTTTGTGTCATTGTTTTAACATTCTAATCCAATAAGTGTTTTTAACCAATTTTCTGCATCCAATACGTGTGTTTGTGTCATTGGATTAACATTCAGGTCATTTTCGTCATCCTTCAAGTTTTTCTAATCCAATTAGGGATTTTCACCAATCTTGTGCATCGAATAAGAGTGTTTGTGTCATTGGATTAACATTTAAGTCATTTTTGTCATCCTTTGGCTTCTTCTAATCCAATTATGGTTTTGAACCATTCTTTTGCATCCAATAAATGCGTTTATGTCATTGGATTAACATTTAAGTCATTTTCGTCATCCTTCGGCTTATTCTAATCCAATTAGGGTTTTGAACCAATCTTGTGCAGCCAATAAGTGCGATTGGGTCGTTGGTTTAACATTTAGGTCATTTTCGTCCTCCCTAGGTTTATTCTAATCCAATAAGAATATTTTTAACCAATCGTGTGCATCCAATAAGTGCGTTTATGTCATTGTTTTAACATTTAGCTCATTTTCGTCCTCCCTAGGCTTATTCTAATCAAATTAGTGTTTCTAACCAATCTTGTGAAGCCAATAAGTGCGTTTGTTTCATTGGTTTAACATTTAGGTCATTTTCATCATCCTTCAACTTATTCAAATCCAATTAGGGTTTTTAATAAATCTTAAGCATCTAATAAGTGCGTTTGTGTCATTCGTTTAACATTAAGGTCGTTTTCGTCTTCCCTAGGCTTGTTCTAATCCAATTAGGGTTTTTCACCAATCTTCTTCATACAATAAGTGCATTTGTGTTATTGGTTTAACATTTCGGTCATTTTTGTCCTCCCTAGGCTTATATTAATCCTATTAGGGTTATTAACCAATCTCGTGCATCCAATAAGTGCGTTTGTGTCATTAGATTAACATTTAGGTCATATTCATCATCCTTCAGCTTATTCTAATCCAATGAGAGTTGTTAATCAATCTTAAGCATCTAATAAGTGCGTTTGTGTCATTAGATTAACATTAAGGTCATTTTCGTCTTCCCTAGGCTTATTCTAATCCAATTAGGGTTTTTAACCAATCTTGTGCATCCAATAAGTGCGTTTGTGTCATTGGATTAACATTTAGGTCATTTTCGTCATCCTTCGACTTATTCAAATCCAATTTGGGTTTTTAACCAATCTTGTGCAGCCAATAAGTGCGTTTGGGTCATGGGATTAACATTTAGGTCATTTTCGTCCTTCCTAGGTTTGTTCTAATCTAATTAGAAAATTTTTAACCAATCTTGTGCATCCAATAAGTGCGTTTGTGTCGTTGTTTTAACATTTAACTCAATTTTCTCTTTCCTAGGCTTATTCTAATCCAATTAGTGTTTTTAACCAATCTTGTGCATCCAATGAATGCGTTTGTTTCATTGGATTAACATTTAGGTCATTTTCGTCATCCGTCGACTTTTTATAATCCAATTAGGGATTTTAACCAATCTTGTGCATCGAATAAGAGTGTTTGAGTCATTGGATTAACATTTAAGTCATTTTTGTCATCCTTTGCTTTCTTCTAATCCATTTATGTCATTGGATTAACATTTAGGTCATTTTTGTCATTGGATTAACAGTTAGGCCATTTTCATCATCCTTCGGGTTTTTCTAATCCAATTAGGTTTTTAACAAATCTTAAGCATCCAATAAGTGCGTTTGTGTGATTAGTTTAACATTAAGGTCATTTTTCGTCCTCCATAGGTTTATTCTAATCAAATTAGTGTTTTTAACCAATCTTGTGCAGCCAATAAGTGCGTTTGTGTCATTGGTTTAACATTTAGGTCGTTTTCGTCCTCCCTAGGTTTATTCTAATCTAATTAGGGTTTTTAACCAATTTTGTGCATCCAATAATTGCCTTTGTGTCATTGGTTTAACATTTCCGTCATTTTCATCCTCCCTAGGCTTATACTAATCCTATTATGGTTTTTAACCAATCTTGTGCATCCAATAACTGCGTTTGTGTCATTGGATTAACATTTTAGCCATTTTCGCCTCCATAGGCTTATGATAATCCAATTAGGGTTTTTAACCAATCTTGTGCATCCAATAAGTGCGTTTGTGTCATTGGATAAATTTTTAGGTCATTTTCGTCATCCTTCGGCTTATTCTACTCCAATTAGGGTTTTTTGACAAATCTTGTGCATCCAATAAGTGTGTTGGTGTCATTGGAATAACATTTAGGTCATTTTTGTCTTCCTTCGAGTTATTCTAATCCAATTTCGGTTTTTAGCCAATCTTGTGCATCCCATAAGTTCGTTTGTGTCATTGGATTAATATTTAGGTCATTTTGGTCATCCTTCGGCTTATTCTAATCCTATTGGGTTTTGAACCAATCTTGTGCAGCCAATAAGTTCATTTGTGTCATTGGATTAACATTTAGGTCATTTTCGTCCTCCCTAGGTTTATTCTCATCCAATTAGAATATTTTTAACCAATCTTGTGCATCCAATAAGTGTGTTTATGTCATGGTTTTAGCATTTAGCTCATTTTTCTCCTCCCTAGGCTCATTCTAATCAAATTAGTGTTTTTAACCAATTTTGTGCATCCAATAATGTGCGTTTGTGTCATTGGTTTAACATTTCGGTCATTTTTGTCCTCCCTAGGCTTATACTAATCCTATTAGGGTTTTTATCCAATCTTGTGCAGCCAATAAGTGCGTTTGTGTCATTTGTTTAACATTAAGGTCGTTTTCGTCCTTCCAATGTTTATTCTAATCCAATTAGGGTTTTTAACCAATCTTGTGCATCCAATAACTGCGTTTGTGTCATTGGTTTTACATTTCCATCATTTTCGTCCTGACAAGCCATATACTAATCCTATTAGGGTTTTGAACCAATCTTGTGCATCCAATATGTCTGTTTGTGTCATTAGTTTAACATTTCAGCCATTTTTGTCCTCCATAAGCTTATATTAATCCTATTAGGGTTTTTAACCATTCTTGTGCAGCCAATAAGTGCGTTTGTGTCATTGGTTTAACATTTAGGTCGTTTTCGTCCTCCCTATGTTTATTCTAATCCAATTAGGGTTTTTAACCAATTTTGTGCATCTAATAACTGCGTTTGTGTCATTGGTTTTACATTTCCGTCTTTTTCGTCCTGACTAGGCATATACTAATCCTATTAGGGTTTTTAACCAATCTTGTGCATCCAATAAGTCCGTTTGTGTCATTCGTTTAACATATTAGCCATTTTCGTCCTCCATAAGCCTATATTAATCCTATTGGGTTTTTAACAAATCTTGAGCATCCAATAAGTGCGTTTGTGTCATTGGATTAACATTTAGGTTATGTTCGTCATCCTTCAGCTTATTCTACTCCAATTAGGGTTTTTGACCAATCTTGTGAAACCAATAAGTGTGTTTGTGTCATTGGAATAACATTTAGGTCATTTTTGTCTTCCTTCGGGTTATTCTAATCCAATTAGGGTTTTTAACCAATCTTAAACATCCAATAAGTGCGTTTGTGTCATAGGTTTAACATTACGGTCATTTTTGTCTTCCCTATGCTTATTCTAATCCAATTACAATTTTTGACCAATCTTGTGCATCCAATAAGTTCGTTTGTGTCATTGGATTAAGATTTAGGTCATTTTCGTCATCCTTCGGCTAATTCTAATCCGATTAGTGTTTTTAACCAATCTTGTGCAGCCAATAAGTGCGTTTGGGTCATTGGTTTAACATTTAGGTCATTTTCGTCTTCCCTAGGTTTATTCTAATCTAATTAGAATATTGGTAACCAATTTTGTGCATCCAATAACAGCGTTTGTGTCATTGGTTTAACATTTCGGTCATTTTCGTCCTCCCGAGGCTTATACTAATACTATTAGGGTTTTTTACCAATCTTGTGCATCCAATAATTGCGTTTATGTCATTGGATTAACATTTCGGTCATTTTTATCATCCTTCAGCTTATTCTAATCCAATTAGGGTTTTTATCCAATCTTGTGCAGCCATTAAGTGCGTTTGTGTCATTTGTTTAACATTTAGGCCGTTTTTGTCCTCCCTAGGTTTATTCTAATCCAATTAGGGTTTTTAACTAATTTTGTGCAGTCAATAAGTGCATTTAAGTCATTGGTTTAACATTTAGGTCATTTTCATCATCCTTCGGGTTTTTCTAATCCAATTAGGGATTTTAACCTATCTTGTGCATCGCAAAAGAGTGTTTGTGTCATTGGATTAACAATAAAGTCATTTTTGTCATCCTTTGTTTTCTTCTAATCAAATTAGGGTTTTAAACCATTCTTGTGCATCCAATAAGTGCATTTCCTTCATTGGATTAACATTTAGGTCATTTTCGTCATCCTTCAGCTTATTCTAATCCAATTAGGGTTTTTAACCAATCTTGTGAAGCCAATAAGTGCGTTTGTGTCATTGGTTTAACATTTCGGTCATTTTCGTCCTCCCTAGGCTTATACTAATCCTATTAGGGTTCTTAACCAATCTTGTGCATCCAATAAGTGCGTTTGTGTCATTGGATTAACATTTAGGTGATTTTCACCATCCTTCGGCTTATTCTAATCCAATTAGGGTTTTTATCCAATCTTGTGCAGCCAATAAGTGCGTTTGTGTCATTTGTTTAACATTTAGGTCGTTTTCGCCCTCCCTAGGTTTATTCTAATCCAATTAGGATTTTTATCCAATTTTGTGCATCCAATAAGTGCGTTTGTTTCATTGGTTTAACATGTAGGTCATTTTCGTCATCCTTCGGGTTTTTCTAATCCAATTAGGGATTTTAACCAATCTTGTGCATGGAATAAGAGTGTTTGTGTCATTGGATTAACATTTAAGTCATTTTTGTCATCCTTTGTTTTCTTCTAATCCAATTAGGGTTTTAAACCATTCTTGTGCATCCAATACGTGCATTTCTGTCATTGGATTAACATTTAGGTCATTTTTGCATCCTTCGGCTTATTCTAATCCAATTAGGGTTTTTAACCAATCTTGTGAAGCCAATAAGTGCGTTTGTTTCATTGTTTTAATATTTAGCTAATTTTCGTCCTCCCTATGTTTATTCTAATCCAATTAGGTTTATTAACCAATCTTGTGCGTCCAATAAGTGTGTTTGTGTCATTGGTTTAACATTTCGGTCATTTTCGTCCTCCCTAGGCGTATACTAATCCTATTAGGGTTTTTAACCACTCTTTTGCATCCAATAAGTGCGTTTGTGTCATTGGATTAACATTTAGGTGATTTTCATCATCCTTCGACTTATTCTAATCCAATTAGGGTTTTTAACCAATCTTGTGAAGCCAATAAGTGCGTTTGTTTCAATTGTTTACAATTTAGGTAATTTTCGTCCTCCCTATGTTTATTCTAATCCAATTAGGTTTATTAACCAATCTTGTGCGTCCAATATGTGCGTTTGTGTCATTGGTTTAACATTTCGGTCATTTTCGTCCTCCCTAGGCTTATTTTAATCCAATTAGTGTTTTTAACAAATCCTGTGCATCCAATAAGTGCGTTTGTGTCATTGGATTAACATTTAGGTGATTTTCATCATCCTTCGACTTATTCTAATTCAATTAGGGTTTTTATCCAATCTTGTGCAGCCAATAAGTGCGTTTGTGTCATTTGTTTAACATTTAGGTCGTTTTCGTCCTCCCTAGGTTTATTCTAATCCAATTAGGGTTTTTAACCAATTTTGTGGATCCAATAACGGCGTTTGTGTCATTGGTTTAATATTTCTGTCATTTTCGTCCTCCCTATTCTTATACTAATCCTACTATGGTTTTTAACCAATCTTGTGCATCCAATAAGTCATTTTTGTGTCATTAGTTTAACATTTAAGCCATTTTCTTCATCCATAGTCTTATACTTATCCTATTAGGGTTTTTAACCAATCTTGTGCATCCAATAAGTGCGCTTGTGTCATTGGATTAACATTAATGTTATTTTCGTCATCCTTCGGCTTATTCTAATCCAATTTGGGTTTTTATCCAATCTTTTGCAGCCAATAAGTGCGTTTGTGTCATTTGTTTAACATTTAGGTCATTTTCGTCCTCACTAGGTTTATTCTAATCCAATTAGGGTTTTTATTAAATTTTGTGCAGCCAATAAGTGCGTTTAAATCATTGGTTTCACATTTAGGTCATTTTCATCATCCTTCGGCTTATTCTAATCCAATTAGGGTTTTTAACCAATCTTGTGCATCCAATAAGTGTGTTGCTGTCATTGGATTAGTGTTTAGGTCATTTTCATCATCCTTTGGCTTATTCTAATCCAATTAGGGTTTTTAACCAATCTTGTGCATCCAATAAGTGCGTTTCTGTCATTGGTTTAACATTTCAGTCATTTTCGTCCTCACTAGGCTTATACTAATCCTATTAGGGTTTTTCACCAATCTTGTGCATCCAATAAGTCATTTTTGTGTCATTAGTTTAACATTTCAGCCATTTTCTTCATCCATAGTCTTATACTAATCCTATTAGGGTTTTTAACCAATCTTGTGCATCCAATAAGTGCGCTTGTGTCGTTGGATTAACATTTATGTTATTTTCATCATCCTTCGGCTTATTCTAATCCAATTAGGGTTTTTGACTAATCTTGTGCATCCAATAAGTGCGTTGCTGTCATTAGATTAGTGTTTAGGGCATTTTCGTCATCCTTCGACTTATTCTAATCCAATTAGGATTTTTAACCAATCTTGTGCAGCCAATAAGTGTGTTTGGGTCATTGGTTTAACATTTAGGTCATTTTCGTCCTCCCTAGGTTTATTCTAATCCAATTAGGGTTTTTAACCAATCTTGTGCACCCAATAAGTGCGTTTGTGTCATTGGTTTAACATTTCAGTCATTTTCGTCCTCACTAGGCTTATACTAAGCCTATTAGGGTTTTTAACCAATCTTGTGCATCCAATAAGTCATTTTTGTGTCATTAGTTTAACATTTCAGCCATTTTCTTCATCCATAGTCTTATACTAATCCTTTTAGGGTTTTTAACCAATCTTGTGCATCCAATAAGTGCGCTTGTGTCGTTGGATTAACATTTATGTTATTTTCGTCATCCTTCGGCTTATTCTAATCCAATTAGGGTTTTTGACCAATCATGTGCATCCAATAAGTGTGTTTGTGTCATTGGAATAACATTTAGGTCATTTTTGTCTTCCTTCGGGTTATTCTAATCCAATTAGGGTTTTTAACCAATCTTAAACATCCAATAAGTGCGTTTGTGTCATAGGTTTAACATTACGGTCCTTTTCGTCTTCCCTATGCTTATTCTAATCCAATTAGGGTTTTTAGCCAATCTTGTGCATCCCATAAGTTCGTTTGTGTCATTGGATTAATATTTAGGTCATTTTCGTCATCCTTTGGCTTATTGTAATCCAATTAGGGTTTTTAACCAATCTTGTGCAGCCAATAAGTGCGTTTGGGTCATTGGTTTAACATTTAGGTCATTTTCGTCCTCCCTAGGTTTATTCTAATCCAATTAGAATTTTTTTAATCAATCTTGTATATCAAATAAGTGCGTTTGTGTCATTGTTTTAACATTTATCTCATTTTTCTTTCCTTAGCTTATTCTAATCCAATTAGTGTTTTTATCCAATCTTGTGCTTCGAATGAGTGCGTTTGTGTCGTTGAATTCACATTTAGGTCATTTTCGTCATCCTTCGGGTTTTTCTAATCCAATTAGGGATTTTAACCAATCTTGTGGATCGAATAAGAGTATTTGTGTCATTATATTAACATTTTTGTCATCCTTTGGCTTCTTCTAATCCAATTAGGGTTTTGAAGCATTCTTGTGCATCCAATAAGTGCGTTTATGTCATTGGATTAACATTTAGGTCATTTTGTCATCGTTCGGCTTATTCTAATCCAATTAGGGTTTTTAACCAATCTTCTGAAGCCAATAAGTGCGTTTGTTTCATTGGTTTAACATGTAGGTCATTAACGTCCTCACTAGGCTTTTACTAATCCTATTAGGGTTTTTAACCAATCTTGTGCAGCCAATAAGTGCATTTAAGTCATTGGTTTAACATTTAGGTCATTTTCGTCATCCTTCGGGTTTTTCTAATCCAATTAGGGATTTTAACCTATCTTGTGCATCGAAAAAGAGTGTTTGTGTCATTGGATTAACATTTAAGTCATTTTTGTCATCCTTTGTTTTCTTCTAATCCAATTAGGGTTTTAAACCATTCTTGTGCATCCAATAAGTGCATTTCTGTCATTGGATTAACATTTAGGTCATTTTCGTCATCCTTCGGCTTATTCTAATCCAATTAGTGTTTTTAACCAATCTTGTGAAGCCAATAAGTGCGTTTGTTTCATTGGTTTAACATTTAGGTAATTTTCGTCCTCCCTATGTTAATCCTAATCCAATTAGGGTTATTAACCAATCTTGTGCGTCCAATAAGTGCGTTTGTGTCATTGGTTTAACATTTCGGTCATTTTCGTCTTCCCTAGGCTTATACTAATCCTATTAGGGTTTTAAACCAATCTTGTGCATCCAATAAGTGCGTTTGTGTCATTGGATTAACATTTAGGTGATTTTCATCATCCTTCGGCTTATTCTAATCCAATTAGGGTTTTTATCCCATCTTGTGCAGCCAATAAGTGCGTTTGTGTCATTAGTTTAACATTTAGGTCGTTTTCGTCCTCGCTAGGTTTATTCTAATCCAATTAGGGTTCTTAACCAATTTTGTGCATCCAATAAGGGCGTTTGTTTCATTGGTTTAACATTTAGGTCATTTTCCTCATCCTTCGGGTTTTTCTAATCCAATTAGGAATTTTAACCAATCTTGTGCATCGAATAAGAGTGTTTGTGTCATTGGATTAACATTTAAGTCATTTTTGTCATCCTTTGTTTTCTTCTAATCCAATTAGGGTTTTAAACCATTCTTGTGCATCCAATAAGTGCATTTTTGTCATTGGATTTACGTTTAGGTCATTTTCGTCATCCTTCGGGTTTTTCTAATCCAATTAGGAATTTTAACCAATGTTGTGCATCAAATAAGAGTGTTTGTGTCATTGGATTAACATTTAAGTCATTTTTGTCATCCTTTGTTTTCTTCTAATCCAATTAGGGTTTTAAACCATTCTTGTGCATCCAATAAGTGCATTTTTGTCATGGGATTAACGTTTAGGTCATTTTCGTCATCCTTTGGCTTATTCTAATCCAATTAGGGTTTTTAACCAATCTTGTGCATCCAATAAGTGTGTTTGTGTTATTGGATTAACATTTAAGTCATTTTTGTCGTCCTTTGGCTTCTTCTAATCCAATTAGCGTTTTGAACCATTCTTGTGCATCCAATAAGTGCGTTTATGTCATTGGATTAACATTTAGGTCTTTTTCGTCATCGTTCAGCTTATTCTAATCCCATTAGGGTTTTTAACCAATCTTCTGAAGCTAATAAGTGCGTTTGTTTCATTGGTTTAACATGTAGGTCATTAACGTCCTCACTAGGCTTATACTAATCCTATAAAGGTTTTTAACCAATCTTGTGTATCCAATAAGTCCGTTTGTGTCATTAGTTTAACATTTCAGCCATTTTCTTCATTGATAGGCGTATACTAATCCAATTAGAGTTTTCGACCTATCTTGTGCATCCAATAAGTGTGTTTGTGTCATTGGAATAACATATAGGTCATTTTTGTCTTCCTTAGGGTTATTCTAATCCAATTAGTGTTTTTAACCAATCTTAAGCATCCAATAAGTGCGTTTGTGTCATTGGTTTAACATTACGGTCATTTCCGTCTTCCCTAGGCTTATTCTAATTTAATTAGGGTTTTTAGCCAATCTTGTGCATCCAATAAGTGCATTTGTGTCATTGGATTAACATTTAGGTCACTTTCGTCATCCTTCGGCTTATTCTAATCCAATTAGGGTTTTTAACCAATCTTGTGCATCCAATAAGTGCGTTTGTGTCATTGGATTAACGTTTAGGTCATTTTCGTCATCCTTCGGTTTATTCTATTCCAATTAGCGTTTTTAGCCAATCTTGTGCAGCCAATAAGTGCGTTTGGGTCATTGGTTTATTATTTAGGTCATTTTCGTCCTCCCTAGGTTTATTCTAATGCAATTAGAATTTTTTTAATCAATCGTGTACATCCAATAAGTGCGTTTGTGTCATTGTTTTAACATTTAGCTCATTTTTCTCTTTCATAAGCTTATTCTAATCCAATTAGAGTTTTTATCCAATCCTGTGCTTCCAATGAGTGCGTTTGTGTTGTTGGATTAACGTTTAGGTCATTTTCGTCATCCTTCGGTTTATTCTATTCCAATTAGGGTTTTTAGCCAATCTTGTGCAGCCGATAAGTGCGTTTGGGTCATTGGTTTAACATTTAGGTCATTTTCGTCCTCCCTAGGTTTATTCTAATCCAATTAGAATTTTTTTAATCAATCTTGTACATCTAATAAGTGAGTTTGTGTCATTGTTTTAACATTTAGCTCATTTTTCTCTTTCCTAAGCTTATTCTAATCCTATTAGTGTTTTTATCCAATCATGTGCTTCCAATGAGTGCGTTTGTGTCATTGGATTAACATTTAAGTCATTTTTGTCATCCTTTGGCTTCTTCTAATCCAATTAGGGTTTTGAACCATTCTTGTGCATCCAATAAGTGCGTTTATGTCATTGGATTAATATTTAGGTCATTTTCGTCATCGTTCGACTTTTTCTAATCCAATTAGGGTTTTTAACCAATCTTCAGAAGCCAATAAGTGCGTTTGCTTCATTGGTTTAACATGTAGGTCATTAATGTCCTCACTAGGCTTATACTAATCCTATTAGGGTTTTTAACCAATCTTGTGCATCCAATAAGTCCGTTTGTGTCATTAGTTTAAAATTTCAGCCATTTTCTTCATCGATAGGCGTATACTAATCCTATTAGGGTTTTTAACCAATCTTGTACATCCAATAAGTGCGCTTGTGTCGTTGGATTAACATTTAGGTTATTTTTGTCATCCTTCGGCTTATTCTAATCCAATTAGGGTGTTTAACCAATCCTGTGCATCCAATAAGTGTGTTTGTGTCGTTGGATTAACGTTTAGGTCATTTTCGTCATCCTTCGGCTTAATCTAATCCCATTATGGTTTTTAACCAATCTGTTGAAGCCAATAAGTGCGTCTGTTTCATTGGTTTAATCTTTAGGTCATTTTTGTCCTCCGTAGGTTAATTTCTAATCCAATTAGGGTTTTTAACCAATCTTGTGCATCAAATAAGTGCGTTTAAGTCATTGGTTTAACATTTAGGTTATTTTCGTCGTCCTTCGACTTATTCTAATCCAATTAGGGTTTATAACCAATCTTGTGCAGCCAATAAGTGCGTTTGGGTCATTGGTTTAAAATTTAGGTCATTTTCGTCCTCCCTAGGTTTATTATAATCCAATTAGAATATTTTTAACCAATGTTGTGCATCAAATGAGTGTGTTTGTGTCATTGGTTTAACATTTTGGTCATATTCGTCCTCCATAGGTTTATACTTATCCTATTAGGGTTTTTAACCAATCTTGTGCATCCAATAAGTCCGTTTGTGTCATTGGATTAACATTTAGGTCATTTTCATCATCCTTCGGCATATTCTAATCCAATTAGGGTTTTTATCCAATCTTGTGCAGGTAATAAGTGCGACTTGTCATTTGGGTTTTTAACCAATTTGGGTTTTTAACCCTAGGTATATTCTAATCCAATTAGGGATTTTTACCAATTTTGTGCAGCCAATAAGTCATTGGTTTAACATTTAGGTCATTTTTTTTCATCCTTCGGCTTGATCTTATCGAATTAGGGTTTTTAACCAATCTTGTGATTTCAACAAGTGCGTTTGTGTCATTGGATTAACATTTAGGTCAATTTCGTCTTCATTCGGTTTTTTCTAATCCAATTAGGGTTTTTTTTACCATTCTTGTGCATCCAATAAGTGCGTTTCTGTCATTGTTTTAACATTTAGCTCATTTTTCTCCTCCCTAGGTTTATTCTAATCCAATTAGTGTTTTTAACCAATCTTGTGCAACCAATGAGTGCGTTTGTGTCATTGGATTAACATTTAGGACATTTTCGTCAACCTTTGGCTTTTTCTAATCCAATTAGGGATTTTAACCAATCTTGTGAATTAAATAAGAGTGTTTGTGTTATTGGATTAACATTTATGTCATTTTTGTCATCCTTTGCTTTCTTCTAATCCAATTAGGGTATTGAACCAATCTTGTGCCATTGTGTTATTGAACCAATCTTGCGTTTGTGTCATTGGTTTAACATTTAGGTCATTTTCGCCATCTTTCGGCTTAATCTAATCCAATTAGGGTTTTTATCCAATTTTGTGAAGCCAAGAAGTATGTTGTTTCATTGGTTTAACATTTAGGTCATTTTCATCCTCCGTAGGTTTATTCTAATCCAATTAGGGTTTTTAACCAATCTTATGCATCCAATAAATGCGTTTTTGTCATTGACTTAACATTTCGGTCATTTTCGTCCTCCCTAGGCTTATACTAATCCTATAAGGGTTTTTAGCCAATCTTGTACATCCAATAAGTGCGTTTGTGTCATTGGATTAATATTTAGGTCATTTTCATCATCCTTCGGCTTATTCTAATCCAATTAGGGTTTTTAACCAATCATAAGCATCCAATAAGTGCGTTTGTGTCATTGGTTTAACATTAAGGTCATTTTCGTCTTCCCTAGGCTTATTCTAATCCAATTAGGGTTTATAACCAATCTTGTGCATCCAATAAGTGCGTTTCTATCATTGGAATAACATTTAGGTCATTTTCGTCATCCTTCGGCTTATTCTAATCCAATTAGGGTTTTTAACGAATCTTGTGCACCCAATAAGTGCGTTGGGGTCATTGGTTTAACATTTAAGTCATTTTCGCCCTCCCTAGGTTTATTCTAATCCAATTAGAATATTTTTAACCAATCTTGTTCATCCAATAAGTGCGTTTGTGTCATTGTTTTAACATTTAGCTCATTTTTCTCTTTCCTAGGCTTATTCTAATCCAATTAGTGTTTTTAACAAATCCTGTGCATCCAATGAGTGCGTTTGTGTCATTGGATTAACATTTAGGTAAATTTTGTCATCCTTCGGATTTTTATAATCAAATTAGGGATTTTAACCAAAATTGTGAATCGAATAAGAGTGTTTGTGTCACTGGATTAACAATTAAGTCATTTTTGTCATCCTTTGCTTTCTTCTAATCCAATTAGGGTTTTGAACCAATCTTGTGCATCCAATAAGTGCGTTTATGTCTTTGGATTAACATTTAGGTCATTTATGTCATCTTTCGGCTTATTCTAATCCAAATATGGTTTTTAACCAAATTTGTGAAGCCAATAAGTGCGTTTGTTTCATTGGTTTAACATTTAAGTCATTTTCGTCCTCCGTAGGTTTATTCTAATACAATTAGGGTTTTTAACCAATCTTGTGCATCAAACGAGTGTGTTTGTGTCATTGGTTTAACATTTCGGTCATATTCGTCCTCCATAGGTTTATACTTATCCTATTAGGGTTTTTAACCAATCTTGTGCATCCAATAAGTGCGTTTGTGTCATTGGATTAACATTTAGGTCTTTTTCATCATCCTTCGGCCTATTCTAATCCAATTAAGATTTTTAACCAATCTTGTGCATCCAATAAATGCATTTCTGTCATTGGTTTAACATTTAGGTCATTTACGTCATCCTTTCGTTTTTTCTAACCCAAATAGGGTTTTTTTTACCATTCTTGTGCATCCAATAAGTGCGTTTGTTTCATTGGTTTAACATTTAAGTCATTTTCGTCCTCCGTAGGTTTATTCTAATACAATTAGGGTTTTTAACCAATCTTGTGCATCAAATTAGTGTGTTTGTGTCATTGGTTTAACATTTCGGTCATATTCGTCCTCCATAGGTTTATACTTATCCTATTACGGTTTTTAACCAATCTTGTGCATCCAATAAGTCCGTTTGTGTCATTGGATTAACATATAGGTCATTTTCGTCATCCTTCGGCTTATTCTAATCCAATTAGGGTTTTTATCCAATCTTGTGCAGGTAATAAGTGTGATTTGTCATTTGGGTTTTTAACCAATTTGGGTTTTTAACCCTAGGTATATTCTAATCCAATTAGGGATTTTAACCAATTTTGTGCAGCCAATAAGTCATTGGTTTAATATTTAGGTCATTTTCATCATACTTCGGCTTATTCTAATCCAATTAGGGTTTTTAACCAATCTTAAGCATCCAATAAGTGCATTTGTGTCATTGGTTTAACACAAAGGTCATTTTCGTCTTCCTTAGGCTTATTCTAATCCAATTAGGGTTTATAAACAATCTTGTGCATCCAATAAGTGCGTTTCTATCATTGGAATAACATTTAGGTCATTTTCATCATCATTCGGCTTATTCTAATCCAATTAGGGTTTTTAACCAATCTTGTGCACCCAATAAGTGCGTTGGGGTCATTGGTTTAACATTTAGGTCATTTTCGTCAACCTTTGGCTTTTTCTAATCCAATTAGGGATTTTAACCAATCTTGTGAATTAAATAAGAGTGTTTGTGTTATTGGATTAACATTTATGTCATTTTTGTCATCCTTTGCTTTCTTCTAATCCAATTAGGGTATTGAACCAATCTTGTGCAATTGTGTTATTGAACCAATCTTGCGTTTGTGTCATTGGTTTAACATTTAGGTCATTTTCGCCATCTTTCGGCTTAATCTAATCCAATTAGGATTTTTATCCAATTTTGTGAAGCCAATAAGTATGTTGTTTCATTGGTTTAACATTTAGGTCATTTTCGTCCTCCGTAGGTTTATTCTTATCCAATTAGGGTTTTTAACCAATCTTATGCATCCAATAAGTGCGTTTTTGTCATTGATTTAACATTTCGGTCATTTTCGTCCTCCCTAGGCTTATACTAATCCTATAAGGGTTTTTAGCCAATCTTGTACATCCAATAAGTGCGTTTGTGTCATTGGATTAATATTTAGGTCATTTTCATCATACTTCGGCTTATTCTAATCCAATTAGGGTTTTTAACCAATCTTAAGCATCCAATAAGTGCGTTTGTGTCATTGGTTTAACATTAAGGTCATTTTCGTCTTCCCTAGGCTTATTCTAATCCAATTAGGGTTTATAACCAATCTTGTGCATCCAATAAGTGCGTTTCTATCATTGGAATAACATTTAGGTCATTTTCGTCATCCTTCGGCTTATTCTAATCCAATTAGGGTTTTTAACCAATCTTGTGCACCCAATAAGTGCGTTGGGGTCATTGGTTTAACATTTAGGTCATTTTCGCCCTCCCTAGGTTTATTCTAATCCAATTAGACTATTTTTAACCAATCTTGTGCATCCAATAAGTGCGTTTGTGTCATTGTTTTAACATTTAGCTCATTTTTCGCTTTCCTAGGCTTATTCTAATCCAATTAGTGTTTTTAACAAATCCTGTGCATCCAATGAGTGTGTTTGTGTCATTGGATTAACATTTAGGTCATTTTTGTCATCCTTCGGATTTTTATAATCAAATTAGGGATTTTAACCAATCTTGTGCATCGAATAAGAGTGTTTGTGTCACTGGATTAACATTTAAGTCATTTTTGTCATCCTTTGCTTTCTTCTAATCCAATTATGGTTTTGAACCAATCTTGTGCATCCAATAAGTGCGTTTATGTCATTGGATTAACATTTAGCTCATTTATGTCGTCTTTCGGCTTATTCTAATCCAATTATGGTTTTTAACCAAATTTGTGAAGCCAATAAGTGCGTTTGTTTCATTGGTTTAACATTTAAGTCATTTTCGTCCTCCGTAGGTTTATTCTAATACAATTAGGGTTTTTAACCAATCTTGTGCATCAAATGAGTGTGTTTGTGTCATTGCTTTAACATTTCGGTCATATTCGTCCTCCATAGGTTTATAAGTGCATTTCTGTCATTGGTTTAACATTTAGGTCATTTACGTCATCCTTTCGTTTTTTCTAACCCAAATAGGGTTTTTTTTACCATTCTTGTGCATATAATAAGTGCGTTTGTGTCATTGGTTTAACATTTAGGTCATTTTCGTCCTCCTTAGGCTTATTCTAAGCCAATTAGGGTTTATAACCACTCTTGTGCATCGAATAATACGTTTGTGTCGTTGTTTTAACATTTAGCACATTTTTGTCCACCCTAGGCTTATTCTAATCCAATTAGTGTTTGTAACAAATCAGGTGCATCTAATAAGTGCATTTGTGTCATTGGGTTAACATTGGAGTCATTTTTGTCCTCCCTAGGCTTATACTAATCCTATTTGGGTTTTTAACCATTCTTGTGGATCCAAATAGTGCGTTTGTGTCATTAGATTATCATTTTGGTTATTTTCGTCATCCTTCGGCTTATTCTAATCCAATTAGGGTTTTTAACCAATCTTCTACATCCAATAAGTGTGTCTGTGTCATTGGAATAACATTTAGGTCATTTTCGCCTTCCTTCAGGTTGTCCTTATCCAATTCGGGTTTTTAACCAATCCTAAGCATCCAACAAGAGCGTTTGTGTCATTGGTTTATCATTGAGGTCATTTTCGTCCTCCTTAGGCTTATTTTAATCCAATTAGGGTTTTTAACCAATCTTGTGCATCCAATAAGTGCGTTTGTGTCATTGGATTAACATTTAGGTCATTTTTATCATCCTTCGGCTTATTCTAATCCAATTAGGGTTTTTAACCAATCTTATGCATCCAATAAGTGCGTATGTGTCTTTGGTTTAACATTTAGGTCATTTTCATCATCCTTTGGTTTTTTCTAGTCCAATTAGGGTTTTGTACCATTCTTGTGCATCCAACAAGTGTGTTTGTGTCATTGGTTTAACATTTAGGTCATTTTCGTCCTCCTTAGGCTTATTCTAAACCAATTAGGGTTTTTAACCAATCTTGTGCATCCAATAACTGCGTTTGTGTCATTGGTTTAATATTGAGGTCATTTTCGTCCTCCTTAGGCTTATTTTAATCCAATTAGGGTTTTTTACCATTCTTGTGCATCCAATAAATTCGTTTGTGTCATTGGTTTAACATTTAGGTCATTTTCGTCCTCCTTAGGCTTATTTTAATCCAATTAGTGTTTTTAACAAATCATGTGCATCCAATAAGTGCGTTTGTGTCATTGGATTAACATTTAGGTCATTTTCGTCCTCCTTAGGCTTATTCTAAACCAATTAGGGTTTTTAACAAATCATGTGCATCAAATAAGTGCGTTTGTGTCATTGGATTAACATTTAGGTCATTTTCGTCCTCCTTAGGCTTATTCTAAACCAATTAGGGTTTTTAACCAATCTTGTGCATCCAATAAGTTCGTTTGTGTCATTGGTTTATCATTTAGGTCATTTTCGTCCTCCTTAGGCTTATTCTAATCCAATTAAGGTTTTTAACCAATCTTTTGCATCCAATAAGTGCGTTTGTGTCATTGGTTTAACATTTAGGTCCTTTTCGCCATCTTTCGGCTTAATCTAATCCAATTATAGTTTTTATCCAATTTTGTGAAGCCAATAAGTATGTTGTTTCATTGGTTTAACATTTAGGTCATTTTCGTCCTCTATAGGTTTATTCTAATCCAATTAGGGTTTTTAACCAATCTTATGCATCCAATAAATGCGTTTGTGTCATTGGTTTAACATTTCGGTCATTTTCGTCCTCCCTAGGCTTATACTAATCCTATAAGGTTTTTTGACCATCCTTGTGCATCCAATAAGTGCGTATGTGTCATTGGATTAACATTTAGGTCATTTTCATCATCCTTTGGCTTATTCTAATCCAATTAGGGTTTTTAACCAATCTTAAGCATCCAATAAGTGCGTTTGTGTCATTGGTTTAACACAAAGGTCATTTTCGTCTTCCTTAGGCTTATTCTAATCCAATTAGGGTTTATAAACAATCTTGTGCATCCAATAAGTGCGTTTCTGTCATTGGAATAACATTTAGGTCATTTTCGTCATCCTTCGGCTTTTTCTAATCCAATTAGGGTTTTTAACCAATCTTGTGCACCCAATAAGTGCGTTGGGGTCATTTGTTTATCATTTAGGTCATTTTCGTCCTCCGTAAGTTTATTCTAATCCAATTAGAATAATTTTAACAAATCTTGTGCATCCAATAAGTGCGTTTATGTCATTGTTTTAACATTTAGCTCATATTTTTCTTTGCTAGGCTTATTCTAATCCAATTAGTGTTTTTAACAAATCATGTGCATCCAATGAGTGCGTTTGTGTCATTGGATTAACATTTAGGTCATTTTTTTTCATGCTTCGGATTTTTATAATCAAATTAGGGATTTTAACCAATCTTGTGCATCGAATAAGAGTGTTAGTGTCACTGGATTAACATTTAAGTCATTTTTGTCATCCTTTGCTTTCTTCTAATCCAATTAGGGTTTTGAACCAATCTTGTGCATCCAATAAGTGCGTTTATGTCATTGGATTAACATTTAGGTCATTTATGTCATCTTTCGTCTTATTCTAATCCAATTATGGTTTTTAACCAATTTTGTGAAGCCAATAAGTGCGTTTGTTTCATTGGTTTAACATTTAAGTAATTTTCGTCCTCCGTAGGTTTATTCTAATACAATTAAGGTTTTTAACAAATCTTGGGCATCAAACGAGTGCGTTTGTGTCATTGGTTTAACATTTCAGTCATATTCGTCCTCCATAGGCTTATACTTATCCTATTATTGTTTTTAACCAATCTTGTGCATCCAATAAGTGCGTTTGTGTCATTGGATTAACATTTAGGTCTTTTGCGTCATCCTTCGGCTTATTCTAATCCAATTAGGGTTTTTTTTTCCAATCTTGTGCAGCCAATAAGTGCGTTTGTGTCATTTGTTTAACATTTACGTTGTTTTCGTTCTCCCTAGGTATATTCTAATCCAATTAGGGTTTTTATCCAATTTTGTGCATCCAATAAGTGCGTTTGTGTCATTGGATTAACATTTAGGTCATTTTCGTCCTCCTTAGGCTTATTCTAAACCAATTAGGGTTTTTAACCAATCTTGTGCATCCAATAAGTTCGTTTGTGTCATTGGTTTATCATTTAGGTCATTTTCGTCCTCCATAGGCTTATTCTAATCCAATTAAGGTTTTTAACCAATCTTTTGCATCCAATAAGTGCGTTTGTGTCATTTGTTTAACATTTAGGTCCTTTTCGCCATCTTTCGGCTTAATCTAATCCAATTAGAGTTTTTATCCAATTTTGTGAAGCCAATAAGTATGTTGTTTCATTCGTTTAACATTTAGGTCATTTTCGTCCTCTATAGGTTTATTCTAATCCAATTAGGGTTTTTAACCAATCTTATGCATCCAATAAATGCGTTTGTCTCATTGGTTTAACATTTCGGTCATTTTCGTCCTCCCTAGGCTTATACTAATCCTATAAGGGTTTTTGACCAACCTTGTGCATCCAATAAGTGCGTATGTGTCATTGGATTAACATTTAGGTCATTTTCATCATCCTTCGGCTTATTCTAATCCAATTAGGGTTTTTAACCAATCTTAAGCATCCAATAAGTGCGTTTGTGTCATTGGTTTAACACAAAGGTCATTTTCGTCTTCCTTAGGCTTATTCTAATCCAATTAGGGTTTATAAACAATCTTGTGCATCCAATAAGTGCGTTTCTGTCATTGGAATAACATTTAGGTCATTTTCGTCATCCTTCGGCTTTTTCTAATCCAATTAGGGTTTTTAACCAATCTTGTGCACCCAATAAGTGCGTTGGGGTCATTTGTTTAACATTTAGGTCATTTTCGTCCTCCGTATGTTTATTCTAATCCAATTAGAATAATTTTAACAAATCTTGTGCATCCAATAAGTGCGTTTATGTCATTGTTTTAACATTTAGCTCATTTTTCTCTTTCCTAGGCTTATTCTAATCCAATTAGTGTTTTTAACAAATCATGTGCATCCAATGAGTGCGTTTGTGTCATTGGATTAACATTAGGTCATTTTTTTTCATGCTTCGGATTTTTATAATCAAATTAGGGATTTTAACCAATCTTGTGCATCGAATAAGAGTGTTAGTGTCACTGGATTAACATTTAAGTCATTTTTGTCATCCTTTGCTTTCTTCTAATCCAATTAGGGTTTTGAACCAATCTTGTGCATCCAATAAGTGCGTTTATGTCATTGGATTAACATTTAGGTCATTTATGTCATCTTTCGGCTTATTCTAATCCAATTATGGTTTTTAACCAATTTTGTGAAGCCAATAAGTGCGTTTGTTTCATTGGTTTAACATTTAAGTAATTTTCGTCCTCCGTAGGTTTATTCTAATACAATTAAGGTTTTTAACAAATCTTGGGCATCAAACGAGTGCGTTTGTGTCATTGGTTTAACATTTCAGTCATATTCGTCCTCCATAGGCTTATACTTATCCTATTATTGTTTTTAACCAATCTTGTGCATCCAATAAGTGCGTTTGTGGCATTGGATTAACATTTAGGTCTTTTTCATCATCCTTCGGCTTATTCTAATCCAATTAGGGTTTTTTTTTCCAATCTTGTGCAGCCAATAAGTGCGTTTGTGTCATTTGTTTAACATTTACGTTGTTTTCGTTCTCCCTAGGTATATTCTAATCCAATTAGGGTTTTTATCCAATTTTGTGCATCCAATAAGTGCGTTTGTGTCATTGGATTAACATTTAGGTCATTTTCGTCCTCCTTAGGCTTATTCTAAACCAATTAGGGTTTTTAACCAATCTTGTGCATCCAATAAGTTCGTTTGTGTCATTGGTTTATCATTTAGGTCATTTTCGTCCTCCTTAGGCTTATTCTAATCCAATTAAGGTTTTTAACCAATCTTTTGCATCCAATAAGTGCGTTTGTGTCATTTGTTTAACATTTAGGTCCTTTTCGCCATCTTTCGGCTTAATCTAATCCAATTAGAGTTTTTATCCAATTTTGTGAAGCCAATAAGTATGTTGTTTCATTGGTTTAACATTTAGGTCATTTTCGTCCTCTATAGGTTTATTCTAATCCAATTAGGGTTTTTAACCAATCTTATGCATCCAATAAATGCGTTTGTGTCATTGGTTTAACATTTCGGTCATTTTCGTCCTCCCTAGGCTTATACTAATCCTATAAGGGTTTTTGACCAACCTTGTGCATCCAATAAGTGTGTATGTGTCATTGGATTAACATTTAGGTCATTTTCATCATCCTTCGGCTAATTCTAATCCAATTAGGGTTTTTAACCAATCTTAAGCATCCAATAAGTGCGTTTGTGTCATTGGTTTAACACAAAGGTCATTTTCGTCTTCCTTAGGCTTATTCTAATCCAATTAGGGTTTATAAACAATCTTGTGCATCCAATAAGTGCGTTTCTGTCATTGGAATAACATTTAGGTCATTTTCGTCATCCTTCGGCTTTTTCTAATCCAATTAGGGTTTTTAACCAATCTTGTGCACCCAATAAGTGCGTTGGGGTCATTTGTTTAACATTTAGGTCATTTTCGTCCTCCGTAAGTTTATTCTAATCCAATTAGAATAATTTTAACAAATCTTGTGCATCCAATAAGTGCGTTTATGTCATTGTTTTAACATTTAGCTCATTTTTCTCTTTCCTAGGCTTATTCTAATCCAATTAGTGTTTTTAACAAATCATGTGCATCCAATGAGTGCGTTTGTGTCATTGGATTAACATTTAGGTCATTTTTTTTCATGCTTCGGATTTTTATAATCAAATTAGGGATTTTAACCAATCTTGTGCATCGAATAAGAGTGTTAGTGTCACTGGATTAACATTTAAGTCATTTTTGTCATCCTTTGCTTTCTTCTAATCCAATTAGGGTTTTGAACCAATCTTGTGCATCCAATAAGTGCGTTTATGTCATTGGATTAACATTTAGGTCATTTATGTCATCTTTCGGCTTATTCTAATCCAATTATGGTTTTTAACCAATTTTGTGAAGCCAATAAGTGCGTTTGTTTCATTGGTTTAACATTTAAGTAATTTTCGTCCTCCGTAGGTTTATTCTAATACAATTAAGGTTTTTAACAAATCTTGGGCATCAAACGAGTGCATTTGTGTCATTGGTTTAACATTTCAGTCATATTCGTCCTCCATAGGCTTATACTTATCCTATTATTGTTTTTAACCAATCTTGTGCATCCAATAAGTGCGTTTGTGTCATTGGATTAACATTTAGGTCTTTTTCATCATCCTTCGGCTTATTCTAATCCAATTAGGGTTTTTTTTTCCAATCTTGTGCAGCCAATAAGTGCGTTTGTGTCATTTGTTTAACATTTACATTGTTTTCGTTCTCCCAAGGTATATTCTAATCCAATTAGGGTTTTTATCCAATTTTGTGCAGCCAATAAGTGCGTTTAAGTCATTGGTTTAACATTTAGGTCATTTTCGTTATCCTTTGGCTTATTCTAATCCAATTAGGGTTTTTAACCAATCTTCTACATCCAATAAGTGTGTTTGTGTCATTGGAATAACATTTAGGTCATTTTCGCCTTCCTTCAGTTTGTCCTTATCCAATTCGGGTTTTTAACCAATCCTAAGCGTCCAACAAGAGCGTTTGTGTCAATTGTTTATCATTGAGGTCATTTTCGTCCTCCTTAGGCTTATTTTAATCCAATTAGGGTTTTTAACCAATCTTGTGCATCCAATAAGTGCGTTTGTGTCATTGGATTAACATTTAGGTCATTTTTATAATCCTTCGGCTTATTCTAATCAAATTAGGGTTTTTAACCAATCTTATGCATCCAATAAGTGCGTTTGTGTCTTTGGTTTAACATTTAGGTCATTTTCATCATCCTTTGGTTTTTTCTAATCCAATTAGGGTTTTGTACCATTCTTGTGCATCCAAAAGTGTGTTTGTGTCATTGGTTTAACATTTAGGTCATTTTCCTCCTCCTTAGGCTTATTCTAAACCAATTAGGGTTTTTAACCAATCTTGTGCATCCAATAACTGCGTTTGTGTCATTGGCTTAACATTTAGGTCATTTTTATCATCCTTCGGTTTATTCTTATCAAATTAGGGTTTTTAACCAATCTTGTGCATCCAATAACTGCGTTTGTGTCATTGGTTTATTATTGAGGTCATTTTCGTCCTCCTTAGGCTTATTTTAATCCAATTAGGGTTTTTTACCATTCTTGTGCATCCAATAAGTTCGTTTGTGTCATTGGTTTAATATTTAGGTCATTTTTTTCCTCCTTAGGCTTATTTTAATCCAATTAGTGTTTTTAACAAATCCTGTGCATCCAATAAGTGCGTTTGTGTCATTGGATTAACATTTAGATCATTTTCGTCCTCCTTAGGCTTATTCTAAACCAATTAGGGTTTTTAACCAATCTTGTGCATCCAATAAGTGCGTTTGTGTCATTGGCTTAACATTTAAGTCATTTTTATCAGCCTTCGGTTTATTCTTATCCAATTAGGGTTTTTAACCAATCTTGTGCATCCAATAACTGCGTTTGTGTCATTGGTTTATCATTGAGGTCATTTTCGTCCTCCTTAGGCTTATTTTAATCCAATTAGGGTTTTTACCATTCTTGTGCATCCAATAAATTCGTTTGTGCCATTGGTTTAACATTTAGGTCATTTTCGTCCTCCTTAGGCTTATTCTAATCCAATTAAGGTTTTTAACCAATCTTTTGCATCCAATAAGTGCGTTTGTGTCATTGGTTTAACATTCAGGTCATTAAATGTCCTTCCTAGGTTTATTCTAATCCAATTAGTGTTTTTAACCAATCTTGTGCATCCAATGAGTGCGTTTGTGTCATTGGATTAACATTTAGGACATTTTCGTCAACCTTTGGCTTTTTCTAATCCAATTAGGGTATTGAACTAATCTTGTGCCATTGTGTTATTGAACCAATCTTGCGTTTGTGTCATTGGTTTAACATTTAGGTCATTTTCGCCATCTTTCAGCTTAATCTAATCCAATTAGAGTTTTTATCCAATTTTGTGAAGCCAATAAGTATGTTGTTTCATTGGTTTAACATTTAGGTCATTTTCGTCCTCTATAGGTTTATTCTAATCCAATTAGGGTTTTTAACCAATCTTATGCATCCAATAAATGCGTTTGTGTCATTGGTTTAACATTTCGGTCATTTTCGTCCTCCCTAGGCTTATACTAATCCTATAAGGGTTTTTGACCAATCTTGTGCATCCAATAAGTGCGTTTCTGTCATTGGAATAACATTTAGGTCATTTTCGTCATCCTTCGGCTTATTCTAATCCAATTAGAGTTTTTAACCAATCTTGTGCACCCAATAAGTGCGTTGGGGTCATTTGTTTAACATTTAGGTCATTTTCGTCCTCCCTAAGTTTATTCTAATCCAATTAGAATAATTTTAACAAATCTTGTGCATCCAATAAGTGTGTTTGTGTCATTGTTTTAACATTTAGCTCATTTTTCTCTTTCCTAGGCTTATTCTAATCCAATTAGTGTTTTTAACAAATCATGTGCATCCAATGAGTGCGTTTGTGTCATTGGATTAACATTTAGGTCATTTTTTTCATCCTTCGGATTTTTATAATCAAATTAGGGATTTTAACCAATCTTGTGCATCGAATAAGAGTGTTAGTGTCACTGGATTAACATTTAAGTCATTTTTGTCATCCTTTGCTTTCTTCTAATCCAATTAGGGTTTTAAACCAATCTTGTGCATCCAATAAGTGCGTTTATGTCATTGGATTAACATTTAGGTCATTTATGTCATCTTTCGGCTTATTCTAATCCAATTATGGTTTTTAACCAATTTTGTGAAGCCAATAAGTGCGTTTGTTTCATTGGTTTAACATTTAAGTAATTTTCGTCCTCCGTAGGTTTATTCTAATACAATTAAGGTTTTTAACAAATCTTGTGCATCCAATGAGTGCGTTTGTGTCATTGGTTTAACATTTCAGTCATATTCGTCCTCCATAGGCTTATACTTATCCGTTTATTGTTTTCAATCAATCTTGTGCATCCAATAAGTGCGTTTGTGTCATTGGATTAACATTTAGGTCTTTTTCATCATCCTTTGGCTTATTCTAATCCAATTAGGATTTTTTTTCCAATCTTGTGCAGCCAATAAGTGCGTTTGTGTCATTTGTTTAACTTTTACGTTGTTTTCGTCCTCCCTAGGTATATTCTAATCCAATTAGGGTTTTTATCCAATTTTGTGCAGCCAATAAGTGCGTTTAAGTCATTGGTTTAACATTTAGGTCATTTTCGTTATCCTTTGGCTTATTCTAATCCAATTAGGGTTTTTAACCAATCTTCTACATCCAATAAGTGTGTTTGTGTCATTGGAATAACATTTAGGTCATTTTCGCCTTCCTTGAGGTTGTCCTTATCCAATTCGGGTTTTTAACCAATCCTTAGCATCCAACAAGAGCGTTTGTGTCATTGGTTTATCATTGAGGTCATTTTCGTCCTCCTTAGGCTTATTTTAATCCAATTAGGGTTTTTAACCAATCTTGTGCATCCAATAAGTGCGTTTGTGTCATTGGATTAACATTTAGGTCATTTTTATCATCCTTCGGCTTATTCTAATCCAATTAGGGTTTTTAACAAATCTTATGCATCCAATAAGTGCGTTTGTGTCTTTGGTTTAACATTTAGGTCATTTTCGTCATCCTTTGGTTTTTTCTAATCCAATTAGGGTTTTGTACCATTCTTGTGCATCCAACAAGTGTGTTTGTGTCATTGGTTTAACATTTAGGTCATTTTCGTCCTCCATAGACTTATTCTAAACCAATTAGGGTTTTTAACCAATCTTGTGCATCCAATAAGTGCGTTTGTGTCATTGGATTAACATTTAGGTCATTTTTATCATCCGTCAGCTTATTCTAATCCAATTTGGATTTTTAACCAATCTTATGCATCCAATAAGTGCGTTTGTGTCTTTGGTTTAACATTAAGGTCATTTTCGTCATCCTTTGGTTTTTTCTAATCCAATTAGGGTTTTGTACCATTCTTGTGCATCCAACAAGTGTGTTTGTGTCATTGGTTTAACATTTAGGTCATTTTCGTCCTCCTTAGGCTTATTGTAAACCAATTAGGGTTTTTAACCAATCTTGTGCATCCAATAACTGCGTTTGTGTCATTGGCTTAACATTTAGGTCATTTTTATCATCCTTTGGTTTATTCTTATCCAATTAGGGTTTTTAACCAATCTTGTGCATCCAATAACTGCGTTTATGTCATTGGTTTATTATTGAGGTCATTTTCGTCCTCCTTAGGCTTATTTTAATCCAATTAGGGTTTTTTACCATTCTTGTGCATCCAATAAGTTCGTTTGTGTCATTGGTTTAACATTTAGGTCATTTTCGTCCTCCTTAGGCTTGTTTTAATCCAATTAGTGTTTTTAACAAATCCTGTGCATCCAATAAGTGCGTTTGTGTCATTGTTTTAACATTTAGCTCATTTTTCTCTTTCCTAGGCTTATTCTAATCCAATTAGTGTTTTTAACAAATCATGTGCATCCAATGAGTGCGTTTGTGTCATTAGTTTAACATTTAGGTCATTTTCTTCATCCTTCGGATTTTTATAATCAAATTAGGGATTTTAACCAATCTTGTGCATCGAATAAGAATGTTAGTGTCACTGGATTAACATTTAAGTCATTTTTGTCATCCTTTGCTTTCTTCTAATCCAATTAGGGTTTTGAACCAATCTTGTGCATCCAATAAGTGCGTTTATGTCATTGGATTAACATTTAGGTCATTTATGTCATCTTTCGGCTTATTCTAATCCAATTATGGTTTTTAAACAATTTTGTGAAGCCAATAAGTGCGTTTGTTTCGTTGGTTTAACATTTAAGTAATTTTCGTTCTCCGTAGGTTTATTCTAATACAATTAACGTTTTTAACAAATCTTGTGCATCAAATGAGTGCGTTTGTGTCATTGGTATAACATTTCAGTCATATTCGTCCTCCATAGGCTTATACTTATCCTATTATTGTTTTTAACCAATCTTGTGCATCCAATAAGTGCGTTTGTGTCATTGGATTAACATTTAGGTCTTTTTCATCATCCTTCGGCTTATTCTAATCCAATTAGGGTTTTTTTTCCAATCTTGTGCAGCCAATAAGTGCGTTTGTGTCATTTGTTTAACATTTACGTTGTTTTCGTCCTCCCTAGGTATATTCTAATCCAATTAGGGTTTTTATCCAATTTTGTGCAGCCAATAAGTGCGTTTAAGTCATTGGTTTAACATTTAGGTGATTTTCGTTATCCTTCGGCTTATTCTAATCCAATTAGGGTTTTTAACCAATCTTGTGCATCCAATAAGTTCGTTTGTGTCATTGGATTAACATTTGGGTCAATTCCGTCTTCCTTCAGCTTATTCTAATCCAATTAGGGTTTTTTTACCATTCTTGTGCATCCAATAAGTGTGTTTGTGTCATTGGAATAACATTTAGGTCATTTTCGCCTTCCTTGAAGTTGTCCTTATCCAATTCGGGTTTTTAACCAATCCTTAGCATCCAACAAGAGCGTTTGTGTCATTGGTTTATCATTGAGGTCATTTTCGTCCTCCTTAGGCTTATTTTAATCCAATTAGGGTTTTTAACCAATCTTGTGCATCCAATAAGTGCGTTTGTGTCATTGGATTAACATTTAGGTCATTTTTATCATCCTTCGGCTTATTCTAATCCAATTAGGGTTTTTAACAAATCTTATGCATCCAATAAGTGCGTTTGTGTCTTTGGCTTAACATTTAGGTCATTTTCGTCATCCTTTGGTTTTTTCTAATCCAATTAGGGTTTTGTACCATTCTTGTGCATCCAACAAGTGTGTTTGTGTCATTGGTTTAACATTTAGGTCATTTTCGTCCTCCATAGACTTATTCTAAACCAATTAGGGTTTTTAACCAATCTTGTGCATCCAATAAGTGCGTTTGTGTCATTGGATTAACATTTAGGTCATTTTTATCATTCGTCAGCTTATTCTAATCCAATTAGGATTTTTAACCAATCTTATGCATCCAATAAGTGCGTTTGTGTCTTTGGTTTAACATTAAGGTCATTTTCGTCATCCTTTGGTTTTTTCTAATCCAATTAGGGTTTTGTACCATTCTTGTGCATCCAACAAGTGTGTTTGTGTCATTGGTTTAACATTTAGGTCATTTTCGTCCTCCTTAGGCTTATTGTAAACCAATTAGGGTTTTTAACCAATATTGTGCATCCAATAACTGCGTTTGTGTCATTGGCTTAACATTTAGGTCATTTTTATCATCCTTCGGTTTATTCTTATCCAATTAGGGTTTTTAACCAATCTTGTGCATCCAATAACTGCGTTTATGTCATTGGTTTATTATTGAGGTCATTTTCGTCCTCCTTAGGCTTATTTAAATCCTATTAGGGTTTTTTACCATTCTTGTGCATCCAATAAGTTCGTTTGTGTCATTGGTTTAACATTTAGGTCATTTTCGTCCTCCTTAGGCTTATTTTAATCCAATTAGTGTTTTTAACAAATCCTGTGCATCCAATAAGTGCGTTTGTGTCATTGTTTTAACATTTAGCTCATTTTTCTCTTTCCTAGGCTTATTCTAATCCAATTAGTGTTTTTAACAAATCATGTGCATCCAATGAGTGCGTTTGTGTCATTGGTTTAACATTTAGGTCATTTTCTTCATCCATCGGATTTTTATAATCAAATTAGGGATTTTAACCAATCTTGTGCATCGAATAAGAATGTTAGTGTCACTGGATTAACATTTAAGTCATTTTTGTCATCCTTTGCTTTCTTCTAATCCAATTAGGGTTTTGAACCAATCTTGTGCATCCAATAAGTGCGTTTATGTCATTGGATTAACATTTAGGTCATTTATGTCATCTTTCGGCTTATTCTAATCCAATTATGGTTTTTAAACAATTTTGTGAAGCCAATAAGTGCGTTTGTTTCGTTGGTTTAACATTTAAGTAATTTTCGTCCTCCGTAGGTTTATTCTAATACAATTAACGTTTTTAACAAATCTTGTGCATCAAATGAGTGCGTTTGTGTCATTGGTTTAACATTTCAGTCATATTCGTCCTCCATAGGCTTATACTTATCCTATTATTGTTTTTAACCAATCTTGTGCATCCAATAAGTGCGTTTGTGTCATTGGATTAACATTTAGGTCTTTTTCATCATCCTTCGGCTTATTCTAATCCAATTAGGGTTTTTTTTCCAATCTTGTGCAGCCAATAAGTGCGTTTGTGTCATTTGTGTAACATTTACGTTGTTTTCGTCCTCCCTAGGTATATTCTAATCCAATTAGGGTTTTTATCCAATTTTGTGCAGCCAATAAGTGCGTTTAAGTCATTGGTTTAACATTTAGGTGATTTTCGTTATCCTTCGGCTTATTCTAATCCAATTAGGGTTTTTAACCAATCTTGTGCATCCAATAAGTGCATTTGTGTCATTGGATTAACATTTGGGTCAATTCCGTCTTCCTTCAGCTTATTCTAATCCAATTAGGGTTTTTTTACCATTCTTGTGCATCCAATAAGAATGTTTGTGTCATTGGAATAACATTTAGGTCATTTTCCCCTTCCTTCAGGTTGTCCTAAATCAATTCGGGTTTTTAATCAATCTTAAGCATCCAACAAGAGCGTTTGTGTCATTGGTTTATCATTGAGGTCATTTTCGTCCTCCTTAGGCTTATTTTAATCCAATTAGGGTTTTTAACCAATCTTGTGCATCCAATAAGTGCGTTTGTGTCTTTGGATTAACATTTAGGTCATTTATATCATCCTTCGGCTTATTCTAATCCAATTAGGGTTTTTAACCAATCTTATGCATCCAATAAGTGCGTTTGTGTCTTTGGTTTAACATTTAGGTCATTTTCGTCATCCTTTGGTTTTTTCTAATCCAATTAGGGTTTTGTACCATTCTTGTGCATCCAACAAGTGTGTTTGTGTCATTGGTTTAACATTTAGGTCATTTTCGTCCTCCTTAGACTTATTCTTAACCAATTAGGGTTTTTAACCAATCTTGTGCATCCAATAACTTCGTCTGTGTCATTGGCTTAACATTTAGGTCATTTTTATCATCCTTCGCTTTATTCTTATCCAATTAGGGTTTTTAACCAATCTTGTGCATCCAATAACTGCGTTTGTGTCATTGGTTTATTATTGAGGTCATTTTCGTCCTCCTTAGGCTTATTTTAATCCAATTAGGGTTTTTTACCATTCATGTGCATCCAATAAGTTCGTTTGTGTCATTGGTTTAACATTTAGGTCATTTTCGTCCTCCTTAGGCTTATTTTAATCCAATTAGTGTTTTTAACAAATCCTGTGCATCCAATAAGTGCGTTTGTGTCATTGGATTAACATTTAGGTCATTTTCGTCCTCCTTAGGCTTATTCTAGACCAATTAGGGTTTTTAACCAATCTTGTGCATCCAATAAGTGCGTTTGTGTCATTGGCTTAACATTTAAGTAATTTTTATCATCCTTCGGTTTATTCTTATCCAATTAGGGTTTTTAACCAATCTTGTGCATCCAATAACTGCGTTTGTGTCATTGGTTTATCATTGAGGTCATTTTCGTCCTCCTTAGGGCTTATTTTAATCCAATTAGGGTTTTTACCATTCTTGTGCATCCAATAAGTTCGTTTGTGTCATTGGTTTAACATTTAGGTCATTTTCGTCCTCCTTAGGCTTATTCTAATCCAATTAAGGTTTTTAACCAATCTTTTGCATCCAATAAGTGCGTTTGTGTCATTGGTTTAACATTCAGGTCATTAAATGTCCTTCCTAGGTTTATTGTAATCCAATTAGTGTTTTTAACCAATCTTGTGCATCCAATGAGTGCGTTTGTGTCATTAGTTTAACATTTAGGTCATTTTCGCCATCTTTCGGCTTAATCTAATCCAATTAGAGTTTTTATCCAATTTTGTGAAGCCAATAAGTATGTTGTTTCATTGGTTTAACATTTAGGTCATTTTCGTCCTCTGTAGGTTTATTCTAATCCAATTAGGGTTTTTAACCAATCTTATGCATCCAATAAATGTGTTTGTGTCATTGGTTTAACATTTCGGTCATTTTCGTCCTCCCTAGGCTAATACTAATCCTATAAGGGTTTTTGACCAATCTTGTGCATCCAATAAGTGCGTGTGTGTCATTGGATTAACATTTAGGTCATTTTCATCATCCTTCGGCTTATTCTAATCCAATTAGGGTTTTTAACCAATCTTAAGCATCCAATAAGTGCGTTTGTGTCATTGGTTTAACATAAAGGTCATTTTCGTCTTCCTTAGGCTTATTCTAATCCAATTAAGGTTTATAACCAATCTTGTGCATCCAATAAGTGCGTTTCTGTCATTGGAATAACATTTAGGTCATTTTCGTCATCCTTCGGCTTATTCTAATCCAATTAGGGTTTTTAACCAATCTTGTGCACCCAATAAGTGCGTTGGGGTCATTTGTTTAACATTTAGGTCATTTTCGTCCTCCCTAGGTTTATTCTAATCCAATTAGAATAATTTTAACAAATCTTGTGCATCCTATAAGTGCGTTTGTATCATTGTTTTAACATTTAGCTCATTTTTCTCTTTCCTAGGCTTATTCTAATCCAATTAATGTTTTTAACAAATCCTGTGCATCCAATGAGTGCGTTTGTGTCATTGGATTAACATTTAGGTCATTTTTTTCATCCTTCGGATTTTTATAATCAAATTAAGGATTTTAACCAATCTTGTGCATCGAATAAGAGTGTTAGTGTCACTGGATTAACATTTAAGTCATTTTTGACATCCTTTGCTTTCTTCTAATCCAATTAGGGTTTTGAACCAATCTTGTGCATCCAATAAGTGCGTTTATGTCATTGGATTAAAATTTAGGTCATTTATGTCATCTTTCGGCTTATTCTAATCCAATTATGGTTTTTAACCAATTTTTTGAAGCAAATAAGTGCGTTTGTTTCATTGGTTTAACATTTAAGTAATTTTCGTCCTCCGTAGGTTTATTCTAATACAATTAAGGTTTTTAACAAATCTTGTGCATCAAATGAGTGCGTTTGTATCATTGGTTTAACATTTCAGTCATATTAGTCCTCCATAGGCTTATACTTATCCTATTATTGTTTTTAACCAATCTTGTGCATCCAATAAGTGCGTTTGTGTCATTGGATTAACATTTAGGTCTTTTTCATCATCCTTCGGCTTATTCTAATCCAATTAGGGTTTTTTTTCCAATGTTGTGCAGCCAATAAGTGCGTTTGTGTCATTTGTTTAACATTTAGGTCGTTTTCGTCCTCCCTAGGTATATTCTAATCCAATTAGGGTTTTTATCCAATTTTGTGCAGCCAATAAGTGCGTTTAAGTCATTGGTTTAACATTTAGGTCATGTTCGTTATCCTTTGGTTTATTCTAATCCAATTAGGGTTTTTAACCAATCTTGTGCATCCAATAAGTGCATTTGTGTCATTGGATTAACGTTTGGGTCAATTTCTTCTTCCTTCGGCTTATTCTAATCCAATTAGGGTTTTTTTACCATTCTTGTGCATCCAATAAGAGTGTTTGTGTCATTGGAATAACATTTAGGTCATTTTTGCCTTCTTTCAGGTTGTCCAAATCCAATTCGGGTTTTTAACCAATCTTAAGCATCCAACAAGAGCGTTTGTGTCATTGGTTTATCATTGAGGTCATTTTCGTCCTCCTTATGCTTATTTTAATCCAATTAGGGTTTTTAACCAATCTTGTGCATCCAATAAGTACGTTTGTGTCATTGGATTAACATTTAGGTCATTTTTATCATCCTTCGGCTTATTCTAATCCAATTAGGGTTTTTAACCAATCTTATGAATCCAATAAGTGCGTTTGTGTCTTTGGTTTAACATTTAGGTCATTTTCGTCATCCTTTGGTTTTTTCTAATCCAATTAGGGTTTTGTACCATTCTTGTGCATTCAACAAGAGTGTTTGTGTCATTGGTTGAACATTTAGGTCATATTCGTCCTCCTTAGGCTTATTCTCAACCAATTAGGGTTTTTAACCAATCTTGTGCATCCAATAAGTGCGTTTGTGTCATTGGCTTAACATTTAGGTCATTTTTATCATCCTTCGGTTTATTCTTATCCAATTAGGGTTTTTAACCAATCTTGTGCATCTAATAACTGTGTTTGTGTCTTTGGGTTAACATTTAGGTCATTTTCGTCATCTTTTGGTTTTTTCTAATCCAATTAGGGTTTTTTTACCATTCTTGTGCATCCAATAAGTTCGTTTGTGTCATTGGTTTAACATTTAGGTCATTTTCATCCACCTTAGGCTTATTCTAATCCAATTAGTGTTTTTAACCAATCTTGTGCATCCAATGAGTGCGTTTGTGTCATTGGACTAACATTTAGGTCATTTTCGTAATTCCTCCGCTTTTTCTAATCAAATTAGGTATTTTAACCAATCTTGTGCATCAAATAAGATTGTTTGTGTCATTGGATTAACATTAAAGTCATTTTTGTCATCATTTGCTTTCTTCTAATCAAATTAGGTTTTTGAACCACTCTTGTTCATCCAATAAGTGCGTTTATGTCATTGGATTAACGTTTAGGTCATTTTCGTCATCTTTCGTCTTATTCTAATCCAATTAGGGTTTTTAACCAATTATGTGAAGCCAATAAGTGCGTTTGTTTCATTGGTTTAACATTTAGGTCATTTTCGTCCTCCGTAGGTTTATTCTAATCCAATTAGGGTTTTTAACCAATCTTGTGCATCCAATAAGTGCGTTTATGTCATTGGTTTATCATTTCGGTCATTTACGTCCTCCCTAGGCTTATACAAATCCTATTAGGGTTTTTAACCAATATTGTGCATCCAATAAGTGCGTTTGTGTCATTGGATTAACATTTAGGTCATTTTTGTCATCTTTCGGCTTATTCTAATCCAATTTTGTGAAGCCAATAAGTGCGTGTGTTTCATTGGTTTAACATTTAAGTAATTTTCGTCCTCCGTAGGTTTATTCTGATACAATTAAGGTTTTTAACATATCTTGTGCGTCAAATGAGTGCGTTTGTGTCATTGGTTTAACATTTCGGTCATATTCGTCCTCCATAGGCTTATACTTATCCTATTTGGGTTTTTAACCAATCTTGTGCATCCAATAAGTGCGTTTGTGTCATTGGATTAACATTTAGGTCTTTTTCATCATCCTTCGGCTTATTCTAATCCAATTAGGGTTTTTATCCAATCTTGTGCAGCCAATAAGTGCGTTTGTGTCATTTGTTTAACTTTTAGGTCGTTTTCGTCCTCCCTAGGTATATTCTAAATCAATTAGGGTTTTTATCCAATTTTGTGCAGCCAATAAGTGCGTTTAAGTCATTGGTTTAACATTTAGGTCATTTTCGTTATCCTTTGGCTTATTCTAATCCAATTAGGGTTTTTAACTAATCTTGTGCATCCAATAAGTGCATTTGTGTCATTGGATTAACGTTTGGGTCAATTTCGTCTTCATTCGGCTTATTCTAATCCAATTAGGGATTTTTTTACCATTCTTGTGCATCCAATAAGAGTGTTTGTGTCATTGGAATAACATTTAGGTCATTTTCGCCTTCCTTCAGGTTGTCCTAATCCAATTCGGGTTTTTAACCAATCTTAAGCATCCAACAAGAGCGTTTGTGTCATTGGTTTATCGTTGAGGTCATTTTCGTCCTCCTTATGCTTATTTTAATCCAATTAGGGTTGTTAACCAATCTTGTGCATCCAATAAGTGCGTTTGTGTCATAGGATTAACATTTACGTCATTTTTATCATCCTTCGGCTTATTCTAATCCAATTATGGTTTTTAACCAATCTTATGCATCCAATAAGTGCGTTTGTGTCTTTGGTTTAACATTTAGGTAAGTTTCGTCATCCTTTGGTTTTTTCTAATCGAATTAGGGTTTTGTACCATTCTTGTGCATTCAACAAGAGTGTTTGTGTCATTGGTTTAACATTTAGGTCATTTTCGTTCTCCTTAGGCTTATTCTAATCCAATTAGGGTTTTTAACCAATCTTGTCCATCCAATAAGTGCATTTGTGTCATTGGATTAACGTTTGGGTCAATTTCGTCTTCCTTCGGCTTATTCTAATCCAATTAGGTTTTTTTTTACCATTCTTGTGCATCCAATAAGAGTGTTTGTGTCATTGGAATAACATTTAGGTCATTTTCGCCTTCCTTCAGGTTGTCCTAATCCAATTCGGGTTTTTAACCAATCTTAAGCATCCAACAAGAGCGTTTGTGTCATTGGTTTATCGATGAGGTCATTTTCATCCTCCTTATGCTTATTTTAATCCAATTAAGGTTTTTAACCAATCATGTGCATCCAATAAGTGCAATTGTGTCATAGGATTAACATTTAGGTCATTTTTATCATCCTTCGACTTATTCTAATCCAATTAGGGTTTTTTAACCAATGTTATGCATCCAATAAGTGCGTTTGTGTCTTTGGTTTAACATTTAGGTCATTTTCGTCATCTTTTGGTTTTTTCTAATCCAATTAGGGTTTTTTACCATTCTTGTGCATCCAATAAGTTCGTTTGTGTCATTGGTTTAACATTTTGGTCATTTTCGTCCACCTTAGGCTTATTCTAATCCAATTAGGGTTTTTAACCAATCTTATGCATCCAATAAGTGCATTTTTGTCATTGGTTTAACATTGACGTCATTTTTCGTCCTTCCTAGGCTAATTCTAATCCGATTAGGGTTTTTAACCAATCTTGTGCATTTATTAAGTGCATTTGTGTTATTGGATTAATGTTTAGGTCATTTCCGTCTTCGTTCGGGTTATTCAAATCCAATTGTGGTTTTTTAACCAATGTTAAGCATCTAATAAGTGCGTTTGTGTCATTGGTTTAAGATTAAGGTCATTTTCGTCTTCCCTAGGCTTATTCTAATCCAATTTGGGTTTTTAACCAATCTTGTGAAGCCACTAAGTGAGTTTGGGTAATTGGTTTAACATTTAGGTCATTTTCGTCCTCCCTTGGTTTATTCCAATCGAATTAGAATATTTTTAACCAATCTTGTGCATCAAATAAGTGCGTTTGTGTCATTGTTTTAACATTTAGCTCATTTTTCTCCTCCCTAGGCTTATTCTAATCCAAATAGTGTTTTTAACTAATCTTGTGCATCGAATGAGTGCGTTTGTGTCATTGGACTAACATTTAGGTCATTTTCGTCATTCCTCCGCTTTTTCTAATCAAATTAGGTATTTTAACCAATCTTGTGCATCAAATAAGAGTGTTTGTGTCATTGGATTAACATTAAAGTCATGTTTGTCATCCTTTGCTTTCTTCTAATCAAATTAGGGTTTTGAACCATTCTTGTACATCCAATAAGTGCGTTTATGTCAATGGATTAACATTTAGGTCATTTTCGTCATCTTTCGGCTTATTCTAATCCAATTAGGGTTTTTAACCAATTTTGTGAAGCCAATAAGTGCGTTTGTTTCATTGGTTTAACATTTAGGTCATTTTCGTCCTACGTAGGTTTATTCTAATCCAATTAGGGTTTTAAACCAATCTTGTGCATCCAATAAGTGCGTTGATGTCATTGGTTTAACATTTCGGTCATTTTCGTCCTCCCTAGGCTTATACTAATCCTATTAGGGTTTTTAACCAATCTTGTGCGTCCAATAAGTGCGTTTGTGTCATTTGATTAACATTTAGGTCATTTTTGTCATCTTTCGGCTTATTCTAATCCAATTAGGGTTTTTAACCAATTTTGTGAAGACAAAAAAGGCGGTTTTTTCATTGGTTTAACATTTAGGTCATTTTCGTCCTCCATAGGTTTATTTTAATACAATTAGGGTTTTCAACCAATCTTGGTCATCAAATGAATGCGTTTGTGTCATTGGTTTAACATTTAGCACATTTTTCTCCTCCCTAGGCTTATTCTAATCAAATTAGTGTTTTTAACCAATCTTGTGCAGCCAATAAGTGCGTTTGTGTCATTGGTTTAACATTTAGGTCATTTTCGTCCCCCCTAGGCTTATTCTAATCCTCTTTGGGTTTTTAACCAATCTTGTGCATCCAATAACTCCGTTTCTGTCATTGGATTAACATTTAGGTCATTTTCATCATCCTTCGGCTTATGATAATCCAATTAGGGTTTTTAACCAATCTTGTGCATCCAATAAGTGCGTTTGTGGCATAGGATTAACATTTAGGTCATTTTTATCATCCTTCGGCTTATTCTAA
>JBBPBP010009777.1:24573681-24594709 GCA_037974735.1 Cicer chorassanicum
TCAATTAGGGTTTTTAACCAATATTATGCATCCAATAAGTGCGTTTGTGTCATTGGTTTAACATTTAGGTCATATTCGTCCTCCTTAGGCTTATTCTAATCCAATTAGGATTTTTAACCAATCTTGTGTATCCAATAAGTGCGTTTGTGTCATTGGTTTAACATTGACTTCATTTTCGTCCTTCCTAGACTTATTCTAATCCGATTAGTGTTTTTTTTACCAATCTTGTGCATTTATTCACTGCGTTTGTGTTATTGGATTAATGTTTAGGTCATTTCCGTCTTCGTTCGGGTTATTCTAATCCAATTATGGTTTTTTAACCAATCTTAAGCATCTAATCAAAGCGTTTGTCTCATTGGTTTAACATTAAGGTCATTTTCGTCTTCCCTAGGCTTATTCTATTCCAATTAGGGTTTTTAACCAATCTTGTGCATCCAATAAGTGCGTTTATGACATTGGATTAACATTTAGGTCATTTTCGTCATCTTTCGGCTTATTCTAATCCAATTAGGGTTTTTAACCAATTTTGTGAAGCCAATAAGTGCATTTGTTTCATTGGTTTAACATTTAGGTCATTTTCGTCCTCCGTAGGTTTATTCTAATCCAATTAGGGTTTTTAACCAATCTTGTGCATCCAATAAGTGCGTTTGTGTCATTGGTTTAACATTTAGGTCATTTTCGTCCTGCCTAGGCTTATACTAATCCTATTAGGGTTTTTAACCAATCTTGTGCATCCAATAAGTGCGTTTGTGTCAGTGGATTAACATTTAGGTCATTTTCATCATCCTTTGGCTTATTCTAATCCAATTAGGGTTTTTAACCAATCTTGTGCAGCCAATAAGTGCGTTTGGGTCATTGGTTTAACATTTAGTTCATTTTCGTCCTCCCTAGCTTTATTCTAATCCAATTTGAATATTTTTAACCAATCTTGTGCATCAATTAAGTGCGTTTGTGTCATTGTTTTAACATTTAGCTCATTGTTCTCTTTCCTAGGCTTATTCTAATCCAGTAAGTGTTTTTAACCAATCCTATGCATCCAATGAGTGCGTTTGTGTCATTGGATTAACATTTAGGTCATTTTCTTCATCCTTCAGGTTTTTCTAATCCAATTAGGGATTTTAACCAATCTTGTGCATCGAATAACAGTGTTTGTGTCATTGGATTAACATTTAAGTCATTTTTGTCATCCTTTGGCTTCTTCTAATCCAATTATTGTTTTGAACCATTCTTGTGCATCCAATAAGTGCCTTTATGTCATTGGATTAAAATTTAGGTCATTTTCTTCATCCTTCGGCTTATTCTAATGCAATTAGGGTTCTTAACAAATCTTGTGAAGCCAATAAGTGCGTTTGTTTCATTGCTTTAACATTTATGTCAGTTTGGTCCTCTCTAGGTTTATTCTAATCCAATTAGTGTTCTTATCCAATCTTGTGCAACCAATAAGTGCGTTTGTGTCATTGGTTTAACATTCCGGTCGTTTTCGACCTCCCTAGGCTTATAATATTCCTATCAGGGTTTTTATCCAATCTTGTGCATCCAATAAGTGCGTTTGTGTCATTGGATTAACATTTAGGTCATTTTCTTCATCCTTCAGGTTTTTCTAATCCAATTAGGGATTTTAACCAATCTTGTGCATCGAATAAGAGTGTTTGTGTCATTGGATTAACATTTAAGTCATTTTTGTCATCCTTTGGCTTTTTCTAATCCAATTATGGTTTTGAACCCTTCTTGTGCATCCAATAAGTGCGTTTGTGTCATTGGATTAACGTTTAGGTCATTTTCGTCATCCTTTAGCTTATTCTAATCCAATTTGGGTTTTTAACCAATCTTGTGCACCCACTAAGTGAGTTTGGGTAATTGGTTTAACATTTAGGTCATTTTCTTCCTCCCTAGGTTTATTCTAATCCAATTAGAATATTTTTAACCAATCTTGTGCATCCAATAAGTGCGTTTGTGTCATTGTATTAACATTTAGTTCATTTTGCTCCTCCCTAGGCTTATTCTAATCCAATAAGTGTTTTTAACCAATCCTATGCATCCAATGAGTGCGTTTGTGTCATTGGAGTAACATTTAGGTCATTTTCGTCATCCTTCAGGTTTTTCGTATCTAATTAGGGATTTTAACCAATCTTGTGCATCGAATAAGAGTGTTTGTGTCATTGGATTAACATTTAAGTCATTTTTGTCATCCTTTGGCTTCTTCTAATCCAATTATGGTTTTGAACCATTCTTGTGCATCCAATAAGTGCGTTTATGTCATTGGATTAACATTTAGGTCATTTTCGTCATCCTTCGGCTTATTCTAATCCAATTAGGGTTCTTAACAAATCTTGTGAAGCTAATAAGTGCTTTTGTTTCATTGGTTTAACATTTATGTCATTTTGGTCCTCCCTAGGTTTATTCTAATCCAATTTGGGTTCTTATCCAATCTTGTGCATCCAATAAGTGAGTTTGTGTCATTGGATTAACATTTAGGTCATTTTTATCATCCTTCGGTTTATTCTTATCCAATTATGGTTTTTAACCAATCTTGTGCATCCAATAAATGCGTTTGTGTCTTTGGTTTAACATTTAGGTCATTTTCGTCATCCTTTGGTTTTTTCTAATCCAATTAGGGTTTTTTACCATTCTTGTGCATCCAATAAGTTCATTTGTGTCATTGGTTTAACATTTAGGTCATTTTCGTCCTCCTTAGGCTTATTCTAATCCTATTAGGGTTTTTAACCAATCTTGTGCATCCAATAAGTGCGTTTGTGTCATTGATTTAACATTGACGTCATTTTCGTCCTTCCTAGGCTTATTCTAATCCGATTAGGGTTTTCAACCAATCTTGTGCATTTATTAACTGCGTTTAAGTTATTGGATTAATGTTTAGGTCATTTCTGTCTTCGTTCGTGTTATTCTAATCCAATTATGGTTTTTTAACCAATCTTAAGCATCTAATACGTGCGTTTGTGTCAATGGTTTAACATTAAGGTCATTTTCGTCTTCCCTAGGCTTATTCTAATCTAGTTAGAGTTTTTAACCAATCTTGTGCATCCAATAACTGCGTTTGTGTCATTGAATTAACATTTAGGTCATTTTCGTCATCCTTCGGCTTATTCTAATCCAATTTGGGTTTTTAACCAACTTGTGCAGCCACTAAGTGAGTTTGGGTAATTGGTTTAACATTTAAGTCATTTTGGTCCTCCCTAGGTTTATTCTTATCCAATTAGGGTTTTTAACCAATCTTGTGCTTCCAATAACTGCGTTTGTGTCTTTGGTTTAACATTTAGGTCATTTTCGTCATCCTTTGGTTTTTTCTAATCCAATTAGGGTTTTTTACCATTCTTGTGCATCCAATAAGTTCACTTGTGTCAATTGTTTAACATTTAGGTCATTTTCGTCCTCCTTAGGCTTATTCTAATCCAATTAGGGTTTTTAACCAATCTTGTGCATCCAATAAGTGCGTTTGTGTCATTGGTTTAACATTGACGTCATTTTCGTCCTTCCTAGGCTTATTCTAATCGGATTAGGGTTTTTAACCAATCTTGTGCATTTATTAACTGCATTTGTGTTATTGGATTAATGTTTAGGTCATTTCCGTCTTCGTTCGGGTTATTCTAATCCAATTATGGTTTTTTAACCAATCTTAAGCATCTAATTCGTGCGTTTGTGTCATTGGTTTAACATTAAGGTCATTTTCGTCTTCCCTAGGCTTATTCTAATCCAGTTAGGGTTTTTAACCAATCTTGTGCATCCAATAACTGCGTTTGTGTCTTTGGTTTAACATTTAGGTCATTTTCGTCATCCTTTGGTTTTTTCTAATCCAATTAGGGTTTTTTTACCATTGTTGTGCATCCAATAAGTTCGTTTGTGTCATTGGTTTATCATTTAGGTCATTTTCGTCCTCCTTAGGCTTATTCTATTCCAATTAGGGTTTTTAACCAATCTTGTGCATCCAATAAGTGCGTTTGTGTCATTGGTTTAACATTGACGTCATTTTCGTCCTTCCTAGGCTTATTTTAATCCGATTAGGGTTTTTAACCAATCTTGTGCATTTATTAACTGCGTTTGGGTTATTGGATTAATGTTTAGGTGATTTCCGTCTTCGTTCGGGTTATTCTAATTCAATTATGGTTTTTTAACCAATCTTAAGCATCTAATACATGCGTTTGTGTCATTGGTTTAACATTAAGGTCATTTTCGTCTTCCCTAGGCTTATTCTAATCCAGTTAGTGTTTTTAACCAATCTTGTGCATCCAATAAGTGTGTTTGTGCCATTGGATTAACATTTAGGTCATTTTCGTCATCCTTCGGCTTATTCTAATTCAATTTGGGTTTTTAACCAATCTTGTGCAGCCATTAAGTGAGTTTGGGTAATTGGTTTAACATTAGGTCATTTTCTTCCTCCCTAGGTTTATTCTAATCCAATTAGAATATTTTTAACCAATCTTGTGCTTCCAATAAGTGCGTCTGTGTCATTGTATTAACATTTAGCTCATTTTTCTCCTCCCTATGCTTATTCTAATCCAATAAGTGTTTTTAACCAATCCTATGCATCCAATGAGTGCGTTTGTGTCATTGGACTAACATTTAGGTCATTTTCGTCATCCTTCGGCTTATTCTAATCTAATTAGGGTTCTTAACAAATCTTGTGAAGCCAATAAGTGCGTTTGTTTCATTGGTTTAACATTTATGTCATTTTTGTCCACCGTAGGTTTATTCTAATCCAATTAGGGTTCTTATCCAATCTTGTGCAACCAATAAGTGCGTTTGTGTAATTGGTTTAACATTCCGATCATTTTCGACCTCCCTAGGCTTATACTAATCCTATTAGGGTTTTTATCCAATCTTGTTCATCCAATAAGTGCGTTTGTGTCATTTGATTAACATTTTGGTCATTTTTATCATCCTTCGGTTTATTCTTATCAAATTAGGGTTTTTATCCAATCTTGTGCATCCAATGACTGCGTTTGTTTCTTTGGTTTAACTTTTAGGTCATTTTCGTCATCCTTTGGTTTTTTCTAATCCAATTAGGGTTTTTTTACCATTGTTGTGCATCCAATAAGTTCGTTTGTGTCATTGGTTTAACATTTAGGTCATTTTCGTCCTCCTTAGGCTTATTGTATTCCAATTAGGATTTTTAACCAATCTTGTGCATCCAATAAGTGCGTTTGTGTCATTGGTTTAACATTGACGTCATTTTCGTCCTTCCTAGGCTTATTTTAATCCGATTAGGGATTTTAACCAATCTTGTGCATTTATTAACTGCGTTTGGGTTATTGGATTAAAGTTTAGGTCATTTCCGTCTTCGTTCGGGTTATTCTAATCCAATTATGGGTTTTTAACCAATCTTAACCATCTAATACGTGCGTTTGTGTCATTGGTTTAACATTAAGGTCATTTTCGTCTTCCGTAGGCTTATTCTAATCCAGTTAGGGTTTTTAACCAATCTTGTGTATCCAATAAGTGCGTTTGTGTCATTGGATTAACATTTAGGTCATTTTCGTCATCCTTCGGCTTATTCTAATCCAATTTGGGTTTTTAACCAATCTTGTGCAGCCATTATTTGAGTTTGGGTAATTGGTTTAACATTTAGGTCATTTTCTTCCTCCCTAGGTTTATTCTAATCCAATTAGAATATTTTTAACCAATCTTGTGCATCCAATAAGTGCGTCTGTGTCATTTTTCTCCTCCCTACGCTTATTCTAATCCAATTAGTGTTTTTAACCAATCTTTTGCATTCAAAGAGTGCGTTTGTGCCATTGGACTAACATTTAGGTCATTTTCGTCATTCTTCCACTTTTTCTAATCAAATTAGGTATTTTAACCAATCTTGTGCATCGAATAAGAGTGTTTGTGTCATCCTTTGCTTTCTTCTAATCCAATTAGGGTTTTGAACCATTCTTGTGCATCCAATAAGTGCGTTTATGTCATTGGATTAACATTTAGGTCATTTTCGTCATCTATCAGCTTATTCTAATCCAATGAGGGTTTTTAACCAATCTTGTGCATCCAATAAGTGCGTTTGTGTCATTGGTTTAACATTTCGGTCATTTTCGTCCTCCCTAGGCTTATACTAATCCTATTAGGGTTTTTAACAAATCTTGTGCATCCAATAAGAGCGTTTGTGTCATTGGATTAACATTTAGGTCATTTTCGTCATCCTTCGGCTTATTCTAATCCAATTAGGGTTTTTAACCAATCTTGTGCAGCCAATAAGTGTGTTTGGGTCATTGGTTTAACATTTAGTTCATTTTCGTCCTCCCTAGGTTTATTCTAATCCAATTAGAATATTTTTAACCAATCTTGTGCATCAATTAAGTGCGTTTGTGTCATTGTTTTAACATTTAGCTCATTGTTCTCTTTCCTAGGCTTATTCTAATCCAATAAGTGTTTTTAACCAATCCTATGCATCCAATGAGTGCGTTTATGTCATTAGATTAACATTCAGGTCATTTTCGTCATCCTTCAGGTTTTTCTAATCCAATTAGGGATTTTAACCAATCTTGTGCATCGAATAAGAGTGTTTGTGTCATTGGATTAACATTTAAGTCATTTTTGTCATCCTTTTGCTTCTTCTAATCCAATTATGGTTTTGAACCATTCTTGTGCATCCAATAAGTGCGTTTATGTCATTGGATTATTATTTAGGTCATTTTCGTCATCCTTCGACTTATTCTAATCCAATTAGGGTTCTTAACAAATCTTGTGAAGCCAATAAGTGCGTTTGTTTCATTGGTTTAACATTTATGTCATTTTGGTCCTCCCTAGGTTTATTCTAATCCAATTAGGGTTCTTATCCAATCTTGTGCAACCAATTAGTGCGTTTGTGTCATTGGTTTAACATTTCGGTCGTTTTCGACCTCACTAGGCTTATACTATTCCTATTAGGGTTTTTATCCAATCTTGTGCATCCAATAAGTGTGTTTGTGTCATTGGATTAACATTTAGGTCATTTTTATCATCCTTCGATTTATTCTTATCCAAATAGGGTTTTTAACCAATCTTGTGCATCCAATAACTGCGTTGTGTCTTTGGTTTAACATTGACGTCATTTACGTCCTTTCTAGGCTTATTCTAATCCGATTAGGGTTTTTAACCAATCTTGTGCATTTATTAACTGCGTTTGTGTTATTGGATTAATGTTTAGGTCATTTCCGTCTTCGTTCGGGTTATTCTAATCCAATTATGGTTTTTTAACCAATCTTAAGCATCTAATACGTGCGTTTGTGTCATTAGTTTAACATTAAAGTCAGTTTCGTCTTCCCTAGGCTTATTCTAATTCAATTAGGGTTTTTAACCAATCTTGTGCATCCAATAAGTGCGTTTGTGTAATTGGATTAACATTTAGGTCATTTTCGTCCTCCTTCGGCTTATTCTAATCCAATTTGGGTTTCTAACCAATCTTGTGCAGCCACTAAGTGAGTTTGGGTAATTGGTTTAACATTTAGGTCATTTTCTTCCTCCCTAGGTTTATTCTAATCCAATTAGAATATTTTTAACCAATCTTGTGCATCCAATAAGTGCGTCTGTGTCATTGTTTTAACATTTAGCTCATTTTTCTCCTCATTAGGCTTATTCTAATCCAATTAGTGTTTGTAACCAATCTTGTGCATCCAATGTGTGCGTTTGTGCCATTGGACTAACATTTAGGTCATTTTCGTCATTCCTCCGCTTTTTCTAATCAAATTAGGTATTTTAACCAATCTTGTGCATCGAAATAGAGTGTTTGTGTCATTGGATTAACATTAAAGTCATTTTTGTCATGCTTTGCTTTCTTCTAATCCAATTAGGGTTTTGAACCATTCTTGTGCATCCAATAAGTGCGTTTATTTCATTGGATTAACATTTAGGTCATTTTCGTCATCTTTCAGCTTATTCTAATCCAATTAGGGTTTTTAACCAATTTAGTGAAGCCAATAAGTGCGTTTGTTTGATTGGTTTAACATTTAGGTCATTTTCGTCCTTCGTAGATTTATTCTAATCCAATTAGGGTTTTTAACCAATCTTGTGCATCCAATAAGTGCGTTTGTATCATTGGTTTAACATTTCGGTCATTTTCGTCCTCCCTAGGCTTATACTAATCCTATTAGGGTTTTTAAACAATCTTGTGCTTCCAATAAGTGCGTTTATGTCATTGGATTAACATTTAGGTTATTTTCATCATCCTTCGGCTCATTCTAATCCAATTAGGGTTTTTAACAAATCTTAAGCATCCAATAAGTGTGTTTGGGTCATTGGTTTAACATTTAGTTCATTTTTGTCCTCCCTCGGTTTATTCTAATCCGATTATAATATTTTTAACCAATCTTGTGCATCAATTAAGTGTTTTTCTGTCATTGTTTTAACATTTAGCTCATTTTTCTCTTTCCTAGGCTTATTCTAATCCAATAAGTGTTTTTAACCAATCCTATGCATCCAATGAGTGTGTTTGTGTCATTGGATTAACATTTAGGTCATTTTCGTCATCCTTCAGGTTTTTCTAATCCAATTAGGAATTTTAACCAATCTTGTGCATCGAATAAGAGTGTTTGTGTCATTGGATTAACATTTAAGTCATTTTTATCATCCACTAGCTTCTTCTAATCCAATTATGGTTTTAAACCATTCTTGTGCATCCAATAAGTGCGTTTATGTCATTGGATTATTATTTAGGTCATTTTCGTCATCCTTCGGCTTATTCTAATCCAATTAGGGTTCTTAACAAATCTTCTGAAGCCAATAAGTGCGTTTGTTTCATTGGATTAACATTTAGGTCATTTTCATCATGACTAGGCTTATACTAATCCTATTAGGGTTTTTAACCAATCTTGTGCATCCAATAAGTCAGTTTGTGTCATTAGTTTAACATTTTAGCCATTTTCGTACTCGATCGGCTTATATTAATCCTATTAGGGTTTTTAACTAATCTGTGCATCCAATAAGTGCGTTTGTGTCATTGGATTAAGATTTAAGTTATTTTTGTCATCCTTCAGCTTATTCTACTCAAATTAGGGGTTTTGACCAATCTTGTGCATCCAATAAGTGTGTTTGTGTCATTGGATTAACATTTAGGTCATTTTCGTCATCCTTCGGCTTATTCTAATTCAATTTGGGTTTTTAACCAATCTTGTGCATCCAATAAGTGCGTTTGTGTCATTGGATTAACGTTTAGATCATTGTGGTCATCCGTCGGCTTATTCTAATCCATTTAGGGTTTTGAACCAATCTTGTGCAACCAATAAGTGCGTTTAGGTCATTGGTTTAACATTTAAGCCATTTTCGCCCTTCCTAGGTTTATTCTAATCCAATTAGAATATTTTTAACCAATCTTGTGCATCCTATAAGTGCGTTTATGTAATTGTTTTAACATTTAGCTCATTTTTCTCCTCCCTAGGCTTATTCTAATCAAATTAGTTTTTGTAACCAATCTTATGAAGCCAATAAGTGCGTTTGTTTCATTGGTTTAACATTTAGGTCATTTTCGTCCTCCCTAGGTTTATTCTAATCCAATTAGGGTTTTTATCCATTCTTGTGCATCCAATAAGTGCGTTTGTGTCATTGGTTTAACATTTCGGTCATGTTCGTCATCTCTAGGCTTATACTAATCCTATTAGGGTTTTTAACCAATCTTGTGCATCCAATAAGTCCGTTTGTGTCATTAGTTTAACATTTTAGCCATTTTCGTCGTCCATAGCCTTATATTAATCCTATTAGGTTTTTTGACCAATCTTGTTGATCCAATAAGTGTGTTTGTGTTATTGGAATAACATTTAGGTCATTTTTGTCTTCCTACGGGTTATTCTAATCCAATTAGGGTTTTTAACCAATCTTAAACATCCAATATGTGCGTTTGTGTCATAGGTTTAACATTACGGTCATTTTTGTCTTCCCTGTGCTTATTCTAATCCAATTAGGGTTTTTAACCAATCTTGTGCATCCCATAAGTTCGTTTGTGTCACTGGATTAACATTTAGGTCATTTTCGTCATCCTTCGGCTTATTCTAATCCAATTAGGGTTTTTAACCAATCTTGTGCATCCAATAAGTGCGTTTGTGTCATTGGATTAACGTTTTGGTCATTTTGGTCCTCCTTCGGGTTATTCTAATCCAATTAAGGTTTTGAATCCATCTTGTGCAGCCAATAAGTGCGTGTGGGTCATAGATTTAACATTTAGGTCATTTTCGTCCTCCCTAGGTTTATTCTAATCCAATTAGAATATTTTTAACAAATCTTGTGCATCCAATAAGTGTTTTTAACCAATCTTGTGAAACCAATAACTGCGTTGTGTCTTTGGTTTAACATTGACGTCATTTACGTCCTTTCTAGGCTTATTCTAATCCGATTAGGGTTTTTAACCAATCTTGTGCATTTATTAACTGCGTTTGTGTTATTGGATTAATGTTTAGGTCATTTCCGTCTTCGTTCGGGTTATTCTAATCCAATTATGGTTTTTTAACCAATCTTAAGCATCTAATACGTGCGTTTGTGTCATTAGTTTAACATTAAAGTCAGTTTCGTCTTCCCTAGGCTTATTCTAATTCAATTAGGGTTTTTAACCAATCTTGTGCATCCAATAAGTGCGTTTGTGTAATTGGATTAACATTTAGGTCATTTTCGTCCTCCTTCGGCTTATTCTAATCCAATTTGGGTTTCTAACCAATCTTGTGCAGCCACTAAGTGAGTTTGGGTAATTGGTTTAACATTTAGGTCATTTTCTTCCTCCCTAGGTTTATTCTAATCCAATTAGAATATTTTTAACCAATCTTGTGCATCCAATAAGTGCGTCTGTGTCATTGTTTTAACATTTAGCTCATTTTTCTCCTCCCTAGGCTTATTCTAATCCAATTAGTGTTTGTAACCAATCTTGTGCATCCAATGTGTGCGTTTGTGCCATTGGACTAACATTTAGGTCATTTTCGTCATTCCTCCGCTTTTTCTAATCAAATTAGGTATTTTAACCAATCTTGTGCATCGAAATAGAGTGTTTGTGTCATTGGATTAACATTAAAGTCATTTTTGTCATGCTTTGCTTTCTTCTAATCCAATTAGGGTTTTGAACCATTCTTGTGCATCCAATAAGTGCGTTTATTTCATTGGATTAACATTTAGGTCATTTTCGTCATCTTTCAGCTTATTCTAATCCAATTAGGGTTTTTAACCAATTTAGTGAAGCCAATAAGTGCGTTTGTTTGATTGGTTTAACATTTAGGTCATTTTCGTCCTTCGTAGATTTATTCTAATCCAATTAGGGTTTTTAACCAATCTTGTGCATCCAATAAGTGCGTTTGTATCATTGGTTTAACATTTCGGTCATTTTCGTCCTCCCTAGGCTTATACTAATCCTATTAGGGTTTTTAAACAATCTTGTGCTTCCAATAAGTGCGTTTATGTCATTGGATTAACATTTAGGTTATTTTCATCATCCTTCGGCTCATTCTAATCCAATTAGGGTTTTTAACAAATCTTAAGCATCCAATAAGTGTGTTTGGGTCATTGGTTTAACATTTAGTTCATTTTTGTCCTCCCTCGGTTTATTCTAATCCGATTAAAATATTTTTAACCAATCTTGTGCATCAATTAAGTGTTTTTCTGTCATTGTTTTAACATTTAGCTCATTTTTCTCTTTCCTAGGCTTATTCTAATCCAATAAGTGTTTTTAACCAATCCTATGCATCCAATGAGTGTGTTTGTGTCATTGGATTAACATTTAGGTCATTTTCGTCATCCTTCAGGTTTTTCTAATCCAATTAGGAATTTTAACCAATCTTGTGCATCGAATAAGAGTGTTTGTGTCATTGGATTAACATTTAAGTCATTTTTATCATCCACTAGCTTCTTCTAATCCAATTATGGTTTTAAACCATTCTTGTGCATCCAATAAGTGCGTTTATGTCATTGGATTATTATTTAGGTCATTTTCGTCATCCTTCGGCTTATTCTAATCCAATTAGGGTTCTTTACAAATCTTCTGAAGCCAATAAGTGCGTTTGTTTCATTGGATTAACATTTAGGTCATTTTCATCATGACTAGGCTTATACTAATCCTATTAGGGTTTTTAACCAATCTTGTGCATCCAATAAGTCAGTTTGTGTCATTAGTTTAACATTTTAGCCATTTTCGTACTCGATCGGCTTATATTAATCCTATTAGGGTTTTTAACTAATCTGTGCATCCAATAAGTGCGTTTGTGTCATTGGATTAAGATTTAAGTTATTTTTGTCATCCTTCAGCTTATTCTACTCAAATTAGGGGTTTTGACCAATCTTGTGCATCCAATAAGTGTGTTTGTGTCATTGGATTAACATTTAGGTCATTTTCGTCATCCTTCGGCTTATTCTAATTCAATTTGGGTTTTTAACCAATCTTGTGCATCCAATAAGTGCGTTTGTGTCATTGGATTAACGTTTAGATCATTGTGGTCATCCGTCGGCTTATTCTAATCCATTTAGGGTTTTGAACCAATCTTGTGCAACCAATAAGTGCGTTTAGGTCATTGGTTTAACATTTAAGCCATTTTCGCCCTTCCTAGGTTTATTCTAATCCAATTAGAATATTTTTAACCAATCTTGTGCATCCTATAAGTGCGTTTATGTAATTGTTTTAACATTTAGCTCATTTTTCTCCTCCCTAGGCTTATTCTAATCAAATTAGTTTTTGTAACCAATCTTATGAAGCCAATAAGTGCGTTTGTTTCATTGGTTTAACATTTAGGTCATTTTCGTCCTCCCTAGGTTTATTCTAATCCAATTAGGGTTTTTATCCATTCTTGTGCATCCAATAAGTGCGTTTGTGTCATTGGTTTAACATTTCGGTCATGTTCGTCATCTCTAGGCTTATACTAATCCTATTAGGGTTTTTAACCAATCTTGTGCATCCAATAAGTCTGTTTGTGTCATTAGTTTAACATTTTAGCCATTTTCGTCGTCCATAGCCTTATATTAATCCTATTAGGTTTTTTGACCAATCTTGTTGATCCAATAAGTGTGTTTGTGTTATTGGAATAACATTTAGGTCATTTTTGTCTTCCTACGGGTTATTCTAATCCAATTAGGGTTTTTAACCAATCTTAAACATCCAATATGTGCGTTTGTGTCATAGGTTTAACATTACGGTCATTTTTGTCTTCCCTGTGCTTATTCTAATCCAATTAGGGTTTTTAACCAATCTTGTGCATCCCATAAGTTCGTTTGTGTCACTGGATTAACATTTAGGTCATTTTCGTCATCCTTCGGCTTATTCTAATCCAATTAGGGTTTTTAACCAATCTTGTGCATCCAATAAGTGCGTTTGTGTCATTGGATTAACGTTTTGGTCATTTTGGTCCTCCTTCGGGTTATTCTAATCCAATTAAGGTTTTGAATCCATCTTGTGCAGCCAATAAGTGCGTGTGGGTCATAGATTTAACATTTAGGTCATTTTCGTCCTCCCTAGGTTTATTCTAATCCAATTAGAATATTTTTAACAAATCTTGTGCATCCAATAAGTGTTTTTAACCAATCTTGTGAAACCAATAACTGCGTTGTGTCTTTGGTTTAACATTGACGTCATTTACGTCCTTTCTAGGCTTATTCTAATCCGATTAGGGTTTTTAACCAATCTTGTGCATTTATTAACTGCGTTTGTGTTATTGGATTAATGTTTAGGTCATTTCCGTCTTCGTTCGGGTTATTCTAATCCAATTATGGTTTTTTAACCAATCTTAAGCATCTAATACGTGCGTTTGTGTCATTAGTTTAACATTAAAGTCAGTTTCGTCTTCCCTAGGCTTATTCTAATTCAATTAGGGTTTTTAACCAATCTTGTGCATCCAATAAGTGCGTTTGTGTAATTGGATTAACATTTAGGTCATTTTCGTCCTCCTTCGGCTTATTCTAATCCAATTTGGGTTTCTAACCAATCTTGTGCAGCCACTAAGTGAGTTTGGGTAATTGGTTTAACATTTAGGTCATTTTCTTCCTCCCTAGGTTTATTCTAATCCAATTAGAATATTTTTAACCAATCTTGTGCATCCAATAAGTGCGTCTGTGTCATTGTTTTAACATTTAGCTCATTTTTCTCCTCATTAGGCTTATTCTAATCCAATTAGTGTTTGTAACCAATCTTGTGCATCCAATGTGTGCGTTTGTGCCATTGGACTAACATTTAGGTCATTTTCGTCATTCCTCCGCTTTTTCTAATCAAATTAGGTATTTTAACCAATCTTGTGCATCGAAATAGAGTGTTTGTGTCATTGGATTAACATTAAAGTCATTTTTGTCATGCTTTGCTTTCTTCTAATCCAATTAGGGTTTTGAACCATTCTTGTGCATCCAATAAGTGCGTTTATTTCATTGGATTAACATTTAGGTCATTTTCGTCATCTTTCAGCTTATTCTAATCCAATTAGGGTTTTTAACCAATTTAGTGAAGCCAATAAGTGCGTTTGTTTGATTGGTTTAACATTTAGGTCATTTTCGTCCTTCGTAGATTTATTCTAATCCAATTAGGGTTTTTAACCAATCTTGTGCATCCAATAAGTGCGTTTGTATCATTGGTTTAACATTTCGGTCATTTTCGTCCTCCCTAGGCTTATACTAATCCTATTAGGGTTTTTAAACAATCTTGTGCTTCCAATAAGTGCGTTTATGTCATTGGATTAACATTTAGGTTATTTTCATCATCCTTCGGCTCATTCTAATCCAATTAGGGTTTTTAACAAATCTTAAGCATCCAATAAGTGTGTTTGGGTCATTGGTTTAACATTTAGTTCATTTTTGTCCTCCCTCGGTTTATTCTAATCCGATTAAAATATTTTTAACCAATCTTGTGCATCAATTAAGTGTTTTTCTGTCATTGTTTTAACATTTAGCTCATTTTTCTCTTTCCTAGGCTTATTCTAATCCAATAAGTGTTTTTAACCAATCCTATGCATCCAATGAGTGTGTTTGTGTCATTGGATTAACATTTAGGTCATTTTCGTCATCCTTCAGGTTTTTCTAATCCAATTAGGAATTTTAACCAATCTTGTGCATCGAATAAGAGTGTTTGTGTCATTGGATTAACATTTAAGTCATTTTTATCATCCACTAGCTTCTTCTAATCCAATTATGGTTTTAAACCATTCTTGTGCATCCAATAAGTGCGTTTATGTCATTGGATTATTATTTAGGTCATTTTCGTCATCCTTCGGCTTATTCTAATCCAATTAGGGTTCTTTACAAATCTTCTGAAGCCAATAAGTGCGTTTGTTTCATTGGATTAACATTTAGGTCATTTTCATCATGACTAGGCTTATACTAATCCTATTAGGGTTTTTAACCAATCTTGTGCATCCAATAAGTCAGTTTGTGTCATTAGTTTAACATTTTAGCCATTTTCGTACTCGATCGGCTTATATTAATCCTATTAGGGTTTTTAACTAATCTGTGCATCCAATAAGTGCGTTTGTGTCATTGGATTAAGATTTAAGTTATTTTTGTCATCCTTCAGCTTATTCTACTCAAATTAGGGGTTTTGACCAATCTTGTGCATCCAATAAGTGTGTTTGTGTCATTGGATTAACATTTAGGTCATTTTCGTCATCCTTCGGCTTATTCTAATTCAATTTGGGTTTTTAACCAATCTTGTGCATCCAATAAGTGCGTTTGTGTCATTGGATTAACGTTTAGATCATTGTGGTCATCCGTCGGCTTATTCTAATCCATTTAGGGTTTTGAACCAATCTTGTGCAACCAATAAGTGCGTTTAGGTCATTGGTTTAACATTTAAGCCATTTTCGCCCTTCCTAGGTTTATTCTAATCCAATTAGAATATTTTTAACCAATCTTGTGCATCCTATAAGTGCGTTTATGTAATTGTTTTAACATTTAGCTCATTTTTCTCCTCCCTAGGCTTATTCTAATCAAATTAGTTTTTGTAACCAATCTTATGAAGCCAATAAGTGCGTTTGTTTCATTGGTTTAACATTTAGGTCATTTTCGTCCTCCCTAGGTTTATTCTAATCCAATTAGGGTTTTTATCCATTCTTGTGCATCCAATAAGTGCGTTTGTGTCATTGGTTTAACATTTCGGTCATGTTCGTCATCTCTAGGCTTATACTAATCCTATTAGGGTTTTTAACCAATCTTGTGCATCCAATAAGTCTGTTTGTGTCATTAGTTTAACATTTTAGCCATTTTCGTCGTCCATAGCCTTATATTAATCCTATTAGGTTTTTTGACCAATCTTGTTGATCCAATAAGTGTGTTTGTGTTATTGGAATAACATTTAGGTCATTTTTGTCTTCCTACGGGTTATTCTAATCCAATTAGGGTTTTTAACCAATCTTAAACATCCAATATGTGCGTTTGTGTCATAGGTTTAACATTACGGTCATTTTTGTCTTCCCTGTGCTTATTCTAATCCAATTAGGGTTTTTAACCAATCTTGTGCATCCCATAAGTTCGTTTGTGTCACTGGATTAACATTTAGGTCATTTTCGTCATCCTTCGGCTTATTCTAATCCAATTAGGGTTTTTAACCAATCTTGTGCATCCAATAAGTGCGTTTGTGTCATTGGATTAACGTTTTGGTCATTTTGGTCCTCCTTCGGGTTATTCTAATCCAATTAAGGTTTTGAATCCATCTTGTGCAGCCAATAAGTGCGTGTGGGTCATAGATTTAACATTTAGGTCATTTTCGTCCTCCCTAGGTTTATTCTAATCCAATTAGAATATTTTTAACAAATCTTGTGCATCCAATAAGTGTTTTTAACCAATCTTGTGAAACCAATAAGTGTGTTTGTTTCATTGGTTTAACATTTAGGTCATTTTCGTCCTCCCTAGGTTCATTCTAATCCAATTAGGGTTTTTATCCAATCTTGTGCATCCAATAAGTACGTTTGTTTCATTGGTTCAACATTTCAGTCATTTTAATCCTCCCTATGCTTATACTAATCGTATTAGTGTTTTTAACCAATCTTGTGCATCCAATAAGTGCGTTTGTGTCATGGGATTTACATTTGATTCATTTTCCTCATCCTTCGGCTTATTCTAATTGAATTAGGGTTTTTATCGAATCTGGTGCAGCCAATAAGTGCGTTTGTGTCATTTGTTTAACATTTAGATCGTGTTCGTCCTCCCTAGGTTTATTCTAATTCAATTAGGGTTTTTAACCAATTTTGTGCATCCAATAACTGCGTTTGTGTCATTGGTGTTACATTTTCGTCATTTTCGTCCTGACTAGGCATATACTAATCCTATTAGGGTTTTTAACTAATCTTGTGCATCTAATAAGTCCGTTTGTGCCATTAGTTTAACATTTGAGCCATTTTCGTCCTCTATAGGCTTATATTAACCCTATTAGGGTTTTTAACCAATCTTGTGCATCCAATAAGTGTGTTTGTGTCATTGGATTAACATTTAGGTTATTTTCGTCATCCTTCAGCTTTTTCTACTCCAATTAGGGTTTTTGACCAATCTTGTGCAACCAATAAGTGTGTTTGTGTCATTGGAATAACATTTAGGTCATTTTTGCCTTCCTTCGGGTTATTCTAATCCAATTATGGTTTTTAAAAATCTTAAACATCCAATAAGTGTGTTTGTGTCATAGGTTTAACATTACGGTCATTTTGCTCTTCCCTATGCTTATTCTAATCCAATTAGGGTTTTTAACCAATCTTGTGCTTCCAATAACTTCGTTTGTGTCATTGGATAAACATTTACGTCATTTTCGTCATCCTTCGGCTTATTCTAATCCAATTAGGGTTTTTAACCAATCTTTGGCAGCCAATAAGTGCATTTGGGTCATTGATTTAACATTTAGGTCATTTTCGTCCTCCTTAGGTTTATTCTAATCTAATTAGAATATTTTTAACCACTCTTGTGCATCCAATAAGTGTGTTTGTGTCATTGTTTTAACATTTAGCTCATTTTTCTCCTCCATAGGTTTATTCTAATCAAATTAGTGTTTTTGACCAATCTTGTGCAGCCAATAAGTTCGTTTGTGTCAATGGTTTAACATTTAGCTCATTTTTCTCCTCCCTAGGCTTATTCTAATCAAATTAGTGTTTTTAACCAATCTTGTGCAGCCAATAAGTGCGTTTGTGTCATTGGTTTAACATTTAGGTCATTTTCGTCCATCCTAGGTTTATTCTAATCCAATTAGGGTTTTTTACCATTTTGTGCATCCAATAATTGTGTTTGTGTCATTGGTTTAACATTTCGGTCATTTTCGTCCTCCCTAGGCTTATACTAATCCTATTAGGGTTTTTAACCAATCTTTTGTATCCAATAAGTGCGTTTGTGTCATTGGATTAACATTTAGGTCCTTTTTATCATCCATCGGCTTATTCTAATCCAATTAGGGTTTTTATCCAATCTTGTGCAGCCAATAAGTGCGTTTGTGTCATTTGTTTAACATTTAGGTCGTTTTCGTCCTCCCTAGGATTATTTTAATCCAATTAGGGTTTTTAACCAATTTTGTGCAGCCAATAAGTGCATTTATGTCGTTGGTTTGTGATTTAGGTCATTTTCGTCATCCTTCGGGTTTTTCTAATCCAATTAGGGTTTTTAACCAATCTTGTGCATCCAATAAGTGCGTTTATGTCACTGGATTAACATTTAGGTCATTTTCATGCTGACTAGGCTTATACTAATCCTATTGGGGATTTTAAGCAATCTTGTGCATCCAATAAATCCGTTTGTGTCATTAGTTTAACATTTTAGCCATTTTCGTCCTCCATAGGCTTATATTAATCCTATTAGGGTTTTTAACCAATCTTGTGCATCCAAAAAGTGCGTTTGTGTCATTGAATTAACATTTAGGTTATTTTTGTCATCCTTCGGCTTATTCTACTCCCATTAGGGGTTTTGACCAATCTTGTGCATCCAATAAGTGTGTTTGTGTCATTGGAATAACATTTAGGTCATTTTTGTCTTCCTTCGGGTTATTCTAATCCAATTAGGGTTTTTAACCATACTTAAACATCCAATAAGTGCGTTTGTGTCATAGGTTTAACATTACGGTCATTTTCGTCTTCCCTATGCTTATTTTAATCCAATTAGGGTTTTTAGCCAATCTTGTGCATCCCATAAGTTCGTTTGTGTCATTGGATTAACATTTAGGTCATTTTCGTCATCCTTCGGCTTATTCTAATCCAATTAGTGTTTTCAACCAATCTGGTGCATCCAATAAGTGCATTTGTGTCATTGGATTAACGTTTAGGTCATTTTGGTCATCCTTCGGCTTATTCTAGTCCATTTAGGGTTTTGAACCAATCTTGTGCAGCCAATAAGTGCATTTAGGTCATTGGTTTAACATTTAGGCCATTTTCGTCCTTCCTAGGTTTATTCTAATCCAATTAGAATATTTTTAACCAATCTTGGGCATCCAAAAACTGCGTTTATGTAATTGTTTTAACATTTAGCTCATTTTTCTCCTCCCTAGGCTTATTCTAATCAAATTAGTTTTTTTAACCAATCTTGTGAAGCCAATAAGTGCGTTTGTTTCATTGGTTTAACATTTAGGACATTTTCGTCCTCTCTAGGTTTATTCTAATCCAATTACGGTTTTTATCCATTCTTGTGGATCCAATAAGTGCGTCTGTGTCATTGGTTTAACATTTCGGTCATTTTCGTTCTCCCTTGGCTTATACTAATTTTATTAGGGTTTTTAACCAATCTTGTGCATCCAATAAGTCCGTGTGTGTCATTAGTTTAACATTTTAGCCATTTTCGTCCTCCATAGGCTTATATTAATCCTATTAGGTTTTTTGACCAATCTTGTTGATCCAATAAGTGTGTTTGTGTCATTGGAATAACATTTAGGTCATTTTTGTCTTCCTACGGGTTATTCTAATCCAAATAGGGTTTTTAACCAATCTTAAACATCCAATAAGTGCGTTTGTGTCATAGGTTTAACATTACTGTCATTTTTGTCTTCCATATGCTTATTCTAATCCAATTAGGGTTTTTAGCCAATCTTGTGCATCCCATAAGTTCGTTTGTGTCATTGGATTAACATTTAGGTCATTTTCGTCATCATTCGTCTTATTCTAATCCAATTAGGGTTTTTAACCAATCTTGTGCATCCAATAAGTGCGTTTGTGTCATTGGATTAACGTTTAGGTCATTTTGGTCCTCCTTCGCCTTATTCTAATCCAATTAGGGTTTTGAATCCATCTTGTGCAGCCAATAAGTGCATGTGGGTCATAGATTTAACATTTAGGTCATTTTCGTCCTCCCTAGGGTTATTCTAATCCAATTAGAATATTTTTAACAAATCTTGTGCATCCAATAAGTGTGTTTATGTCATTGTTTTAACATTTACCTCATTTTTCTCCTCCAGAGGCTTATTCTAATCAAATAAGTGTTTTTAACCAATCTTGTGAAGCCAATAAATGCGTTGGTTTCATTAGTTTAACATTTAGGTCATTTTCCTCCTCCGTAGGTTCATTCTAATCCAATTAGGGTTTTTATCCAATCTTGTGCATCCAATAAGTGCGTTTGTGTCATTGGTTCAACATTTCAGTCATTTTCATCCTCCCTAGGCTTATACTAGTCCTATTAGTGTTTTTAACCAATCTTGTGCATCCAATAAGTGTGTTTGTTTCATTGGTTTAACATTTAGGTCATTTTCGTCCTCCCTAGGTTCATTCTAATCCAATTAGGGTTTTTATCCAATCTTGTGCATCCAATAAGTACGTTTGTTTCATTGGTTCAACATTTCAGTCATTTTCATCCTCCCTAGGTTTATTCTAATCCAATTAGGGTTTTTAACTAATTTTGTGCATCCAATAACTGCGATTGTGTCATTGGTGTTACATTTCCGTCATTTTTGTCATGACTAGGCATATATTAATCCTATTAGGGTTTTTAACTAATCTTGTGCATCCAATAAGTGCGTTTGTGTCATTAGTTTAACATTTCAGCCATTTTCGTCCTCTATAGGCTTATATTAATCCTATTAGGGTTTTTGACCAATCTTGTGCAACCAATAAGTGTGTTTGTGTCATTGGAATAACATTTAGGTCATTTTAGCCTTCCTTCGGGTTATTCTAATCCAATTATGGTTTTTAAAAATCTTAAACATCCAATAAGTGCG
>JBBPBP010009777.1:24595954-24615303 GCA_037974735.1 Cicer chorassanicum
AATCTAATTAGAATATGTTTAACCAATATTGTGCATCCAATAAGTGTGTTTGTGTCATTGTTTTAACATTTAGCTCATTTTTCTCCTCCATAGGTTGATTCTTATCAAATTAGTGTTTTTAACCAATCTTGTGCAGCCAATAAGTGCGTTTGTGTCATTGGTTTAACATTTAGCTCATTTTTCTCCTCCCTAGGCATATTCTAATCAAATTAGTGTTTTTAACCAATCTTGTGCAGCCAATAAGTGCGTTTGTGTCATTGGTTTAACATTTAGGTCATTTTCGTCCATCCTAGGTTTATTTTAATCCAATTAGGGTTTTTTACCATTTTGTGCATCCAATAATTGTGTTTGTGTCATTGGTTTAACATTTCGGTCATTTTCGTCCTCTCTAGGCTTATACTAATCCTATTAGAGTTTTTAACCAATCTTTTGCATCCAATAAGTGCGTTTGTGTCATTGGATTAACATTTAGGTCCTTTTTATCATCCTTCGGCTTATTCTAATCCAATTAGGGTTTTTATCCAATCTTGTGCAGCCAATAAGTGCGTTTGTGTCATTTGTTTAACATTTAGGTCGTTTTCGTCCTCCCTAGGATTATTTTAATCCAATTAGGGTTTTTAACCAATTTTGTGCAGCCAATAAGTGCATTTATGTCGTTGGTTTATGATTTAGGTCATTTTCGTCATCCTTCGGGTTTTTCTAATCCAATTAGGGTTTTTAACCAATCTTGTGCATCCAATAAGTGCGTTTGTGTCACTGGATTAACATTTAGGTCATTTTCATGCTGACTAGGCTTATATTAATCCTATTGGGGATTTTAAGCAATCTTGTGCATCCAATAAATCCGTTTGTGTCATTAGTTTAACATTTTAGCCATTTTCGTCCTCCATAGGCTTATATTAATCCTATTAGGGTTTTTAACCAATCTTGTGCATCCAAAAAGTGCGTTTGTGTCAGTGGATTAACATTTATGTTATTTTTGTCATCCTTCGGCTTATTCTACTCCCATTAGGGGTTTTGACCAATCTTTTGCATCCAATAAGTGTGTTTGTGTCATTGGAATAACATTTAGGTCATTTTTGTCTTCCTTCGGGTTATTCTAATCCAATTAGGGTTTTTAACCATACTTAAACATCCAATAAGTGCGTTTGTGTCATAGGTTTAACATTACGGTCATTTTCGTCTTCCCTATGCTTATTTTAATCCAATTAGGGTTTTTAGCCAATCTTGTGCATCCCATAAGTTCGTTTGTGTCATTGGATTAACATTTAGGTCATTTTCGTCATCCTTCGGCTTATTCTAATCCAATTAGTGTTTTCAACCAATCTGGTGCATCCAATAAATGCATTTGTGTCATTGGATTAGCGTTTAGGTCATTTTGGTCATCCTTCGGCTTATTATAGTCCATTTAGTGTTTTGAACCAATCTTGTGCAGCCAATAAGTGCACTTAGGTCATTGGTTTAACATTTAGGCCATTTTCGTCCTTCCTAGGTTTATTCTAATCCAATTAGAATATTTTTAACCAATCTTGGGCATCCAAAAAGTGCGTTTATGTAATTGTTTTAACATTTAGCTCATTTTTCTCCTCCCTATGCTTATTCTAATCAAATTAGTTTTTTTAACCAATCTTGTGAAGCCAAAAAGTGCGTTTATTTCATTGGTTTAACATTTAGGACATTTTCGTCCTCTCTAGGTTTATTCTAATCCAATTAGGGTTTTTATCCATTCTTGTGGATCCAATAAGTGCGTTTGTGTCATTGGTTTAACATTTCGGTCATTTTCGTTCTCCCTTGGCTTATACTAATTTTATTAGGGTTTTTAACCAATCTTGTGCATCCAATAAGTCCGTGTGTGTCATTAGTTTAACATTTTAGCCATTTTCGTCCTCCATAGGCTTATATTAATCCTATTAGGTTTTTTGACCAATCTTGTTGATCCAATAAGTGTGTTTGTGTCATTGGAATAACATTTAGGTCATTTTTGTCTTCCTACGGGTTATTCTAATCCAAATAGGGTTTTTAACCAATCTTAAACATCCAATAAGTGCGTTTGTGTCATAGGTTTAACATTACTGTCATTTTTGTCTTCCCTATGCTTATTCTAATCCAATTAGGGTTTTTAGCCAATCTTGTGCATCCCATAAGTTCGTTTGTGTCATTGGATTAACATTTAGGTCATTTTCGTCATCATTCGTCTTATTCTAATCAGATTAGGGTTTTTAACCAATCTTGTGCATCCAATAAGTGCGTTTGTGTCATTGGATTAACGTTTAGGTCATTTTGGTCCTCCTTCGGCTTATTCTAATCCAATTAGGGTTTTGAACCCATCTTGTGCAGCCAATAAGTGCATGTGGGTCATAGATTTAACATTTAGGTCATTTTCGTCCTCCCTAGGTTTATTCTAATCGAATTAGAATATTTTTAAAAAATCTTGTGCATCCAATAAGTGTGTTTATGTCATTGTTTTAACATTTACCTTATTTTTCTCCTCCAGAGGCTTATTCTAATCAAATAAGTGTTTTTAACCAATCTTGTGAAGCCAATAAATGCGTTGGTTTCATTAGTTTAACATTTAGGTCATTTTCCTCCTCCGTAGGTTCATTCTAATCCAATTAGGGTTTTTATCCAATCTTGTGCATCCAATAAGTGCGTTTGTGTCATTGGTTCAACATTTCAGTCATTTTCATCCTCCCTAGGCTTATACTAGTCCTATTAGTGTTTTTAACCAATCTTGTGCATCCAATAAGTGTGTTTGTGTCATTGGATTAACATTTGATTCATTTTCCTCATCCTTCGGCTTATTCTAATTGAATTAGGGTTTTTATCCAATCTTGTGCAGCCAATTTGTGCGTTTGTGTCATTTGTTTAACATTTAGGTCGTTTTCTTCCTCCCTAGGTTTATTCTAATCCAATTAGGGTTTTTAACTAATTTTCTGCATCCAATAACTGCGTTTGTGTCATTGGTGTTACATTTCCGTCATTTTTGTCATGACTAGGCATATATTAATCCTATTAGGGTTTTTAACTAATCTTGTGCATCCAATAAGTGCGTTTGTGTCATTAGTTTAACATTTCAGCCATTTTCGTCCTCTATAGGCTTATATTAATCCTATTAGGGTTTTTAACCAATCTTGTGCATCCAATAAGTGTGTTTGTGTCATTGGATTAACAATTAGGGTATTTTCGTCATCCTTCAGCTTTTTCTACTCCAATTAGGGTTTTTGACCAATCTTGTGCAACCAATAAGTGTGTTTGTGTCATTGGAATAACATTTAGGTCATTTTAGCCTTCCTTCGGGTTATTCTAATCCAATTATGGTTTTTAAAAATCTTAAACATCCAATAAGTGCGTTTGTGTCATAGGTTTAACATTACGGTCATTTTCGTCTTCCCTATGATTATTCTAATCGAATTAGGGTTTTTAACCAATCTTGTGCTTCCAATAAGTTCGTTTGTGTCATTGGATTAACATTTAGCTCATTTTTCTCCTCCCTAGGCTTATTCTAATCAAATTAGTGTTTTTAACCAATCTTGTGCAGCCAATAAGTGCGTTTGTGTCATTGGTTTAACATTTAGGTCGTTTTCGTCCATCCTAGGTTTATTCTAATCCAATTAGGGTTTTTTTTTACCAATTTTGTGCATCCAATAATTGTGTTTGTGTCATTGGTTTAACATTTCGGTCATTTTCGTCCTCCCTAGGCTTATACTAATCCTATTAGGGTTTCTAACCAATCTTGTGCATCCAATAAGTGCGTTTGTGTCATTGGATTAACATTTAGGTCCTTTTCGTCCTCCCTAGGTTTATTTTAATCCAATTAGGGTTTTTAACCAATTTTGTGCAGCCAATAAGTGCATTTATGTCGTTGGTTTATGATTTAGGTCATTTTCGTCATCCTTCGGGTTTTTCTAATCCAATTAGGGTTTTTAACCAATCTTGTTTATCCAATAAGTGCGTTTGTGTCACTGGATTAACATTTAGGTCATTTTTATCATGACTAGGCTTATACTAATCCTATTGGGGTTTTTAACCAATCTTGTGCATCCGATAAATCCGTTTGTGTCATTAGTTTAACATTTTAGCCATTTTCGTCCTCCATAGGCTTATATTAATCCTATTAGGGTTTTTAACCAATCTTGTGCATCCAAAAAGTGTGTTTGTGTCATTGGATTAACATTTAGGTTATTTTTGTCATCCTTCGACTTATTCTACTCCCATTAGGGGTTTTGACCAATCTTGTGCATCCAATAAGTGTGTTTGTGTCATTGGAATAACTTTTAGGTCATTTTTGTCTTCCTTCGGGTTATTCTAATCCAATTAGGGTTTTTAACCATACTTAAACATCCAATAAGTGCGTTTGTGTCATAGGTTTAACATTACGGTCATTTTCGTCTTCCCTATGCTTATTTTAATCCAATTAGAGTTTTTAGCCAATCTTGTGCATCCCATAAGTTCGTTTGTGTCATTGGATTAACATTTAGGTCATTTTCGTCATCCTTCGGCTTATTCTAATCCAATTAGTGTTTTTAACCAATCTGGTGCATCCAATAAGTGCGTTTGTGTCATTGGATTAACATTTAGGTCATTTTGGTCATCCTTCGGCTTATTCTAATCCATTTAGGGTTTTGAACCAATCTTGTGCAGCCAATAACTGCATTTAGGTCATTGGTTCAACATTTAGGCCATTTTCGTCCTTCCTAGGTTTATTCTAATCCAATTAGAATATTTTTAACCAATCTTGGGCATCCAATAAGTGCGTTTATGTAATTATTTTAACATTTAGCACATTTTTCTCCTCCCTAGGCTTAGTCTAATCAATCTTGTGAAGCCAATAAGTGCGTTTGTTTCATTGGTTTAACATTTAGGTCATTTTCGTCCTCCCTAGATTTATTCTAATCCAATTAGGGTTTTTATCCATTCTTGTGGATCCAATAAGTGCGTTTGTGTCATTGGTTTAACATTTCGGTCATTTTCGTCCTCCCTAGGCTTATACTAATCCTATTAGGGTTTTTAACCAATCTTGTGCATCCAATATGTCCGTTTGTGTCATTAGCTTAACATTTTAGCCATTTTCGTCCTCCATAGGCTTATATTAATCCTATTAGGTTTTTTGACCAATCTTGTTGATCCAATAAGTGTGTTTGTGTTATTGGAATAACATTTAGGTCATTTTTGTCTTCCTACGGGTTATTCTAATCCATATAGGGTTTTTAACCAATCTTAAACATCCAATAAGTGAGTTTGTGCCATAGGTTTAACATTACGGTCATTTTTGTCTTCCCTATGCTTATTCTAATCCAATTAGGGTTTTTAGCCAATCTTGTGCATCCCATAAGTTCCTTTGTGTCATTGGATTATCATTTAGGTCATTTTCGTCATCCTTCGGCTTATTCTAATCCAATTACGGTTTTTAACCAATCTTGTGCATCCAATAAATGCGTCTGTCACATTGGATTAACGTTTAGGTCATTTTGGTACTCCTTCGGCTTATTCTAATCCAGTTAGGGTTTTGAATCCATCATGTGCAACCAATAAGTGTGTGAGGGTCATAGATTTAACATTTAGGTCATTCTCGTCCTCCCTAGGTTTATTCTAATCCAATTAGAATATTATTAACCAATCTTGTGCATGCAATAAGTGTGTTTATGTCATTGTTTTAACATTTAGCTCATTTTTCTCCTCCCTATGCTTATTCTAATCAAATTAGTGTTTTTAACCAATCTTGTGAAGCCAATAAGTGCGTTTGTTTCGTTGGTTTAACATTTAGGTCATTTTCGTCCTCCCTAGGTTCATTCTAATCCAATTAGGGTTTTTATCCAATCTTGTGCATCTAATAAGTGCGTTTGTGTCATTGGTTCAACATTTTAGTCATTTTCATCCTCCCTAGGTTTATACTAATCCTATTAGTGTTTTTAACCAATCTTGTGCATCCAATAAGTGCGTTTGTGTCATTGGATTAACATTTGATTCATTTTCCTTATCCTTCGGCTTATTCTATTTGAATTAGGGTTTTTATCCAATCTTGTGTAGCCAATAAGTTTGTTTGTGTCATTTGTTTAACATTTAGGTCGTTTTCGTCCTCCCAAGGTTTATTCTAATCCAATTAGGGTTTTTAACCAATTTTGTGCATCCAATAACTGCGTTTGTGTCATTGGTGTTACATTTCGGTCATTTTCGTCATCCCTAGGCTTATACTAATCCTATTAGGGTTCTTAACCAATCTTGTGCATCCAATAAGTGCGTTTGTGTCATTGGTTCAACATTTCAGTCATTTTCATCCTCCCTAGGTTTATACTAATCCTATTAGTGTTTTTAACCAATCTTGTGAGTCCAATAAGTGCGTTTGTGTCATTGGATTAACATTTGATTCATTTTCCTTATCCTTCGCCTTATTCTAATTGAATTAGGATTCTTATCCAATCTTGGGCAGCCAATAAGTGTGTTTGTGTCATTTGTTTAACATTTAGGTCATTTTCGTCCTCCCTAGGTTTATTCTAATCCAATTAGGGTTTTAACCAATTTTATGCATCCAATAATTGCGTTTGTGTCATTGGTGTTACATTTCGGTCATTTTCGTCCTCCCTAGGCTTATACTAATCCAATTAGGGTTTTTATCCAATCTTGTGCAGCCAATAAGTGCGTTTGTGTGTTGGATTAACATTTAGGTAATTTTCGTTATCCTTCGACTTATTCTAATCCATTTAGTGTTTTTAACCAATCTTGTGCATCCAGTAGGTCATTGGATTAATATATAGGTCATTTACGTCATCCTTTAACTTATTCTGTTCCATTTAGGGTTTTTAACTAATCTTGTGCATCCAATAACTTCGTTTGTGTCGTTGGTTTAAAATTTAGGTCATTTTCGTCATCCATCGGCTTAGTCTAATCCATTTACGGTTTTTAACCAATCTTGTGCATCCAATAAGTGCGTTTGTGTCATTAGTTTAACATTAAGGTCATTTTGTGTCCTCCCTAGGCTTATTCTAATCCATTTAGGGTTTTAAACCAATCTTGTGCATCCAATAAGTGGACTTATGTCATTGGATTAACATTTAGGTCACTTTTGTCATCCTTCGGCTTAATCTAATCCATTTAGGGATTTTAACCAATCTTGTGCATCCAATAATTGCGTTTGTATGATTGGTTTAACATTTAGGTCATTTTCGTCCTCCCTAGGCTAATTCTAATCCATTAATGGTTTTTAACCAATCTTGTGCATCCAATAAGTGCGTTAGAGTCATTGGATTAACATTTATGTCATTTTCGTCCTCCTTCGACTTATTCTAATCGATTTAGGGTTTTTAACCAATCTTGTGCATCCAATAAGTGCGTTTATGACATTGGTTTAACATTTAGGACATGTTCATCCTCCCTAGGCTTATTCTAATCCATTTAGGGTTTTTAACCAATCTTGTGCATCCAATAAGTGCATTTGTGTCATTGGTTTAACATTTAGGTCATTTTTTGAGCTCCATAGGCTTATTCTAATCCATTTAGGGATTTAAACGAATCTTGTGCATCCAATAAGTGCGTTTGTGTCATTGGATTAACATTTAGGTCACTTTCGTCATCCTTCGGCTTATTCTAATCCATTTTGTGTTTTTAACCAATCTTGTGCACCCAATAAGTGCGTTTGTATCACTTGTTTAACATTTAGGTCATTTCCGTCCTCCCTAGGCTTATTCTAATCCATTTAGGGTTTTTAACCAATCTTGTGCATCCAATAAGTGCGTTAGAGTAATTGGATTAACATTTAGGTCATTTTCGTCCTCCTTCAACTTATTCTAATCCATTTAGGGTTTTTTACCAATCTTGTGCATCCAATAAGTGTGTTTGTGACATTGGTTTAAGATTTAGGTCATGTTCGTCCTCCCTAGGCTTATTCTAATCCATTTAGGGTTCTTAACCATTCTTTTGCATCTAATAGGTGCGTTTGTGTCATTGGTTTAACATTTAGGTCACTTTCGTCCTCCTTGGGCTTATTCTAATCCATTTTGGGTTTTCAACGAGTCTTGTGCATCCAATAAGTGCGTTTGTGTCATTGGATTAACATTTTGGTCATTTTCGTCCTCCCTAGTCTTATTTCAATCCATTTAGGGTTTTTAACCAATCTTATGCATACAATAAGTGCGTTTGAGTCATTGGATTAACATTTAGGTCATCTTCGTCCTCATTCAACTTATTCTAATCCATTTAGGGTTTTTAACCAATCTTGTGCATCCAATAAGTGTGTTTGTGTCATTGGTTTAATATTTAGATTATTTTCGTCCTCTCTAGGCTTACTTTAATCCATTTAGGGTTTTTAACCAATCTTGTGCATCTAATAAGTGTGTTTGTGTCATTGGATTAGCATTTAGGTCATTTTCAAATCCTTTGACTTACTCTAATCCATTTAGGGTTTTTATCCAATCTTGTGCATCCAATACGTGCGTTTGTATCATTAGTTTAACATTTAGGTCATGTTCGTCCTCCCTAAGCTTATTTTAATCCAATTAGGGTTTTTAACCAATCTTGTGCATCTAATAGGTGCGTTTTATTCATTGGTTTAACATTTAGGTGACTTTCGTCCTCCCTAGGCTTATTCTAATCCATTTTTGGTTTTTAACCAATCTTGTGCATCCAATAAGTGCGTTTGTGTCATTGGATTAAAATTTTGGTCATTTTCGTCCTCCCTAGTCTTATTTTAATCCATTTAGGGTTTTTAACCAATGTTGCGCATCCAATAAGTGCGTTTGAGTCATTGGATTAACATTTAGGTCATTTTCGTTCTCCTTCGACTTTTTCTTATCCATTTAGAGTTTTTAACAAATCTTGTGTATCCAATAAGTGTGTTTGTGACATTGGTTTAACATTTAGGTCATGTTCGTCATCCTTCGGCTTAGTCTAATCCATTTAGGGTTTTTAACCAATCTTGTGCATCCAATAAGTGCATTTGTGTCATTGGTTTAACATTTAGATCATTTTCGTCCTCCCAGTGCTTATTCTAATCCATTTTAGGTTTTAAACCAATCTTGTGGATCCAATAAGTGCGTTTGTGTCATTGGTTTAACATTAAGGTCATTTTTTGTCCTCCCGAGGCTTATTCTAATCCATTTAGGGTTTTAAACCAATCTTGTGCATCCAATAACTGCACTTATGTCATTGGATTAACATTTAGGTCACTTTTGCATCCTTTGGCTTATTCTAATCCATTTAGGATTTTTAACCAATCTTGTGCATCCAATAAGTGCGTTTGTATCATTGGTTTACCATTTAGGTCATTTTCGTCCTCCCTAGGCTTATTCTAATCCATTTAGGGTTTTTAACCAATCTTGCGCATCCAATAAGTGCGTTTGAGTCATTGGATTAACATTTAGGTCATTTTCGTCCTCCTTCGACTTAGTCTAATCCATTTAGGGTTTTTAACCAATCTTGTGCATCCAATAAGTGCATTTGTGTCATTGGTTTAACATTTAGATCATTTTCGTCCTCCCAGTGCTTATTCTAATCCATTTTAGGTTTTAAACCAATCTTGTGGATCCAATGAGTGCGTTTGTGTCATTGGTTTAACATTAAGGTCATTTTTTGTCCTCCCGAGGCTTATTCTAATCCATTTAGGGTTTTAAACCAATCTTGTGCATCCAATAACTGCACTTATGTCATTGGATTAACATTTAGGTCACTTTTGCATCCTTTGGCTTATTCTAATCCATTTAGGATTTTTAACCAATCTTGTGCATCCAATAAGTGCGTTTGTATCATTGGTTTACCATTTAGGTCATTTTCGTCCTCCCTAGGCTTATTCTAATCCATTTAGGGTTTTTAACAAATCTTGTGCATCCAATAAGTGCGTTTCTGTCATTGGATTAACATTTAGGTCACTTTCGTCATCCTTCGGCTTATTCAAATCCATTTAGTGTTTTTAAATAATCTTGTGCAACCAATAAGTGCGTTTGTATCACTTGTTTAACATTTAGGTCATTTCCGTCCTACCTAGCCTTATTCTAATCCATTTAGGGTTTTTAACAAATCTTGTGCATCCTATAAGTGTGTTTGTGACATTGGTTTAACATATAGGTCGTGTTCCTCATCCCTAGGCTTATTCTAATCCATTTAGGATTTTCAACCAATCTTGTGCATCTAATAAGTGCATTCGTGTCATTAGTTAAACATTTAGGTCATTTTCGTCCTCCCTGGGCCTATTCTAATCCATTTTGGGTTTTTATCCAATCTTGCGCATCCAATAATTGCGTTTGTGTCATTGGTTTAACATTTAGATCATTTTCGTCCTCTCTAGGCTTACTTTAATCCATTTAGGGTTTTTAACCAATCTTGTGCATCTAATAAGTGCGTTTGTGTCATTGGATTAACATTTAGGTCATTTTCGTCCTCCTTCGACTTATTCTAATCGATTAAGGGTTTTTAACCAATGTTGTGCATCCAATAAGTGCGTTTGTGTCATTGGTTTAACATTTAGGTCATTTTCGTCCTCCCAAGGCTTTTCTAATCCATTTAGGGTTTTTATCCAATCTTATGCATCCAATAAGCCTATTCTATTCCATTTAGGGTTTTAAACCAATCTTCTGCATCCAATAAGTGCGTTTGTGTCATTGGATTAACATTTTGGTCATTTTCGTCCTCCCTAGTCTTATTTTAATCCATTTAGGGTTTTTAACCAATCTTGTGCATCTAAGAAGTGCGTTTGTGTGTTGGATTAATATTTAGGTCATTTTCGTCATCCTTCGACTTATTCTAATCCATTTATGGTTGTTAACAAATCTTGTGCATCCAATAAGTGCATTTGTGTCATTGGTTTAACATTAAGGTCATTTTTTGTCCTCCCTAGGCTTATTCTAATCCATTTAGGGTTTTAAACCAATCTTGTGCATCCAATAAGTGCACTTATGTCATTGGATTAACATTTAGGTCACTTTCGTCATCCTTCAGCATATTCTAATCCATTTAGGGTTTTTAACCAATATTGTGCATCCAATAAGTGTGTTTGAGTCATTGGATTAACATTTAGGTCATTTTCGTCCTCCTATGACTTATTCTAATCCATTTAGGGTTTTTAACAAATCTTGTGCTTCCAATAAGTGTATTTGTGACATTGGTTTAACATATAGGTCATTTTCGTCCTCCCTAGGCTTATTCTAATCCATTTAGGGTTTTTAACCAATCTTGCGCATCCAATAAGTGGGTTTGAGTCATTGGATTAACATTTAGGTCATTTTCGTCCTCCTTCAACTTATTCTAATCCATTTAGGGTTTTTAACAAATCTTCTGCTGCCAATAAATGTATTTGTGACATTGGTTTAACATATAGCTCATGTTTGTCATCCGTAGGCTTATTCTAATCCATTTAGGGTTTTTAACCAATCTTGTGCATCTAATAAGTGCATTCGTGTCATTGGTTAAACATTTAGGTCATTTTCGTCCGCCCTGGGCTTATTCTAATCCATTTTGGGTTTTTATCCAATCTTGTGCATCCAATAAGTGCGTTTGTGTCATTGGTTTAACATTTAGATCATTTTTGCTTTTCTAGGCTTACTTTAATCCATTTAGGGTTTTTAACCAATCTTGTGCATCTAATAATTGCGTTTGTGTCATTGGATTAGCATTAAGGTCATTTTCTCATCCTTTGACTTACTTTAATCCATTTAGGGTTTTTATCCAATCTTGTGCATCCAATAAGTGCGTTTGTATCATTGGTTTAACATTTAGGTCATGTTCGTCCTCCCTAAGCTTATTCTAATCCAATTAGGGTTTTTAACCAATCTTGTGCATCTAAATGGTGCGTTTTATTCATTGGTTTAACATTTAGGTCACTTTCGTCCTCCCTAGGCTTATTCTAATCCATTTTTGGTTTTTAACCAATCTTGTGCATCGAATAAGTGCGTTTGTGTCATTGGATTAACATTTTGGTCATTTTCGTCCTCCCTAGTCTTATTTTAATCCATTAAAGGTTTTTAACCAATCTTGTGCATCTAAGAAGTGCGTTTGTGTCATTGGGTTAACATTTAGGTCATTTTCTCATACTTCGACTTATTCTAAACCATTTAGGGCTTTTATCCGATCTTGTGCATCTAATCAGTGCGTTTGTGTGTTGGATTAATCTTTAGGTCATTTTCGTCATCCTTCGGCGTAATCTAATCCATTTAGGGATTTTAACCAATCTTGTGCATCCAAGAAGAGTGTTTGTATAATTGGTTGAACATTTAGGTCATTTTCGTTCTCCCTAGGCTAATTCTAATCCATTTAGGATTTTTAACCAATGTTGTGCATCCAATAAGTGCGTTAGAGTCATTGGTTTAACATTTAGGTCATTTTCGTCGTCCTTCGACTTATTCTAATCCATTTAGGGTTTTTAACCAATCTTGTGCATCCAATAAGTGCGTTTGAGTCATTGTTTTAACATTTAGATCATTTTCGTCCTCCTTCGACTTATTCTAATCCATTTAGGGTTTTTTACGAATCTTGTGCATCCAATAAGAGTGTTTGTGACATTGGTTTAACATTTAGGTCATGTTCGTCCTCCCTAGGCTTTTTCTAATCCATTTAGGGTTTTTAGCCAATCTTGTGCATCCAATAAGTGCGTTTGTATCATTGACTTAACATTTAGGTCATGTTTGTCCTCCATAAGCGTATTCTAATCCAATTAGGGTTTTTAACCAATCTTGTGCATCTAATAGGTGCGTTTTATTCATTGGTTTAACATTTAGGTCACTTTCGGCCTCCCTAGGCTTATTCTAATCCATTTTTGGTTTTTAACCAATGTTGTGCATCCAATAAGTGCATTTGTGTCATTGGATTAACATTTTGGTCATTTTCGTCCTCCCTAGTCTTATTTTAATCCATTTAAGGTTTTTAACCAATCTTGTGCATCTAAGAAGTGCGTTTGTGTCATTGGATTAACATTTAGGTCATTTTCCAATCCTTCGACTTATTCTAATCCATTTAGGGCTTTTATCCAATCTTGTGCATCTAATCAGTGCGTTTGTGTGTTGGATTAATCTTTAGGTCATTTTCGCCATCCTTCGGCTTAGTCTAATTTAATTGGGGTTTTCAACCAATCTTGTGGATCCAATAAGTGCGTTTGTGTCATTGGTTTAACATTAAGGTTTTTTTTGTCCTCCTTCGGCTTATTCTAATCCATTTAGGGTTTATAACCAATCTTGTGCATCCAATAAGTGCGTTTGTATCATTGGATTAACATTTAGGTCATTTTCGTCCTCCCTAGGTTTATTCTAATCCATTTACGGTTTTTAACCAATCTTGTCCATCTAATAAGTGCGTTTGTGTCATTGGATTAGCATTTAGGTCATTTTCTCATCCTTTTACTTATTCTAATCCTTTTAGGGTTTTTAACCAATCTTGTGCATCTAATAAGTGCGTTTGTGTGTTAGATTAACATTTAGGTAATTTTCGTTATCCTTCGACTTATTCTAATCCATTTAGTGTTTTTAACCAATCTTGTGCATGCAGTAGGTCATTGGATTAACATTTAGGTCATTTTCGTCCTCCTTCGACTTATTCTAATCCATTTAGGGTTTTTAACTAATCTTGTGCATCCAATAAGTGCGTTTGAGTCATTGGTTTAACATTTAGATCATTTTCGTCCTCTCTAGGCTTACTTTAATCCATTTAGGGTTTTTAACCAATCTTGTGCATCTAATAAGTGCGTTTGTGTCATTCGATTAACATTAAGGTCATTTTGTGTCCTCCCTAGGCTTATTCTAATCCATTTAGGGTTTTAAACCAATCTTGTGCATCCAATAAGTGGACTTATGTCATTGGATTAACATTTAGGTCACTTTTGTCATCCTTCGGCTTAATCTAATCCATTTAGGGATTTTAACCAATCTTGTGCATCCAATAATTGCGTTTGTATAATTGGTTTAACATTTAGGTCATTTTCGTCCTCCCTAGGCTAATTCTAATCCATTAATGGTTTTTAACCAATCTTGTGCATCCAATAAGTGCGTTAGAGTCATCGGATTAACATTTATGTCATTTTCGTCCTCCTTCGACTTATTCTAATCGATTTAGGATTTTTAACCAATCTTGTGCATCCAATAAGTGCGTTTATGACATTGGTTAAACATTTAGGAGATGTTCATCCTCCCTAGGCTTATTCTAATCCATTAAGGGTTTTTAACCAATCTTGTGCATCCAATAAGTGCGTTTGTGTCATTGGTTTAACATTTAGGTCATTTTTTGTGCTCCATAGGCTTATTCTAATCCATTTAGGGTTTTAAACGAATCTTGTGCATCCAATAAGTGCGTTTCTGTCATTGGATTAACGTTTAGGTCATTTTGGTCCTCCTTCGGCTTATTCTAATCCAATTAGGGTTTTGAATCCATCTTGTGCAGCCAATAAGTGCATGTGGGTCATAGATTTAACATTTAGGTCATTTTCGTCCTCCCTAGGTTTATTCCAATCGAATTAGAATATTTTTAACAAATCTTGTGCATCCAATAAGTGTGTTTATGTCATTGTTTTAACATTTACCTCATTTTTCTCCTCCAGAGGCTTATTCTAATCAAATAAGTATTTTTAACCAATCTTGTGAAGCCAATAAATGCGTTGGTTTCATTAGTTTAACATTTAGGTCATTTTCCTCCTCCCTAGGTTCATTCTAATCCAATTAGGGTTTTTATCCAATCTTGTGCATCCAATAAGTGCGTTTGTGTCATTGGTTCAACATTTCAGTCATTTTCATCCTCCCTAGGCTTATACTAGTCCTATTAGTGTTTTTAACCAATCTTGTGCATCCAATAAGTGTGTTTGTGTCATTGGATTAACATTTGATTCATTTTCCTCATCCTTCGGCTTATTCTAATTGAATTAGGGTTTTTATCCAATCTTGTGCAGCCAATAAGTGCGTTTGTGTCATTTGTTTAACATTTAGGTCGTTTTCGTCCTCCCTAGGTTTATTCTAATCCAATTAGGGTTTTTAACTAATTTTGTGCATCCAATAACTGCGTTTGTGTCATTGGTGTTACATTTCCGTCATTTTTGTCATGACTAGGCATATATTAATCCTATTAGGGTTTTTAACTAATCTTGTGCATCCAATAAGTGCGTTTGTGTCATTAGTTTAACATTTTAGCCATTTTCGTCCTCTATAGGCTTATATTAATCCTATTAGGGTTTTTAACCAATCTTGTGCATCCAATAAGTGCGTTTGTGTCATTGGTTTAACATTTAGCTCATTTTTCTCCTCCCTAGGCTTATTCTAATCAAATTAGTGTTTTTAACCAATCTTGTGCAGCCAATAAGTGCGTTTGTGTCATTGGTTTAACATTTAGGTCATTTTCGTCCTCCTTCGACTTATTCTAATCCATTTAGGGTTTTTAACCAATCTTGTGCATCCAATAAGTGCGTTTGAGTCATTGGTTTAACATTTAGATCATTTTCGTCCTCTCTAGGCTTACTTTTATCCATTTAGGGTTTTTAACCAATCTTGTGCATCTAATAAGTGCGTTTGTGTCATTGGATTAACATTTAGGTCATTTTCGTCCTCCTTCGACTTATTCTAATCGATTAAGGGTTTTTAACCAATGTTGTGCATCCAATAAGTGCGTTTGTGTCATTGGTTTAACATTTAGGTCATTTTCGTCCTCCAAGGCTTTTCTAATCCATTTAGGGTTTTTATCCAATCTTATGCATCCAATAAGTTCGTTTGAGTCATTGGATTAACATTTAGGTCAATTTTTGTCCTCCCTAGGCTTATTCTAATCCATTTAGGGTTTTAAACCAATCTTCTGCATCCAATAAGTGCGTTTGTGTCATTGGATTAACATTTTGGTCATTTTCGTCCTCCTTCGACTTATTCTAATCGATTTAGGGTTTTTAACCAATCTTGTGCATCCAATAAGTGCGTTTATGACATTGGTTTAACATTTAGGACATGTTCATCCTCCCTAGGCTTATTCTAATCCATTTAGGGTTTTTAACCAATCTTGTGCATCCAATAAGTGCGTTTGTGTCATTGGTTTAACATTTAGGTCATTTTTTGTGCTCCATAGGCTTATTCTAATCCATTAAGGTTTTTAAACGAATCTTGTGCATCCAATAAGTGCGTTTCTGTCATTGGATTAACGTTTAGGTCATTTTGGTCCTCCTTCGGCTTATTCTAATCCAATTAGGGTTTTGAATCCATCTTGTGCAGCAATAAGTGCATGTGGGTCATAGATTTAACATTTAGGTCATTTTCGTCCTCCCTAGGTTTATTCTAATCGAATTAGAATATTTTTAACAAATCTTGTGCATCCAATAAGTGTGTTTATGTCATTGTTTTAACATTGACCTCATTTTTCTCCTCCAAAGGCTTATTCTAATCAAATAAGTGTTTTTAACCAATCTTGTGAAGCCAATAAATGCGTTGGTTTCATTAGTTTAACATTTAGGTCATTTTCCTCCTCCCTAGGTTCATTCTAATCCAATTAGGGTTTTTATTCAATCTTGTGCATCCAATAAGTGCGTTTGTGTCATTGGTTCAACATTTCAGTCATTTTCATCCTCCCTAGGCTTATACTAGTCCTATTAGTGTTTTTAACCAATCTTGTGCATCCAATAAGTGTGTTTGTGTCATTGGATTAACATTTGATTCATTTTCCTCATCCTTCGGCTTATTCTAATTGAATTAGGGTTTTTATCCAATCTTGTGCAGCCAATAAGTGCGTTTGTGTCATTTGTTTAACATTTAGGTCGTTTTCGTCCTCCCTAGGTTTATTCTAATCCAATTAGGGTTTTTAACTAATTTTGTGCATCCAATAACTGCGTTTGTGTCATTGGTGTTACATTTCCGTCATTTTTGTCATGACTAGGCATATATTAATCCTATTAGGGTTTTTAACTAATCTTGTGCATCCAATAAGTGCGTTTGTGTCATTAGTTTAACATTTCAGCCATTTTCGTCCTCTATAGGCTTATATTAATCCTATTAGGGTTTTTAACCAATCTTGTGCATCCAATAAGTGTGTTTGTGTCATTGGATTAACAATTAGGGTATTTTCGTCATCCTTCAGCTTTTTCTACTCCAATTAGGGTTTTTGACCAATCTTGTGCAACCAATAAGTGTGTTTGTGTCATTGGAATAACATTTAGGTCATTTTAGCCTTCCTTCGGGTTATTCTAATCCAATTATGGTTTTTAAAAATCTTAAACATCCAATAAGTGCGTTTGTGTCATAGGTTTAACATTACGGTCATTTTCGTCTTCCCTATGATTATTCTAATCGAATTAGGGTTTTTAACCAATCTTGTGCTTCCAATAAGTTCGTTTGTGTCATTGGATTAACATTTAGGTCATTTTCGTCATACTTCGGCTTATTCTAATCCAATTAGGGTTTTTAACCAATCTTTGGCAGCCAATAAGTGCGTTTGGGTCATTGGTTTAACATTTAGATCAATTTCGTCCTCCCTAGGTTTATTTTAAATCTAATTAGAATATGTTTAACCAATATTGTGCATCCAATAAGTGTGTTTGTGTCATTGTTTTAACATTTAGCTCATTTTTCTCCTCCATAGGTTGATTCTTATCAAATTAGTGTTTTTAACCAATCTTGTGCAGCCAATAAGTGCGTTTGTGTCATTGGTTTAACATTTAGCTCATTTTTCTCCTCCCTAGGCTTATTCTAATCAAATTAGTGTTTTTAACCAATCTTGTGCAGCCAATAAGTGCGTTTGTGTCATTGGTTTAACATTTAGGTCATTTTCGTCCTCCTTCGACTTATTCTAATCCATTTAGGGTTTTTAACCAATCTTGTGCATCCAATAAGTGCGTTTGAGTCATTGGTTTAACATTTAGATCATTTTCGTCCTCTCTAGGCTTACTTTTATCCATTTAGGGTTTTTAACCAATCTTGTGCATCTAATAAGTGCGTTTGTGTCATTGGATTAACATTTAGGTCATTTTCGTCCTCCTTCGACTTATTCTAATCGATTAAGGGTTTTTAACCAATGTTGTGCATCCAATAAGTGCGTTTGTGTCATTGGTTTAACATTTAGGTCATTTTCGTCCTCCCAAGGCTTTTCTAATCCATTTAGGGTTTTTATCCAATCTTATGCATCCAATAAGCCTATTCTATTCCATTTAGGGTTTTAAACCAATCTTCTGCATCCAATAAGTGCGTTTGTGTCATTGGATTAACATTTTGGTCATTTTCGTCCTCCCTAGTCTTATTTTAATCCATTTAGGGTTTTTAACCAATCTTGTGCATCTAAGAAGTGCGTTTGTGTGTTGGATTAATATTTAGGTCATTTTCGTCATCCTTCGACTTATTCTAATCCATTTATGGTTGTTAACAAATCTTGTGCATCCAATAAGTGCGTTTGTGTCATTGGTTTAACATTAAGGTCATTTTTTGTCCTCCCTAGGCTTATTCTAATCCATTTAGGGTTTTAAACCAATCTTGTGCATCCAATAAGTGCACTTATGTCATTGGATTAACATTTAGGTCACTTTTGTATTCCTTCGGCTTAATCTAATCCATTTAGGGATTTTAACCTATCATGTGCATCCAATAATTGCGTTTGTATAATTGGTTTAACATTTAGGTCATTTTCGTCCTCCCTAGGCTAATTCTAATCCATTAATGGTTTTTAACCTATCTTGTGCATCCAATAAGTGCGTTAGAGTCATCGGATTAACATTTATGTCATTTTCGTCCTCCTTCGACTTATTCTAATCGATTTAGGGTTTTTAACCAATCTTGTGCATCCAATAAGTGCGTTTATGACATTGGTTTAACATTTAGGACATGTTCATCCTCCCTAGGCTTATTCTAATCCATTTAGGGTTTTTAACCAATCTTGTGCATCCAATAAGTGCGTTTGTGTCATTGGTTTAACATTTAGGTCATTTTTTGTGCTCCATAGGCTTATTCTAATCCATTTAGGGTTTTAAACGAATCTTGTGCATCCAATAAGTGCGTTTCTGTTATTGGATTAATATTTAGGTCACTTTCGTCATCCTTCGGCTTATTCAAATCCATTTAGTGTTTTTAACCAATCTTGTGCACCCAATAAGGGCGTTTGTATCACTTGTTTAACATTTAGGTCATTTTCGTCCTCCCTGGGCTTATTCTAATCCATTTTGAGTTTTTATCCAATCTTGCGCATCCAATAATTGCGTTTGTGTCATTGGTTTAACATTTAGATCATTTTCGTCCTCTCTAGGCTTACTTTAATCCATTTAGGGTTTTTAACCAATCTTGTGCATCTAATAAGTGCGTTTGTGTCATTGGATTAACATTTAGGTCATTTTCGTCCTCCTTCGACTTATTCTAATCGATTAAGGGTTTTTAACCAATGTTGTGCATCCAATAAGTGCGTTTGTGTCATTGGTTTAACATTTAGGTCATTTT
>JBBPBP010009777.1:24615313-24642582 GCA_037974735.1 Cicer chorassanicum
AGTTCGTTTGAGTCATTGGATTAACATTTAGGTCAATTTTTGTCCTCCCTAGGCTTATTCTAATCCATTTAGGGTTTTAAACCAATCTTCTGCATCCAATAAGTGCGTTTGTGTCATTGGATTAACATTTTGGTCATTTTCGTCCTCCTTCGACTTATTCTAATCGATTTAGGGTTTTTAACCAATCTTGTGCATCCAATAAGTGCGTTTATGACATTGGTTTAACATTTAGGACATGTTCATCCTCCCTAGGCTTATTCTAATCCATTTAGGGTTTTTAACCAATCTTGTGCATCCAATAAGTGCGTTTGTGTCATTGGTTTAACATTTAGGTCATTTTTTGTGCTCCATAGGCTTATTCTAATCCATTAAGGTTTTTAAACGAATCTTGTGCATCCAATAAGTGCGTTTCTGTCATTGGATTAACGTTTAGGTCATTTTGGTCCTCCTTCGGCTTATTCTAATCCAATTAGGGTTTTGAATCCATCTTGTGCAGCCAATAAGTGCATGTGGGTCATAGATTTAACATTTAGGTCATTTTCGTCCTCCCTAGGTTTATTCTAATCGAATTAGAATATTTTTAACAAATCTTGTGCATCCAATAAGTGTGTTTATGTCATTGTTTTAACATTGACCTCATTTTTCTCCTCCAAAGGCTTATTCTAATCAAATAAGTGTTTTTAACCAATCTTGTGAAGCCAATAAATGCGTTGGTTTCATTAGTTTAACATTTAGGTCATTTTCCTCCTCCCTAGGTTCATTCTAATCCAATTAGGGTTTTTATTCAATCTTGTGCATCCAATAAGTGCGTTTGTGTCATTGGTTCAACATTTCAGTCATTTTCATCCTCCCTAGGCTTATACTAGTCCTATTAGTGTTTTTAACCAATCTTGTGCATCCAATAAGTGTGTTTGTGTCATTGGATTAACATTTGATTCATTTTCCTCATCCTTCGGCTTATTCTAATTGAATTAGGGTTTTTATCCAATCTTGTGCAGCCAATAAGTGCGTTTGTGTCATTTGTTTAACATTTAGGTCGTTTTCGTCCTCCCTAGGTTTATTCTAATCCAATTAGGGTTTTTAACTAATTTTGTGCATCCAATAACTGCGTTTGTGTCATTGGTGTTACATTTCCGTCATTTTTGTCATGACTAGGCATATATTAATCCTATTAGGGTTTTTAACTAATCTTGTGCATCCAATAAGTGCGTTTGTGTCATTAGTTTAACATTTTAGCCATTTTCGTCCTCTATAGGCTTATATTAATCCTATTAGGGTTTTTAACCAATCTTGTGCATCCAATAAGTGCGTTTGTGTCATTGGTTTAACATTTAGCTCATTTTTCTCCTCCCTAGGCTTATTCTAATCAAATTAGTGTTTTTAACCAATCTTGTGCAGCCAATAAGTGCGTTTGTGTCATTGGTTTAACATTTAGGTCATTTTCGTCCTCCTTCGACTTATTCTAATCCATTTAGGGTTTTTAACCAATCTTGTGCATCCAATAAGTGCGTTTGAGTCATTGGTTTAACATTTAGATCATTTTCGTCCTCTCTAGGCTTACTTTTATCCATTTAGGGTTTTTAACCAATCTTGTGCATCTAATAAGTGCGTTTGTGTCATTGGATTAACATTTAGGTCATTTTCGTCCTCCTTCGACTTATTCTAATCGATTAAGGGTTTTTAACCAATGTTGTGCATCCAATAAGTGCGTTTGTGTCATTGGTTTAACATTTAGGTCATTTTCGTCCTCCAAGGCTTTTCTAATCCATTTAGGGTTTTTATCCAATCTTATGCATCCAATAAGTTCGTTTGAGTCATTGGATTAACATTTAGGTCAATTTTTGTCCTCCCTAGGCTTATTCTAATCCATTTAGGGTTTTAAACCAATCTTCTGCATCCAATAAGTGCGTTTGTGTCATTGGATTAACATTTTGGTCATTTTCGTCCTCCTTCGACTTATTCTAATCGATTTAGGGTTTTTAACCAATCTTGTGCATCCAATAAGTGCGTTTATGACATTGGTTTAACATTTAGGACATGTTCATCCTCCCTAGGCTTATTCTAATCCATTTAGGGTTTTTAACCAATCTTGTGCATCCAATAAGTGCGTTTGTGTCATTGGTTTAACATTTAGGTCATTTTTTGTGCTCCATAGGCTTATTCTAATCCATTAAGGTTTTTAAACGAATCTTGTGCATCCAATAAGTGCGTTTCTGTCATTGGATTAACGTTTAGGTCATTTTGGTCCTCCTTCGGCTTATTCTAATCCAATTAGGGTTTTGAATCCATCTTGTGCAGCAATAAGTGCATGTGGGTCATAGATTTAACATTTAGGTCATTTTCGTCCTCCCTAGGTTTATTCTAATCGAATTAGAATATTTTTAACAAATCTTGTGCATCCAATAAGTGTGTTTATGTCATTGTTTTAACATTGACCTCATTTTTCTCCTCCAGAGGCTTATTCTAATCAAATAAGTGTTTTTAACCAATCTTGTGAAGCCAATAAATGCGTTGGTTTCATTAGTTTAACATTTAGGTCATTTTCCTCCTCCCTAGGTTCATTCTAATCCAATTAGGGTTTTTATTCAATCTTGTGCATCCAATAAGTGCGTTTGTGTCATTGGTTCAACATTTCAGTCATTTTCATCCTCCCTAGGCTTATACTAGTCCTATTAGTGTTTTTAACCAATCTTGTGCATCCAATAAGTGTGTTTGTGTCATTGGATTAACATTTGATTCATTTTCCTCATCCTTCGGCTTATTCTAATTGAATTAGGGTTTTTATCCAATCTTGTGCAGCCAATAAGTGCGTTTGTGTCATTTGTTTAACATTTAGGTCGTTTTCGTCCTCCCTAGGTTTATTCTAATCCAATTAGGGTTTTTAACTAATTTTGTGCATCCAATAACTGCGTTTGTGTCATTGGTGTTACATTTCCGTCATTTTTGTCATGACTAGGCATATATTAATCCTATTAGGGTTTTTAACTAATCTTGTGCATCCAATAAGTGCGTTTGTGTCATTAGTTTAACATTTTAGCCATTTTCGTCCTCTATAGGCTTATATTAATCCTATTAGGGTTTTTAACCAATCTTGTGCATCCAATAAGTGCGTTTGTGTCATTGGTTTAACATTTAGCTCATTTTTCTCCTCCCTAGGCTTATTCTAATCAAATTAGTGTTTTTAACCAATCTTGTGCAGCCAATAAGTGCGTTTGTGTCATTGGTTTAACATTTAGGTCATTTTCGTCCTCCTTCGACTTATTCTAATCCATTTAGGGTTTTTAACCAATCTTGTGCATCCAATAAGTGCGTTTGAGTCATTGGTTTAACATTTAGATCATTTTCGTCCTCTCTAGGCTTACTTTTATCCATTTAGGGTTTTTAACCAATCTTGTGCATCTAATAAGTGCGTTTGTGTCATTGGATTAACATTTAGGTCATTTTCGTCCTCCTTCGACTTATTCTAATCGATTAAGGGTTTTTAACCAATGTTGTGCATCCAATAAGTGCGTTTGTGTCATTGGTTTAACATTTAGGTCATTTTCGTCCTCCAAGGCTTTTCTAATCCATTTAGGGTTTTTATCCAATCTTATGCATCCAATAAGTTCGTTTGAGTCATTGGATTAACATTTAGGTCAATTTTTGTCCTCCCTAGGCTTATTCTAATCCATTTAGGGTTTTAAACCAATCTTCTGCATCCAATAAGTGCGTTTGTGTCATTGGATTAACATTTTGGTCATTTTCGTCCTCCTTCGACTTATTCTAATCGATTTAGGGTTTTTAACCAATCTTGTGCATCCAATAAGTGCGTTTATGACATTGGTTTAACATTTAGGACATGTTCATCCTCCCTAGGCTTATTCTAATCCATTTAGGGTTTTTAACCAATCTTGTGCATCCAATAAGTGCGTTTGTGTCATTGGTTTAACATTTAGGTCATTTTTTGTGCTCCATAGGCTTATTCTAATCCATTAAGGTTTTTAAACGAATCTTGTGCATCCAATAAGTGCGTTTCTGTCATTGGATTAACGTTTAGGTCATTTTGGTCCTCCTTCGGCTTATTCTAATCCAATTAGGGTTTTGAATCCATCTTGTGCAGCAATAAGTGCATGTGGGTCATAGATTTAACATTTAGGTCATTTTCGTCCTCCCTAGGTTTATTCTAATCGAATTAGAATATTTTTAACAAATCTTGTGCATCCAATAAGTGTGTTTATGTCATTGTTTTAACATTGACCTCATTTTTCTCCTCCAGAGGCTTATTCTAATCAAATAAGTGTTTTTAACCAATCTTGTGAAGCCAATAAATGCGTTGGTTTCATTAGTTTAACATTTAGGTCATTTTCCTCCTCCCTAGGTTCATTCTAATCCAATTAGGGTTTTTATTCAATCTTGTGCATCCAATAAGTGCGTTTGTGTCATTGGTTCAACATTTCAGTCATTTTCATCCTCCCTAGGCTTATACTAGTCCTATTAGTGTTTTTAACCAATCTTGTGCATCCAATAAGTGTGTTTGTGTCATTGGATTAACATTTGATTCATTTTCCTCATCCTTCGGCTTATTCTAATTGAATTAGGGTTTTTATCCAATCTTGTGCAGCCAATAAGTGCGTTTGTGTCATTTGTTTAACATTTAGGTCGTTTTCGTCCTCCCTAGGTTTATTCTAATCCAATTAGGGTTTTTAACTAATTTTGTGCATCCAATAACTGCGTTTGTGTCATTGGTGTTACATTTCCGTCATTTTTGTCATGACTAGGCATATATTAATCCTATTAGGGTTTTTAACTAATCTTGTGCATCCAATAAGTGCGTTTGTGTCATTAGTTTAACATTTCAGCCATTTTCGTCCTCTATAGGCTTATATTAATCCTATTAGGGTTTTTAACCAATCTTGTGCATCCAATAAGTGTGTTTGTGTCATTGGAATAACATTTAGGTCATTTTAGCCTTCTTTCGGGTTATTCAAATCCAATTATGGTTTTTAAAAATCTTAAACATCCAATAAGTGGTTTGTGTCATAGGTTTAACATTACGGTTATTTTCGTCTTCCCTATGATTATTCTAATCGAATTAGGGTTTTTAACCAATCTTGTGCTTCCAATAAGTTCGTTTGTGTCATTGGATTAACATTTAGGTCATTTTCGTCATACTTCGGCTTATTCTAATCCAATTAGGGTTTTTAACCAATCTTTGGCAGCCAATAAGTGCGTTTGGGTCATTGGTTTAACATTTAGATCATTTTCATCCTCCCTAGGTTTATTCTAATCTAATTAGAATATGTTTAATCAATATTGTGCATCTAATAAGTGTGTTTGTGTCATTGTTTTAACATTTAGCTCATTTTTCTCCTCCATAGGTTGATTCTTATCAAATTAGTGTTTTTAACCAATCTTGTGCAGCCAATAAGTGCGTTTGTGTCATTGGTTTAACATTTAGCTCATTTTTCTCCTCCCTAGGCTTATTCTAATCAAATTAGTGTTTTTAACCAATCTTGTGCAGCCAATAAGTGCGTTTGTGTCATTGGTTTAACATTTAGGTCATTTTCGTCCTCCTTCGACTTATTCTAATCCATTTAGGGTTTTTAACCAATCTTGTGCATCCAATAAGTGCGTTTGAGTCATTGGTTTAACATTTAGATCATTTTCGTCCTCTCTAGGCTTACTTTTATCCATTTAGGGTTTTTAACCAATCTTGTGCATCTAATAAGTGCGTTTGTGTCATTGGATTAACATTTAGGTCATTTTCGTCCTCCTTCGACTTATTCTAATCGATTAAGGGTTTTTAACCAATGTTGTGCATCCAATAAGTGCGTTTGTGTCATTGGTTTAACATTTAGGTCATTTTCGTCCTCCCAAGGCTTTTCTAATCCATTTAGGGTTTTTATCCAATCTTATGCATCCAATCAGTTCGTTTGAGTCATTGGATTAACATTTAGGTCAATTTTTGTCCTCCCTAGGCTTATTCTAATCCATTTAGGGTTTTAAACCAATCTTCTGCATCCAATAAGTGCGTTTGTGTCATTGGATTAACATTTTGGTCATTTTCGTCCTCCTTCGACTTATTCTAATCGATTTAGGGTTTTTAACCAATCTTGTGCATCCAATAAGTGCGTTTATGACATTGGTTTAACATTTAGGACATGTTCATCCTCCCTAGGCTTATTCTAATCCATTTAGGGTTTTTAACCAATCTTGTGCATCCAATAAGTGCGTTTGTGTCATTGGTTTAACATTTAGGTCATTTTTTGTGCTCCATAGGCTTATTCTAATCCATTAAGGTTTTTAAACGAATCTTGTGCATCCAATAAGTGCGTTTCTGTCATTGGATTAACGTTTAGGTCATTTTGGTCCTCCTTCGGCTTATTCTAATCCAATTAGGGTTTTGAATCCATCTTGTGCAGCAATAAGTGCATGTGGGTCATAGATTTAACATTTAGGTCATTTTCGTCCTCCCTAGGTTTATTCTAATCGAATTAGAATATTTTTAACAAATCTTGTGCATCCAATAAGTGTGTTTATGTCATTGTTTTAACATTGACCTCATTTTTCTCCTCCAAAGGCTTATTCTAATCAAATAAGTGTTTTTAACCAATCTTGTGAAGCCAATAAATGCGTTGGTTTCATTAGTTTAACATTTAGGTCATTTTCCTCCTCCCTAGGTTCATTCTAATCCAATTAGGGTTTTTATCCAATCTTGTGCATCCAATAAGTGCGTTTGTGTCATTGGTTCAACATTTCAGTCATTTTCATCCTCCCTAGGCTTATACTAGTCCTATTAGTGTTTTTAACCAATCTTGTGCATCCAATAAGTGTGTTTGTGTCATTGGATTAACATTTGATTCATTTTCCTCATCCTTCGGCTTATTCTAATTGAATTAGGGTTTTTATCCAATCTTGTGCAGCCAATAAGTGCGTTTGTGTCATTTGTTTAACATTTAGGTCGTTTTCGTCCTCCCTAGGTTTATTCTAATCCAATTAGGGTTTTTAACTAATTTTGTGCATCCAATAACTGCGTTTGTGTCATTGGTGTTACATTTCCGTCATTTTTGTCATGACTAGGCATATATTAATCCTATTAGGGTTTTTAACTAATCTTGTGCATCCAATAAGTGCGTTTGTGTCATTAGTTTAACATTTCAGCCATTTTCGTCCTCTATAGGCTTATATTAATCCTATTAGGGTTTTTAACCAATCTTGTGCATCCAATAAGTGCGTTTGTGTCATTAGTTTAACATTTCAGCCATTTTCGTCCTCTATAGGCTTATATTAATCCTATTAGGGTTTTTAACCAATCTTGTGCATCCAATAAGTGTGTTTGTGTCATTGGATTAACATTTAGGTTATTTTCGTCATCCTTCAGCTTTTTCTACTCCAATTAGGGTTTTTGACCAATCTTGTGCAACCAATAAGTGTGTTTGTGTCATTGGAATAACATTTAGGTCATTTTAGCCTTCCTTCGGGTTATTCTAATCCAATTATGGTTTTTAAAAATCTTAAACATCCAATAAGTGCGTTTGTGTCATAGGTTTAACATTACGGTCATTTTCGTCTTCCCTATGATTATTCTAATCGAATTAGGGTTTTTAACCAATCTTGTGCTTCCAATAAGTTCGTTTGTGTCATTGGATTAACATTTAGGTCATTTTCGTCATACTTCGGCTTATTCTAATCCAATTAGGGTTTTTAACCAATCTTTGGAAGCCAATAAGTGCGTTTGGGTCATTGGTTTAACATTTAGATCATTTTCGTCCTCCCTAGGTTTATTCTAATCTAATTAGAATATGTTTAACCAATATTGTGCATCCAATAAGTGTGTTTGTGTCATTGTTTTAACATTTAGCTCATTTTTCTCCTCCATAGGTTGATTCTTATCAAATTAGTGTTTTTAACCAATCTTGTGCAGCCAATAAGTGCGTTTGTGTCATTGGTTTAACATTTAGCTCATTTTTCTCCTCCCTAGGCTTATTCTAATCAAATTAGTGTTTTTAACCAATCTTGTGCAGCCAATAAGTGCGTTTGTGTCATTGGTTTAACATTTAGGTCATTTTCGTCCATCCTAGGTTTATTCTAATCCAATTAGGGTTTTTTACCATTTTGTGCATCCAATAATTGTGTTTGTGTCATTGGTTTAACATTTCGGTCATTTTCGTCCTCTCTAGGATTATACTAATCCTATTAGGGTTTTTAACCAATCTTTTGCATCCAATAAGTGCGTTTGTGTCATTGGATTAACATTTAGGTCCTTTTTATCATCCTTCGGCTTATTCTAATCCAATTAGGGTTTTTATCCAATCTTGTGCAGCCAATAAGTGCGTTTGTGTCGTTTGTTTAACATTTAGGTCGTTTTCGTCCTCCCTAGGATTATTTTAATCCAATTAGGGTTTTTAACCAATTTTGTGCAGCCAATAAGTGCATTTATGTCGTTGGTTTATGATTTAGGTCATTTTCGTCATCCTTCGGGTTTTTCTAATCCAATTAGGGTTTTTAACCAATCTTGTGCATCCAATAAGTGCGTTTGTGTCACTGGATTAACATTTAGGTCATTTTCATGCTGACTAGGCTTATACTAATCCTATTGGGGATTTTAAGCAATCTTGTGCATCCAATAAATCCGTTTGTGTCATTAGTTTAACATTTTAGCCATTTTCGTCCTCCATAGGCTTATATTAATCCTATTAGGGTTTTTAACCAATCTTGTGCATCCAAAAAGTGCGTTTGTGTCATTGGATTAACATTTAGGTTATTTTTGTCATCCTTCGGCTTATTCTACTCCCATTAGGGGTTTTGACCAATCTTGTGCATCCAATAAGTGTGTTTGTGTCATTGGATTAACATTTAGGTCATTTTCGTCCTCTCTAGGCTTACTTTAATCCATTTAGGGTTTTTAACCAATCTTGTGCATCTAATAAGTGCGTTTGTGTCATTGGATTAACATTTAGGTCATTTTCGTCCTCCTTCGACTTATTCTAATCGATTAAGGGTTTTTAACCAATGTTGTGCATCCAATAAGTGCGTTTGTGTCATTGGTTTAACATTTAGGTCATTTTTTGTCCTCCCTAGGCTTATTCTAATCCATTTAGGGTTTTAAACCAATCTTGTGCATCTAATAAGTGCACTTATGTCATTGGATTAACATTTAGGTCACTTTCGTCATCCTTCAGCATATTCTAATCCATTTAGGGTTTTTAACCAATTTTGTGCATCCAATAAGTGCGTTTGTATCATTGGTTTAACATTTAGGTTATTTTCGTCCTCCCTAGGCTTATTCTAATCCATTTAGGGTTTTTAACAAATTTTGCGCATCCAATAAGTGTGTTTGAGTCATTGGATTAACATTTAGGTCATTTTCGTCCTCCTACGACTTATTCTAATCCATTTAGGGTTTTTAACAAATCTTGTGCTTCCAATAAGTGTATTTATGACATTGGTTTAACATATAGGTCATTTTCGTCCTCCCTAGGCTTATTCTAATCCATTTAGGGTTTTTAACCAATGTTGCGCATCCAATAAGTGGGTTTGAGTCATTGGATTAACATTTAGGTCATTTTCGTCCTCCTTCAACTTATTCTAATCCATTTAGGGTTTTTAACAAATCTTGTGCTGCCAATAAATGTATTTGTGACATTGGTTTAACATATAGCTCGTGTTTGTCATCCGTAGGCTTATTCTAATCCATTTAGGGTTTTTAACCAATCTTGTGCATCTAATAAGTGCATTCGTGTCATTGGTTAAACATTTAGGTCATTTTCGTCCTCCCTGGGCTTATTCTAATTTATTTTGGGTTTTTATCCAATCTTGTGCATCCAATAAGTGCGTTTGTGTCATTGGTTTAACATTTAGATCATTTTCGTCCTCTCTAGGCTTACTTTAATCCATTTAGGGTTTTTAACCAATCTTGTGCATCTAATAAGTGCGTTTGTGTCATTGGATTAACATTTAGGTCATTTTCGTCCTCCTTCGACTTATTCTAATCGATTAAGGGTTTTTAACCAATGTTGTGCATCCAATAAGTGCGTTTGTGTCATTGGTTTAACATTTAGGTCATTTTCGTCCTCCCAAGGCTTTTCTAATCCATTTAGGGTTTTTATCCAATCTTATGCATCCAATAAGTTCGTTTGAGTCATTGGATTAACATTTAGGTCAATTTTTGTCCTCCCTAGGCTTATTCTAATCCATTTAGGGTTTTAAACCAATCTTCTGCATCCAATAAGTGCGTTTGTGTCATTGGATTAACATTTTGGTCATTTTCGTCCTCCCTAGTCTTATTTTAATCCATTTAGGGTTTTTAACCAATCTTGTGCATCTAAGAAGTGCGTTTGTGTGTTGGATTAATATTTAGGTCATTTTCGTCATCCTTCGACTTATTCTAATCCATTTATGGTTGTTAACAAATCTTGTGCATCCAATAAGTGCGTTTGTGTCATTGGTTTAACATTAAGGTCATTTTTTGTCCTCCCTAGGCTTATTCTAATCCATTTAGGGTTTTAAACCAATCTTGTGCATCCAATAAGTGCACTTATGTCATTGGATTAACATTTAGGTCACTTTTGTATTCCTTCGGCTTAATCTAATCCATTTAGGGATTTTAACCTATCATGTGCATCCAATAATTGCGTTTGTATAATTGGTTTAACATTTAGGTCATTTTCGTCCTCCCTAGGCTAATTCTAATCCATTAATGGTTTTTAACCTATCTTGTGCATCCAATAAGTGCGTTAGAGTCATCGGATTAACATTTATGTCATTTTCGTCCTCCTTCGACTTATTCTAATCGATTTAGGGTTTTTAACCAATCTTGTGCATCCAATAAGTGCGTTTATGACATTGGTTTAACATTTAGGACATGTTCATCCTCCCTAGGCTTATTCTAATCCATTTAGGGTTTTTAACCAATCTTGTGCATCCAATAAGTGCGTTTGTGTCATTGGTTTAACATTTAGGTCATTTTTTGTGCTCCATAGGCTTATTCTAATCCATTTAGGGTTTTAAACGAATCTTGTGCATCCAATAAGTGCGTTTCTGTTATTGGATTAACATTTAGGTCACTTTCGTCATCCTTCGGCTTATTCAAATCCATTTAGTGTTTTTAACCAATCTTGTGCACCTAATAAGTGCGTTTGTATCACTTGTTTAACATTTAGGTCATTTTCGTCCTCCCTGGGCTTATTCTAATCCATTTTGAGTTTTTATCCAATCTTGCGCATCCAATAATTGCGTTTGTGTCATTGGTTTAACATTTAGATCATTTTCGTCCTCTCTAGGCTTACTTTAATCCATTTAGGGTTTTTAACCAATCTTGTGCATCTAATAAGTGCGTTTGTGTCATTGGATTAACATTTAGGTCATTTTCGTCCTCCTTCGACTTATTCTAATCGATTAAGGGTTTTTAACCAATGTTGTGCATCCAATAAGTGCGTTTGTGTCATTGGTTTAACATTTAGGTCATTTTCGTCCTCCCAAGGCTTTTCTAATCCATTTAGGGTTTTTATCCAATCTTATGCATCCAATAAGTTCGTTTGAGTCATTGGATTAACATTTAGGTCAATTTTTGTCCTCCCTAGGCTTATTCTAATCCATTTAGGGTTTTAAACCAATCTTCTGCATCCAATAAGTGCGTTTGTGTCATTGGATTAACATTTTGGTCATTTTCGTCCTCCCTAGTCTTATTTTAATCCATTTAGGGTTTTTAACCAATCTTGTGCATCTAGGAAGTGCGTTTGTGTGTTGGATTAATATTTAGGTCATTTTCGTCATCCTTCGACTTATTCTAATCCATTTATGGTTGTTAACAAATCTTGTGCATCCAATAAGTGCGTTTGTGTCATTGGTTTAACATTAAGGTCATATTTTGTCCTCCCTAGGCTTATTCTAATCCATTTAGGGTTTTAAACCAATCTTGTGCATCCAATAAGTGCACTTATGTCATTGGATTAACATTTAGGTCACTTTTGTCATCCTTCGGCTTATTATAATCCATTTAGGGTTTTTAACCAGTCTTGTGCGTCCAATAAATGCGTTTGTGTCAATGGTTTAATATTTAGGTCATTTTCGTCCTCCTACGACTTATTCTAATCCATTTAGGGTTTTTAACAAATCTTGTGCTTCCAATAAGTGTATTTGTGACATTGGTTTAACATATAGGTCATTTTCATCCTCCCTAGGCTTATTCTAATCCATTTAGGGTTTTTAACCAATCTTGCGCATTCAATAAGTGGGTTTGAGTCATTGGATTAACATTTAGGTCATTTTCGTCCTCCTTCAACTTATTCTAATCCATTTAGGGTTTTTAACAAATCTTGTGCTGCCAATAAATGTATTTGTGACATTGGTTTATCATATAGCTAATGTTTGTCATCCGTAAGCTTATTCTAATCCATTTAGGGTTTTTAACCAATCTTGTGCATCTAATAAGTGCATTCGTGTCATTGGTTAAACATTTAGGTCATTTTCGTCCTCCCTGGGCTTATTCTAATCCATTTTGGGTTTTTATCCAATCTTGTGCATCCAAGAAGTGCGTTTGTGTCATTGGTTTAACATTTAGATCATTTTCGTCCTTTCTAGGCTTACTTTAATCCATTTAGGGTTTTTAACCAATCTTGTGCATCTAATAACTGCGTTTGTGTCATTGGATTATCATTTAGGTCATTTTCTCATCCTTTGACTTACTCTAATCCATTTAGGGTTTTTATCCAATCTTGTGCATCCAATAAGTGCGTTTGAGTCATTGGTTTAACATTTAGATCATTTTTGTCCTCTCTAGGCTTACTTTAATCCATTTAGGGTTTTTAACCAATCTTGTGCATCTAATAAGTGCGTTTGTGTCATTGGATTAACATTTAGGTCATTTTCGTCCTCCTTCGACTTATTCTAATCGATTAAGGGTTTTTAACCAATGTTGTGCATCCAATAAGTGCGTTTGTGTCATTGGTTTAACATTTAGGTCATTTTTTGTCCTCCCTAGGCTTATTCTAATCCATTTAGGGTTTTAAACCAATCTTGTGCATCCAATAAGTGCACTTATGTCATTGGATTAACATTTAGGTCACTTTCGTCATCCTTCAGCATATTCTAATCCATTTAGGGTTTTTAACCAATTTTGTGCATCCAATAAGTGCGTTTGTATCATTGGTTTAACATTTAGGTTATTTTCGTCCTCCCTAGGCTTATTCTAATCCATTTAGGGTTTTTAACAAATTTTGCGCATCCAATAAGTGTGTTTGAGTCATTGGATTAACATTTAGGTCATTTTCGTCCTCCTACGACTTATTCTAATCCATTTAGGGTTTTTAACAAATCTTGTGCTTCCAATAAGTGTATTTATGACATTGGTTTAACAGATAGGTCATTTTCATCCTCCCTAGGCTTATTCTAATCCATTTAGGGTTTTTAACCAATCTTGCGCATCCAATAAGTGGGTTTGAGTCATTGGATTAACATTTAGGTCATTTTCGTCCTCCTTCAACTTATTCTAATCCATTTAGGGTTTTTAACAAATCTTGTGCTGCCAATAAATGTATTTGTGACATTGGTTTAACATATAGCTCGTGTTTGTCATCCGTAGGCTTATTCTAATCCATTTAGGGTTTTTAACCAATCTTGTGCATCTAATAAGTGCATTCGTGTCATTGGTTAAACATTTAGGTCATTTTCGTCCTCCCTGGGCTTATTCTAATTTATTTTGGGTTTTTATCCAATCTTGTGCATCCAATAAGTGCGTTTGTGTCATTGGTTTAACATTTAGATCATTTTCGTCCTCTCTAGGCTTACTTTAATCCATTTAGGGTTTTTAACCAATCTTGTGCATCTAATAAGTGCGTTTGTGTCATTGGATTAACATTTAGGTCATTTTCGTCCTCCTTCGACTTATTCTAATCGATTAAGGGTTTTTAACCAATGTTGTGCATCCAATAAGTGCGTTTGTGTCATTGGTTTAACATTTAGGTCATTTTCGTCCTCCCAAGGCTTTTCTAATCCATTTAGGGTTTTTATCCAATCTTATGCATCCAATAAGCCTATTCTATTCCATTTAGGGTTTTAAACCAATCTTCTGCATCCAATAAGTGCGTTTGTGTCATTGGATTAACATTTTGGTCATTTTCGTCCTCCCTAGTCTTATTTTAATCCATTTAGGGTTTTTAACCAATCTTGTGCATCTAAGAAGTGCGTTTGTGTGTTGGATTAATATTTAGGTCATTTTCGTCATCCTTCGACTTATTCTAATCCATTTATGGTTGTTAACAAATCTTGTGCATCCAATAAGTGCGTTTGTGTCATTGGTTTAACATTAAGGTCATTTTTTGTCCTCCCTAGGCTTATTCTAATCCATTTAGGGTTTTAAACCAATCTTGTGCATCCAATAAGTGCACTTATGTCATTGGATTAACATTTAGGTCACTTTTGTCATCCTTCGGCTTATTATAATCCATTTAGGGTTTTTAACCAGTCTTGTGCGTCCAATAAATGCGTTTGTGTCAATGGTTTAATATTTAGGTCATTTTCGTCCTCCTACGACTTATTCTAATCCATTTAGGGTTTTTAACAAATCTTGTGCTTCCAATAAGTGTATTTGTGACATTGGTTTAACATATAGGTCATTTTCGTCCTCCCTAGGCTTATTCTAATCCATTTAGGGTTTTTAACCAATCTTGCGCATTCAATAAGTGGGTTTGAGTCATTGGATTAACATTTAGGTCATTTTCGTCCTCCTTCAACTTATTCTAATCCATTTAGGGTTTTTAACAAATCTTGTGCTGCCAATAAATGTATTTGTGACATTGGTTTATCATATAGCTAATGTTTGTCATCCGTAAGCTTATTCTAATCCATTTAGGGTTTTTAACCAATCTTGTGCATCTAATAAGTGCATTCGTGTCATTGGTTAAACATTTAGGTCATTTTCGTCCTCCCTGGGCTTATTCTAATCCATTTTGGGTTTTTATCCAATCTTGTGCATCCAAGAAGTCCGTTTGTGTCATTGGTTTAACATTTAGATCATTTTCGTCCTTTCTAGGCTTACTTTAATCCATTTAGGGTTTTTAACCAATCTTGTGCATCTAATAACTGCGTTTGTGTCATTGGATTAGCATTTAGGTCATTTTCTCATCCTTTGACTTACTCTAATCCATTTAGGGTTTTTATCCAATCTTGTGCATCCAATAAGTGCGTTTGTATCATTGGTTTAACATTTAGGTCATGTTCGTCCTCCCTAAGCTTATTCTAATCCATTTAGGGTTTTTAACCAATCTTGTGCATCTAATAAGTGCGTTTGTGTCATTGGATTAACATTTAGGTCATTTTCGTCCTCCTTCGACTTATTCTAATCGATTAAGGGTTTTTAACCAATGTTGTGCATCCAATAAGTGCGTTTGTGTCATTGGTTTAACATTTAGGTCATTTTTTGTCCTCCCTAGGCTTATTCTAATCCATTTAGGGTTTTAAACCAATCTTGTGCATCCAATAAGTGCACTTATGTCATTGGATTAACATTTAGGTCACTTTCGTCATCCTTCAGCATATTCTAATCCATTTAGGGTTTTTAACCAATTTTGTGCATCCAATAAGTGCGTTTGTATCATTGGTTTAACATTTAGGTTATTTTCGTCCTCCCTAGGCTTATTCTAATCCATTTAGGGTTTTTAACAAATTTTGCGCATCCAATAAGTGTGTTTGAGTCATTGGATTAACATTTAGGTCATTTTCGTCCTCCTACGACTTATTCTAATCCATTTAGGGTTTTTAACAAATCTTGTGCTTCCAATAAGTGTATTTATGACATTGGTTTAACAGATAGGTCATTTTCATCCTCCCTAGGCTTATTCTAATCCATTTAGGGTTTTTAACCAATCTTGCGCATCCAATAAGTGGGTTTGAGTCATTGGATTAACATTTAGGTCATTTTCGTCCTCCTTCAACTTATTCTAATCCATTTAGGGTTTTTAACAAATCTTGTGCTGCCAATAAATGTATTTGTGACATTGGTTTAACATATAGCTCGTGTTTGTCATCCGTAGGCTTATTCTAATCCATTTAGGGTTTTTAACCAATCTTGTGCATCTAATAAGTGCATTCGTGTCATTGGTTAAACATTTAGGTCATTTTCGTCCTCCCTGGGCTTATTCTAATCCATTTTGGGTTTTTATCCAATCTTGTGCATCCAATAAGTGCGTTTGTGTCATTGGTTTAACATTTAGATCATTTTCGTCCTCTCTAGGCTTACTTTAATCCATTTAGGGTTTTTAACCAATCTTGTGCATCTAATAAGTGCGTTTGTGTCATTGGATTAACATTTAGGTCATTTTCGTCCTCCTTCGACTTATTCTAATCGATTAAGGGTTTTTAACCAATGTTGTGCATCCAATAAGTGCGTTTGTGTCATTGGTTTAACATTTAGGTCATTTTCGTCCTCCCAAGGCTTTTCTAATCCATTTAGGGTTTTTATCCAATCTTATGCATCCAATAAGTTCGTTTGAGTCATTGGATTAACATTTAGGTCAATTTTTGTCCTCCCTAGGCTTATTCTAATCCATTTAGGGTTTTAAACCAATCTTCTGCATCCAATAAGTGCGTTTGTGTCATTGGATTAACATTTTGGTCATTTTCGTCCTCCCTAGTCTTATTTTAATCCATTTAGGGTTTTTAACCAATCTTGTGCATCTAAGAAGTGCGTTTGTGTGTTGGATTAATATTTAGGTCATTTTCGTCATCCTTCGACTTATTCTAATCCATTTATGGTTGTTAACAAATCTTGTGCATCCAATAAGTGCGTTTGTGTCATTGGTTTAACATTAAGGTCATTTTTTGTCCTCCCTAGGCTTATTCTAATCCATTTAGGGTTTTAAACCAATCTTGTGCATCCAATAAGTGCACTTATGTCATTGGATTAACATTTAGGTCACTTTTGTCATCCTTCGGCTTATTATAATCCATTTAGGGTTTTTAACCAGTCTTGTGCGTCCAATAAATGCGTTTGTGTCAATGGTTTAATATTTAGGTCATTTTCGTCCTCCTACGACTTATTCTAATCCATTTAGGGTTTTTAACAAATCTTGTGCTTCCAATAAGTGTATTTGTGACATTGGTTTAACATATAGGTCATTTTCGTCCTCCCTAGGCTTATTCTAATCCATTTAGGGTTTTTAACCAATCTTGCGCATCCAATAAGTGGGTTTGAGTCATTGGATTAACATTTAGGTCATTTTCGTCCTCCTTCAACTTATTCTAATCCATTTAGGGTTTTTAACAAATCTTGTGCTGCCAATAAATGTATTTGTGACATTGGTTTAACATATAGCTCGTGTTTGTCATCCGTAGGCTTATTCTAATCCATTTAGGGTTTTTAACCAATCTTGTGCATCTAATAAGTGCATTCGTGTCATTGGTTAAACATTTAGGTCATTTTCGTCCTCCCTGGGCTTATTCTAATTTATTTTGGGTTTTTATCCAATCTTGTGCATCCAATAAGTGCGTTTGTGTCATTGGTTTAACATTTAGATCATTTTCGTCCTCTCTAGGCTTACTTTAATCCATTTAGGGTTTTTAACCAATCTTGTGCATCTAATAAGTGCGTTTGTGTCATTGGATTAACATTTAGGTCATTTTCGTCCTCCTTCGACTTATTCTAATCGATTAAGGGTTTTTAACCAATGTTGTGCATCCAATAAGTGCGTTTGTGTCATTGGTTTAACATTTAGGTCATTTTCGTCCTCCCAAGGCTTTTCTAATCCATTTAGGGTTTTTATCCAATCTTATGCATCCAATAAGTTCGTTTGAGTCATTGGATTAACATTTAGGTCAATTTTTGTCCTCCCTAGGCTTATTCTAATCCATTTAGAGTTTTAAACCAATCTTCTGCATCCAATAAGTGCGTTTGTGTCATTGGATTAACATTTTGGTCATTTTCGTCCTCCCTAGTCTTATTTTAATCCATTTAGGGTTTTTAACCAATCTTGTGCACCTAAGAAGTGCGTTTGTGTGTTGGATTAATATTTAGGTCATTTTCGTCATCCTTCGACTTATTCTAATCCATTTACGGTTTTTAACCAATCTTGTGCATCCAATAAGTGCGTATGTGTCATTAGTTTAACATTAAGGTCATTTTGTGTCCTCCCTAGGCTTATTCTAATCCATTTAGGGTTTGAAACCAATCTTGTGCATCCAATAAGTGGACTTATGTCATTGGATTAACATTTAGGTCACTTTTGTCATCCTTCGGCTTAATCTAATCCATTTAGGGATTTTAACCAATCATGTGCATCCAATAATTGCGTTTGTATAATTGGTTTAACATTTAGGTCATTTTCGTCCTCCCTAGGCTAATTCTAATCCATTAATGGTTTTTAACCTATCTTGTGCATCCAATAAGTGCGTTAGAGTCATCGGATTAACATTTATGTCATTTTCGTCCTCCTTCGACTTATTCTAATCGATTTAGGGTTTTTAACCAATCTTGTGCATCCAATAAGTGCGTTTATGACATTGGTTTAACATTTAGGACATGTTCATCCTCCCTAGGCTTATTCTAATCCATTTAGGGTTTTTAACCAATCTTGTGCATCCAATAAGTGCGTTTGTGTCATTGGTTTAACATTTAGGTCATTTTTTGTGCTCCATAGGCTTATTCTAATCCATTTAGGGTTTTAAACGAATCTTGTGCATCCAATAAGTGCGTTTCTGTTATTGGATTAATATTTAGGTCACTTTCGTCATCCTTCGGCTTATTCAAATCCATTTAGTGTTTTTAACCAATCTTGTGCACCCAATAAGGGCGTTTGTATCACTTGTTTAACATTTAGGTCATTTTCGTCCTCCCTGGGCTTATTCTAATCCATTTTGAGTTTTTATCCAATCTTGCGCATCCAATAATTGCGTTTGTGTCATTGGTTTAACATTTAGATCATTTTCGTCCTCTCTAGGCTTACTTTAATCCATTTAGGGTTTTTAACCAATCTTGTGCATCTAATAAGTGCGTTTGTGTCATTGGATTAACATTTAGGTCATTTTCGTCCTCCTTCGACTTATTCTAATCGATTAAGGGTTTTTAACCAATGTTGTGCATCCAATAAGTGCGTTTGTGTCATTGGTTTAACATTTAGGTCATTTTCGTCCTCCCAAGGCTTTTCTAATCCATTTAGGGTTTTTATCCAATCTTATGCATCCAATAAGTTCGTTTGAGTCATTGGATTAACATTTAGGTCAATTTTTGTCCTCCCTAGGGTTATTCTAATCCATTTAGGGTTTTAAACCAATCTTCTGCATCCAATAAGTGCGTTTGTGTCATTGGATTAACATTTTGGTCATTTTCGTCCTCCCTAGTCTTATTTTAATCCATTTAGGGTTTTTAACCAATCTTGTGCATCTAAGAAGTGCGTTTGTGTGTTGGATTAATATTTAGGTCATTTTCGTCATCCTTCGACTTATTCTAATCCATTTATGGTTGTTAACAAATCTTGTGCATCCAATAAGTGCGTTTGTGTCATTGGTTTAACATTAAGGTCATTTTTTGTCCTCCCTAGGCTTATTCTAATCCATTTAGGGTTTTAAACCAATCTTGTGCATCCAATAAGTGCACTTATGTCATTGGATTAACATTTAGGTCACTTTTGTCATCCTTCGGCTTATTATAATCCATTTAGGGTTTTTAACCAGTCTTGTGCGTCCAATAAATGCGTTTGTGTCAATGGTTTAATATTTAGGTCATTTTCGTCCTCCTACGACTTATTCTAATCCATTTAGGGTTTTTAACAAATCTTGTGCTTCCAATAAGTGTATTTGTGACATTGGTTTAACATATAGGTCATTTTCGTCCTCCCTAGGCTTATTCTAATCCATTTAGGGTTTTTAACCAATCTTGCGCATCCAATAAGTGGGTTTGAGTCATTGGATTAACATTTAGGTCATTTTCGTCCTCCTTCAACTTATTCTAATCCATTTAGGGTTTTTAACAAATCTTGTGCTGCCAATAAATGTATTTGTGACATTGGTTTAACATATAGCTCGTGTTTGTCATCCGTAGGCTTATTCTAATCCATTTAGGGTTTTTAACCAATCTTGTGCATCTAATAAGTGCATTCGTGTCATTGGTTAAACATTTAGGTCATTTTCGTCCTCCCTGGGCTTATTCTAATTTATTTTGGGTTTTTATCCAATCTTGTGCATCCAATAAGTGCGTTTGTGTCATTGGTTTAACATTTAGATCATTTTCGTCCTCTCTAGGCTTACTTTAATCCATTTAGGGTTTTTAACCAATCTTGTGCATCTAATAAGTGCGTTTGTGTCATTGGATTAACATTTAGGTCATTTTCGTCCTCCTTCGACTTATTCTAATCGATTAAGGGTTTTTAACCAATGTTGTGCATCCAATAAGTGCGTTTGTGTCATTGGTTTAACATTTAGGTCATTTTCGTCCTCCCAAGGCTTTTCTAATCCATTTAGGGTTTTTATCCAATCTTATGCATCCAATAAGTTCGTTTGAGTCATTGGATTAACATTTAGGTCAATTTTTGTCCTCCCTAGGCTTATTCTAATCCATTTAGGGTTTTAAACCAATCTTCTGCATCCAATAAGTGCGTTTGTGTCATTGGATTAACATTTTGGTCATTTTCGTCCTCCCTAGTCTTATTTTAATCCATTTAGGGTTTTTAACCAATCTTGTGCATCTAAGAAGTGCGTTTGTGTGTTGGATTAATATTTAGGTCATTTTCGTCATCCTTCGACTTATTCTAATCCATTTATGGTTGTTAACAAATCTTGTGCATCCAATAAGTGCATTTGTGTCATTGGTTTAACATTAAGGTCATTTTTTGTCCTCCCTAGGCTTATTCTAATCCATTTAGGGTTTTAAACCAATCTTGTGCATCCAATAAGTGCACTTATGTCATTGGATTAACATTTAGGTCACTTTCGTCATCCTTCAGCATATTCTAATCCATTTAGGGTTTTTAACCAATATTGTGCATCCAATAAGTGTGTTTGAGTCATTGGATTAACATTTAGGTCATTTTCGTCCTCCTATGACTTATTCTAATCCATTTAGGGTTTTTAACAAATCTTGTGCTTCCAATAAGTGTATTTGTGACATTGGTTTAACATATAGGTCATTTTCGTCCTCCCTAGGCTTATTCTAATCCATTTAGGGTTTTTAACCAATCTTGCGCATTCAATAAGTGGGTTTGAGTCATTGGATTAACATTTAGGTCATTTTCGTCCTCCTTCAACTTATTCTAATCCATTTAGGGTTTTTAACAAATCTTGTGCTGCCAATAAATGTATTTGTGACATTGGTTTATCATATAGCTAATGTTTGTCATCCGTAAGCTTATTCTAATCCATTTAGGGTTTTTAACCAATCTTGTGCATCTAATAAGTGCATTCGTGTCATTGGTTAAACATTTAGGTCATTTTCGTCCTCCCTGGGCTTATTCTAATCCATTTTGGGTTTTTATCCAATCTTGTGCATCCAAGAAGTCCGTTTGTGTCATTGGTTTAACATTTAGATCATTTTCGTCCTTTCTAGGCTTACTTTAATCCATTTAGGGTTTTTAACCAATCTTGTGCATCTAATAACTGCGTTTGTGTCATTGGATTAGCATTTAGGTCATTTTCTCATCCTTTGACTTACTCTAATCCATTTAGGGTTTTTATCCAATCTTGTGCATCCAATAAGTGCGTTTGTATCATTGGTTTAACATTTAGGTCATGTTCGTCCTCCCTAAGCTTATTCTAATCCAATTAGGGTTTTTAACCAATCTTGTGCATCTAAATGGTGCGTTTTATTCATTGGTTTAACATTTAGGTCACTTTCGTCCTCCCTAGGCTTATTCTATTCCATTTTTGGTTTTTAACCAATCTTGTGCATCCAATAAGTGCGTTTGTGTCATTGGATTAACATTTTGGTCATTTTCGTCCTCCCTAGTCTTATTTTAATCCATTAAAGGTTTTTAACCAATCTTGTGCATCTAAGAAGTGCGTTTGTGTCATTGGGTTAACATTTAGGTCATTTTCTCATACTTCGACTTATTCTAAACCATTTAGGGCTTTTATCCGATCTTGTGCATCTAATCAGTGCGTTTGTGTGTTGGATTAATCTTTAGGTCATTTTCGTCATCCTTCGGCTTAATCTAATCCATTTAGGGATTTTAACCAATCTTGTGCATCCAAGAAGAGTGTTTGTATAATTGGTTGAACATTTAGGTCATTTTCGTTCTCCCTAGGCTAATTCTAATCCATTTAGGATTTTTAACCAATGTTGTGCATCCAATAAGTGCGTTAGAGTCATTGGTTTAACATTTAGGTCATTTTCGTCCTCCTTCGACTTATTCTAATCCATTTAGGGTTTTTAACCAATCTTGTGCATCCAATAAGTGCGTTTGAGTCATTGGTTTAACACTTAGATCATTTTCGTCCTCCTTCGACTTATTCTAATCCATTTATGGTTTTTTACCAATCTTGTGCATCCAATAAGTGTGTTTGTGACATTGGTTTAACATTTAGGTCATGTTCGTCCTCCCTAGGCTTTTTCTAATCCATTTAGGGTTTTTAGCCAATCTTGTGCATCCAATAAGTGCGTTTGTATCATTGACTTAACATTTAGGTCATGTTTGTCCTCCATAAGCGTATTCTAATCCAATTAAGGTTTTTAACCAATCTTGTGCATCTAATAGGTGCGTTTTATTCATTGGTTTAACATTTATGTCACTTTCGGCCTCCCTAGGCTTATTCTAATCCATTTTTGGTTTTTAACCAATGTTGTGCATCCAATAAGTGCGTTTGTGTCATTGGATTAACATTTTGGTCATTTTCGTCCTCCCTAGTCTTATTTTAATCCATTTAAGGTTTTTAACCAATCTTGTGCATCTAAGAAGTGCGTTTGTGTCATTGGATTAACATTTAGGTCATTTTCCAATCCTTCGACTTATTCTAATCCATTTAGGGCTTTTATCCAATCTTGTGCATCTAATCAGTGCGTTTGTGTGTTGGATTAATCTTTAGGTCATTTTCGCCATCCTTCGACTTAGTCTAATTTAATTAGGGTTTTCAACCAATCTTGTACATCTAATAAGTGCATTTGTGTCATTGGTTTAACATTTAGGTCATTTTCATCCTCTCAGGGCTTATTCTATTCCATTTTGGGTTTTAAACCAATCTTGTGCATCCAATAAGTGCGTTTGTGTCATTGGTTTAACATTAAGGTAATTTTTTGTCCTCCCTAGGCTAATTCTAATCCATTTAGGGATTTAAACCAATCTTGTGCATCCAATAAGTGCAATTATGTCATTGGATTAGCATTTAGGTCACTTTTGTCATCCTTCGGCTTATTCTAATCCATTCAGGGTTTTTAACCAATCTTGTGCATCCAATAAGAGTGTTTGTATGATTGGTTTAACAATTAGGTCATTTTTGTCCTCCCTAGGCTTATTCTAATCCATTTAGGGTTTTTAACCAATCTTATGCAACCAAGAAGTGAGTTGGAGTCATTGGATTAACATTTAGGTCATTTTCATCCTCATTCGACTTATTCTAATCCATTTAGGGTTTTTAACCAATCTTCTGCATCCAATAAGTTTGTTTGTGTCATTGGTTTAACATTTAGGTCATATTTTGTCCTCCCTAGGCTTATTCTAATCCATTTAGGGTTTTAAACCAATCTTTTGCATCCAATAAGTGCACTTATGTCATTGGATTTACATTTAGGTCACTTTCGCCTTCCTTCGGCTTATTCTAATCCATTTAGGGTTTTTAACCAATCTTGTGCATCCAATAAGAGTGTTTGTATGATTGATTTAACAATTAGGTCATTTTCCTCCTCCCTAGGCTTTGTCTAATCCTTTTAGGGTTTTTAACCAATCTTGCGCATCCAATAAGTGCGTTTGAGTCATTGGATTAACATTTAGGTCATTTTCGTTCTTCTTCGACTTATTCTAATCCATTTAGGGTTTTTAACCAATCTTGTGCATCCAATAAGTGCGTTTGTGTCATTAGATTTACATTTAGGTCACTTTCGTCATCCTTCGGCTTATTCTAATCCATTTAGGGTTTTTAACCAATCTTGTGCATCTATTAGGTGCGTTTCTGTCACTAGTTTAACATTTAGGTCACTTTCGTCTTCCTTGGGCTTATTCTAACCCATTTAGGGTATTTAACCAATCTTGTGGATCCAATAAGTGCGTTTGTGTCATTGGTTTAACATTTAGGTCATTTTCGTCCTCCCTTGGCTAATTTTAATCCATTTAGGGTTTTTAACCAATCTTATGCATCGAATAAATGCGTTTGTGTCATTGGATTAACATTTAGGTTATTTTCTCATCCTTCGACTTATTCTAATCCATTTAGGGTTTTTATCCAATCTTGTTAATCTAATAAGTGCGTTTGTGTGTTGGATTAACATTTAGGTCATTTTCGTTATCCTTCGTCTTATACTAATCCATTTAGTGTTTTTAACGAATCTTGTGCATTCAATAGGAGTCTGTGTCATTGGATTAACATTTAGGTAATTTACGTCATCCTTTGACTTATTCTAATCCTTTTAGGGTTTTTAACCAAACATGTGCATCCAATAAGTGCGTTTGTGTCATTGGTTTAACATTTACCTCAATTTCATTCTCCCTAGGCTTATTCTAATCCATTTAGGGTTTTTGACCAATCTTGTGCATCCAATAAGTGCGTTTGTGTCATTGGATTAACATTTAGGTCATTTTCATCCCCCTTCGACTTATTCTAATCCATTTTGGGTGTTTAACCAATCATATGCATCCAATAAATGCGTTTGTGTCAATGGTTTAACATTTAGGTCATTTTCGTCCTCCCTAGGCTTATTCTAATCCATTTAGGGTATTTAACTAATCTTGTGCATCCAATAAGTGTGTTTGTGTCAATGGTTTAACATTAAGGTCATTTTTTGTCCTCCATAGGCTTATTCTACTCCATTTAGGGTTTTAAATGAATCTTGTCCATCCAATAAGTGCGTTTGTGTCATTGGATTAACATTTAGGTCACTTTCGTCATCCTTCGGCTTATTATAATCCATTTAGGGTTTTTAACCAGTCTTGTGCGTCCAATAAATGCGTTTGTGTCAATGGTTTAATATTTAGGTCATTTTCGTCATCCTTCAACTTAGTCTAACCCATTTAGGGTTTTTAACCAATCTTGTGCATCCAATAAGTGCGTTTGTATCATTGGATTAACATTTAAGTCATTTTCGTCCTCCTTCGACATTTAGGTCATGTTCGTCCTCCCTATGCTTATTCTAATCCAGTTAGTGTTTTTAACCAATCTTGTGCATCCAGTAAGTGCGTTTGTGACATTGGTTTAACATTTAGGTCATGTTCGTCCTCCCTAGGCTTATTCTAATCCATTTAGGGTTTTTAACCAATCTTGTGCATCTAATAAGTGCATTTGTGTCATTGGTTTATCATTTACGTCATTTTTGTCCTCTTTGGGCTTATTCTAATCCATTTTGGGTTTTTATCCAATCTTGTTCATCCAATAAGTGCGTTTGTGTTATTTGTTTAACATTTAGGTCATTTTCTTCCTTCCTAGGCTTATTTTAATCCATTTAGGATTTTTAACCAATCTTGTGCATCTAATAAGTGCATTTGTGTCATTGGATTAACATTTAAGTCATTTTCTCATCCTTTGACTTATTCTAATCCATTTAGAGTTTTTAACCAATCTCTTGCATCTAACAAGCGTGTTTGTGTGTTGGATTAACATTTAGGTCATTTTCGTCCTCCCTAGGCTTATTTTAATCCTTTTAGGGTTTTTAACCAAACTTGTGCATCCAATAAGTGCATTTGAGTCATTGGATTAACACTTAGGTCACTTTTGCATCCTTCGGCTTATTCTAATCCATTTAAGGTTTTTAACCAATCTTGTGCATCCAATAAGTGCGTTTGTGTCATTGGTTTAACATTTAGGTCATGTTCGTCCTCCCTATGCTTGTCTAATCCATTTAGGGTTTTTAACCACTCTTGTGCATCCAATTAGTGCGTTTTTGTCATTGGATTAACATTTAGGTCATTTCTGTCCTCTTTCAACTTATTCTACTCCATTTAGGGTTTTTAACGAATCTTGTGCATCCAATAAGTGCGTTTGGGTTATTGGTTTAAGATTTAGGTCATGTTCGTCCTCCTTAGGCTTATTCTAATCCATTTTGGGTTTGTAACCAATCTAGTGCATCTAATAGGTGCGTTCGTGTCATTGGTTTAACATTTAGGTCACTTTCGTCCTCCCTGGACTTATTCTAATCCATTTTGGGTTTTTATCCAATCTTGTGCATCCAATAAGTGCGTTTGTGTCATTGGTTTAACATTTAGGTCATTTTCTCATCCTTTGACTTATTCTAACCCTTTTAGGGTTTTTAAGCAAACTTGTGCATCCAATAAGTGCGTTTGTGTCATTTGTTTAACATTTATCTCAATTTCCTTCTCCCTAAGCTTATTCTAATCCATTTAGGGTTTTTAACCAATCTTGTGCATCCAATAAGTGTGTTTGAGTCATTGGATTAACATTTAGGTCATTTTCGTCCTCCTTCGACTTATTCTAATCCATTTAGGGTTTTTAACGAATCTTCTGCATCCAATAAGTGCGTTTGTGTCATTGGATTAACATTTAGGTCACTTTTGCATCCTTCGGCTTATTCTAATCCCTTTAGGGTTTTTAACCAATCTTGTGCATCCAATAAGTGCGTTTGTGTCATTAGTTTAACATTTAGTTCATTTTCGTCCTCCCTAGGCTTTTCTAATCCATTTTGGGTTTTTAACCAATCTTGTGCATCTAATAAGTGCATTTGTGTCATCGGTTTAACATTTAGGTCAGGGCTTATTTTAATCCATTTAGGATTTTTAACCAATCTTGTGCGTCTAATATGTGCATTTGTGTCATTGGATTAACATTTAGGTCATTTACTCGCTTCATAGAGGTGAGTAATCACACCCTTTAAACATTCATGGTACATTTATTTTGGGAATTTGAGATGGAAAAAGAGTTAGATATTTTGAATGGTACTTTGTTATAAAATTATATTTTGCTGAGAATATAACTCTATTAAAATTGGGATTTTATGAACTGAAATAATAGATTATAAATTGATTTATTTATTATTGTTTGTTGAATTATTGTTGTTATGATTGTTTGAATATATATTCTTTAAAAGATTATTTTATGATAATTTCTTGAATGATTGTTATTATTATATATTCAAATAAAATATCATATTATAAATATATATATTCTTTAATAGATCGTTTTAATTATATTTTCTTGAATGATTGTTG
>JBBPBP010009777.1:24649416-24777652 GCA_037974735.1 Cicer chorassanicum
AATAGATCGTTTTAATTATATTTTCTTGAATGATGGTTGTCATTATATATTCAAATGAAACATCATATTGTAAATATATATTCTTTAAAAGATTGTTTTATTATATTTTCCTGAATGATCGTTGTTATTATATTCAAATGGAATATTATATTATAAATATGATTTTATGAATATAATTGTTAAAAATATGAATTTGATTGTGTGTGCTGGAGATTGGGTCTTGTACCCCACATATTGATGAGTTTTAAACTTCACAAAGAGATGAGGTTTAAACTCCACAATGATGGGTCTTCGTACCCCATATAGATGAGTTTTAAACTTCACAAAGAGATGAGGTTTAAACTCCACACGGATGGGTCTTTGTACCCCACATAGATGAGTTTTAAACTTCACAAAGAGATGAGGTTTAAACTCCACACGGATGGGTCTTTGTACCCCATATAGATGAGTTTTAAACTTCACAAAGAGATGATGTTTAAACTCCACATGGATGGGTCTTGTACCCCACATATAGATGAGTTTTAAACTTCACAAAGAGCTGAGGTTTAAACTCCACATGGATGGGTCTTGTACCCCACATATAGATGAGTTTTAAACTTCACAAAGAGATGAGGTTTAAACTCCACACGGATGGGTCTTGTACCCCACACTGGATGAGCTGGTGCTCCACATGATGAGATAATACTCACTTCACGGAAGTAGTATATCTCCATATAACGATGAGACATCCTTGAATTGATTGGTTTATTTTCTGCAGAATAAATGCGTATATTGGAATTATTTGATCATTATAGATGTGAATTATCGTTAATTTAATTGATGAGTTTTATTAATTATTGAAAGTAATTGGTCATTATAGAAAAATCTTAGTTATAATATATATATTTCTAACAGAATATTTTTGGAAGAAGGCGGGTGCCATGATCGATTTTTCCGGTTACCGCGCCGGCTGAGGACAATACTTGCTTTAAAATTGTGTGTATTATTCACTGGGATTTAGTATCTCATTAAAGTGTTGTTTTCAGAGACCGAGACCGTTGGGGACGTCGAGGGTTGAGAAGTTCTACCTCCTTTGAGAAGGGTGACTTTCGTAGATTAGGTTAGTAGATCAAGAATAAGTAGTCATAGTGTCTACATCGTAATTTTATTTTGGGATTAGATACAATTGCCCAGTTTTGAATATTTTGAATATTTTGAATATTTTGATTATTTAAAGATTTTACAATATTATTTCTTTCAAGAACTTAATTATTTATTATAATACTTTTTCTCTTATATAAATATGAAAACTTTTTCGATATTTTATACCCACGTAACTAGTCGTTACATTTGTCTTATTCTAATCCATTTAGGGTTTTTAACCAATTTCTTGCATCTAATAAGTGCCTTTGTGTGTTGGATTAATATTTAGGTCATTTACGTCCTCCCTAGGCTTATTTTAATCCATTTAGGGTTTTTAACGAATCGTTTGCATGCAATAAGTGCGTTTGAGTCATTGGATTAACATTTAGGTCATTTTTGTCCTCCTTTGACTTATTCTAATCCATTTAGGGTTTTTAACCAATCTTGTGCATCCAATAAAAGAGTTTGTGACATTGCTTTAACATTTAGGTCATGTTCGTCCTCCTTAGGCTTATTCTAGTCCATTTAGGGTTTTTAACCAATCTTGTGCATCTATTAGCTGCGTTTGTTTCATTGGTTTAACATTTAGGTCACTTGCGTCCTCCCTAGGCTTATTCTAATCCATTTTGGGTCTTTAACCAATTTTGTGCATCCAATAAGTGCGTTTGTGTCATTGGTTTAACATTTAGGTCATTTTTTGTCCTCCTTAGGCTTATTTTAATCCATTTAGGGTTTTTAACCAATCTTGTGCATCTAATAAGGGTGTTTGTGTCATTGGCTTAACATTTAGGTCACTTTCGTCATCCCTGGACTTATTCTAATCCATTTTGGGTTTTTAACCAATCTTGTGCATCCAATAAGTGCGTTTGTGTCATTGGTTTAACATTTAGGTCTTTTTCGTCCTCCCTAGGCTTATTCTAATCCATTTAGGGTTTTTAACCAATCTTGTGCATCTATTAGCTGCGTTTGTTTCATTGGTTTAACATTTAGGTCACTTGCGTCCTCCCTAGGCTTATTCTAATCCATTTTGGGTCTTTAACCAATTTTGTGCATCCAATAAGTGAGTTTGTGTCATTGGTTTAACATTTAGGTAATTTTATGTCCTCCCTAGGCGTATTTTAATCCATTTAGGGTTTTTAACCAATCTTGTGCATCTAATAAGGGTGTTTGTGTCATTGGCTTAACATTTAGGTCACTTTCGTCATCCCTGGGCTTATTCTAATCCATTTTGGGTTTTTAACCAATCTTGTGCATCCAATAAGTGCGTTTGTGTCATTGGTTTAACATTTAGGTCTTTTTCGTCCTCCCTAGGCTTATTCTAATCCATTTAGGGTTTTTAACCAATCTTGTGCATCTATTAGCTGCGTTTGTTTCATTGGTTTAACATTTAGGTCACTTGCGTCCTCCCTAGGCTTATTCTAATCCATTTTGGGTCTTTAACCAATTTTGTGCATCCAATAAGTGCGTTTGTGTCATTGGTTTAACATTTAGGTCATTTTTTGTCCTCCCTAGGCTTATTTTAATCCATTTAGGGTTTCTAACCAATCTTGTGCATCTAATAAGGGTGTTTGTGTCATTGGCTTAACATTTAGGTCACTTTCGTCATCCCTGGGCTTATTCTAATCCATTTTGGGTTTTTAACCAATCTTGTGCATCCAATAAGTGCGTTTGTGTCATTGGTTTAACATTTAGGTCTTTTTCGTCCTCCCTAGGCATATTCTAATCCATTTAGGGTTTTTAACCAATCTTGTGCATCTATTAGCTGCGTTTGTTTCATTGGTTTAACATTTAGGTCACTTGCGTCCTCCCTAGGCTTATTCTAATCCATTTTGGGTCTTTAACCAATTTTGTGCATCCAATAAGTGAGTTTGTGTCATTGGTTTAACATTTAGGTAATTTTATGTCCTCCCTAGGCGTATTTTAATCCATTTAGGGTTTTTAACCAATCTTGTGCATCTAATAAGGGTGTTTGTGTCATTGGCTTAACATTTAGGTCACTTTCGTCATCCCTGGGCTTATTCTAATCCATTTTGGGTTTTTAACCAATCTTGTGCATCCAATAAGTGCGTTTGTGTCATTGGTTTAACATTTAGGTCTTTTTCGTCCTCCCTAGGCTTATTCTAATCCATTTAGGGTTTTTAACCAATCTTGTGCATCCAATAAGTGCGTTTGAGTCATTGGATTAACATTTAGGTTATTTTTGTCCTCCTTCGACTGAGTCTAACCCATTTAGGGTTTTTAACCAATCTTGTGCATCCAATAAGTGCGTTTGTGACATTGGTTTAACATTTAGGTCATGTTCGTCCTCCCTAGGCTTATTCTAATCCATTTAGGGTTTTTAACAATTCTTGTGCATCTAATAAGTGCATTTGTGTCATTGGTTTAACATTTAGGTCATTTTTGTCCTCCTTGGGCTTATTCTAATCCATTTTAGGTTTTTATCCAATCTTGTTCATCCAATAAGTGCGTTTTTGTCATTGGTTTAACATTTAGGTCATTTTCTTCCTTCCTAGGCTTATTTTAATCTATTTAGGGTTTTTAACTAATCTTGTGCATCTAATAAGTGCATTTGTGTCATTGGATTAACATTTAGGTCATTTTCTCATCCTTTGACTTATTCTAATCCATTTAGGGTTTCTAACCAATCTCTTGCATCTAACAAGTGTGTTTGTGTGTTGGATTAACATTTAGGTCATTTTCGTCCTCCCTAGGCTTATTTTAATCCATTTAAGTTTTTAACCAAACTTGTGCATCCAATAAGTGCATTTGAGTCATTGGATTAACATTTAGGTCATTTTCATCCTCCTTTGACTTATTCTAATCCATTTAGGGTTTTTAACCAATCTTGTGCATCCAATAAGTGCGTTTGTGACATTGCTTTAACATTTAGGTCATGTTCGTCCTCCTTAGGCTTATTCTAACCATTTAGGGGTTTTAACCAATCTTATGCATCTAATAGGTGCGTTTGTGTCATTGGTTTAACATTTAGGTCACTTTCGTCCTCCCCGGGCTTATTCTAATTTATTTTGGATTTTTAACCAATCTTGTGCATCCAATAAGTGCGTTTGTGTCATCGGATTAATATATAGGTCATTTTCTCATCCTTTGACTTATTCTAATCCATTTAGGGTTTTTAACGAATCTTGTGCATCTAATAAGTGTGTTTGTGTCATTGGATTAACATTTAGGTCATTTACATCATCCTTTGACTTATTCTAATCCTTTTAGGGTTTTTAACCAAACTTGTGCATCCAATAAGTGTGTTTGTGTCATTGGTGTAACATTTATCTCAATTTCCTTCTCCCTAGGCTTATTCTAATCCATTAAGGGTATTTAACAAAACTTGTGCATCCAATAAGTGCGTTTGAATCATTGGATTAACATTTAGGTCATTTTTGTCCTCCTTCGACTTATTCTAATCCATTTAGGGTTTTTAACCAATCTTGTGCATCCAATAAGTGCGTTTGTGACATTGGTTTAACATTTAGCTCACTTTCGTCCTCCCTAGGCTTATTCTAATCCGTTTAGGGTATTTAACCAATCTTGTGCATCTAATAAGTGCGTTTGTGTCATTGGTTTTACATTTAGGTCATTTTCGTTCTCCTTCGACTTATTCGAGTCCATTTAGGGTTTTTAACCAATCTTGTGCATCCAATAAGTGCGTTTGTGTCATTGGCTTAACATTTAGGTCATTTTCGTCCTCCCTAGGCTTATTTTAATCCATTTAGTGTTTTTAACCAATCTTGTGCATCTAATAACTGCATTTGTATCATTGGATTGACATTTAGGTCATTTTCTCATCCTTCGACTTATTCTAATCCATTTAGTTTTTTATAACGAATCTTGTGCATCTAATAAGTGCGCTTGTGTGTTGGATTAATATTTAGGTCATTTTGGTTATCCTTCGACTTATTCTAATCCATTTAGTGTTTATATCCAATTTTGTGCATCCAATAGGTGTGTTTGTGTCATAGGATAACATTTAGGTCATTTTCGTTCTCCTTCGACTTATTCTAATCCATTTAGGGTTTTTAACCAAACTTGTGCATCCAATAAGTGTGTTTGTGTCATTGGTGTAACATTTATCTCAATTTCCTTCTCCCTAAGCTTATTCTAATCCATTAAGGGTATTTAACAAAACATGTGCATCCAATAAGTGCGTTTGAGTCATTGGATTAACATTTAGGTCATTTTCGTCCTCCTTCGACTTATTCTAATCCATTTAGGGTTTTTAACCAATCTTGTGCAACCAATAAGTGCGTTTGTGACATTGGTTTAACATTTAGCTCATTTTCGTCCTCCCTAGGCTTATTCTAATCCGTTTAGGGTATTTAACCAATCTTGTGCATCTAATTAGTGCGTTTGTGTCATTGGTTTTACATTTAGTTCATTTTCGTTCTCCTTCGACTTATTCGAGTCCATTTAGGGTTTTTAACCAATCTTGTGCATCCAATAAGTGCGTTTGTGTCATTGGCTTAACATTTAGGTCATTTTTGTCCTCCCTAGGCATATTTCAATCCATTTAGTGTTTTTAACCAATCTTTTGCATCTAATAACTGCATTTGTATCATTGGATTGACATTTAGGTCATTTTCTCATCCTTCGACTTATTCTAATCCATTTAGTTTTTTATAACGAATCTTGTGCATCTAATAAGTGCGCTTGTGTGTTGGATTAATATTTAGGTCATTTTTGTTATCCTTCGACTTATTCTAATCCATTTAGTGTTTATATCCAATTTTGTGCATCCAATAGGTGTGTTTGTGTCATAGGATAACATTTAGGTCATTTTCGTTCTCCTTCGACTTATTCTAATCCATTTAGTGTTTTTAACCAATCTTGTGCATCCAATAAGTGCGTTTGTGTCATTGAATTAACATTTAGGTCATTTTCATCCTCCTTTGACATATTCTAATCCATTTAGGGTTTTTAACCAATCTTGTGCTTCCAATAAGTGCGTTTGTGACATTGCTTTAACATTTAGGTCATGTCCGTCCTCCTTAGGCTTATTCTAATCCATTTAGGGGTTTTAACCAATCTTATGCATTTAATAGGTGCGTTTGTGTCATTGGTTTAACATTTAGGTCACTTTCCTCCTCCCTGGGCTTATTCTAATCCATTTTGAGTTTTTAACCAATCTTGTGCATCCAATAAGTGCGTTTGTGTCATCGGATTAATATTTAGGTCATTTTCTCATCCTTTGACTTATTCTAATCCATTTAGGGTTTTTAACCAATCTTGTGCATCTAATAAGTGTGTTTGTGTGTTGGATTACGATTTAGGTTATTTTCGTTATCCTTCGAGTTATTCTAATCCATTTAGTGTTTTTAACGAATCTTGTGCATCCAATAAGTGCGTTTGAGTCATTGGATTAACATTTAGGTCATTTTCGTCCTCCTTCGACTTATTCTAATCCATTTAGGGTTTTTAACCAATCTTGTGCATCCAATAAGTGCGTTTGTCACATTGGTTTAACATTTAGGTCATTTTTGTCCTCCCTAGGCTTATTCTAATCCGTTTAGGGTATTTAACCAATCTTGTGCATCTAATAAGTGCGTTTGTGTCATTGGTTTTACATTTAGGTCATTTTCGTCATCCCTGGGCTTATTCTAATCCATTTAGGGTTTTTAACCAATCTTGTGCATCCAATAAAAGCGTTTGTGACATTGCTTTAACATTTAGGTCATGTTCGTCCTCCTTAGGCTTATTCTAATCCAATTAGGGTTTTTAACCAATCTTGTGCATCTAATAGCTGCGTTTGTGTCATTGGTTTAACATTTAGGTCACTTGCGTCCTCCCTAGGCTTATTTTAATCCATTTTGGGTATTTAACCAATTTTGTGCACCCAATAAGTGGGTTTGTGTCATTGGTTTAACATTTAGGTCATTTTTTGTCCTCCCTTAGGCTTATTTTAATCCATTTAGGGTTTTTAACCAATCTTGTGCATCTAATAGGGGTGTTTGTGTCATTGGCTTAACATTTAGGTCACTTTCGTCATCCTTGGGCTTATTCTAATCCATTTTGGGTTTTTAACCAATCTTGTGCATCTAATAAGTGCGTTTGTGTCATTGGTTTAACATTTAGGTCTTTTTCGTCCTCCCTAGGCTTATTCTAATTCATTTAGGGTTTTTAACCAATCTTGTGCATCCTATAAGTGCGTTTGAGTCATTGGATTAACATTTAGGTTATTTTTGTCCTCCTTCGACTTAGTCTAATCCATTTAGGGTTTTTAACCAATCTTGTGCATCCAATAAGTGTGTTTGTGTCATTGGTTTAACATTTAGGTCATGTTCGTCCTCCCTAGGCTTATTCTAATCCATTTAGGGTTTTTAACCAATCTCTTGCATCTAACAAGTGTGTTTGTGTGTTGGATTAAAATTTAAGTCATTTTCGTCCTCCCTAGGCTTATTTTAATCCATTTAGGGTTTTTTACCAAACTTGTGCATCCAATAAGTGCATTTGAGTCATTGGATTAACATTTAGGTCATTTTCATCCTCCTTTGACTTATTCTAATCCATTTAGGGTTTTTAACAAATCTTGTGCATCCAATAAGTGCGTTTGTGACATTGCTTTAACATTTAGGTCATGTTCGTCCTCCTTAGGCTTATTCTAATCCATTTAGAGGTTTTAACCAATCTTATGTATCTAATAGATGCGTTTGTGTCATTGGTTTAACATTTAGGTCACTTTCGTCCTCCCTGGGCTTATTCTAATCCATTTTGGATTTTTAACCAATCTTGTGCATCCAATAAGTGCGTTTGTGTCATCGGATTAATATATAGGTCATTTTCTCATCCTTTGACTTATTCTAATCCATTTAGGGTTTTTAACCAATCTTGTGCATCTAATAAGTGTGTTTGTGTGTTGGATTACGATTTAGGTTATTTTCGTTATCCTTCGACTTATTCTAATCCATTTAGTGTTTTTAACGAATCTTGTGCATCCAATAGGTGTGTTTGTGTCATTGGATTAACATTTAGGTCATTTACATCATCCTTGGACTTATTCTAATCCTTTTAGGGTTTTTAACCAAACTTGTGCATCCAATAAGTACGTTTGTGACATTGGTTTAACATTTAGCTCACTTTCGTCCTCCCTAGGCTTATTCTAATCCGTTTAGGGTATTTAACCAATCTTGTGCATCTAATAAGTGCGTTTGTGTCATTGGTTTTACATTTAGGTCATTTTCGTTCTCCTTCGACTTATTCGAGTCCATTTAGGGTTTTTAACCAATCTTGTGCATCCAATAAGTGCGTTTGTGTCATTGGCTTAACATTTAGGTCATTTTCATCCTCCCTAGGCTTATTTTAATCCATTTAGTGTTTTTAACCAATCTTGTGCATCTAATAACTGCATTTGTATCATTGGATTGACATTTAGGTCATTTTCTCATCCTTCGACTTATTCTAATCCATTTAGGGTTTTTAACCAAACTTGTGCATCCAATAAGTGTGTTTGTGTCATTGGTGTAACATTTATCTCAATTTCCTTCTCCTTAAGCTTATTCTAATCCATTAAGGGTATTTAACAAAACTTGTGCATCCAATAAGTGCGTTTGAGTCATTGGATTAACATTTAGGTCATTTTCGTCCTCCTTCGACTTATTCTAATCCATTTAGGGTTTTTAACCAATCTTGTGCATCCAATAAGTGAGTTTGTGACATTGGTTTAACATTTAGCTCACTTTCGTCCTCCCTAGGCTTATTCTAATCCGTTTAGGGTATTTAACCAATCTTGTGCATCTAATAAGTGCGTTTGTGTCATTGGTTTTACATTTAGGTCATATTCGTTCTCCTTCGACTTATTCGAGTCCATTTAGGGTATTTAACCAATCTTTTGCATCCAATAAGTGCGTTTGTGTCATTGGCTTAACATTTAGGTCATTTTCGTCCTCCCTAGGCTTATTTTAATCCATTTAGTGTTTTTAACCAATCTTGTGCATCTAATAACTGCATTTGTATCATTGGATTGACATTTAAGTCATTTTCTCATCCTTCACCTTATTCTAATCCATTTAGTGTTTATAACGAATCTTGTGCATCTAATAAGTGCGCTTGTGTGTTGGATTAATATTTAGGTCATTTTCGTTATCCTTCGACTTATTCTAATCCATTTAGTGTTTATATCCAATTTTGTCCATCCAATAGGTGTGTTTGTGTCATAGGATAACATTTAGGTCATTTTCGTTCTCCTTCGACTTATTCTAATCCATTTAGGGTTTTTAACCAATCTTGTGCATCCAATAAGTGCGTTTGTGTCATTGAATTAACATTTAGGTCACTTTCGTCATCCTTCGGCTTATTCTAATCCATTTAGGGTTTTTAACCAATCTTGTGCAGTTATTAGGTGCGTTTCTGTCACTAGTTTAACATTTAGGTCACTTTCGTCTTCCTTGGGCTAATTCTAACCCATTTAGGGTACTTAACCAATCTTGTGGATCCAATAAGTGCGTTTGTGTCATTGGTTTAACATTTAGGTCATTTTCGTCCTCCCTTGGCTAATTTTAATCCATTTAGGGTTTTTAACCAATCTTATGCATCTAATAAATAGGTTTGTGTCATTGGTTTAACATTTAGGTCATTTTCGTGATCCTTCGTCTTATACTAATCCATTTAGTGTTTTTAACGAATCTTGTGCATTCAATAGGAGTTTGTGTCATTGGATTAACATTTAGGTAATTTACGTCATCCTTTGACTTATTCTAATCCTTTTAGGGTTTTTAACCAAACATGTGCTTCCAATAAGTGCGTTTGTGTCATTGGTTTAACATTTACCTCAATTTCATTCTCCCTAGGCTTATTCTAATCCATTTAGGGTTTTTGACCAATCTGGTGCATCCAATAAGTGCGTTTGTGTCATTGGATTAATATTTAGGTCATTTTCATCCCCCTTCGACTTATTCTAATCCATTTAGGGTTTTTAACCAGTCTTATGCATCCAATAAATGCATTTGTGTCAATGGTTTAACATTTTGGTCATTTTCGTCCTCCCTAGGCTTATTCTAATCCATTTAGGGTATTTAACCAATCTTGTGCATCCAATAAGTGTGTTTGTGACATTGGTTTAACGTTTAGGTCATGTTCGTCCTCCATAGGCTTATTCTAATCCATTTAGGGTTTTTAACCAATCTCTTGCATCTAACAAGTGTGTTTGTGTGTTGGATTAAAATTTAGGTCATTTTCGTCCTCCCTAGGCTTATTTTAATCCATTTAGGGTTTTTTACCAAACTTGTGCATCCAATAAGTGCATTTGAGTCATTGGATTAACATTTAGGTCATTTTCATCCTCCTTTGACTTATTCTAATCCATTTAGGGTTTTTAACCAATCTTGTGCATCCAATAAGTGCGTTTGTGACATTGCTTTAGCATTTAGGTCATGTTCGTCCTCCTTAGGCTTATTCTAATCCATTTAGAGGTTTTAACCTATCTTATGCATCTAATAGATGCGTTTGTGTCATTGGTTTAACATTTAGGTCACTTTCGTTCTCCCTGGGCTTATTCTAATCCATTTTGGGTTTTTAACCAATCTTGTGCATCCAATAAGTGCGTTTGTGTCATCGGATTAATATATAGGTCATTTTCTCATCCTTTGACTTATTCTAATCCATTTAGGGTTTTTAACCAATCTTGTGCATCTAATAAGTGCGTTTGTGTGTTGGATTACGATTTAGGTTATTTTCGTCCTCCTTCGACTTATTCTAATCCATTTAGGGTTTTTAACCAATCCTGTGCATCCAATAAGTGCGTTTGTGACATTGGTTTAACATTTAGCTCACTTTCGCCCTCCCTTGGCTTATTCTAATCCGTTTAGGGTATTTAACCAATCTTGTGCATCTAATAAGTGCGTTTGTGTCATTGGTTTTACATTTAGGTCATTTTCGTTCTCCCTAGGCTTATTTTAATCCATTTAGTGTTTTTAACCAATCTTGTGCATCTAATAACTGCATTTTTATCATTGGATTGACATTTAGGTGATTTTCTCATCCTTCGACTTATTCTAATCCATTTAGTGTTTATAACGAATCTTGTGCATCTAATAAGTGCGCTTGTGTGTTGGATTAATATTTAGGTAATTTTCGTTATCCTTCGACTTATTCTAATCCATTTAGTGTTTATATCCAATTTTGTGCATCCAATAGGTGTGTTTGTGTCATAGGATAACATTTAGGTCACTTTCGTCATCCTTCGGCTTATTCTAATCCATTTAGGGTTTTTAACCAATCTTGTGCATTTATCAGGTGCGTTTCTGTCACTAGCTTAACATTTAGGTCACTTTCGTCTTCCTTGGGCTTATTCTAACCCATTTAGGGTACTTAACCAATCTTGTGGATCCAATAAGTGCGTTTGTGTCATTGGTTTAACATTTAGGTCATTTTCGTCCTCCCTTGGCTAATTTTAATCCATTTAGGGTTTTTAACCAATCTTATGCATCTAATAAATAGGTTTGTGTCATTGGATTAACATTTAGGTTATTTTCTCATCCTTCGACTTATTCTAATCCATTTAGGGTTTTTATCCAATCTTGTCAATCTAATAAGTGCGTTTGTGTGTTCGATTAACATTTAGGTCATTTTCGTGATCCTTCGTCTTATACAAATCCATTTAGTGTTTTTAACGAATCTTGTCCATTCAATAGGAGTCTGTGTCATTGGATTAACATTTAGGTAATTTACGTCTTTTTTTGACTTATTCTAATCCTTTTAGGGTTTTTAACCAAACATGTGCATCCAATAAGTGCGTTTGTGTCATTGGTTTAACATTTACCTCAATTTCATTCTCCCTAGGCTTATTCTAATCCATTTAGGGTTTTTGACTAATCTTGTGCATCCAATAAGTGTGTTGTGTCATTGGATTAACATTTAGGTCATTTTCATCCCCCTTCGACTTATTCTAATCCATTTAGGGTTTTTAACCAGTCTTATGCATCCAATAAATGCGTTTGTGTCAATGGTTTAACATTTAGGTCATTTTCGTCCTCCCTAGGCTTATTCTAATCCATTTAGTGTATTTAACGAATCTTGTGCATCCAAAAAGTGTGTTTGTGTCAATGGTTTAACATTAAGGTCATTTTTTGTCCTCCATAGGCTTATTCTAATCCATTTTGGGTTTTTAACCAATCTTGTGCATCCAATAAGTGCATTTGTGACATTGGTTTAACATTTAGGTCATTTTCGTCATCCCTAGGCTTATTCTAATCCATTTAGGGTTTTTAACCAATCTTGTGCATCCAATAAAAGCGTTTGTTACATTGCTTTAACATTTACGTCATGTTCGTCCTCCTTAGGCTTATTCTAATCCATTTAGGGTTTTTAACCAATCTTGTGCATCTAATAGCTGCATTTGTGTCATTGGTTTAACATTTAGGTCACTTGCGTCCTCCCTAGGCTTATTTTAATCCATTTTGGGACTTTAACCAATTTTGTGCATCCAATAAGTGCGTTTGTGTCATTGGTTTAACATTTAGGTCATTTTTTGTCCTCCCTTAGGCTTATTTTAATCCATTTAGGGTTTTTAACCAATCTTGTGCATCTAATAGGGGTGTTTGTGTCATTGGCTTAACATTTAGGTCACTTTCGTCATCCCTGGGCTTATTCTAATCCATTTTGGGTTTTTAATTATTCTTGTGCATCCAATAAGTGCGTTTGTGTCATTGGTTTAACATTTAGGTCTTTTTCGTCCTCCCTAGGCTTATTCTAATCCATTTAGGGTTTTTAACCAATCTTGTGCATCCAATAAGTGCGTTTGAGTCATTGGATTAACATTTAGGTTATTTTTGTCCTCCTTCGACTTAGTCTAATCCATTTAGGGTTTTTAACGAATCTTGTGCATCCAATAAGTGCGTTTGTGACATTGCTTTAACATTTAGGTCAGGTTCGTCCTCCTTAGGCTTATTCTAATCCATTTAGAGGTTTTAACCAATCTTATGCATCTAATAGATGCGTTTGTTTAATTGGTTTAACATTTAGGTCACTTTCGTCCTCCCTGGGCTTATTCTAATCCAATTTGGGTTTTTAACCAATCTTGTGCATCCAATAAGTGCGTTTGTGTCATCGGATTAATATATAGGTCATTTTCTCATCCTTTGACTTATTCTAATCCATTTAGGGTTTTTAACCAGTCTTGTGCATCTAATAAGTGCGTTTGTGTGTTGGATTACGATTTAGGTTATTTTCGTTATCCTTCGACTTATTCTAATCCATTTAATATTTTTAACGAATCTTGTGCATCCAATAGGTGTGTTTGTGTCATTGGATTAACATTTAGGTCATTTACATTATCCTTTGACTTATTCTAATCCTTTTAGGGTTTTTAACCAAACTTGTGCATCCAATAAGTGTGTTTGTGTCATTGGTGTAACATTTATCTGAATTTCCTTCTCCCTAGGCTTATTCTAATCCATTAACGGTATTTAACAAAACTTGTGCATCCAATAAGTGCGTTCGAGTCATTGGATTAACATTTAGGTCATTTTTCGTCCTACTTCGACTTATTCTAATCCATTTAGGGTTTTTAACCAATCTTGTACATCCAATAAGTGCGTTTGTGACATTGGTTTAACATTTAGCTCACTTTCATCCTCCCTTGGCTTATTCTAATCCATTTAGTGTTTATATCCAATTTTGTGCATCCAATAGGTGTGTTTGTGTCATAGGATAACATTTAGGTCATTTTCGTTCTCCTTCGACTTATTCTAATCCATTTAGGGTTTTTAACCAATCTTGTGCATTTATTAGGTTCGTTTCTGTCACTAGTTTAACATTTAGGTCACTTTCGTCATCCTTCGGCTTATTCTAATCCATTTAGGGTTTTTAACCAGTCTTGTGCGTCCAATAAATGCGTTTGTGTCAATGGTTTAACATTTAGGTCATTTTCGTCCTCCCTTGGCTAATTTTAATCCATTTAGGGTTTTTAACCAATCTTATGCATCTAATAAATGCGTTTGTGTCATTGGATTAACATTTAGGATATTTTCACATCGTACGACTTATTCTAATCCATTTAGGGTTTTTATCCAATCTTGTCAATCTAATAAGTGCGTTAGTGTGTTGGATTAACATTTAGGTCATTTTCGTTATCCTTCGTCTTAAACTAATCCATTTAGTGTTTTTAACGAATCTTGTGCATTCAATAGGAGTCTGTGTCATTGGATTAACATTTAGGTAATTTACGTCATCCTTTGACTTATTCTAATACTTTTAGGGTTTTTAACCAAACATGTGCATCCAATAAGTGCGTTTGTGTCATTGGTTTAACATTTACCTCAATTTCATTCTCCCTAGGCTTATTCTAATCCATTTAGGGTTTTTGACCAATCTTGTGCATCCAATAAGTGCGTTTGTGTCATTGGATTAACATTTAGGTCATTTTCATCCCCCTTCGACTTATTCTAATCCATTTAGGGTTTTTAACCAATTATATGCATCCAATAAATGCGTTTGTGTCAATGGTTTAACATTTAGGTCATTTTCGTCCTCCCTAGGCTTATTCTAATACATTTAGGGTATTTAACCAATCTTGTGCATCCAATAAGTGTGTTTGTGTCAATGGTTTAACATTAAGGTCATTTTTTGTCCTCCATAGGCTTATTCTACTCCATTTTGGGTTTTAAATGAATCTTGTCCATCCAATAAGTGCGTTTGTATCATTGGATTAACATTTATGTCATTTTCGTCCTCCTTCTACATTTAGGTCATGTTCGTCCTCCCTATGCTTATTCTAATGCATTTAGTGTTTTTAACCAATCTTGTGCATCCAATAAGTGCGTTTGTGACATAAGTTTAACATTTAGGTCATGTTCGTCCTCCCTAGGCTTATTCTAATCCATTTAGGTTTTTTAACCAATCTTGTGCATCTAATAAGTGCATTTGTGTCATTGGTTTATCATTTACGTCATTTTTGTCCTCTTTGGGCTTATTCTAATCCATTTTGGGTTTTTATCCAATCTTGTTCATCCAATAAGTGCGTTTGTGTCATTGGTTTAACATTTAGGTCATTTTCTTCCTTCCTAGGCTTATTTTAATCCATTTAGGATTTTTAACCAATCTTGCGCATCTAATAAGTGCATTTGTGTCATTGGATCATCCTTTGACTTATTCTAATCCATTTAGAGTTTTTAACCAATCTCTTGCATCTAACAAGTGTGTTTGTGTGTTGGATTAACATTTAGGTCATATTCGTCCTCCCTAGGCTTATTTTATTCCTTTTAGGGTTTTTAACCAAACATGTGCATCCAATAAGTGCATTAGAGTCATTGGATTAACATTTAGGTCATTTTAATCCTCCTTTGACTTATTCTAATCCATTTAGGGGTTTTAACCAATCTTGTGCATCCAATAAGTGCGTTTGTGACATTGCTTTAACTTTTAGGTCATGTTCGTCCTCCTTAGGCTTATTCTAATCCATTTAGGGGTTTTAACCAATCTTATGCATCTAATAGGTGCGTTTGTGTCATTGGTTTAACATTTAGGTCACTTTCGTCCTCCCTGGGCTTATTCTAATCCATTTTGGGTTTTTAACCAATCTTGTGCATCCAATAAGTGCGTTTGTGTCATTGGTTTAACATTTAGGTCATTTTTGTGCTCCCTAGGATTATTTTAATCCATTTAGGGTTTTTAGCCAATCTTGTGCATCTAATAAGTGCGTTTGTGTCATCGGATTAACATTTAGGTCATTTTCTTATCCTTCGACTTATTCTAATCCATTTAGGGTTTTTAACCAATCTTGTGCATCTAATAAGTGCGTTTGTGTGTTGGATTACAATTTAGGTTATTTTCGTTATTCTTCGATTTATTCTAATCCATTTAGTGTTTTTAACGAATCTTGTGCATCCAATAGGTGTGTTTGTGTCATTGGATTAACATTTAGGTCATTTACGTCATCCTTTGACTTATTCTAATCCTTTTAGGGTTTTTAACCAAACATGTGCATCCAATAAGTGCGTTTGTGTCATTGTTTTAACATTTACCTCAATTTCATTCTCCCTAGGCTTATTTTAATCCATTTAGGGTTTTTGACCAATCTTGTGCATCCAATAAGTGCGTTTGTGTCATTGGATTAACATTTAGGTCATTTTCATCCCCCTTCGACTTATTCTAATCCATTTAGGGTTTTTAACCAATCATATGCATCCAATAAATGCGTTTGTGTCAATGGTTTAACATTTAGGTCATTTTCGTCCTCCCTAGGCTAATTCTAATCCATTTAGGGTATTTAACCAATCTTGTGCATCCAATAAGTGTGTTTGTGTCATTTGTTTAACATTAAGGTCATTTTTTGTCCTCCATAGGCTTATTCGACTCCATTTAGGGTTTTAAATGAATCTTGTCCATCCATTAAGTGCGTTTATGTCATTGGATTAACATTTAGGTCACTTTCGTCATCCTTCGGCTTATTCTAATCCATTTAGGGTTTTTAACCAGTCTTGTGCGTCCAAGAAATGCGTTTGTGTCAATGGTTTAATATTTAGGTCATTTTCGTCATCCTTCAACTTAGTCTAACCCATTTAGGCTTTTTAACCAATCTTGTGCATCTATTAGGTGCGTTTCTGTCACTAGTTTAACATTTAGGTCACTTTCGTCTTCCTTGGGCTTATTCTAACCCATTTATGGTATTTAACCAATCTTGTGGATCCAATAAGTGCGTTTTTGTCATTGGTTTAACATTTAGGTCATTTTCGTCCTCCCTTGGCTAATTTTAATCCATTTAGGATTTTTAACCAATCTTATGCATCTAATAAATGCGTTTGTGTCATTGGATTAACATTTACGTTATTTTCTCATCCTTCGACTTATTCTAATCCATTTAGGGTTTTTATCCAATCTTGTCAATCTAATAAGTGCGTTTGTCTGTTGAATTAACATTTAGGTCATTTTCGTTATCCTTTGTCTAATACTAATCCATTTAGTGTTTTGAACGAATCTTGTGCATTCAATAGGAGTCTGTGTCATTGGATTAACATTTAGGTAATTTACGTCATCCTTTGACTTATTCTAATCCTTTTAGGGTTTTTAACCAAACATGTGCATGTAATAAGTGCGTTTGTGTCATTGGTTTAACATTTACCTCAATTTCATTCTCCCTAGGCTTATTCTAATCCATTTAGGATTTTTGACCAATCTTGTGCATCCAATAAGTGCGTTTGAGTCATTGGATTAACATTTAGGTCATTTTCATCCTCCTTTGACTTATTGTAATCCATTTAGGGTTTTTAACCAATCTTATGCATCCAATAAGTGCGTTTGTGACATTGCTTTAACATTTAGGTCATGTTCGTCCTCCTTAGGCTTATTCTAATCCATTTAGGGGTTTTAACCAATCTTATGCATCTAATAGGCGCGTTTGTGTCATTGGTTTAACATTTAGGTCACTTTCGTCCTCCTTGGGCTTATTCTAATCCATTTCGGGTTTTTAACCAATCTTGTGCATCCAATAAGTGCATTTGTGTTATTGGTTTAACATTTAAGTCATTTTTGTCATCCCTAGGATTATTTTAATCCATTTAGGGTTTTTAGCCAATCTTGTGCATCTAATAAGTGCGTTTGTGTTATTGGATTAATATTTAGGTTATTTTCTCATCCTTCGACTTATTCTAATCCATTTAGGGTTTTTATCCAATTTTGTGCATCTAATAAGTGCGTTTGTGTGTTGGATTAACATTTAGGTCATTTTTGTTATCCTTCGATTTATTCTAATCCATTTAGTGTTTTTAACGAATCTTGTGCATTCAATAGGAGTCTGTGTCATTGGATTAACATTTAGGTAATTTACGTCATCCTTTGACTTATTCTAATCCTTTTAGGGTTTTTGACCAATCTTGTGCATCCAATAAGTGCGTTTGTGTCATTGGATTAACAATTAGGTCATTTTCGTCCTCGTTCGACTTATTCTAATCCATTTAGGGTTTTTAACCAATCTTATGCATCCAATAAGTGCGTTTGTGCATTGGATTAACATTTAGGTCACTTTCGTCATCCTTCGGCTTATTCTAATCCATTTAGGGTTTTTAACCAGTCTTGTGCATCCAATAAATGCGTTTGTGTCATTGGTTTAATATTTAGGTCATTTTCGTCATCCTTCGACTTAGTCTAATCCATTTAGGGTTTTTAACCAATCTTGTGCATCCAATAAGTGCGTTTGTATCGTTGGATTAACATTTAAGTTATTTTCGTTCTCCTTCGACTTATTCTAATCCATTTAGGGTTTTTAACCAATCATATGCATCCAATAAATGCGTTTGTGTCAATGGTTTAACATTTAGGTCATTTTCGTCCTCCCTAGGCTAATTCTAATCCATTTAGGGTATTTAACCAATCTTGTGCATCCAATAAGTGTGTTTGTGTCATTTGTTTAACATTAAGGTCATTTTTTGTCCTCCATAGGCTTATTCGACTCCATTTAGGGTTTTAAATGAATCTTGTCCATCCATTAAGTGCGTTTATGTCATTGGATTAACATTTAGGTCACTTTCGTCATCCTTCGGCTTATTCTAATCCATTTAGGGTTTTTAACCAGTCTTGTGCGTCCAAGAAATGCGTTTGTGTCAATGGTTTAATATTTAGGTCATTTTCGTCATCCTTCAACTTAGTCTAACCCATTTAGGCTTTTTAACCAATCTTGTGCATCTATTAGGTGCGTTTCTGTCACTAGTTTAACATTTAGGTCACTTTCGTCTTCCTTGGGCTTATTCTAACCCATTTATGGTATTTAACCAATCTTGTGGATCCAATAAGTGCGTTTTTGTCATTGGTTTAACATTTAGGTCATTTTCGTCCTCCCTTGGCTAATTTTAATCCATTTAGGATTTTTAACCAATCTTATGCATCTAATAAATGCGTTTGTGTCATTGGATTAACATTTACGTTATTTTCTCATCCTTCAACTTATTCTAATCCATTTAGGGTTTTTATCCAATCTTGTCAATCTAATAAGTGCGTTTGTCTGTTGAATTAACATTTAGGTCATTTTCGTTATCCTTTGTCTAATACTAATCCATTTAGTGTTTTGAACGAATCTTGTGCATTCAATAGGAGTCTGTGTCATTGGATTAACATTTAGGTAATTTACGTCATCCTTTGACTTATTCTAATCCTTTTAGGGTTTTTAACCAAACATGTGCATGTAATAAGTGCGTTTGTGTCATTGGTTTAACATTTACCTCAATTTCATTCTCCCTAGGCTTATTCTAATCCATTTAAGATTTTTGACCAATCTTGTGCATCCAATAAGTGCGTTTGAGTCATTGGATTAACATTTAGGTCATTTTCATCCTCCTTTGACTTATTGTAATCCATTTAGGGTTTTTAACCAATCTTATGCATCCAATAAGTGCGTTTGTGACATCGCTTTAACATTTAGGTCATGTTCGTCCTCCTTAGGCTTATTCTAATCCATTTAGGGGTTTTAACCAATCTTATGCATCTAATAGGCGCGTTTGTGTCATTGGTTTAACATTTAGGTCACTTTCGTCCTCCTTGGGCTTATTCTAATCCATTTCGGGTTTTTAACCAATCTTGTGCATCCAATAAGTGCATTTGTGTTATTGGTTTAACATTTAAGTCATTTTTGTCATCCCTAGGATTATTTTAATCCATTTAGGGTTTTTAGCCAATCTTGTGCATCTAATAAGTGCGTTTGTGTTATTGGATTAATATTTAGGTAATTTTCTCATCCTTCGACTTATTCTAATCCATTTAGGGTTTTTATCCAATTTTGTGCATCTAATAAGTGCGTTTGTGTGTTGGATTAACATTTAGGTCATTTTTGTTATCCTTCGACTTATTCTAATCCATTTAGTGTTTTTAACGAATCTTGTGCATTCAATAGGAGTCTGTGTCATTGGATTAACATTTAGGTAATTTACGTCATCCTTTGACTTATTCTAATCCTTTTAGGGTTTTTGACCAATCTTGTGCATCCAATAAGTGCGTTTGTGTCATTGGATTAACAATTAGGTCATTTTCGTCCTCGTTCGACTTATTCTAATCCATTTAGGGTTTTTAACCAATCTTATGCATCCAATAAGTGCGTTTGTGCATTGGATTAACATTTAGGTCACTTTCGTCATCCTTCGGCTTATTCTAATCCATTTAGGGTTTTTAACCAGTCTTGTGCATCCAATAAATGCGTTTGTGTCATTGGTTTAATATTTAGGTCATTTTCGTCATCCTTCGACTTAGTCTAATCCATTTAGGGTTTTTAACCAATCTTGTGCATCCAATAAGTGCGTTTGAATCCTTGGATTAACATTTAAGTTATTTTCGTTCTCCTTCGACATTTAGGTCATGTTCGTCCTCCCTAGGCTTATTCTAATCCATTTAGTGTTTTTAACCAATCTTGTGCATCTAATAAGTGCGTTTGTGTCATTGGTTTAACATTTAGGTCACTTTCGTCCTCCCTGGGCTTATTCTAATCCATTTTGGGTTTTTAGCTAATGTTGTGCATCCAATAAGTGCGTTTCTAACATTGGTTTAACATTTAGGTCATGTTCGTCCTCCCTAGGCTTATTCTAATCCATTTAGGGTTTTTAACCAATCTTGTGCATCCAATAAGTGCGTTTGTGTCATTGGATTAACATTTAGGTCACTTTCGTCATCCTTCGGCTTATGCTAATCCATTTAGGGTTTTTAACCAGTCTTGTGCATCTATTAGGTGCGTTTCTGTCACTAGTTTAACATTTAGATCACTTTCATCTTCCTTGGGCTTATTCTAATCCATTTTGGGTTTTTAGCTAATGTTGTGCATCCAATAAGTGCGTTTCTAACATTGGTTTAACATTTAGGTCATGTTCGTCCTCCCTAGGCTTATTCTAATCCATTTAGGGTTTTTAACCAATCTTATGCATCTAATAAATGCGTTTGTGTCATTGGATTAACATTTAGGTTATTTTCTCATCCTTCGACTTATTCTAATCCATTTAGGGTTTTTAACCAATCTTGTGCATCCAATAAGTGCGTTTGTGACATGGCTTTAACATTTAGGTCATGTTTGTCCTCCTTAGGGTTATTCTATTCCATTTAGGGGTTTTAACCAATCTTATGCATCTAATAGGTGCGTTTGTGTCATTGGTTTAATAGTTAGGTCACATTCGTCCTCCCTGGGCTTATTCTAATCCATTTTGGGTTTTTAACTAATCTTGTGCATCCAATAAGTGCGTTTGTGTCATTGGTTAAGCATTTAGGTCATTTTTGTCCTCCCTAGGCTTATTTTAATCCATTTAGGGTTTTCAACCAATCTTGTGCATCTAATAAGTGCGTTGGTGTGTTGGATTACGATTTAGGTTATTTTTTGTTATCCTTCGACTTATTCTAATCCATTTAGTATTTTTAACAAATCTTGTGCATCCAATAGGTATGTTTGTGTCATTGGATTAACATTTAGGTCATTTACGTCATCCTTTGACTTATTCTAATCCATTTAGGGTATTTAACCAAACTTGTGCATCCAATAAGTGCGTTTGAGTCATTAGATTAACATTTAGGTCATTTTCGTCCTCCTTCGACTTATTCTAATCCATTTAGGGTTTTTAACCAATCTTGTGCATCCAATAAGTGCGTTTGTGACATTGGTTTAACATTTAGGTCACATTCATCCTCCCTAGGCTTATTCTAATCCGTTTAGGGTATTTAACCAATCTTGTGCATCTAATAAGTGCATTTGTATCATTGGATTGACATTTAGGTCATTTCTCATCCTTCGACTTATTCTAATCAATTTAGGGTTTATAACAAATCTTGTGCATCTAATAAGTGCGCTTGTGTGTTGGATTAACATTTAGATCATTTTCGTTATCCTTCGACTTATTCTAATCCATTAAGTGTTTATATTCAATTTTGTGCATCCAATAGGTGTGTTTGTGTCATTGGATTAACATTTAGGTCACTTTCGTCATCCTTCGACTTATTCTAATCCATTTAGTGTTTTTAACGAATCTTGTGCATTCAATAGGAGTCTGTGTAATTGGATTAACATTAAGCTAATTTACGTCATCCTTTGACTTATTCTAATCCTTTTAGGGTTTTTAACCAAACATGTGCATCCAATAAGTGCGTTTGTGTCATTGGTTTAACATTTACCTCAATTTCATTCTCCCTTGGCTTATTCTTATCAATTAAGGGTTTTTGATCAATTTTGTGCGTCAACTAAGTGCGTTTGACTTATTCTAATCCTTTTAGCATTTTTAACCAATCTTGTGTATCCAATAAATGCGTTTCTGTCAATGGTTTAATATTTAGGTCATTTTCTTCATCCTTTGACTTAGTCTAATCAATTTATGGTTTTTAAACAATCTTGTGCATCCAATAAGTTCGTTTGTGACATTGGTTTAACATTTAGGTCATATTCGTCCTCCCTAGGCTTATTATAATCCATTTAGGGTTTTTAACCAATCTTGTGCATCTAATAGGTGCGTTTGTGTCAATGGTTCAACATTTAGGTCACTTTCGTCCTCCCTAGGCTTATTCTAATCCTTTTTGTGTTTTTAATCAATCTTGTGCATCCAATAAGTGCGTTTGTGTCATTGGTTTAACATTTGGGTCAATTTTGTCCTCCCTAAGCTTATTTTAATCCATTTTGGGTTTTTAACCAATCTTGTGCATCTAATAAGTGCGTTTGTGTCATTGAATTAACATTTAGGTCATTTTCTCATCCTTCGACTTATTCTATACCATTTAGGGTTTTTAACCAATCTTGTGCATCTTATAAGTGCATTTGTGTGTTGGATTAACATATAGGTCATTTTCCTTCTTCCTAGGCTTATTCTAATCCATTTAGGGTTTTTAACCAATATTGTGCATCTAATAGGTGCGGTTGTGTCAATGGTTTAACATTTAGTTCACTTTCATCCTCCCTGGGCTTATTCTATTCCTTTTTGGGTTTTTAACCAATCTTGTGCATCCAATAAGTGCGTTTGTGTCATTGGTTTAACATTTAGTCATTTTCCTCCTCCCTAGGCGAATTTTAATCCATTTTGGGTTTTTAAACAATGTTATGCATCTAATATGTGCGTTTGTGTCATTCGATTGACATTAATGTCATTTTCTCATCCTTCGACTTATTCTAATCCATTTAGGGATCTTAACCAATCTTGTGCATCCAATAAGTGCGTTTGTGACATTGGTTTAACACTTAGGTCATTTTTGTCCACCATAGGGTTATTCTAATCCATTTTGGGATATTAACCAATCTTGTGCTTCCAATAAGTGCGTTTGTGTAATTTGTTTAACATTAAGGTCATTTTTTGTCCTCCTTCAACTTATTCTAATCCATTTAGGGTTTTTAACCAATCTTGTTCATCTAATAAATGCGTTTCTGTGTTGGATTAACATTTAGGTCATTTTCGTTATCCTTCGACTTTTCTAATCCATTTAGGGTTTTTAACCATTCTTGTGCATCCAATAAGTGCGTTTGTGTCATTGGTTTAACATTTATGTCGATTTCATTCTCCTTAGGCTTATTCTAATCCATTTAGGGTTTTGACCAATCTTGTGCATCCAATAAGTGCGTTTGAGTCATTAAATTAACATTTATGTCATTTTTGTCCTCCTTCGACTTATTCTAATACATTTACGGTTTTTATCCAATCTTGTGCATCCAATAAATGCGTTTGTTTCAATTGTTTAATATTTAGGTCATTTTCGTCATCCTTCGACTTAGTCTAATCCATTTAGGGTTTTTAACCAATCTTGTGCATCCAATAAGTTCGTTTGTGACATTGGTTTAACATTTAGGACATTTTCGTCCTCACTAGGCTTATTCTAATCCATTTAAGGTTTTAATCCAATCTTGTGCATCTAATAGGTGCGTTTGTGTCAATGGTTTAACATTTAAGACACTTTCGTCCTCCCTGGGCTTATTCTAATCCATTTTGGGATTTTAACCTATCTTGTTCATCCAATAAGTGCGTTTGTGTCATTGGTTTAACATTTAGGTCATTTTCGTCCTCCCTAGGCGAACTTTAATGCATTTTGGGTTTTTAAACAATGTTGTGCATCTAATATGTGCGTTTGTGTCATTGAATTAACATTTATGTCATTTTCTCATCCTTCGACTTATTCTAATCCATTTAGGGTTTTTAACCAATCTTGTGCATCTAATAAGTGCGTTTGTGTGTTGGATTAATATTTAGGTCATTTTCGTTATCCTTCGTCTTATTCTAATGCAATTAGCGTTTTTAACGAATCTTGTGCATCCAATAGGTGTGTTTGTGTCATTGGATTAACATTTAGGGCATTTACGTCATCCTTTGACTTATTCCAATCCATTTAGGGTTTTTAACCAATCTTTTGCATCCAATAAGTGTGTTTGTGTCGTTGGATTAACAATTAGGTCATTTTCTTTATCCTTTGACTTATTCTAATCCATTTAGGGTTGTTAACCAATCTTGTGCATCCAATAAGTGCGTTTGTGTCATTGGTTTAACATTAATGTCATTTTCCTCCTCCTTCGACTTATTCTAATCCATTTAGGGTTTATAACCAATCTTGTGCATCCAATAAATGCGTTTCTGTCATTGGTTTAGTATTTAGGTCATTTTCTTCATCCTTCGACTTAGTCTAATCAAGTTATGGTTTTTAAACAATCTTGTGCATCCAATAAGTTTGTTTGTGACATTGGTTTAACATTTAGGTCATATTCGTCCTCCCTAGGCTTATTATAATCCATTTAGGGTTTTTAACCAATCTTGTGCATCTAATAGGTGCGTTTGTGTCAATGGTTCAACATTTAGGTCACTTTCGTCCTCCCTAGGCTTATTCTAATCCTTTTTGTGTTTTTAATCAATCTTGTGCATCCAATAAGTGCGTTTGTGTCATTGGTTTAACATTTGGGTCAATTTTGTCCTCCCTAAGCTTATTTTAATCCATTTTGGGTTTTCAACCAATCTTGTGCATCTAATAAGTGCGTTTGTGTCATTGAATTAACATTTAGGTCATTTTCTCATCCTTCGACTTATTCTATACCATTTAGGGTTTTTAACCAATCTTGTGCATCTTATAAGTGCATTTGTGTGTTGGATTAACGTTTAGGTCATTTTCTTTATCCTTCGACCTATTCTAATCCATTTAGTGTTTTTAACGAATCTTGTGCATCCAAATGGTGTGTTTGTGTCATTGGATTAACATTTAGGTCATTTACGTCTTCCTTTGACTTAATCTATTCCATTTAGGGTTTTTAACCAATCTTGTGCATCCGATAAGTGCGTTTGTGTCGTTGGATTAACAATTAGGTCATGTTCGTTATCCTTCGAGTTATTCTAATCCATTTAGGGTTTATAACCAATATTGTGCATCCGATAAGTGCGTTTGTGTCGTTGGATTAACAATTAGGTCATTTTCGTTATCCTTCGACTTATTCTAATCCATTTAGTGTTTTTAACCAATCTTGTGCATCCAATAAGTGTGTTTGGGACATTGGATTAACATTTAGGTCATTTACGTCATCCTTTGACTTATTCTAATCCTTTTAGGGTTTTTAACCAATCTTGTGCATCAAACATGTGCGTTTGTGTCATTGGTTTAACATTTATGTCGATTTCATTCTCCCTAGGTTTATTCTAATCCTTTTAGGGTTTTGACCAATATTGTGTATCCAATAAGTGCGTTTGAGTCTTTGGACTAACATTTAGGTAATTTTCGTCTTCCTTCAAATTATTCTAATCCATTTAGGGTTTTTAACCAATCTTGTGCATCCAATAAATGTGTTTGTGTCAATGAATTAATATTTAGGTCATTTTCGTCATCCTTTGCTTTATTCTAATCCATTTAGGGTTTTTAACCAATCTTGTGCATCTAATAAGTGCATTTGTTTGTTGGATTAACATTTAGGTCATTTTCGTTATCCATCGACCAACTCTAATCCATTTAGTGTTTTTAACGAATCTTGTGCATCCAATAGGTGTGTTTGTGTCATTGGATTAACATTTAGATCATTTACGTCATCCTTTGACTTATTTTATTCCATTTAGGGTTTTTAACCAATCTTGTGCATCCAATAAGTGCGGTTGTGTCGTTGGATTAACAATTAGGTCATTTTCGTTATCCTTCGACTTATTGTAATCCATTTAGGGTTTTTAATCAATCTTCTGCATCTAATAAGTGCGTTTGTGTGTTGCATTAACATTTAGGTAATTTTCGTTATCCTTCGACCTATTCTAATCCTTTTAGTGTTTTTAACGAATCTTGTGCATCCAATAGGTGTGTTTGTGTCATTGGATTTACATTTAGGTGATTTCCATCATCCTTTGACTTATTATTTTCTATTTATGGTTTTTAAACCAATCTTGTGCATCCATCCAATAAGTGCGTTTGTGTCGTTGGATTAACAATTAGGTCATTTTCGTTATCCTTCGACTTATTCTAATCCATTTAGTGGTTTTAGCCAATCTTGTGCATCCAATAAGTGTGTTTGGGACATTGGATTAACATTTATGTCATTTACGTCATCCTTTGACTTATTTTAATCCTTTTAGGGTTTTTAACCAATTTTCTGCATCAAGTAAGTGCGTTTTTGTCATTGGTTTAACATTTATGTCGATTTCATTCTCCCTAGGCTTATTCTAATCCATTTAGGGTTTTTAACCAATCTTGTGCATCCAATATATGCGTTTGGGTCGTTGGATTAACAATTAGGTCATTTTCGTTAGCCTTCGACTTATTGTAATCCATTTAGGGTTTTTAATCAATCTTCTGCATCTAATAAGTGCGTTTGTGTCATTGGATTAACATTTAGGTCATTTTCTCATCCTTCGACTTATTCTAATCCATTTAGGGTTTTTAACCAATCTTGTGCATCCAATAGGTGTGTTTGTGTCATTGGATTAACATTTAGGACATTTACGTCATCCTTTGACTTATTTTATTCCATTTAGGGTTTTATACCAATCTTGTGCATCCAATAAGTGCGTTTGTGTCGTTGGATTAAAAATTTGGTCATTTTCGTTTTCCTTCGACTTAGTCTAATCCATTTAGTGTTTTTAACCAATCTTGTGCATCCAATAAGTGTGTTTGTGTCATTGGATTAACAGTTAGGTCATTTATGTCATCCTTTGACGTATTCTAATCCTTTTAGGGTTTTTGACCAATCTTGGGCATCCAATAAGTGCGTTTGTGCCATTGGTTTAACATATATGTCAATTTCATTCTCCCTAGGCTTATTCTTATAAATTTAGGGTTTTTAACCAATCTTGTGCATCCAATAAGTGTGTTTGAGTCATTGGATTAACATTTAGGTCATTTTCGTCCTTCTTCGACTTATTCTAATCCATTTAGGGTTTTTAACCAATCTTGTGCATCCAAAAAATGTGTTTCTGTCAATGGTTTAATATTTAGGTCATTTTCTTCATCCTTCGACTTAGTCTAATCAATTAAGGGTTTTTAACAAAACTTGTGCATCCAATAAGTTCGTTTGTGATATTGGTTTAACATTTAGGTAATTTTCATCCTCCCTAGGCTTATTCTAATCCATTTAGGGTTTTTAACCAATCTTGTGCATCTAATAGGTGCGTTTGTGTCAATGGTTTAACATTTACGTCACTTTCGTCCTCCCTGGGCTTAATTTAATCACTTTTTGGTTTTTAACCAATCTTGTGCATCCAATAAGTTCGTTTGTGTTATTGGTTTAACATTTAGGTCAGTTTCGTCCTCCCTAGGCTTATTTTAATCCGTTTTGGGTTTTTAGCAAATCTTGTACATCTAATAAGTGCGTTTGTGTCATTGGATTAACATTTAGGTCACTTTCATTCTCCCTAGGCTTATTCTATACCATTAAGGGTTTTTGACCAATCTTGTGCATCCAATAAGTGTGTTTGAGTCATTGGAGTAACATTTAGGTCATTTTTGTCCTCCTTCGACATATTCTAATCAATTTAAGGTTTTTAACCAATCTCGTGCATCCAATAAATGCGTTTGTGTCAATGGTTTAATATTTAAGTCATTTTCTTCATGCTACGACTTAGTCTAATCCATTTAGGGTTTTTAACCAATCTTATGCATCAAATAAGTTCGTTTGTGACATTGGTTTAACATTTAGGTCATTTTCCTCCTCCTTTGGCTTATTCTAATTCAGTTAGGGTTTTTAACCAATCTTGTGCATCTAATAGGTGCGTTTGTGTCAATGGTTTAACATTTAAGTCACTTTCGTCCTCCTTGTGCTTAATCTAATCCATTTTGGGTTTTAAACCAAACTTGTGCATCCAATAAATGCGTTTGTGTCATTGGTTTACCATTTAGGTCAATTTCGTCCTCCCTAGGCTTATTTTAATCCATTTTGGATATTTAACCAATCATGTGCATCTAATAAGTGTGTTTGTGTCATTGGATTAACATTTAGGTCATTTTCTCATCCTTCGACTTATTCTAATCCACTTAGGGTTATTAACCAATCTTGTGCATCTAATAAGTGCGTTTGTGTGTTAGATTAACATTTAGGTCATTTTCGTTATCCTTCGACTTATTCTAATCCATTTAGTGTTTTTAACGAGTTAGGGGCATCCAATAGGTGTGTTTGTGTCATTGGATTCACATTTAGGTCATTTACGTCATCCTTTGACTTATTCTATTCCATTTAGTGTTTTTAACAAATCTTGTGCATCCAATAAATGCGTTTGTGTGAATAATATAATATTTAGGTCATTTTCTTCATCCTTCGACTTAGTCTAAACTATTTAGGGTTTTTAACCAATCTTGTTCATCCAATAAGTTCGTTTGTGACATTGCTTTAACATTTATGTCATTTTCGTCCTCCTTAGGCTTATTCTAATCCATTTAGGGTTGTTAACCAATCTTGTGCATCTAATAGGTGCGTTTGTGTCCATGGTTTAACATTTAGGTCACTTTCGTCTTCTCTGTGCTTATTCTAATCCATTTTCGATTTTTAAACCAAACTTGTGCATCCAATAAATGCGTTTGTGTCATTTTTTTACCATTTAGGTCAATTTCGTCCTCCCTAGGCTTATTTTAATCCATTTTTGGTTTTTAACCAAACTTGTGCATATTATAAGTGCGTTTGTATCATTGGATTAATATTTAGGTCATTTTCTCATCCTTCGACTTATTCTAATCCATTTAGGGTTTTTAACCAATCTTGTGCATCTAATAAGTGCGTTTGTGTGTTGGATTAACATTTAGGTCATTTTCGTTATCCTTCCACTTATTCTAATCCATTTAGTGTTTTTAACGAATCATGTGCATCTAATAGGTGTGTTTGTGTCATTGGATTAACAGTAATTGGTGTTTTTAAGGAATCATGTGCATCCAATAAGTGTGTTTGTGTCATTGGTTTAACATTTATGTCGATTTAATTCTCCCTAGGCTTATTCTAATCCATTTAGGGTTTTTGACCAATCTTCTACATCAAATAAGTTCGTTTGTGTCATTGGATTAACATTTAGGTCATTTTCTCATCCTTCGACTTATTCTAATCCATTTAGGGTTTTTAACCAATCTTGTGCATCCAATAGGTGTGTTTGTGTCATTGGATTAACATTTAGGACATTTACGTCATCCTTTGACTTATTCTATTCCATTTAGGGTTTTATACCAATCTTGTGCATCGAATAAGTGCGTTTGTGTCGTTGGATTAACAATTTGGTCATTTTCGTTTTCCTTCGACTTAGTCTAATCCATTTAGTGTTTTTAACCAATCTTGTGCATCCAATAAGTGTGTTTGTGTCATTGGATTAACAGTTAGGTCATTTATGTCATCCTTTGACGTATTCTAATCCTTTTAGGGTTTTTGACCAATCTTGGGCATCCAATAAGTGCGTTTGTGCCATTGGTTTAACATTTATGTCAATTTCATTCTCCCTAGGCTTATTCTTATAAATTTAGGGTTTTTGACCAATCTTGTGCATCCAATAAGTGCGTTTGATTCATTGGATTAACATTTAGGTCATTTTGGTCCTCCTTCTACCTATTCTAATCCATTTAGGGTTTTTAACCAATCTTGTGCTTCCAATAAATGCGTTTGAGTCAATGGTTTAATATTTAGGTCATTTTCTTCATCCTTCGACTTAGTCTAATCAATTTAGGGTTTTTGACCAATCTTGTGCATCCAATAAGTTCGTTTATGACATAGGTTTATCATTTAGGTCATTTTCTTCCTCCCTAGGCTTATTCTAATCCATTTAGGGTTTTTATCCAATCTTGTGCATCTAATAGGTGCGTTTGTGTCAATGGTTTAAATTTAGGTCACTTTCATCCTCCCTGGTCTTTTTCTAATCCATTTTGTGTTTTTAACCAATCTTGTGCATCCAATAAGTGCGTTTGTGTCATTGGTTTAACATTTAGGTCAGTATCGTCCTCCCGAGGCTTATTTTAATCCGTTTTGGGTTTTTATCCAATCTTGTGCATCTAATAAGTGCGTGTGTGTCATTGGATTAACATTTAGGTCATTTTCGCATCCTTCGACTTATTCTAATCCATTTAGGGTTTTTAACCAATCTTGTGCATCTAATAAGTGCGTTTGTGTGTTAGATTAACATTTAGGTCATTTACGTCATCCTTTGACTTATTCTAATCCATTTACGGTTTTTAACCAATCTTGTTCATCCAATAGGTTCGTTTGTGACGTTGGTTTAACATTTATGTCATATTTGTACTCCTTAGGCTTATTCTAATCCATTTAGGGTTGTTAACCAATCTTGTGCATCTAATAGGTGCGTTTGTGTCAATGGTTTAACATTTAGGTCACTTTCGTCCTCCCTGTGCTTATTCTAATCCATTTTGGGTTTTTAACCAATCTTGTGCATCCAATATGTGCGTTTGTGTCATTGGTTTAACATTTAGGTCAATTTCGTCCTCCCTAGGCTTATTTTAATCCATTTTATGTTTTTAACCAATCTTGTGCATCTAATAAGTGCGTTTGTATCATTGGATTAACATTTAGGTCATTTTCTCATCCTTCGACTTATTCTAATCCACTTAGGGTTTTAACCAATCTTGTGCATCTAATAAGTGCGTTTGTGTGTTGGATTAACATTTAGGTAATTTTCGTTATCCTTCGACTTATTCTAATACATTTAGTGTTTTTAACGAATCATGTGCATCCAATAGGTGTGTTTGTGTCATTGGATTAACATTTAAGTCATTTACGTCATCCTTTGACTTATTCTTTTTAATTTAGGGTTTTTAACCAATCTTGTGCATCCAATAAGTGCGTTTCTGTCGTTGGATTAACAATTTTGGTCATTTTCATTATCCTTCGACTTATTCTAATCCATTTAGTATTTTTAACCAATCTTGTGCATCCAATAAGTGTGTTTGTGTCGTTGGATTAACATTTAGGTCATTTACGTCATCCTTTGACTTATTGTAATCCTTTTAGAATTTTTAACCAATCTTGTGCATCCAATAAATGCGTTTGTGTCATTGGTTTAACATTTATGTCGATTTAATTCTCCCTAGGCTTATTCTAATCCATTTAGGGTTTTTCACCAATGTTGTGCATCCCATAAGTGCGTTAGATTAATTGGATTAACATTTAGGTCATTTTTGTCCTCCTTCGACCTATTCTAATCCATTAGGGTTTTAAACCAATCTTGTGCATCCAATAAGTGCTTTTGTGTCGTTGGTTTAACATTTATGTCGATTTCATTCTCCCTAGGCTTATTCCATACCATTTAGGGTTTTTGATCAATCTTGTGCATCCAATAAGTGTGTTTGAGTCATTGGATTAACATTTAGGTCATTTTCGTCCTCCATCGACATATTCTAATCAATTTAGGGTTTTTAATAAATCTCGTGCATCCAATAAATGCGTTTGTGTCAATGGTTTAATATTTAGGTCATTTTCTTCATGCTTCGACTTTGTCTAATCCATTTAGGATTTTTAACCAATCTTGTGCATCAAATAAAATCGTTTGTGACATTGGTTTAACATTTAGGTCATTTTCGTCCTCCTTAGGCTTATTCTAATTTAGTTAGGGTTTTTAACCAATCTTGTGCATCTAATAGGTGCGTTTGTGTCAATGGTTTAGCATTTAGGTCACTTTCGTCTTCCAGGTGCTTAATCTAATCCATTTTGGGTTTTAAACCAAACTTGTGCATCCAATAAGTGTGTTTGTGTCATTGGTTTACCATTTAGGTCAATTTCGTCCTCCCTAGGCTTATTTTAGTCCATTTTGGATATTTAACCAATCTTGTGCATCTAATAAGTGTGTTTGTGACATAGGTTTAACATTTAGGTCATTTTCTTCCTCCCTAGGCTTATTCTAATCCATTTAGGGTTTTTATCCAATCTTGTGCATCTAATAGGTGCGTTTGTGTCAATGGTTTAAATTTAGGTCAATTTCGTCCTCCCTAGTCTTATTCTAATCCATTTTGTGTTTTTAACCAATCTTGTGCATCCAATAAGTGTGTTTGTGTCATTGGTTTAACATTTAGGTCAGTATCGTCCTCCCGAGGCTTATTTTAATCCGTTTTGGGTCTTTAGCCAATCTTGTGCATCTAATAAGTGCGTTTGTGTCATTGGATTAACATTTAGGTCATTTTCGCATCCTTCGACTTATTCTAATCCATTTAGGGTTTTTAACCAATCTTGTGCATCTAATAAGTATGTTTGTGTGTTAGATTAACATTTAGGTCATTTACGTCATCCTTTGACTTATTCTAATCCTTTTAGGGTTTTTAACCAATCTTGTGCATCCAATAAGTGCGTTTGTGTCAATGGTTTAACATATATGTTGATTTCATTCTCCCTAGGCTTATTCTAATCCATTTAGGGTTTTTGACCAATGTTGTGCATCCCATAAGTGCGTTAGAGTAATTGGATTAACATTTAGGTCATTTTTGTCCTCCTTCGACTTATTCTAATCCATTAGGGTTTTAAACCAATCGAGTGCATCCAATAAGTGCGTTTCTGTCGTTGGTTTAACATTTATGTCGAGTTCATTCTCCCTAGGCTTATTCTTATCCATTTAGGGTTTTTGATCAATCTTGTGCATCCAATAAGTGCGTTTGCGTCATTGGATTAACATTTAGGTCATTTTTGTCATCCTTCGACTTATTCTAATCCATTTAGTCTTTTTAACCAATCTCGTGCATCCAATAAATTCGTTTGTATCAATGGTTTAATATTTAGGTCATTTTCTTCATCCTTCGACTTAGTCTAATCCATTGAGGGTTTTTAACCAATCTTGTGCATCCAATAAGTTTGTTTGTGACATTGGTTTAACAGTTATGTCATTTTCGTCCTCCTTACGCTTATTCTAATCCATTTAGGGTTGTTAACCAATCTTGTGCATCTAATAGGTGCGTTTGTGTCAATGGTTTAACATTTAGATCACTTTCGCCCTCCTTGTGCTTATACTAATCCATTTTGGGTTTTTAACCAATCTTGTGCATCCAATAAGTGTGTTTGTGTCATTGGTTTAACATTTAGGTCAATTTCGTCCTCCCTAGGCTTATTTTAATCCATTTTGGATTTTTAACCAATCATGTGCATCTAATAAGTGCGTTTGTGTCATTGGATTAACATTTAGGTCATTTTCTCATCCTTCGACTTATTCTAATCCACTTAGGGTTTTTAACCAATCTTGTGCATCTAATAAGTGCGTTTGTGTGTTGGATTAACATTTAGGTCATTTTCGTTATCCTTCGACTTATTCTAATCCATTTACGATTATTAACCAATCTTTTGCATCCAATAAGTTCGTTTGTGTCATTGGTTTAACATTTAGGTCATTTTCATCATCCATTCACTTATTCTAATCCATTTTGGGTTTGTAAGAAATCTTGTGCATCCAATAAGTACGTTTGTGTCGTTGGATAAACATATAGGTCGTTTTCGTTTTCCTTCGGCTTATTCTAATCCATTTAGGGTTTTTATCCATTCTTGTGCATCCAATATGTGAGTTTGTGGCATTTGATTAACATTTAGGTCATTTTTGTCCTCCTGCGACTTATTATAAACCATTTAAGGATTTTAACCAATCTTGTGCATCCATTAAGTGCGTTTGTGTAAATGGTTTAACATTTAGGCCATTTTCGTCATCCTTCGGCTTAGTCTAATCCATTTAGGGTTTCTAACCAATCTTGTGCATCCAATAAGTGCGTTTGTAACATTGGTTTAACATTTAGGTAATTTTCGTACTCCCTAGGATTATTCTGATCCATTTAGGGTATTTAACCAATCTTGTGCATCCAATAAGTGCATTTGTGTCATTGGTTTAACATTTAAGTCATTTTCGTCATCCCTGTGCTTATTCTAATACATTTACGGTTTTTAACCAATCTTGTGCATCCAATTAAGTGTGTTTGTGTCATTAGATTAACATTTAGGTCAATTTCGTCCTCACATGGCTTATTCTAATCCATTTAGGATTTTTCACGAATCTTGTGTCTCCAATAAGTGCATTTGAGTCATTTGATTAACACTTAGGTCATTTTTATCCCCCTTCGACTTATTCAAATCCATTTAGGGATTTTAACCAATCTTCTGCATCCAATAAGTACGTCTGTATAAAAGGTTTAACAATTAGGCCATTTTCGTCATCCTTTGGCTTAGTCTAATCCAATTAGGGTTTCTAACCAATCTTGTGCATACAATAGGGTTTCACATTTAGGTCATTTTCATCCTCCCTAGGCTTATTCTAACCCATTTTGGGTTTATAACAAATCGTGTGCATCCAATAAGTGCGTTTGTGTCGTTGGATTAACATTTATGTCATTTTCGTCCTCCCTAGGGCTTATTCTAATCCATTTAGGGTTTTTAATCAATCTTGTGCATCCAATAAGTGCGTTTTTGTCATTGGATTAACATTTAGGTAATTTTTGTCCTCCCTGGGCTTATTCTAATCCATTTTGGGTTTTTAACTAATTTTGTGCATCCAAGAAGTGCGTTTGTGTCATTGGATTAACATTTAATTAGGTGATTTTCGTCAACCCTGGGCTTATTCTAATCCATTTAGGGTTTTTAACCAATCTTGTGCATCCAATTAGGTTCGCTTGTGTCATTAGATTAACATTTAGGTCAATTTCGTCCTCACATGGCTTATTCTAATCCATTTAGGATCTTTAACCAATCTTGTGCATCGAATAAGTGCGTTTGTGTCATTGGTTTAACATTTAGGTCATTTTCGTCTTCCCTAGTGTTATTCTAATCCATTTAGGGTTTTTAACCAATCTTTTGCATCCAATAAGTGCGTTTGTGTCATTGGTTTAACATTTAGCACATTTTCGTCATCCTTCAACTTATTCTTATCCATTTAGGGTTTTATGAAATCTTGTGCATCCAATAAGTGTGTTTGTGTCATTAGATTAACATTTAGGTCAATTTTGTCCTCACATGGCTTATTCTAATCCATTTAGGATTTTCATCCAATCTTGTGCATCCAATAAGTGCGTTTGAGTCATTTGATTAACACTTAGGTCATTTACGTCATCCTTCGGCTTATTTGAATCCATTTAGGGTTTTTAACCAATCATGGGAATCCAATAAGTGCGTTTGTGTCATTGGTTGAAAATTGAGGTCATTTTCGTCCTCCTTTTGCTTATTGTAATCCATTTGTGGTTTTTAACCAATCATGTTCATCCAATAAGTGCGTTTATGTCATTTGTTTAGCAATTAAGTCATTTTTGTCATCCCTAGGCTTGGTCTAATCCATTTAGGGGTTTTAACTAATCTTGTGCGTCCAATAAGTGCATTTTTGCCATTAGATTAATATTTAGGGCATTTTCATCACCCTAGGCTTATTCTAATCCATTTACGATTATTAATCATTCTTGTGCATCCAATAAGTGCGTTTGTGTCGTTGGTTTAACATTAAGGTCATTTTCATCATCCTTTGACTTATTCTAACCCATTTTGGGTTTTTAACAAATCGTGTGCATCCAATAAGTGCGTTTGTGTTGTTGGATTAACATTTAGGTCATTTTTGTCCTCCCTAGGGCTTATTTTTATCCATTTAGGGTTTTTAACCAATCTTGTGCATCCAATTAGGTTCGTTTGTGTCTTTAGATTAACATTTAGGTCAATTTTGTCCTCACATGGCTTATTCTAATCCATTTAGGATTTTTAACCAATCTTGTGCATCGAATAAGTGCGTTTGTGTCATTGGTTTGACATTTAGGTCATTTTAGTCCTCCCTAGTGTTATTGTAATCCATTTAGGGTTTTTAACCAATCTTTTGCATCCAATAAGTGCGTTTGTGTCATTGGTTAAACATTTAGGTCATTTTCGTCATCCTTCAAATTATTCTTATCCATTTAGGGTTTTTAAGAAATAATGTGCATCCAATAAGTGTGTTTGTGTCGTTGGATTAACATTTAGGTCATTTTCGTTATCTTTCGACTTATTCTAATCCATTTAGGGTTTTTAACAGATCATTGCCTCTAATAAGTGCGTTTGTGTCATAGGATTAAAATTCAGGTCATTTTTGTCCTCCCTTGGCTTATTCTAATCAATTTAGGGTTTTTAACCAATCTTGTGCATCCAATTAGTGCTTTTGTGTCATTTGTTTAGCAATTAAGTCATTTTTGTCATCCCTAGGCTTAGTCTAATCCATTTTGGGGTTTTAACTAATTTTGTGCGTCCAATAAGTGCATTTTTGTCATTAGATTAATATTTTGGGCATTTTCGTCATCCTTCGGCATATTTAAAACCATTTAGGTTTTTTAACCAATCTTGTGCATCCAATAAGTTTGTTTGTGTCATTGGATTAACATTTAGGTATGTTTCGTTCACCCTAGGCTTATTCTAATCCATTTACGATTAATAATCAATCTTGTGCATCTTATAAGTGCGTTTGTGTCATTTGTTTAACAATTAGGTCTTTTTCGTCCTCCCTGGGCTTATTATATCCATTTAGGGTTTTTAACCAATGTTTTGCATCCAATTAGTGCATTTGTGTCATTGGTTTAACATTTAGGTCATTTTCATCATCCTTTGACATATTCTAATCCATTTTGGATTTTTAACAAATCGTGTGCATCTAATAAGTGCGTTTGTGTCGTTGCATTTACATTTAGGTCAATTCGTCCTCCCTAGGCTTATTCTAATTCTTTCAGATTTTTAAGCAATCTTGTGCATCTAATCAGTGAGTTTGTGTCAATTGTTTAACATTTAAGTCATTTTCGTCCTCCCTAAGCTTATTCTAATCCATTTAGGGTTTTTAACCAATCTTTTGCATCCAATAAGTGCGTTTGTGCCATTGGTTTAACATTTAGGTCATTTTCGTCATTCTTCGACTTATTCTAATCCATTTAGGGCTTTTAACCAATGTTTTGCATCCAAAAAGTACGTTTGTGTCGTTGGATTAACATTTAGGTCATTTTCGTGATCCTTCGACGTATTCTTATCCATTTAGTGTTTTTAACAGATCTTTGCCTCTAATAAGTGTGTTTGTGTCATTCGATTAAAGTTTAGGTCATTTACGTCATCCTTCGGCTTATTTGAATCCATTTAGGGTTTTTTACCAATCATGGGCATCCAATTAGTGCGTTTGTGTCATTGGTTTAAAATTGAGGTCATTTTCGTCCTCCCTTGGCTTATACTAATCCATTTAGGTTTTTTTTTACAAACTTGTGCATCCAATAAGTTTGTTTGTATCATTGGACTAACATTTAGGTAATTTTCATTCACCCTAGGCTTATTCTAATCCATTTACGATTATTAATCAATCTTGTGCATCCAACAAGTGCGTTTGTGTCATTGGTTTAACAATTAGGTCTTTTTCGTCCTCCCTGGGCTTATTCCATCCATTTAGGGTTTTTATCCAATATTTTGCATCCAATAAGTGCATTTGTGTCATTGGTTTAACATTAAGGTCATTTTCATCATCCTTTGACTTATTCTAACCCATTTTGGGTTTTTAACAAATCGTGTGCATCCAATAAGTGCGTTTGTGTCGTTGGATTAACATTTGGGTCATTTTCGTCTTCCCTAGGGCTTATTCCAACCTATTTAGGGTTTTTAACCAATCTTGTGCATCCAATTAGGTGAGTTTGTGTCATTAGATTGACATTTAGGTCAATTTCGTCCTCACATGGCTTATTCTAATCCATTTAGAATTTTTAACCAATCTTGTGCATCAAATAAGTGCATTTGTGTCATTGGTTTAACATTTAGGTCATTTTAGTCCTCACTAGTTTAATTCTAATCCATTTAGGGTTTTTAACCAATCTTTTGCATCCAATAAGTGCGTTTGTGTCATTGATTTAACATTTAGGCCATTTTCGTCATCCTTCTACTTATTCTTATCCATTAAGGGTTTTTAAGAAATCATGTGCATCCAATAAGTGCGTTTGTGCCATTGGTTTAACATTTAGGTCATTTTCATCATTCTTCGACTTATTCTAATCCATTTAGGGTTTTTAACAAGTCTTGTGCATCCAATAAGTGCGTTTTTGTCGTTGGATTAACATTTAGGTCATTTTCGTCCTCCTTCGACTTATTCTAATCCATTTAGGGTTTTTATCCAATCTTGTGCATCCGATAAGTGCGTTTGTGTCATTTGATTAAAGTTTAGGTCATTTTCGTCATGCTTCGGCTTAGTCTAATCCATTTAGAGTTTTTAACCAATCTTGTGCATCCAATAAGTGCGTTTGTGACATTGGTTTAACATTTAGTTCATTTTCGTCCTCCCTAGGCTTATTCTAATCCATTTAAGGGTTTTTAACCAATATTGTGCATCCAATAAGTGTGTTTGTGTCATTTGTTTAGCATTTAGCTTATTTATGTCCTCCCTAGGCTTAGTCTAATCCATTTAGGGGTTTTAACTAATCTTGTTCATCCAATAAGTGTTTTTTTGTCATTGGATTAATTTTTAGGTCATTTTCGTCGTCCTTCGGCTTATTCGTAACCATTTAGGTTTTTTCACCAATCTTTTTGCCTTCAATAAGTTTGTTTGTGTCATTGGATTAACATTTAGGTACTTTTCGTTCACCTTAAGCTTATTCTAATTCATTTACGATTATTAATCAATCTTGTGCATCCAATAAATGCGTTTGTGTCATTTGTTTAACAATTAGGTATTTTTCGTCCACCCTAGGCTTATTCTATCCTTTTAGGGTTTTAAACCAATCTGGTGCATCTAATAAGTGCATTTGTCTCATTGGTTTAACATTTAGGTCATGTTCGTCATGCTTTGACTTATTCTAATCCATTTTGGGTTTATAACAAATGTTGTGCATCCTATAAGTACGTTTGTGTCGTTGGATTAAAATTTAGGTCATTTTCGTCCTCCTTAGGCTTATTCTAAATCATTCAAATTTTTAACCAATCTTATGCATCTAATAAGTGCGTTTGTGTCAATGGTTTCACATTTAAGTCATTTTCGTCCTCCCTGGGCTTATTCTAATCCATTTAGGGTTTTATCCAATGTTATGCATCCAATAATTGGGGTTGTGTTATTCGATTAACATTTAGGTCATTTTCGTCATCCTTCGGCTTATTCTAATCCATTTAGGGTTTTTAACCATTCCATTGCATCCAATAAGTCCGTTTGTGACATTGGTTTAATATTTAGGTCAGTTTCGTCCTCCCTAGGCTTATTCTCATCCATTTAGGGTTTTTAACCAATCTTGTGCATCCAATAAGTGCGTTTGTGTCATTGGTTTAAAAATTAGGTCTTTTTCGTCCTCCCTGGGCTTATTCCATCCATTTAGGGTTTTTATCCAATATTTTGCATCCAATAAGTGCATTTGTGTCATTGGTTTAACATTAAGGTCATTTTCATCATCCTTTGACTTATTCTAACCCATTTTGGGTTTTTAACAAATCGTGTGCATCCAATAAGTGCGTTTGTGTCGTTGGATTAACATTTAGGTCATTTTCGTTATCCTTCGACATATTCAAAACAATTTAGGTTTTTTAACCAATCTTGTGCATCCAATAAAGTTATTTGTGTCATTGGATTAACATTTAGGTAATTTTCGTTCACCCTAGGCTTATTCTAATCCATTTACGATTTTTAACTAATCTTGTGCATCCAATAAGTGCATTTATGACATTGGTTCAACATTTATGTCATTTCCGTCCTCCCTCGGCTTATTCTAATCCATTTTGGGTTTTTAATCAATCTTGTGCATCCAATAAGTGCGTTTGTGTCATTTGTTTAACATTTAGGTCATTTTTGTCCTCCCTAGGCTTAGTCTAATCCATTTAGATGTTTTAACTAATCTTTTGTGTCCAAAAAGTGTGTTTTTGTCATTGGATTAACATTTAGGTCATTTTCATCCTTCTTGGGCTTATTCTAATCCATTTTGGGTTTTTAAGTTTTCTTGTGCATCCAGTAAGTGCGTTTGTGCCATTGTTTTAACATTTAGGTCATTTTAGTCATTCTTCGACTTATTCTAATCCATTTAGGGTTTTTAACAAATCTTGTGCATCCAATAAGTGCGTTTTTGTCGTTGGATTAACATTTAGGTCATTTTTTGTCCTCCTTCGACTTATTCTAATTCATTTAGGGTTTTTATCCAATCTTGTGCATCCGATAAGTGCGTTTGTGTCATTTGATTAAAGTTTAGGTCATTTTCGTCATGCTTCGGCTTAGTCTAATCCATTTAGAGTTTTTAACCAATCTTGTGCATCCAATAAGTGCGTTTGTGACATTGGTTTAACATTTAGTTCATTTTCGTCCACCCTAGGCTTATTCTAATCCATTTAAGGGTTTTTAACCAATCTTGTGCATCCAATAAGTGTGTTTGTGTCATTTGTTTAGCATTTAGCTTATTTATGTCCTCCCTAGGCTTAGTCTAATCCATTTAGGGGTTTTAACTAATCTTGTTCATCCAATAAGTGTTTTTTTGTCATTGGATTAATTTTTAGGTCATTTTCGTCGTCCTTCGGCTTATTCGTAACCATTTAGGTTTTTTCACCAATCTTTTTGCCCCCAATAAGTTTGTTTGTGTCATTGGATTAACATTTAGGTAATTTTCGTTCACCTTAAGCTTATTCTAATTCATTTACGATTATTAATCAATCTTGTGCATCCAATAAATGCGTTTGTGTCATTTGTTTAACAATTAGGTCTTTTTCGTCCACCCTGGGCTTATTCTATCCTTTTAGGGTTTTAAACCAATCTGGTGCATCTAATAAGTGCATTTGTCTCATTGGTTTAACATTTAGGTCATGTTCGTCATGCTTTGACTTATTCTAATCCATTTTGGGTTTTTAACAAATGTTGTGCATCCTATAAGTACGTTTGTGTCGTTGGATTAAAATTTAGGTCATTCTCGTCCTCCCTAGGCTTATTCTAAATCATTCAAATTTTTAACCAATCTTATGCATCTAATAAGTGCGTTTGTGTCAATGGTTTAACATTTAAGTTATTTTCGTCCTCCCTGGGCTTATTTTAATCCATTTAGGGTTTTATCCAATGTTATGCATCCAAAAATTGGGGTTGTGTTATTCGATTAACATTTAGGTCATTTTCGTCATCCTTCGGCTTATTCTAATCCATTTAGGGTTTTTAACCATTCTTGTGCATCCAATAAGTGTGTTTGTCTCATTTGTTTAACATTTAGGTCATTTTTGTCCTCCATAGGGTTATTCGTATCCATTTAGGGTTTTTAACCAATCCTTTGCATCCAATTAGTGCGTTTGTGTCATAGGTTCAACATTTAGGTCTTTTTCGTCATCCTTCGACTTATTCTAATCCATTTAGGGTTTTTAACAAATCTCGTGCTTCCAATAAGTGCGTTTGTGTCGTTGGATTAACATTTAGGTCATTTTCGTTATCCTTCGACATATTCAAAACAATTTAGGTTTTTTAACCAATCTTGTGCATCCAATAAAGTTATTTGTGTCATTGGATTAACATTTAGGTAATTTTCGTCACCCTAGGCTTATTCTAATCCATTTACGATTTTTAACTAATCTTGTGCATCCAATAAGTGCGTTTGTGTCATTTGTTTAACATTTAGGTCATTTTTGTCCTCCCTAGGCTTAGTCTAATCCATTTAGATGTTTTAACTAATCTTTTGTGTCCAAAAAGTGTGTTTTTGTCAGTGGATTAACATTTAGGTCATTTTCATCCTTCTTGGGCTTATTCTAATCCATTTTGGGTTTTTAAGTAATCTTGTGCATCCAATAAGTGCGTTTGTGCCATTGGTTTAACATTTAGGTCATTTTCGTCATTCTTCGACTTATTCTAATCCATTTAGGGTTTTTAACAAATCTTGTGCATCCAATAAGTGCGTTTTTGTCGTTGGATTAACATTTAGGTCATTTTTCGTCCTCCTTCGACTTATTCTAATTCATTTAGGGTTTTTATCCAATCTTGTGCATCCGATAAGTGCGTTTGTGTCATTTGATTAAAGTTTAGGTCATTTTCGTCATCCTTCGGCTTAGTCTAATCCATTTAGGGTTTTTAACCAATCTTGTGCATCCAATAAGTGCGTTTGTGACATTGGTTTAACATTTAGTTCATTTTAGTCCTCCCTAGGCTTATTCTAATCCATTTAGGGGTTTTCAACCAATCTTGTGCATCCAATAAGTGTGTTTGTGTCATTTGTTTAACATTTAGGTCATTTTTGTCCTCCCTAGGGTCATTCTTATCCATTTAGGGTTTTTAACCAATCCTTTGCATCCAATAAGTGCGTTTGTGTCATAGTTTCAACATTTAGGTCTTTTTCGTCATCCTTCGACTTATTCTAATCCATTTAGGGTTTTTAACAAATCTTGTGCTTCCAATAAGTGCGTTTGTGTCGTTGGATTAATATTTAGGTCATTTTTGTTCACCCTAGGCTTATTCTAATCCATTTAGGGTGTTTAACCAATCTTGTGCATCCAATTTATTGCGTTTTTGTCATTAGAGTAACATTTAGGTCAATTTTGTACTAACATGGCTTATTCTAATCCATTTAGGGTTTTTAACCAATCTTGTGCAACCAATAAGTGCGTTTGTGTCGTTGGTATAACGTTTAGGTCATTTTCATCCTCCCTAGGGTTATTCTAATCCACCTTGGGTTTTTATCCAATCTTTTGGATCCAATAAGTGCGTTTGTGTCATTTGTTTAACATTTAGGTCATTTGCGTCATCCTTCGATTTATTCTTAATCCATTCAGGGTTTTTAACAAATGTTGTGCATCAAATAAGTGCGTTTGTTTCATTGGATTAACATTTAGGTCATTTTCGTTATCCTTCGACTTATTCTAATCCATTTAGTGTTTTTAACAGATCTTTGCATCCAATAAGTGTGTTTGTGTCATAGGATTAACATTAGGACATTTACGTCATCCTTCGGCTTATTTTAATCCATTTAGGGTTTTTAACCAATCTTGTGCATCCAATAAATGCGTTTGTATCATTGGTTTATAATTAAGGTTATTTACGTCCTCCCTAGGCTTATTCTAATCCATTTAGGGTTTTTAATTAATCTTGTGCATCCAATAAGTGTGTTTTGATCATTGGATTAATATTTAGGTCATTTTTGTCATCCTTCGGCTTATTCAAAACCATTTAGGTTTTTCAACCAATGTTGTGCATCCAATAAGTTTGTTTGTGTCATTGGATTAACATTTAGGTAATTTTCGTTCACCCTAGGCTTATTCTAATCCATTTACGATTATTAATGAATCTTGTGCGTCCAATAAGTGCATTTGTGTCATTTTTTTAACAATTGGGTCCTTTTTGTCTTCCTTAGGCTTAGTCTAATCCATTTAGGGGTTTTAACAAATCTTGTGCATCCAATAAGTGCGTCTGTGTCATTAGATTAACATTTAGGTCAATTTCGTCCTCACATGGCTTATTTAAATCCATTAAGGGTTTTTAACCAATCTTGTGCATCCAATAAGTGTGTTTGTGTCATTGGTTTAACATTTAAGTCATTTTCGTCCTACCTAGGGTTATTCTAATCGATTTAGGGTTTTTAACCAATCTTTTGCATCCAATAAGTGCGTTTGTGTCATTGGAATAACATTTAGGTCAATTTCGTCCTCCCCAGGGTTATTCTAATCCATTTAGGGTTTTTAACCAATGTTTTGCATCCAATAAGTGCGTTTGTCTCATTGGATTAACATTTAGGTCATTTACGACCTCCCTAGGCTTATTCTAATCCATTTAAGGTTTTTAACCAATCTTGTGCATCCAATAAGTGGGTTTGTGTCATTGGTTTAACATTTAGGTCATTTTTGTCCTCCCTATGCTTAGTCTAATCCACTTAGGGGTTTTAACTAATCTTGTGCATCCAATAAGTGCGTTTGTGTCATTGGATTAACATTTAGGTCATTTTCATCATCCGTTGGCTTTTTCTAATCTATTTAGGGCTTTTAACCAATCTTGTGCATCCAATAAGTGCGTTTGTGTCATTGGATTAACATTTAGGTAATTTTCATTCACCCTAGGCTTATTCTAATCCATTTACGATTATTAATCCATCTAGTGCGTCCAACAAGTGTGTTTGTGTCATTTGTTTTACAATTAGGTCTTTTTCGTCCTCCCTGCGTCCAATTAAGTGTGTTTTGTTTAACCAATCTTGTGCATCCAATATGTGCGTTTGTGTCATTGGTTTAAATTTGAGGTTATTTTCGTCTTCCCTAGGCTTATTCTAATCCATTTATGGTTTTTAACCAATCTTGTGCATCTAATAAGTGGGTTTGTGTGATTTGTTTAACATTTAGGTCTTTTTTTACCTCCCTAGGCTTAGTCTAATCCATTTAGGGGTTTTAACTAATCTTGTGCATCCAATAAGTTCGTTTTTGTCATTGGATTAATATTTAGGTCATTTTCGTCATCCTTCGGCTTACTCAAAACCATTTAGGTTTTTTAACAAATCTTGTGCATCCAATAAAATTGTTTGTGTCATTGAATTAACATTTAGGTAATTTTCGTTCACCCTAGGCTTTTTCTAATCCATTTACGATTATTAACCAATCTTGTGCATCCAATAAGTGTGTTTGTGTCATTAGATTAACATTTAGGTTAATTTTGTCCTCTTAGCTCTTATTCTAATCCATTTAGGGTTTTTAACCAATCTTGTGCATGCATAAAGTGCATTTGTGTCATTGGTTTAATATTTAGGTCATTTTCGTCCTCCCTAGGCTTATTTTAATCCATTTAGGTTTTTTAACTAATCTTATGGATCCAATAAGTGCGTTTGTGTCATTGGATTAACATTTAGGTCATTTTCGTCATCCTTCGGCTAATTCTAATCCATTTAGGGTTTTTAACCAATCTTGTGCATCCAATAAGTGGATTTGTGTCGTTGGTTTAACATTTAGGTCAATTTCGTCCTCCATGGACTTATTCAAATCTATTTAGGGTTTTTAACAAGTCTTGTGCATCCAATAAGTGCGTTTGTGTCATTGGATTAACATTTAGGTCATTTTCGTCCTCCTTCGACTTATTCTACTCCATTTAGGTTTTTTAACCAATGTTGCGCATCGAATAAGTGCGTTTGTGTTAATGGTTTAACATTTAGGTCATATTTGTCATCCTTCGACTTAGTCTAATCCATTTAGGGTTTTTAACAAATCCCGTGCACTCAATTAGTGCGTTTGTGATATTGGTTTAACATTTAGGCCATTTTCATCCTCGCTAGGCTTATTCAAATCCATTTAGGGTTTTTAAACAATCTTGTGCATGCATAAACTGCGTTTGTATCATTGGTTTAATATTTAGGTCATTTTCGTCCTCCCTAGGCTTATTTTAATCCATTAAGGTTTTTTAACCAATTTTATGCATCCAATAAGTGCGTTTGTGTCATTGGATTAACATTTAGGTCATTTTCGTCATCCTTCGGCTAATTCTAATCCATTTAGGGTTTTTAACCAATCTTGTGCATCCAATAAGTGGATTTGTGTTGTTGGTTTAACATTTAGGTCAATTTCGTCCTCCCTAGGCTTATTCTTATCCATTTAGGGTTTTTAACCAATCTTGTGCATCTAATAAATGCGTTTGTGTCATTTGTTTAGCATTTAGGTGATTTTTGTCCTCACTAAGCTTAGTCTAATCCAATTAGAGGTTTTAATGATCTTGTGCATCCAATAAGTGCGTTTTTGTCATTTTATTAATATTTAGGTCTTCTTTGTCCTCCATGTGCTTTCTCAAATCCATTTTTTCTTTTTAACTAATCTTGTTCATCCAATAAGTGCGTCTTTGTCATTGGATTTACATTTAGGTCATTTTCTTCATCCCTGGGCTTATTCTAATCCATTTAGGGTTATTAACCAATCTTGTGCATCCAATTAAGTGCGTTTGTGTCATTAGATTTACATTTCGGTCAATTTCGTCCTCACATGGCTGATTCTAATCCATTTAGGGTTTTTAACAAATCTTGTACATCCAATAAGTGCGTTTGTGTTGTTGGATTTGCATTTAGGAGATTTTTGTCCTCACAAATCTTGTGCATCCAATAAGTGCGTTTGTGTCAATTGTTTAACATTTAAGTCATTTTCGTCCTCCTTTGGTTTATTCTAATCCATTTAGGGATTTTAACAAATCTTGTGCATCCAATAAGTGCGTTTGTGTCATTGGTTTAAGATTTAGGTCAATTTCGTCCTCCCTAGGCTTATTCTAATCCATTTAGGATTTTTAACAAATCTTGTGCATCCAATAAGTGTGTTTGTGTCATTGGATTAACATTTAGGTCATTTTCGTCCTCCTTCGACTTATTCTAATCCATTTAGGTTTTTTAACCATTGTTGTGCATCGAATAAGTGCGTTTGTGTTAATGGTTTAACATTTAGGTCATTTTCGTCATCCTTCGGCTTAGTCTAATCCATTTAGGATTTTTAACCAATCTTGTGCACCCAATAAGTGCGCTTGTGATATTGGTTTAACATTTAGGACATTTTCGTCCTCCGTAGGCTTATTCAAATCCATTTAGGGTTTTCAAACAATCTTGTGCATGCATAAACTGCGTTTGTATCATTGGTTTAATATTTAGGTCATTTTCGTCCCCCCCTAGGCTTATTTTAATCCATTATGGGTTCTTAACCAATCTTATGCATCCAATAAGTGCGTTTGTGTCATTGGATTAACATTTAAGTCATTTTCGTCATCCTTCGGCTAATTCTAATCCATTTAGGGTTTTTAACCAATCTTGTGCATCCAATAAGTGGATTTGTGTCGTTGGTTTAACATTTAGGTCAATTTCGTCCTCCCTAGACTTATTCTAATCTATTTAGGGTTTTTAACAAATCTTGTGCATCCAATAAGTGCGTTTGTGTCATTGGATTAACATTTAGGTCATTTTTTGCCTTCTTCGACTTATTCTAATCCATTTAGGTTTTTTAACCAATGTTGTGCATCGAATATGTGCGTTTGTGTTAATGGTTTAACATTTAGGTCATATTTGTCATCCTTCGGCTTAGTCTAATCCATTTAGGGTTTTTAACCAATCCCGTGCACTCAATTAGTGCGTTTGTAATATTGGTTTAACATTTAGGCCATTTTCATCCTCCCTAGGCTTATTCAAATCCATTTAGGGTTTTTAAACAATCTTGTGCATGCATAAACTGCGTTTATATCGTTAGTTTAATATTTAGTTCATTTTCCTCCCCCAAAGGCTTATTTTAATCCATTAAGGGTTTTTAACCAATCTTATGGATCCAATAAGTGCGTTTGTGTCATTGGATTAACATTTAGGTAATTTTCGTCATCCTTCGGCTAATTCTAATCCATTTAGGGTTTTTAACATATCTTGTGCATCCAATAAGTGGATTTGTGTCGTTGGTTTAACATTTAGGTCAATTTCGTCCTCCCTAGATTTATTCTAATCTATATAGGGTTTTTAACAAATCTTGTGCATCCAATAAGTGCGATTGTGTCATTGGATTAACATTTAGGTCATTTTCGTCTTCCTTCGAATTTTTCTAATCCATTTAGGTTTTTTAACCAATGTTGTGCATCGAATAAGTGCGTTTGTGTTAACGGTTTAACATTTAGGTCATATTTATCATCCTTCGGCTTAGTCTAATCCATTTAGGGTTTTTAACCAATCGCTTGCACTCAATTAGTGCGTTTGTGATATTGGTTTAACATTTAGGCCATTTTCATCCTCCCTAGGCTTATTCAAATCCATTTAGGGTTTTTAAACAATCTTGTGCATGCATAAACTGCGTTTGTATCGTTGGTTTAATAATTAGGTCATTTTCCTCCCCCCAAGGCTTATTTTAATCCATTAAGGGTTTTTAACCAATCTTATGGATCCAATAAGTGCGTTTGTGTCATTGGATTAACATTTAGGTAATTTTCGTCATCCTTCGGCTAATTCTAATCCATTTAGGGTTTTTAACCAATCTTGTGTATCCAATAAGTGGATTTGTGTCGTTGGTTTAACATTTAGGTCAATTTCGTCCTCCCTAGCCTTATTCTAATCCATTTAGGGTTTTTAACAAATCTTGTGCATCCAATAAGTGCGTTTGTGTCATTGGATTAACATTTAGGTCATTTTCGTCCTCCTTCGAATTTTTCTAATCCATTTAGGTTTTTTAACCAATGTTGTGCATCGAATAAGTGCGTTTGTGTTAATGGTTTAACATTTAGGTCATATTTGTCATCCTTCGGCTTAGTCTAAACCATTTAGGGTTTTTAACCAATCGCTTGCACTAAATTAGTGCGTTTGTGATATTGGTTTAACATTTAGGCCATTTTCATCCTCCCTAGGCTTATTCAAATCCATTTAGGGTTTTCAAACAATCTTGTGCATGCATAAACTGCATTTGTATCATTGGTTTAATATTTAGGTCATTTTCGTCCCCCCCTAGGCTTATTTTAATCCATTAAGGGTTCTTAACCAATCTTATGCATCCAATAAGTGCGTTTGTGTCATTGGATTAACATTTAGGTCATTTTCGTCATCCTTCGGCTAATTCTAATCCATTTAGGGTTTTTAACCAATCTTGTGCATCCAATAAGTGGATTTGTGTCGTTGGTTTAAGATTTAGGTCAATTTCGTCCTCCTTAGACTTATTCTAATCTATTTAGGGTTTTTAACAAATCTTGTGCATCCAATAAGTGCGTTTGTCTCATTGGATTAACATTTAGGTCATTTTTTGCCTTCTTCGACTTATTCTAATCCATTTAGGTTTTTTAACCAATGTTGTGCATCGAATATGTGCGTTTGTGTTAATGGTTTAACATTTAGGTCATATTTGTCATCCTTCGGCTTAGTCTAATCCATTTAGGGTTTTTAACCAATCCCGTGCACTCAATTAGTGCGTTTGTGATATTGGTTTAACATTTAGGCCATTTTCATCCTCCCTAGGCTTATTCAAATCCATTTAGGGTTTTTAAACAATCTTGTGCATGCATAAACTGCGTTTGTATCGTTGGTTTAATATTTAGGTCATTTTCCTCCCCCAAAGGCTTATTTTAATCCATTAAGGGTTTTTAACCAATCTTATGGATCCAATAAGTGCGTTTGTGTCATTGGATTAACATTTAGGTAATTTTCGTCATCCTTCGGCTAATTCTAATCCATTTAGGGTTTTTAACCAATCTTGTGCATCCAATAAGTGGATTTGTGTCGTTGGTTTAACATTTAGGTCAATTTCGTCCTCCCTAGATTTATTCTAATCTATATAGGGTTTTTAACAAATCTTGTGCATCCAATAAGTGCGTTTGTGTCATTGGATTAACATTTAGGTCATTTTCGTCTTCCTTCGAATTTTTCTAATCCATTTAGGTTTTTTAACCAATGTTGTGCATCGAATAAGTGCGTTTGTGTTAACGGTTTAACATTTAGGTCATATTTATCATCCTTCGGCTTAGTCTAATCCATTTAGGGTTTTTAACCAATCGCTTGCACTCAATTAGTGCGTTTGTGATATTGGTTTAACATTTAGGCCATTTTCATCCTCCCTAGGCTTATTCAAATCCATTTAGGGTTTTTAAACAATCTTGTGCATGCATAAACTGCGTTTGTATCGTTGGTTTAATATTTAGGTCATTTTCCTCCCCCCAAGGCTTATTTTAATCCATTAAGGGTTTTTAACCAATCTTATGGATCCAATAAGTGCGTTTGTGTCATTGGATTAACATTTAGGTAATTTTCGTCATCCTTCGGCTAATTCTAATCCATTTAGGGTTTTTAACAATTCTTGTGTATCCAATAAGTGGATTTGTGTCGTTGGTTTAACATTAAGGTCAATTTCGTCCTCCCTAGCCTTATTCTAATCCATTTAGGGTTTTTAACAAATCTTGTGCATCCAATAAGTGCGTTTGTGTCATTGGATTAACATTTAGGTCATTTTCGTCCTCCTTCGACTTATTCTAATCCATTTAGGTTTTTTAACGAATGTTGTGCATCGACTAAGTGCGTTTGTGTCAATGGTTTAACATTTAGGTCATTTTCATCATCCTTTGGCTTAGTCTAATCCATTTAGGGTATTTAACCAATCTTGTGCACCCAATAAGTGCATTTGTGACATTGATTTAACATTTAGGCCATTTTCGTCCTCCCTAGGCTTATTCTAATCAATTTAGGGTTTTCAACCTATCTTGTGCATCCAATAAATGCGTATGTGTCATTGTATTAACATTTAGGTCATTTTCGTCATCCTTGGGCTTATTCTAATCCATTTAGGGTTTTTAACCAATCTTGTGCATCCAATAAGTGTGTTTGTGACATTGGTTTAACATTTAGGTCATTTTCGTCCTTCCTAGGCTTATTCTAATCCATTTAGGGTTTTCAACCAATCTTGTGCATCCAATAAGTGTGTTTGTGTCATTTGTTTAACATTTAGCTTATTTTTGTCCTCCCAAAGCTTAGTGTACAACATTTAGGGGTTTTAACTAATCTTGTGCATCCAATATGTGCGTTTTTGTCATGGAATTAACATTTAGGTAATTGTCGTCCTCACATGGCTTATTCTAATCCATTAAGGGTTTTTAACCAATCTTGTGCATCCAATAAGTGGGTTTGTGTCATTGGCTTAACATTTGGGTCTTTTTCGTCCTCCCTAGGGTTATTCTAATCCATTTTTGGTTTTTAACCAATCTTTTGCATCCAATAAGTGCATTTGTGTCATCGGTTTCACATTTAGATCATTTTCGTCATCCTTCGACTTATTCTAGTCAATTTAGGGTTTTTAACAAATCTTGTGCATCCAATAAGTACGTTTGTGTCGTTGGATTAACATTTAGGTCATTTTCGTTATCCTTCGACTTATTCTAATTCATTTAGTGTTTTTAACAGATCTTTGCATCCAATAAGTGTGTTTGTGTCATAGGATTAACATTTAGGTCATTTACATCATCATTCGGCTTATTTTAATCCATTTAGGGTTTTTATCCAATTTTTTACAATCAATAAGTGTGTTTGTGTCATTGGTTTAATATTGAGGTCATTTTCGTCCTCCCTAAGCTTATTCTAATCCATTTAGGGATTTTAAACAATCTTGTGGATCCAATAAGTGGGTTGGTGTCATTTGTTTAGCATTTAGGTCATTTTTGTCCTCACTAGGCTTAGTCTAATCCTTTTAGGGGTTTTAAGTAATCTTGTGCATCCAATAAGTGCATTTTTGTCATTGGATTAATACTTAGGTCATTTTCGTCATCCTTCGGCTTATTCTAATCAATTTAAGGTTTTTAACAAATCTTGTGCATCCAATAAGTGCGTTTGTGTCGTTGGATTAACATTTAGGTCATTTTCATTATCCTTCGACTTATTCAAATCCATTTAGTGTTCTTAACAAATCTTTGCATCCAATAAGTGTGTTTGTGTCATAGGATTAACATTTACGTCAGTTACATCATCCTTCGGCTTATTTTAATCCATTTAAGGTTTTTAACCAATCTTGTGCATCCAATAAGTGCGTTTGTGTCATTGGTTTAAAATTGAGGTCATTTACGTCCTCCCTAAGGTTAGTCTAATCCTTTTAGGGTTTTTAACGAATCTTGTGCATCCAATAAGGGCGTTTGTGACATTGGTTTAATATTTAGGTCATTTTCGTCCTCCTTAGGCTTATTCTAATCTATTTAGGGTTTTTACCCAATCTTGTGCATCCAATAAGTGCGTTTGTATCATTGCATCAACATTTAGGTCACTTTCATCATCCTTCGACTTATTCAAAACCATTTAGGTTTTTTAACCAATCTTGTGCATCCAATAAGTTTGTTTGTGTCATTGGATTAAAAATTAGGTAATTTTTGTTCACCCTAGGCTTATTCTAATCCATTTACGATTATTAATCAATCTTGTGCATCCAATAAGTGCGTTTGTGTCATTTGGTTAATAATTAGGTCTTTTTCTTCCTCCCTGGGCTTTTTCTAATCCATTTAGGGTTTTTAACCAATCTTTTGCGTCCAATAAGTGTGTTTGTGTCATTGGTTTAACATTTAGGTCATTTTCGTCATCCTTTGACTTATTCTAAATCATTTAGGGTTTTTAACAAATCTTGTGCATCCAATAATTGCGTTTGTGTCGTTGGATTTACATTTAGGTTATTTTCGTCCTACCTAGACTTATTCTAATCCATTCAGATTTTTAACCAATCTTGTGCATCTCATTAACTGTGTTTGTGTCAATTTTTTAACATTTAAGTCATCTTCGTTCTCCCTGGGCTTATTCTAATCCATTTAGGGTTTTAACCAATCTTTTGCTTCCAATAAGTGTGTTTGTGTCATTGGTTTAACATTTAGGTCATTTTCGTCATCCTTTGACTTATTATAATCCTTTTAGGGTTTTTAACAAATCTTGTGCATCCAATAAGTGCGTTTGTGTCGTTGGATAAACATTTAGGTCATTTTCGTCCTCCATAGGCTTATTCTTATCCATTCAGATTTTTAACCAATCTCTTGCATCTAATAAGTGCGTTTGTGTCAATTGTTTAACATTTAAGTAATTTTCGTTCTCCCTGGGCTTATTCTAATCCATTTAGGGTTTTTAACTAATCTTGTGCGTCCAATAAGTGCGTTTGTGTCAATGGTTTAACAATTATGTCATTTTCGTCCTCCCTTGGCTTATTCTAATCCATTTAGGGTTTTTAACTAATTTTATGCATCCAATAATTGCGTTTGTGTGATTGGATTAACATTTATGTCATTTTCGTCGTCCTTCGGCTTATTCGAATCCATTTATGGTTTTTAACCATTCTTGTGCATCATAGAAGTGCGTTTGTGTCAATGGTTTAACATTTAGGTCAATTTCGTCCTCCCTTAGGCTTATTCTAATCCATTTAGGGTTTTAAACAAACCTTGTGCATCCAATAAGTGCGTTTGAGTCATTGGATTAACATTTAGTTCATTTTCGTCCTCCTTCGACTTATTCTAATCCATTTAGGTTTTTTAACCAATCTTGTGCATCCAATAAGTGCGTTTGTGTCAATGGTTTAACATTTAGGTCATTTTCGTCATCCTTCGGCTTAGTCTAATCCATTTAGGGTTTTTAACCAATCATGTGCATCCAATAAGTGCGTTTGTGACATTGGTTTAACATTTAGGTCATTTTCGTCCTCCCTAGTCTCATTCTAATCCATTTAGGGTTTTTAACCAATCTTGTGCATTCAATAAGTATGTTTGTGTCATTTGTTTAACATTTAGGTCATTTTTGTCTTCCCTTGGTTTTTTGGTCTAGATTGAGACTGCCCCTCACTCTGGCAACATCTAGCATAATGTCCAACCTTTCCACATTTAAGACATGTAATTCGTGCAGCAGGACATGACTGGTCTCGATGATTGAATCCAAACTTTTCACATCCCTTATTCTTACTAATCGAAGCTTGTCCCTGCTTGTCCTTCGAAATTGTAGGTATAGGGCGTAGATTCTTCTGAAATTTATTGTCCTTATTGTGGAACCTTTTTCCAACAGAGTTAAACTTCTCCTTCGATTTTTCAGTTTCTAACGCTTGCATCTTTTGCTCAGCCACCCTAGCCTTGTTTACCAAGGTGGGGTAGTCACGAATCTCTAGGATTCCAATAAAGCTTTGTAGCTAATGCTTTAGTCTTTGCTCAAATTTGATTGCCTTCCACTCGTCTTGTGGGTTGTCCCTAAGATAGCGAGAGTACCTCGATAGAGCTTCAAACTTGGCTACATACTCTACAACTGACATACCTCCTTGACGAAGATGAAGAAACTCTGTTTCCTTTTGAATGCGAACACTGTGGGGAAAGTACTTTTCAAGGAATATCTCTTTCAACCTATCCCAAGTAATAGGAACCCCTTGTGTCAGAAGGCCTCCTCTAGCACAATTTCACCAATGCTCAGCATCAGACTCTAACATATAAACGGCAAAGTCCACTTTTTGACCATCATTGCACCGCATTACTTGAAAGATTTTCTCTAACTTGAGCAGCCATTCTTCTGCCTCAACTGGATCAGAACTCCCACGAAATGGTGGTGGATTGTTCTTTCGAAATTCAGAAATTCCTACATACTGAGGGTCTACGGCTGTTGCCGCTGGGATATTGGATCCTCTCAACTGACGAAGAGTCTCTGTTTGTTCTCGCATGGCTGCCGCCATCAAGTTGAGAGCCTCGGCAAGTGCGTCATTCGTTCCACGCCTATTACTCGCCATAAATCTACAACTAAGAATCAATGAGGAGTTGGCCACGCCTATCCAACCGAATAACATGAAAAATTTATGACCATAACGAACGATCCTATAAGCCCAAGTTTTGATTTTATTTTTTTTTTTTACAAAAATAAAGTAATGTAAACTCACACCGCAGTCCGATCTAGGTTCGAACTGGCTCTGATACCAAAAATGTAACGCCTAGTTATGTGTTATAACAATTTAGATAATAACAAAAAAGTTTTCATATTTATATAAGAGAAAAAGTATTATAATAAATAATTAAGTTCTTGAAAGAAATAATATTCTAAAATCTTTAATAATCAAAATATTCAAAACTGGGCAATTGTGTCTAATCCCAAAATAAAAGTACGATGTAGACACTATGACTACTTATTCTTGATCTACTAACCTAATCTACGGAAATCACTCTTCTCAATTACAACACTTTAATGAGATACTAAATCTCTGAAAGGAGGTAGAACTTCTCAACTCTCGACGTCCCCAACGGTCTCGGTCTCTGAAAACAACACTTTAATGAGATACTAAATCCCAGTGAATAATACACACAATTTTAAAGCAAGTATTGTCCTCAGCCAGCGCGGTAACCGGAAAAATCGATCATGCAATAAAACAATCTTTTAAAGATTATATATTTACGATATGATATTTCATTTGAATATATAATGACAACCATCATTCAAGAAAATATAATTAAAACGGTCTATTAAAGAATATATATATTTATTATATGATATTTTATTTGAATATATAATAATCATAATCATTCAAGAAAATATCAGAAAACAATCTTTTAAAGAATCTGTATTCAAACAATCATAACAACAGTAATTCAACAAACAATAGTAAATATATCAATTTATAACCTATTATTGCAGTTCATAAAATCCCAATTTTAATAGAGTTAGATTCTCAACAAAATATAATTTTATAGAAAAGTACCATTAAAATATCTAACTCTTTTCCATCTCAAATTCCCAAAATAAATGTACCATGAAAGTTTAAAGGGTGTGATTACTCACCTCTTGAAGCGTCCTTTGATAAAGTTCTTTCTTTGTAACTCGCTACTAACCGTTGTCGGAACCCCAAAATACTTTAGCCACCCTCTATTTTAATATAGTTCTATGTTTTGAGTCTTTAATTAAGTATATATATTTTTTTCTTTATTTCTATTTATATTTTATACTAGTAACGATTTACTTATGAATGCTACGTTTAGTCAAATAATTAGTTGGTGGTTCCACCTAATAAGGGCAATTTGTTTACTTAAAATGTGGCGTGTCCTTGGAATGGGTTTCTTGCCAACGTATTCATATAAACCTATCACCTATATTTGCTAAATGAGTAATTGGTATTATATAAAAAAAACGCATATGTCTTGATTTTTATGGTTACGACTACCTATATACATGCCACCCATCACCATATAAATTGCATGGTTTGTTTACTTCTGAAACGGTAACAAGCAGATGTCAAGCTTGTGAATCGAATAATTTGTTAAAACCTCATCGAATCCTATTTTGAGGTCAGGTAAGAGGATAATTGATTTTATTGTGTATCTTGGGCATTTAAATAATAATAATAATAATAATAATAATAATAATAATAATAATAATAATAATAATAATAATAATAATAATAATAATCATCTATAATTTCTATTATTATTCATTTTTTTTAATTCTAAAATCGGAAATTTTAAAATTTCCTAATATTTGATTTTAGGATGTTACATTTTCTCTCCTCCTTAAGGAAATTTTGTCCCTGAAATTAACGTCAGATCGAATAAAACCAAAATGAAGCAATTGGTGCAAACATAAGTAAGCTTATGTACCTGCATCCACAAGATTTGGGTATTGACGTATGACTTCTTCCTCTAGTTCCCAGGTAGCTTCTTCTGAGGATAACCCTTCGCATACCACCTTTACTAACGGGATCACCTTATTCCTTAGAGTCTTGGTACTCTTGTCAATAATTCGAGTAGGTCTAGGTTTAAAAATTAAATTATCTTTCAATTGAACTGACTCGGGAGCTATCACGTGTGAATTATCCGGAACATATGTTCGCAGTTGAGAAACATGAAATACGTCGTGAAGATTAGATAATTGTGGCGGAAGAGCCAATTGGTAAGCAACAGACCCGACTCTTTTTAGAATTTGGAAAGGACCCATGAAACGAGGGTTCAACTTCTTAACTTTCATTGACCTTCCTACCCCAGTCTTAGGAGTGACTCTCAAGAATACATGTGACCCTTCTTGAAATTCCAATGGTTTTCTTCTCCTGTCAGCATAACTCTTTTGCCTACTTTGAGCTGTACACATTCTTTCCCTAATTATTGGAATTCTACTAGTGATCTCTTGCACTAAATCAGGTCCTAACAGAGCTTTTTCACCAACTTCACACCAACACAAAGGGGACCTACACTTCCTTCCATAAAGAGCCTCATATGGTGCCATGCCTATGCTAGAGTGATAACTGTTGTTATATGAAAATTCTACTAGAGGTAAATACTTATCCCAACTCCCACCTTCATCTAGAACACAAGCTCTAAGCATATCCTCAAGAGTTTGAATAGTCCTCTCTGATTGACCATCTGTCTGTGGATGGTAAGCTGTGCTAAAACTCAGTCTAGTACCAAAAGCTCTCTGAAAAGCTTTCCAAAATCTAGAGGTAAACCGTGGATCCCTATCGGATACTATAGAGGTGGGTATACCGTGTAATTTTACTATCTCCTTAACGTAGAGGTCAGCTAGTCTATCTAAACTATAGGTTGCTTTAATTGGTAGAAAATGTGCTGATTTGGTCAATCGGTCAACTATCACCCAAATAGCATCAAAACCCATACGCGTCTTAGGCAAACCCATCACAAAATCCATAGATATCCTCTCCCATTTCCATTAAGGAATTTCTAAAGGTTGCATCAATCCTGAAGGCTTTTGATGTTCAATTTTAACCTTTTGACACACTAGACACTTAGACACAAAACTAGCTACATCCTTTTTCATTCCCGGCCACCAGTACATTTTTCTCAAATCCTGGTACATTTTAGTTATTCCTGGGTGTATCGTGAACTTACTCTTATGCGCTTCCTCTAAAATCTTATGCCTAAGACTCCCCTCCTTAGGAACAATGATCTTATCCTTAAACAACACTAAACCATCACCGGATAAGGTATAATCCTCCTTGCCCACTAGAGACTGCAATTCTTTATCTAAAAGTTGTTCTGTTTTAATTATCTCCCTCAAGTTACTACTGATTTCTAGCCTATTTAGATTCAAGCTTAAAGCATTAAGGGACACATCCAAATTCATGTCTCTAAACTCCTCTAATAGGCTTGTCTCTCGTACCATCATACAAGCCACATGCAAGGATTTTCTACTTAGGGCATCAGCCACTACATTCGCTTTCCCAGGGTGATATTTCAACTCAAAATCGTAGTCCTTAAGAAACTCCACCCACCTTCTTTGTCTCATATTTAATTCCTTTTGATCAAACAAATACTTAAGGCTCTTATGATCACTAAAAACCTCAAATTTCACTCCATACAAATAATGCCTCCAAATCTTAAGAGCAAAGACTACAGCTGCTAATTCAAGATCATGGGACGGATAATTCGCCTCGTGTGACCTAAGTTGTCTAGATGCATATGCAACCACTTTTCCTTCTTGCATTAAAACACATCCTAATCCATTTTTAGAAGCGTCACAATAAACTACAAAATTCATGGATGGATCGGGTATAACTAAAACAGGTGCTGAAATTAATCTTCTCTTAAGCTCTTGGAAACTATACTCACATTCTTTGTCCCACACAAATGTTTTCCCTTTTCTAGTCAACTTTGTGAGAGGTAAGGCTAAACTAGAAAACCCCTCTATAAACTTCCTATAGTAACCCGCCAATCCTAAGAAACTCCTTATTTCAGTCACTGATTTAGGCTGAGGCCAACTTAATATTGCATCTACCTTACTAGAGTCAACTGTTACTCCTTTACTAGAGATGATATGTCCTAAAAACTTCACCTCATCAAGCCAAAACTCACATTTCTCAGGTTTTGCATACAATTTATTATCTCTCAAAACTTGCAATACTATCCTCACGTGTTTCGCATGCTCGCCCAAGCTCTTAGAGTAGATTAGAATATCATCTATGAACACTACCACAAATTTATCTAAGAAAGGCCTAAAAATTCGATTCATATAATCCATAAAAATAGCAGGGGCATTGGTAACTCCAAAAGGCATCACTACATACTCATAATGTCCATATCTTGTCCTAAAAGCTGTTTTAGGAATATCTTCACTCATGTCTTTAATTTGATGGTACCCAGACCTCAAATCTATCTTAGAAAATATTGATGCTCCCCTCAACTGATCTAAGAGGACATCTATCCTAGGCAAGGGATATTTATTCTTAATGGTAACTTGATTCAATTTTCTATAGTCTACACACAGTCTCATACTTCCATCTTTCTTCTTCACTAAAAGTACCGGCGCTCCCCATGGTGACACACTAGGCCTAATGAATCCTTTTTCCAATAAGTCTTCCAATTTTTTGTTGAGTTCATCCAACTCTAGTGCTGACATCCTATAGGGTGCCATTGACACTGGACCACACCTTGGCACTAAATCAATGGAAAATTCTAATTGTCTATTTGGGGGTAAGCTAGATACATCTTTAGGAAACACATCAGGAAATTCACCAACTACAGGCACCAAGGTTAAATTATCCTCAGCCTGTACCTTAGAAGAAAATAAGAGCAAGTATCCTTGAGCTCCCTCAACTAAATACTTATGACAAGCTAAAGCAGACACGAAACATTTGGACGAAGGAGGTGAATTAATAATCATAGGTTGAGGTGTAACAAAGATAGATTTATCAGAACAGTTTATAACTGCATGATTTGACAACAACCAATCCATTCCTAGGATAATATCTAATCCAGACATAGGCAAACAAATCAAATCAACAATATAAGGCACATTTTGATAAACAAGAGTAGAATTCAAGCATGCAGTGAAGGTAGTAAGATTTTTTTCAGCAGGGGTAGTAACACATAAATCAAAAGGTAGACGAGAAATAGTCAACTGTAAGGCTTTTGCACAAAACAAGGATATAAAGGAATGTGTCGCTCCTGAATCAAACAATATGATAATCTTTTTATTTTTAATAAAACCCATACCTTTGATTAGACCATCTGACTCCTTCACCTCTTCTCCTTGGAGTGTAAAGACTCTCCCTTGGTTTTTTGGTCTAGATTGAGACTGCCCCTCACTCTGGCAACATCTAGCATAATGTCCAACCTTTCCACATTTAAGACATGTAATTCGTGCAGCAGGACATGACTGGTCTCCATGATTGAATCCACACTTTTCACATCCCTTATTCTTACTAATTGAAGCTTGTCCCTGCTTGTCCTTCGAAATTGTAGGTACAGGGCGTAGATTCTTCTGAAATTTATTGTCCTTATTGTGGAACCTTTTTCCAACAGAGTTAAACTTCTCCTTCGATTTTTCAGTTTCTAACGCTTGCATCTTTTGCTCAGCCACCCTAGCCTTGTTTACCAAGGTGGGGTAGTCACGAATCTCTAGGATTCCAATAAAGCTTTGTAGCTAAGGCTTTAGTCCTTGCTCAAATTTGATTGCCTTCCACTCGTCTTGTGGGTTGTCCCTAAGATAGCGAGAGTACCTCGATAGAGCTTCAAACTTGGCTACATACTCTGCAACTGACATACCTCCTTGACGAAGATGAAGAAACTCTGTTTCCTTTTGAATGCGAACACTGTGGGGAAAGTACTTTTCAAGGAATATCTCTTTAAACCTATCCCAAGTAATAGGAACCCCTTGTGTCAGAAGGCCTCCTCTAGCACAATTCCACCAATGCTCAGCATCAGACTCTAACATATAAACGGCAAAGTCCACTTTTTGACCATCATTGCACCGCATTACTTGAAAGATTTTCTCTAACTTGAGCAGCCATTCTTCTGCCTCAACTGGATCAGAACTCCCACGAAATGGTGGTGGATTGTTCTTTCGAAATTCAGAAATTCCTACATACTGAGGGTCTACGGCTGTTGCCGCTGGGATATTGGATCCTCTCAACTAACGAAGAGTCTCTGTTTGTTCTCGCATGGCTGCCGCCATCAAGTTGAGAGCCTCGGCAAGTGCGTCATTCGTTCCACGCCTATTACCCGCCATAAATCTACAACTAAGAATCAATGAGGAGTTGGCAACGCCTATCCAACCGAATAACATGAAAAATTTATGACCATAACGAACGATCCTATAAGCCCAAGTTTTGATTTTTTTTTTTTTTACAAAAATAAAGTAATGTAAACTCACACCGAAGTCCGATCTAGGTTCGAACTGGCTCTGATACCAAAAATGTAACGCCTAGTTATGTGTTATAACAATTAAGATAATAACAAAAAAGTTTTCATATTTATATAAGAGAAAAAGTATTATAATAAATAATTAAGTTCTTGAAAGAAATAATATTCTAAAATGTTTAATAATCAAAATATTCAAAACTGGGCAATTGTGTCTAATCCCAAAATAAAAATACGATGTAGACACTATGACTACTTATTCTTGATCTACTAACCTAATCTACGGAAATCACTCTTCTCAAAGGAGGTAGAACTTCTCAACTCTCGACGTCCCCAATGGTCTCGGTCTCTGAAAACAACACTTTAATGAGATACTAAATCCCAGTGAATAATACACACAATTTTAAAGCAAGTATTGTCCTCAGCCGGCGCGGTAACCGGAAAAATCGATCATGCAATAAAACAATCTTTTAAAGATTATATATTTACGATATGATATTTCATTTGAATATATAATGACAACCATCATTCAAGAAAATATAATTAAAACGGTCTATTAAAGAATATATATATTTATTATATGATATTTTATTTGAATATATTATAATACTAATCATTCAAGAAAATATCATAAAAAAATCTTTTAAAGAATCTGTATTCAAACAATCATAACAACAGTAATTCAACAAACAATAGTAAATATATCAATTTATAACCTATTATTGCAGTTCATAAAATCCCAATTTTAATAGAGTTAGATTCTCAACAAAATATAATTTTATAGAAAAGTACCATTCAAAATATCTAACTCTTTTCCATCTCAAATTCCCAAAATAAATGTACCATGCAAGTTTAAAGGGTGTGATTACTCACCTCTTGAAGCATCCTTTGATAAAGTTCTTTCTTTGTAACTCGCTACTAACCGTTGTCGGAACCCAAAATACTTTAGCCACCCTCTATTTTAATATAGTTCTATGTTTTGAGTCTTTAATTAAGTATATATATTTTTTTCTTTATTTCTATTTATATTTTATACTAGTAACGATTTACTTATGAATGCTACGTTTAGTCAAATAATTAGTTGGTGGTTCCACCTAATAAGGGCAATTTGTTTACTTAAAATGTGGCGTGTCGTTGGAATGGGTTTCTTGCCAACGTATTCATATAAACCTATCACTTGTGCATCCATTTAGGGTTTTTAACCAATCTTGTGCATCCAATAAGATTGTTTGTGTTATTGGATTAACATTTAGGTAATTTTCGTCCCCTCTAGGGTTTTTAAACAATCTTTTGCATCCAATAAGTGTGTTTGTGTCATTGGTTTAACTTTGAGGTCATTTTCGTCATCCTTTGAGTTATTCTAATCTAGTTAGGGTTTTTAACAAATCTTGTGCATCCAATAAGTGAGTTTGTGTCGTTGGATTAACATTTAGGTCATTTTCGTCCCCCCTAGGCTTATTCTAATCCATTCAAATTTTATACCAATCTTGTGCATCTAATAAGTGTATTTGTATCAATTGTTTAACATTTAAGTCATTTTCGTCCTCCCTGGGCTTATTCTAATCCCATTAGGGTTTTTAACCAATCTTATGCATCAAATAATTGCGTTTTTGTCATTGGATTAACATTTAGGTCATTTTTGTCATCCTTAGGCTTATTCTAATCCATTTAGGGTTTTTAACCATTCTTGTGCATCCAATAAGGGCGTTTGTGTCATTGGTTTAACATTTAGGTCAATTTCGTCCTCCCTAGTCTTATTCTAATCCATTTATGGTTTTTAACAAATCTTGTGCATTGAATAATTGCGTTTGAGTCATAAGATTAACATTTAGGTCATATTCGTCCTCCTTCGACTTATTCTAATCCATTTAGGTTTTTTAACCAATCTTATGCATCCAATAAGTGCGTTTGTGTCAATGGTTTAACATTTAGGTCATTTTCGTCATCCTTCGGCTAAGTCTAATCCGTTTAGGGTTTTTAACCAATCTTGTGCATCCAATAAGTGTGTTTGTGTCATTTGTTTAACATTTAGGCCATTTTTGTCCTCCCTAGGCTTAGTCTAATCTATTTAGGGGTTTTAACTAATCTTGTACAGCCAATAAGTGCGTTTTTGTCATTGGATTAACATTTAGGTCACTTTCGTCCTCCCTGGGCTTATTCTAATTCATTTTGGGTTTTTGACTAATCTTGTGCATCCAATAAGTGCATTTGTGTCATTGGATTAACATTTAGGTCATTAAATTAACATTTAGGTCAATTTCGTCCTTTTAGGGCTTATTCTAATCCATTTTTGGTTTTTAACCAATCTTGTGCATGCATAAAGTGCGTTTGTGTCACTGGTTTATCTTTTAGATCATTTTCGTCCTCCCTAGGCTTATTCTAATCCATTTAGGGTTTTTAACAAATCTTGTGCATCCAATAATTGCGGTCGAGTCATTGGATTAACATTTAGGTCATTTTCGTCCTTCTTCGACTTATTCTAATCCATTTAGGTTTTTTAACTAATCTTGTGCATCCAATAAGTGCGTTTGTGTCAATGGTTTAACAATTATGTCTTTTTCGTCCTCCCTGGGCTTATTCTAATCCATTTAGGGTTTTTAGCCAATCTTTTGCATCATATAAGTGCGTTTGTGTCATTGGTTTGACATTTAGGTCATTTTCGTCTTCCCTAGGCTTATTCTAATCCATTTAGGGTTTTTAACAAGTCTTGTGCATCCAATAATTGCGTTCGAGTCATTGGATTAACATTTAGGTCATTTTAATCCTCCTTTGAGTTATTCTAATCCAGTTAGGGTTTTTAACAAATCTTGTGCATCCAATAAGTGCGTTTGTGTCATTTGTTTAACAATTAGTTCTTTTTCGTCCTCCAAGGCCTTATTCTAATCCATTTAGGGTTTTTAACCAATCTTTTCATCCAATAAGTGCGTTTGTGTCATTGGTTTAACATTTAGGTCATTAAATTAACGTTTAGGTCAATTTCATCTTTTTATGACTTATTCTAATCTATTTTGGGTTTTTATTTAATCTTGTGCATGCATAAAGTGCGTTTATGTCATTGGTTTAACATTTAGGTCATCTCGTCCTCTCTCGACTTATTTTAACCCATTGATGGTTTTTAATCAATCTTATGCATCCAATAAGTGCATTTGTGTCATTGGAGTAACATTTATTTCATTTTCGTCATACTTCGGCTTATTCTAATCCATTTAGGGTTTTTAACCAATCTTGTGCATGTAATAAGTGCGTTTGTGTCGTTGGTTTTATCATTTTGGTCAATTTCGTCATCCCTAGGCTTATTCTTATCCATTTAGGGTTTTAAACCAATCTTGTGCATCCAATAAGTGCGTTTGAGTCATTCGATTATCATTTAGGTCATTTTCGTCCTTCTTCGACTTATTCTAATCCATTTTGGGTTTTTAACCAATCTTGTGCATCCAATAAGTGCATAGTGTCAATGGTTTAACATTTAGGTCATTTTCGTCATCGTTCGCCTTAGTCTAATCCATTTAGGGTTTTTAACCAGTCTTGTGCATCCAATAAGTGCGTTAGTGACATTGGTTTAACATTTAGGTCATTTTCGTCCTCCCTAGGCTTATTCTAATCCATTTACGGTTTTAAACCAAACGAGTGCATCCAATAAGTGCGTTTGTCTCATTGGATTAACATTTAGGTCACTTTCATCATGCTTCGGCTTATCAAATAAATAGGTTTTTTAACCATTCTTGTGCATCCAATAAGATTGTTTGTGTCATTGGATTAACATTTAGGTAATTTTCGTCCCCTCTAGGGTTATTCTAATCAATTTAGGGTTTTTAAACAATCTTTTGCATCGAATAAGTGCGTTTGTGCCATTGGTTTATCATTTAGGTCATTTTCGTCATCCTTTGACTCATTCTAATACATTTAGTGTTTTTAACAAATCTTGTGCATCCAATAAGTGAGTTTGTGTCGTTGGATTAACATTTAGGTCATTTTCGTCCTCCCTAGGCTTATTCTAATCCATTCAGATTTTATACCAATCTTGTGCATCTAATAAGTGTATTTTTGTCAATTTTTTAACATTTAAGTCATTTTCGTCCTCCCTCGGCTTATTATAATCCATTTAGGGTTTTTAACCAATTTTATGCATCCAATAAGTGCATTTGTGTCATTGGATTAACATTTATTTCATTTTCCTCATCCTTCGGCTTATTCTAATCCATTTAGGGTTTTTAACCAATCTTGTGCATCTAATAAGTGCGTTTGTGTCGTGGGTTTTATCATTTAGGTCAATTTTGTCATCCCTTGGCTTGTTCTTATCCATTTAGGGTTTTTAACCAATCTTGTGCATCCAATAAGTGCGTTTGAGTCATTGGATTAACATTTAGGTCATTTTCGTCCTTCTTCGACTTATTCTAATCCATTTTGGGTTTTTAACCAATCTTGTGCATCCAATAAGTGCGTTTGTGTTAATGGTTTAACATTTAGGTCATTTTCGTCCTCCCTGGGCTTATTCTAATCCATTTATGGTTTTTCACCAATCTTATGCATCAAATAATTGCGTTTTTGTCATTGGATTAACATTTAGGTCATTATTTTCATTCTTCAGCTTACTCTAATCCATTTTGGGTTTTTTAACCAGTCTTGTGCATCCAATAAGTGCGTTTGTGTCATTGGTTTAACATTTAGATCATTTTCATCCTCCCTAAGCTTATTCTAATCCATTTAGGGTTTTTAACCAATCTTGTGCATCCAATAATTTTGTTTGAGTCATTGGGTTAACATTTATGTCATTTTCGTCCTCCATCGACTTATTCTAATGCATTTAGGTTTTTTAAGCAATCTTGTGCATCCAATAAGTGCCTTTGTGTCAATGGTTTAACATTCAGGTCATTTTTTTCATCCTTCGGCTTAGACTAATCCGTTTAGGGTTTTTAACCAATCTTGTGCATCTACTAAGTGCGTTTGTGACATTGGTTTAACATTTAGGTCATTTTTGTCCTCCCTAAGCTTATTCTAATCCTTTTAGCGTTTTTAACCAATCTTGTGCATCCAATAAGTGTGTTTGTGTGATTTGTTTAACATTTAGGCCATTTTTGTCCTATCTAGGCTTAGTCTAATCCATTTAGGGGTTTTAACTAATCTTGTGCATCCAATAAGTGTGTTTTTGTCATTGGATTAACATTTAGGCAACTTTCGTCCTCCCTGCGCTTATTCCAATCGATTTTGGGTTTTTAACTAATCTTGTGCATCCAATAAGTGCGTTTGTGTCATTGGATTAACATTTAGGTCATTAAATTAATATTTAGGTAATTTTTGTTCTCCCTAGGCTTAATCTAATCCATTTAGGGGTTTTAACTAATCTTGTCCATCCAATAAGTGTGTTTTTGTCATTGGATTAACATTTAGGTAACTTCGTCCTTGCTGCGCTTATTCTAATCCATTTTGGGTTTTTAAATAATCTTGTGCATCCAATAAGTGCGTTTGTGACATTGGATTAACATTTAGGTCATTTTCGACCTCCCTAAGCTTATTCTAATCCTTTTAGGGTTTTTAACCAATCTTGTGCATCCAATAAGTGTGTTTGTGTGATTGGTTTAACATTTAGGTCATTTTCATCCTCCCTAAGCTTATTCTAATCCATTTAGGGTTTTTAACAAATCTTGTGCATCCAATAATTGGGTTTGAGTCATTGGATTAACATTTAGGTCATTTTCGTCCTCCTTCGACTTATTCTAATCCATTTAGGTTTTTTAACCAATCTTGTGCATCCAATAAGAGTGTTTGTGACGTTGGATTAACATTTAGGTCATTTTCGTCCTCCCTAGGCTTATTCTAATCCATTTACGGTTTTTAACAAATCTTGTGCATCCAATAATTGCGTTTGAGTCATTGGATTAAAATTTAGGTCATTTTCGTCGTCCTTCGACTTATTCTAATCCATTTAGGTTTTTTAACCAATCTTGTGCATCCAATAAATGCGTTTGTGTCATTTGTTTAACAACTAGGTATTTTTCGTCCTCCTTAGGTTATTCTAATCCATTTAGGGTTTTTAACCAATCTTTTGCATCGAATAAAAGTGTTTGTGACATTGGTTTAACATTTAAGTCATTTTCGTCCTCCCTAAGCTTATTCTAATCCATTTAGGGTTTTTAACAAATCTTGTGCATCCAATAATTGCGTTTGAGTCATTGGATTAACATTTAGGTCATTTTAGTCCTCCTTCAACTTATTCTAATCCATTTAGGTTTTTTAACCAATCTTGTGCATCCAATAAGTGCGTTTGTGTCAATGGTTTATATTTAGGTCATTTTCGTCATCCTTCGGCTTAGTCTAATCCATTTAGGGTTTTTAACCAATCTTGTGATTCCATTAATTGCGTTTGTATCATTGGTTTAACATTTAGGTCATTTTCGTCCTCCCTAGGCTTGTTTTAAACCATTTAGCGTTTTTAACCAATCTTGTGCATCCAATAAGTGCGTTTGTGTCAATGGTTTAACATTTAGGTCATTTTCGTCATCCTTCGGCTTTGTCTAATCCGTTTAGGGTTGTAAACCAATCTTGTGCATCCAATAAGTGCGATTGTGACATTGGTTTAACATTTAGGTCATTTTCGTCCTCCCAAAGCTTATTCTAATCCATTTAGGGTTTTTAACCAATCTTGTGCATCCAATAATTGCTTTTGAGTCATTGGGTTAACATTTAGGTCATTTTTGTACTCCATCGACTTATTCTAATCCATTTAGATTTTTTAACCAATCTTGTGCATCCAATAAGTGCATTTGTGCCAATGGTTTAACATTTAGGTCATCTTCGTCAACCTTCGGCTAAGTCTAATCCGTTTAGGGTTTTTAACCAATCTTGTGCATCCAATATGTGCGTTTGTGACATTGGATTAACATTTAGGTAATTTTCGTCCTCCTTCGACTTATTCTAATCCATTTAGGTTTTTTAACGAATCTTGTGCGTCCAATAAGTGAGTTTGTGACGTTGGATTAACATTTAGGCCATTTTCGTCCTCCTTAGGCTTATTCTAATCCATTCAGATTTTATACCAATCTTGTGCTTCTAATAAATGTATTTGTGTCAATTGTTTAACATTTAAGTCATTTTAGCCCTCCGTACGCTTATTCTTATCCATTTAGGGTTTTTAACAAATCTTGTGCATCCAATAAGTGCGTTTGTGTCAATTGATTAACATTTAGGTCATTAAATTAATATTTAGGTCATTTTTGTCCTCCCTAAGCTTATTCTAATCCTTTTAGGGGTTTTAACCAATCTTGTGCATCCATTAAGTGCGTTTGTGTGATTGGTTTAACATTTAGGTCATTTTCGTCCTCCCTAAGCTTATTCTAATCCATTTAGGGTTTTTAACAAATCTTGTGCATCAAATAATTGCGTTTGAGTCATTGGATTAACATTTAGGTCTTTTTCGTCCTCCTTCGACTTATTCTAATCCATTTAGGTTTTTTAACCAATCTTGTGCATCCAATAAGTGAGTTTGTGACGTTGGATTAACATTTAGGTCATTTTCGTCCTCCTTAGGCTTATTCTAATCCATTCAGATTTTATACCAATCTTGTGCATCTAATAAGTGTATTTGTGTCAATTGTTTAACATTTAAGTCATTTTAGTCCTCCCTGTGCTTATTCTAATCCCTTTAGGGTTTTTAACCAATCTTATGCATCCAATAAGTGCGTTTGTGTTATGTGATTAACATTTAGGTCAATTTCGTCCTCTCAATGCTTATTCTAATCCATTTAGGGTTTTTAACCAATCTTGTGCATCCAATAATTTCGTTTGAGTCATTGGATTAACATTTGGGTCATTTTCGTCCTCCATCGACTTATTCTAATCCATTTAGGTTTTTTAACCAATCTTGTGCATCCAATAACTGCGTTTGTGCCAATGGTTTAACATTTAGGTCATTTTCGTCATCCTTCGACTTAGTCTAATCCGTTTAGGGTTTTTAACCAATCTTGTGCATCCAATAAGTGCGTTTGTGACATCGGTTTAACATTTAGGTCATTTTCGTCCTCCCTAAGCTTATTCTAATCCAATTAGGGTTTTGAACAAATCTTGTGCATCCAATAATTGCGTTTGAGTCATTGAATTAACATTTAGGTCATTTTCGTCCTCCTTCGACTTATTCTAATCCATTTTGGTTTTTTAACCAATCTTGTGCATCCATTAAATGCGTTTGTGTCATTTGTTTAACAACTAGGTCTTTTTCGTCCTCCTTAGGTTATTCTAATCCATTTAGGGTTTTTAACCAATCTTTTGCATAGAATAAGTGCATTTGTGACATTGGATTAACATTTAGGTCATTTTCGTCCTCCTTCAACTTATTCTAATCCATTTAGGGTTTTTAACAAATCTTGTGCATGTAATAATTGCGTTTGAGTCATTGGATTAACATTTAGGTCATTTTCGTCCTCCTTCAACTTATTCTAATCCATTTATGTTTTTTAACCAATCTTGTGCATCCAATAGGTGTGTTTGTGTCATTGGATTTACATTTAGGTCATTAACGTCATCATTTGACTTATTCTATTCCATTTAGGGTTTTTAACCAATCTTGTGCATCCAATAAGTGCGTTTGTGTCAATGGTTTAACATTTAGGTCATTTTCGTCATCCTTCGGCTTTGTCTAATCCGTTTAGGGTTTTAAACCAATCTTGTGCATCCAATAAATGCGTTTGTGACATTGGTTTAACATTTAGATCATTTTCATCATCCCTAAGCTTATTCTAATCCATTTAGGGTTTTTAACCAATCTTGTGCATCCAATAAATGCGTTTGTGTCAATGGATTAACATTTAGGTCATTTTCGTCATCCTTTGGCTTATTCTAATCCGTTTAGGGTTTTTAACCAATCTTGTGCATCCAATAAGTGCGTTTGTGACATTGGTTTTACATTTAGGTCATTTTCGTCCTCCCTAAGCTTATTCTAATCCATTTACGGTTTTTAACCAATCTTGTGCATCAAATAAGTGTGTTAGTGTCATTTGTTTAACATTTAGGCCATTTTTATCCTCCCTAGGCTTAGTCTAATCCATTTAGGGGTTTTAACTAATCTTGTGCATCCAATATGGGCGTTTTTGTCATTGGATTAACATTTAGGTTAATTTTGTCCTCCCTGGGCTTATTCTAATCCATTTTGGGTTTTTAACTAATCTTGTGCATCCAATAAGTGCGTTTGTGTTATTGGATTAACATTTAGGTAATTAAATTAACATTTAAGTCAATTTCGTCCTTCTAGGGCTTATTCTAATCCATTTAGGGTTTTAAACCAATCTTGTGCATGCATAAAGTGCGTTTGTGTCACTGGTTTAACTTTTAGGTCATTTTCGTCCTCCGTAGGCTTATTCTAATCCATTTAGGGTTTTTAACAAATCTTGTGCATCCAATAATTGCGTTCGAGTCATTGAATTAACATTTAGTTCATTTTCGTCCTCCTTCGACTTATTCTAATCCATTTAGGGTTTTTAACCAATCTTTTGCATCCAATAAGTGCGTTTATGTTATTGGTTTCACATTTAGGTAATTAAATTAACATTTATGTCAATTTCGTCCTTTTAGGGCTTATTCTAATCCATTTTGGGTTTTTAACCAATCTTGTGCATGCATAAAGTGCATTTGTGTCCTTGGTTTAACATTTTGTCCTCCCTAGGCTTATTCTAATCCATTTACGGTTTTTAACAAATCTTGTGCATCCAATAATTGCGTTTGAGTCATTGGATTAAAATTTAGGTCATTTTCGTCCTCCTTCGACTTATTCTAATCCATTTAGGTTTTTTAACCAATCTTGTGCATCCATTAAATGCGTTTGTGTCATTTGTTTAACAACTAGGTCTTTTTCGTCCTCCTTAGGTTATTCTAATCCATTTAGGGTTTTTAACCAATCTTTTGCATAGAATAAGTGCATTTGTGACATTGGATTAACATTTAGGTCATTTTCGTCCTCCTTCAACTTATTCTAATCCATTTAGGGTTTTTAACAAATCTTGTGCATGTAATAATTGCGTTTGAGTCATTGGATTAACATTTAAGTCATTTTCGTCCTCCTTCAACTTATTCTAATCCATTTATGTTTTTTAACCAATCTTGTGCATCCAATAGGTGTGTTTGTGTCATTGGATTTACATTTAGGTCATTAACGTCATCATTTGACTTATTCTATTCCATTTAGGGTTTTTAACCAATCTTGTGCATCCAATAAGTGCGTTTGTGTCAATGGTTTAACATTTAGGTCATTTTCGTCATCCTTCGGCTTTGTCTAATCCGTTTAGGGTTTTAAACCAATCTTGTGCATCCAATAAATGCGTTTGTGACATTGGTTTAACATTTAGATCATTTTCATCCTCCCTAAGCTTATTCTAATCCATTTAGGGTTTTTAACCAATCTTGTGCATCCAATAATTTTGTTTGAGTCATTTGGTTAACATTTATGTCATTTTCGTCCTCCATCGACTTATTCTAATCCATTTAGGTTTTTTAAGCAATCTTGTGCATCCAATAAGTGCCTTTGTGTCAATGGTTTAACATTCAGGTCATTTTTTTCATCCTTCGGCTTAGACTAATCCGTTTAGGGTTTTTAACCAATCTTGTGCATCTAATAAGTGCGTTTGTGACATTGGTTTAACATTTAGGTAACTTTCGTCCTCCCTGCGCTTATTCCAATCGATTTTGGGTTTTTAACTAATCTTGTGCATCCAATAAGTGCGTTTGTGTCATTGGATTAACATTTAGGTCATTAAATTAATATTTAGGTAATTTTTGTTCTCCCTAGGCTTAATCTAATCCATTTAGTGGTTTTAACTAATCTTGTCCATCCAATAAGTGTGTTTTTGTCATTGGATTAACATTTAGGTAACTTCGTCCTTGCTGCGCTTATTCTAATCCATTTTGGGTTTTTAAATAATCTTGTGCATCCAATAAGTGCGTTTGTGACATTGGATTAACATTTAGGTCATTTTCGACCTCCCTAAGCTTATTCTAATCCTTTTAGGGTTTTTAACCAATCTTGTGCATCCAATAAGTGTGTTTGTGTGATTGGTTTAACATTTAGGTCATTTTCGTCCTCCCTAAGCTTATTCTAATCCATTTAGGGTTTTTAACAAATCTTGTGCATCCAATAATTGGGTTTGAGTCATTGGATTAACATTTAGGTCATTTTCGTCCTCCTTCGACTTATTCTAATCCATTTAGGTTTTTTAACCAATCTTGTGCATCCAATAAAAGTGTTTGTGACGTTGGATTAACATTTAGGTCATTTTCGTCCTCCCTAGGCTTATTCTAATCCATTTATGATTTTTAACAAATCTTGTGCTTCCAATAATTGCGTTTGAGTCATTGGATTAAAATTTAGGTCATTTTCGTCCTCCTTCGACTTATTCTAATCCATTTAGGTTTTTTAACCAATCTTGTGCGTCCAATAAATGCGTCTGTGTCATTTGTTTAACAACTAGGTATTTTTCGTCCTCCTTAGGTTATTCTAATCCATTTAGGGTTTTTAACCAATCTTTTGCATCGAATAACAGTGTTTGTGACATTGGTTTAACATTTAAGTCATTTTCGTCCTCCCTAAGCTTATTCTAATCCATTTAGGGTTTTTAACAAATCTTGTGCATCCAATAATTGCGTTTGAGTCATTGGATTAACATTTAGGTCATTTTAGTCCTCCTTCAACTTATTCTAATCCATTTAGGTTTTTTAACCAATCTTGTGCATCCAATAAGTGCGTTTGTGTCAATGGTTTATATTTAGGTCATTTTCGTCATCCTTCGGCTTAGTCTAATCCATTTAGGGTTTTTAACCAATCTTGTGATTCCATTAATTGCGTTTGTATCATTGGTTTAACATTTAGGTAATTTTCGTCCTCCCTAGGCTTGTTTTAAACCATTTAGCGTTTTTAACCAATCTTGTGCATCCAATAAGTGCGTTTGTGTCAATGGTTTAACATTTAGGTCATTTTCATCATCCTTCGACTTTGTCTAATCCGTTTAGGGTTGTAAACCAATCTTGTGCATCCAATAAGTGCGATTGTGACATTGGTTTAACATTTAGGTCATTTTCGTCCTCCCAAAGCTTATTCTAATCCAGTTAGGGTTTTTAACCAATCTTGTGCATCCAATAATTGCTTTTGAGTCATTGGGTTAACATTTAGGTCATTTTTGTCCTCCATCGACTTATTCTAATCCATTTAGATTTTTTAACCAATCTTGTGCATCCAATAAGTGCATTTGTGCCAATGGTTTAACATTTAGGTCATCTTCGTCATCCTTCGGCTAAGTCTAATCCGTTTAGGGTTTTTAACCAATCTTGTGCATCCAATAAGTGAGTTTGTGACGTTGGATTAACATTTAGGTCATTTTCGTCCTCCTTAGGCTTATTCTAATCCATTCAGATTTTATACCAATCTTGTGCATCTAATAAGTGTATTTGTGTCAATTGTTTAACATTTAAGTCATTTTAGTCCTCCCTGTGCTTATTCTAATCCCTTTAGGGTTTTTAACCAATCTTATGCATCCAATAAGTGCGTTTGTGTTATGTGATTAACATTTAGGTCAATTTCGTCCTCTCAATGCTTATTCTAATCCATTTAGGGTTTTTAACCAATCTTGTGCGTTTGTGACATTGGATTAACATTTAGGTAATTTTCGTCCTCCTTCGACTTATTCTAATCCATTTAGGTTTTTTAACGAATCTTGTGCGTCCAATAAGTGAGTTTGTGACGTTGGATTAACATTTAGGCCATTTTCGTCCTCCTTAGGCTTATTCTAATCCATTCAGATTTTATACCAATCTTGTGCTTCTAATAAATGTATTTGTGTCAATTGTTTAACATTTAAGTCATTTTAGCCCTCCGTAGGCTTATTCTTATCCATTTAGGGTTTTTAACAAATCTTGTGCATCCAATAAGTGCGTTTGTGTCAATTGATTAACATTTAGGTCATTAAATTAATATTTAGGTCATTTTTGTCCTCCCTAAGCTTATTCTAATCCTTTTAGGGGTTTTAACCAATCTTGTGCATCCAATAAGTGTGTTTGTGTGATTGGTTTAACATTTAGGTCATTTTCGTCCTCCCTAAGCTTATTCTAATCCATTTAGGGTTTTTAACAAATCTTGTGCATCAAATAATTGCGTTTGAGTCATTGGATTAACATTTAGGTCTTTTTCGTCCTCCTTCGACTTATTCTAATCCATTTAGGTTTTTTAACCAATCTTGTGCATCCAATAAGTGAGTTTGTGACGTTGGATTAACATTTAGGTCATTTTCGTCCTCCTTAGGCTTATTCTAATCCATTAAGATTTTATACCAATCTTGTGCATCTAATAAGTGTATTTGTGTCAATTGTTTAACATTTAAGTCATTTTAGTCCTCCCTGTGCTTATTCTAATCCCTTTAGGGTTTTTAACCAATCTTATGCATCCAATAAGTGCGTTTGTGTTATGTGATTAACATTTAGGTCAATTTCGTCCTCTCAATGCTTATTCTAATCCATTTAGGGTTTTTAACCAATCTTGTGCATCCAATAATTTCGTTTGAGTCATTGGATTAACATTTGGGTCATTTTCGTCCTCCATCGACTTATTCTAATCCATTTAGGTTTTTTAACCAATCTTGTGCATCCAATAACTGCGTTTGTGCCAATGGTTTAACATTTAGGTCATTTTCGTCATCCTTCGACTTAGTCTAATCCGTTTAGGGTTTTTAACCAATCTTGTGCATCCAATAAGTGCGTTTGTGACATTGGTTTAACATTTAGGTCATTTTCGTCGTCCCTAAGCTTATTCTAATCCAATTAGGGTTTTGAACAAATCTTGTGCATCCAATAATTGCGTTTGAGTCATTGAATTAACATTTAGGTCATTTTCGTCCTCCTTCGACTTATTCTAATCCATTTTGGTTTTTTAACCAATCTTGTGCATCCAATAAATGCGTTTGTGTCATTTGTTTAACAACTAGGTCTTTTTCGTCCTCCTTAGGCTATTCTAATCCATTTAGGGTTTTTAACCAATCTTATGCATCCAATAAGTGCGTTTGTGTTATTAGTTTAACATTTAGGTCAATTTCGTCCTCTCAATGCTTATTCTAATCCATTTAGGGTTTTTAACCAATCTTGTGCATCCAATAATTTCCTTTGAGTCATTGGATTAACATTTGGGTCATTTTCGTCCTCCATCGACTTATTCTAATCCATTTAGGTTTTTTAACCAATCTTGTGCATCCAATAACTGCGTTTGTGCCAATGGTTTAACATTTAGGTCATTTTCGTCATCCTTCGGCTTAGTCTAATCCATTTAGGTTTTTTAACCAATCTTGTGCATCCAATAAGAGTGTTTGTGACGTTGGATTAACATTTAGGTCATTTTCGTCCTCCCTAGGCTTATTCTAATCCATTTACGATTTTTAACAAATCTTGTGCTTCCAATAACTGCGTTTGAGTCATTGGATTAAAATTTAGGTCATTTTCGTCCTCCTTCGACTTATTCTAATCCATTTAGGTTTTTTTTACCAATCTTGTGCATCCAATAAATGCGTTTGTGTCATTTGTTTAACAACTAGGTATTTTTCGTCCTCCTTAGGTTATTCTAATCCATTTAGGGTTTTTAACCAATCTTTTGCATCGAATAACAGTGTTTGTGACATTGGTTTAACATTTAGGTCATTTTCGTCCTCCCTAAGCTTATTCTAATCCATTTAGGGTTTTTAACAAATCTTGTGCATCCAATAATTGCTTTTGAGTCATTGGGTTAACATTTAGGTCATTTTAGTCCTCCATCGACTTATCCTAATCCATTTAGGTTTTTTAACCAATCTTGTGCATCCAATAAGTGCGTTTGTGTCAATGGTTTATATTTAGGTCATTTTCGTCATCCTTCGGCTTAGTCTAATCCATTTAGGGTTTTTAACCAATCTTGTGATTCCATTAATTGCGTTTGTATTATTGGTTTAACATTTAGGTCATTTTCGTCCTCCCTAGGCTTGTTTTAAACCATTTAGCGTTTTTAACCAATCTTGTGCATCCAATAAGTGCGTTTGTGTCAATGGTTTAACATTTAGGTCATTTTCATCATCCTTCGGCTTTGTCTAATCCGTTTAGGGTTGTAAACCAATCTTGTGCATCCAATAAGTGCGATTGTGACATTGGTTCAACATTTAGGTCATTTTCGTCCTCCCAAAGCTTATTCTAATCCATTTAGGGTTTTTAACCAATCTTGTGCATCCAATAATTGCTTTTGAGTCATTGGGTTAACATTTAGGTCATTTTTGTCCCCCATCGACTTATTCTAATCCATTTAGATTTTTTAACCAATCTTGTGCATCCAATAAGTGCATTTGTGCCAATGGTTTAACATTTAGGTCATCTTCGTCATCCTTCGGCTAAGTCTAATCCGTTTAGGGTTTTTAACCAATCTTGTGCATCCAATATGTGCGTTTGTGACATTGGATTAACATTTAGGTAATTTTCGTCCTCCTTCGACTTATTCTAATCCATTTAGGTTTTTTAACGAATCTTGTGCGTCCAATAAGTGAGTTTGTGACGTTGGATTAACATTTATGCCATTTTCGTCCTCCTTAGGCTTATTCTAATCCATTCAGATTTTATACCAATCTTGTGCTTCTAATAAATGTATTTGTGTCAATTGTTTAACATTTAAGTCATTTTAGCCCTCCGTAGGCTTATTCTTATCCATTTAGGGTTTTTAACAAATCTTGTGCATCCAATAAGTGCGTTTGTGTCAATTGATTAACATTTAGGTCATTAAATTAATATTTAGGTCATTTTTGTCCTCCCTAAGCTTATTCTAATCCTTTTAGGGGTTTTAACCAATCTTGTGCATCCAATAAGTGTGTTTGTGTGATTGGTTTAACATTTAGGTCATTTTCGTCCTCCCTAAGCTTATTCTAATCCATTTAGGGTTTTTAACAAATCTTATGCATCAAATAATTGCGTTTGAGTCATTGGATTAACATTTAGGTCTTTTTCGTCCTCCTTCGACTTATTCTAATCCATTTAGGTTTTTTAACCAATCTTGTGCATCCAATAAGTGAGTTTGTGACGTTGGATTAACATTTAGGTCATTTTCGTCCTCCTTAGACTTATTCTAATCCATTCAGATTTTATACCAATCTTGTGCATCTAATAAGTGTATTTGTGTCAATTGTTTAACATTTAAGTCATTTTAGTCCTCCCTGTGCTTATTCTAATCCCTTTAGGGTTTTTAACCAATCTTATGCATCCAATAAGTGCGTTTGTGTTATGTGATTAACATTTAGGTCAATTTCGTCCTCTCAATGCTTATTCTAATCCATTTAGGGTTTTTAACCAATCTTGTGCATCCAATAATTTCGTTTGAGTCATTGGATTAACATTTGGGTCATTTTCGTCCTCCATCGACTTATTCTAATCCATTTAGGTTTTTTAACCAATCTTGTGCATCCAATAACTGCGTTTGTGCCAATGGTTTAACATTTAGGTCATTTTCGTCATCCTTCGGCTTAGTCTAATCCGTTTAGGGTTTTTAACCAATCTTGTGCATCCAATAAGTGCATTTGTGACATTGGTTTAACATTTAGGTCATATTCGTCCTCCCTAAGCTTATTCTAATCCATTTAGGGTTTTTAACAAATCTTGTGCATCCAATAATTGCGTTTGAGTCAATGAATTAACATTTAGGTCATTTTCGTCCTCCTTCGACTTATTCTAATCCATTTAGGTTTTTTACCCAATCTCGTGCATCCAATAAGTGCATTTGTGTCAGTGGTTTAACAATTAGGTCATTTTCGTCAGCCTTCGGCTTAGTCTAATCCGTTTAGGGTTTTAAACCAATCTTGTGCATTCAATAAGTGCGTTTGTGACATTGGTTTAACATTTAGGTCATTTTCGTCCTCCCTAAGCTTATTCTAATCCATTTAGGGTTTTTAACCAATCTTGTGCATCCAATAATTGCTTTTGAGTCATTGGGTTAACATTTAGGTCATTTTTGTCCTCCATCGACTTATCCTAATCCATTTAGATTTTTTAACCAATCTTGTGCATCCAATAAGTGCATTTGTGCCAATGGTTTAACATTTAGGTCATCTTCGTCATCCTTCGGCTAAGTCTAATCCGTTTAGGGTTTTTAACCAATCTTGTGCATCCAATATGTGCGTTTGTGACATTGGATTAACATTTAGGTAATTTTCGTCCTCCTTCGACTTATTCTAATCCATTTAGGTTTTTTAACGAATCTTGTGCGTCCAATAAGTGAGTTTGTGACGTTGGATTAACATTTAGGCCATTTTCGTCCTCCTTAGGCTTATTCTAATCCATTCAGATTTTATACCAATCTTGTGCTTCTAATAAATGTATTTGTGTCAATTGTTTAACATTTAAGTCATTTTAGCCCTCCGTAGGCTTATTCTTATCCATTTAGGGTTTTTAACAAATCTTGTGCATCCAATAAGTGCGTTTGTGTCAATTGATTAACATTTAGGTCATTAAATTAATATTTAGGTCATTTTTGTCCTCCCTAAGCTTATTCTAATCCTTTTAGGGGTTTTAACCAATCTTGTGCATCCAATAAGTGTGTTTGTGTGATTGGTTTAACATTTAGGTCATTTTCGTCCTCCCTAAGCTTATTCTAATCCATTTAGGGTTTTTAACAAATCTTGTGCATCAAATAATTGCGTTTGAGTCATTGGATTAACATTTAGGTCTTTTTCGTCCTCCTTCGACTTATTCTAATCCATTTAGGTTTTTTAACCAATCTTGTGCATCCAATAAGTGAGTTTGTGACGTTGGATTAACATTTAGGTCATTTTCGTCCTCCTTAGGCTTATTCTAATCCATTCAGATTTTATACCAATCTTGTGCATCTAATAAGTGTATTTGTGTCAATTGTTTCACATTTAAGTCATTTTAGTCCTCCCTGTGCTTATTCTAATCCCTTTAGGGTTTTTAACCAATCTTATGCATCCAATAAGTGCGTTTGTGTTATGTGATTAACGTTTAGGTCAATTTCGTCCTCTCAATGCTTATTCTAATCCATTTAGGGTTTTTAACCAATCTTGTGCATCCAATAATTTCGTTTGAGTCATTGAATTAACATTTAGGTCATTTTCGTCCTCCTTCGACTTATTCTAATCCATTTTGGTTTTTTAACCAATCTTGTGCATCCAATAAATGCGTTTGTGTCATTTGTTTAACAACTAGGTCTTTTTCGTCCTCCTTAGGCTATTCTAATCCATTTAGGGTTTTTAACCAATCTTATGCATCCAATAAGTGCGTTTGTGTTATTAGTTTAACATTTAGGTCAATTTCGTCCTCTCAATGCTTATTCTAATCCATTTAGGGTTTTTAACCAATCTTGTGCATCCAATAATTTCCTTTGAGTCATTGGATTAACATTTGGGTCATTTTCGTCCTCCATCGACTTATTCTAATCCATTTAGGTTTTTTAACCAATCTTGTGCATCCAATAACTGCGTTTGTGCCAATGGTTTAACATTTAGGTCATTTTCGTCATCCTTCAGCTTAGTCTAATCCGTTTAGGGTTTTTAACCAATCTTGTGCATCCAATAAGTGCATTTGTGACATTGGTTTAACATTTAGGTCATATTCGTCCTCCCTAAGCTTATTCTAATCCATTTAGGGATTTTAACAAATCTTGTGCATCCAATAATTGCGTTTGAGTCAATGAATTAACATTTAGGTCATTTTCGTCCTCCTTCGACTTATTCTAATCCATTTAGGTTTTTTACCCAATCTCGTGCATCCAATAAGTGCATTTGTGTCAATGGTTTAACATTTAGGTCATTTTCGTCAGCCTTCGGCTTAGTCTAATCCGTTTAGGGTTTTAAACCAATCTTGTGCATCCAATAAGTGCGTTTGTGAAATTGGTTTAACATTTAGGTCATTTTCGTCCTCCCTAAGCTTATTCTAATCCATTTAGGGTTTTTAACCAATCTTGTGCATCCAATAATTGCTTTTGAGTCATTGGATTAACATTTAGGTAATTTTCGTCCTCCTTCGACTTATTCTAATCCATTTAGGTTTTTTAACGAATCTTGTGCGTCCAATAAGTGAGTTTGTGACGTTGGATTAACATTTAGGCCACTTTCGTCCTCCTTAGGCTTATTCTAATCCATTCAGATTTTATACCAATCTTGTGCTTCTAATAAATGTATTTGTGTCAATTGTTTAACATTTAAGTCATTTTAGCCCTCCGTAGGCTTATTCTTATCCATTTAGGGTTTTTAACAAATCTTGTGCATCCAATAAGTGCGTTTGTGTCAATTGATTAACATTTAGGTCATTAAATTAATATTTAGGTCATTTTTGTCCTCCCTAAGCTTATTCTAATCCTTTTAGGGGTTTTAACCAATCTTGTGCATCCAATAAGTGTGTTTGTGTGATTGGTTTAACATTTAGGTCATTTTCGTCCTCCCTAAGCTTATTCTAATCCATTTAGGGTTTTTAACAAATCTTGTGCATCAAATAATTTAGGGTTTTAACCAATCTTGTGCATCCAATAAGTGTGTTTGTGTGATTGGTTTAACATTTAGGTCATTTTCGTCCTCCCTAAGCTTATTCTAATCCATTTAGGGTTTTTAACAAATCTTGTGCATCAAATAATTGCGTTTGAGTCATTGGATTAACATTTAGGTCATTTTCGTCCTCCTTCGACTTATTCTAATCCATTTAGGTTTTTTAACCAATCTTGTGCATCCAATAAATGCGTTTGTGTCAATGGATTAACATTTAGGTCATTTTCGTCATCCTTTGGCTTATTCTAATCCGTTTAGGGTTTTTAACCAATCTTGTGCATCCAATAAGTGCGTTTGTGACATTGGTTTAACATTTAGGTCATTTTCGTCCTCCCTAAGCTTATTCTAATCCATTTACGGTTTTTAACCAATCTTGTGCATCCAATAAGTGTGTTTGTGTCATTTGTTTAACATTTAGGCCATTTTTATCCTCCCTAGGCTTAGTCTAATCCATTTAGGGGTTTTAACTAATCTTGTGCATCCAATAAGGGCGTTTTGTCATTGGATTAACATTTAGGTTAATTTTGTCCTCCCTGGGCTTATTCTAATCCATTTTGGGTTTTTAACTAATCTTGTGCATCCAATAAGTGCGTTTGTGTTATTGGATTAACATCTAGGTAATTAAATTAACATTTAAGTCAATTTCGTCCTTCTAGGGCTTATTCTAATCCATTTAGGGTTTTAAACCAATCTTGTGCATGCAGAAAGTGCGTTTGTGTCACTGGTTTAACTTTTAGGTCATTTTCGTCCTCCGTAGGCTTATTCTAATCCATTTAGGGTTTTTAACAAATCTTGTGCATCCAATAATTTCGTTCGAGTCATTGAATTAACATTTAGTTCATTTTCGTCCTCCTTCGACTTATTCTAATCCATTTAGGGTTTTTAACCAATCTTTTGCATCCAATAAGTGCGTTTATGTTATTGGTTTCACATTTAGGTAATCAAATTAACATTTATGTCAATTTCGTCCTTTTAGGGCTTATTCTAATCCATTTTGGGTTTTTAACCAATCTTGTGCATGCATAAAGTGCATTTGTGTCCTTGGTTTAACATTTTGTCCTCCCTAGGCTTATTCTAATCCATTTACGGTTTTTAACAAATCTTGTGCATCCAATAATTGCGTTTGAGTCATTGGATTAAAATTTAGGTCATTTTCGTCCTCCTTCGACTTATTCTAATCCATTTAGGTTTTTTAACCAATCTTGTGCATCCATTAAATGCGTTTGTGTCATTTGTTTAACAACTAGGTCTTTTTCGTCCTCCTTAGGTTATTCTAATCCATTTAGGGTTTTTAACCAATCTTTTGCATAGAATAAGTGCATTTGTGACATTGGATTAACAATTATGTCATTTTCGTCCTCCTTCAACTTATTCTAATCCATTTAGGGTTTTTAACAAATCTTGTGCATGTAATAATTGCGTTTGAGTCATTGGATTAACATTTAGGTCATTTTCGTCCTCCTTCAACTTATTCTAATCCATTTATGTTTTTTAACCAATCTTGTGCATCCAATAGGTGTGTTTGTGTCATTGGATTTACATTTAGGTCATTAACGTCATCATTTGACTTATTCTATTCCATTTAGGGTTTTTAACCAATCTTGTGCATCCAATAAGTGCGTTTGTGTCAATGGTTTAACATTTAGGTCATTTTCGTCATCCTTCGGCTTTGTCTAATCCGTTTAGGGTTTTAAACCAATCTTGTGCATCCAATAAATGCGTTTGTGACATTGGTTTAACATTTAGATCATTTTCATCCTCCCTAAGCTTATTCTAATCCATTTAGGGTTTTTAACCAATCTTGTGCATCCAATAAATGCGTTTGTGTCAATGGATTAACATTTAGGTCATTTTCGTCATCCTTTGGCTTATTCTAATCCGTTTAGGGTTTTTAACCAATCTTGTGCATCCAATAAGTGCGTTTGTGACATTGGTTTTACATTTAGGTCATTTTCGTCCTCCCTAAGCTTATTCTAATCCATTTACGGTTTTTAACCAATCTTGTGCATCCAATAAGTGTGTTAGTGTCATTTGTTTAACATTTAGGCCATTTTTATCCTCCCTAGGCTTAGTCTAATCCATTTAGGGGTTTTAACTAATCTTGTGCATCCAATATGGGCGTTTTTGTCATTGGATTAACATTTAGGTTAATTTTGTCCTCCCTGGGCTTATTCTAATCCATTTTGGGTTTTTAACTAATCTTGTGCATCCAATAAGTGCGTTTGTGTTATTGGATTAACATCTAGGTAATTAAATTAACATTTAAGTCAATTTCGTCCTTCTAGGGCTTATTCTAATCCATTTAGGGTTTTAAACCAATCTTGTGCATGCAGAAAGTGCGTTTGTGTCACTGGTTTAACTTTTAGGTCATTTTCGTCCTCCGTAGGCTTATTCTAATCCATTTAGGGTTTTTAACAAATCTTGTGCATCCAATAATTTCGTTCGAGTCATTGAATTAACATTTAGTTCATTTTCGTCCTCCTTCGACTTATTCTAATCCATTTAGGGTTTTTAACCAATCTTTTGCATCCAATAAGTGCGTTTATGTTATTGGTTTCACATTTAGGTAATTAAATTAACATTTATGTCAATTTCGTCCTTTTAGGGCTTATTCTAATCCATTTTGGGTTTTTAACCAATCTTGTGCATGCATAAAGTGCATTTGTGTCCTTGGTTTAACATTTTGTCCTCCCTAGGCTTATTCTAATCCATTTACGGTTTTTAACAAATCTTGTGCATCCAATAATTGCGTTTGAGTAATTGGATTAAAATTTAGGTCATTTTCGTCCTCCTTCGACTTATTCTAATCCATTTAGGTTTTTTAACCAATCTTGTGCATCCATTAAATGCGTTTGTGTCATTTGTTTAACAACTAGGTCTTTTTCGTCCTCCTTAGGTTATTCTAATCCATTTAGGGTTTTTAACCAATCTTTTGCATAGAATAAGTGCATTTGTGACATTGGATTAACATTTAGGTCATTTTCGTCCTCCTTCAACTTATTCTAATCCATTTAGGGTTTTTAACAAATCTTGTGCATGTAATAATTGCGTTTGAGTCATTGGATTAACATTTAGGTCATTTTCGTCCTCCTTCAACTTATTCTAATCCATTTATGTTTTTTAACCAATCTTGTGCATCCAATAGGTGTGTTTGTGTCATTGGATTTACATTTAGGTCATTAACGTCATCATTTGACTTATTCTATTCCATTTAGGGTTTTTAACCAATCTTGTGCATCCAATAAGTGCGTTTGTGTCAATGGTTTAACATTTAGGTCATTTTCGTCATCCTTCGGCTTTGTCTAATCCGTTTAGGGTTTTAAACCAATCTTGTGCATCCAATAAATGCGTTTGTGACATTGGTTTAACATTTAGATCATTTTCATCTTCCCTAAGCTTATTCTAATCCATTTAGGGTTTTTAACCAATCTTGTGCATCCAATAAATGCGTTTGTGTCAATGGATTAACATTTAGGTCATTTTCGTCATCCTTTGGCTTATTCTAATCCGTTTAGGGTTTTTAACCAATCTTGTGCATCCAATAAGTGCGTTTGTGACATTGGTTTTACATTTAGGTCATTTTCGTCCTCCCTAAGCTTATTCTAATCCATTTACGGTTTTTAACCAATCTTGTGCATCCAATAAGTGTGTTAGTGTCATTTGTTTAACATTTAGGCCATTTTTATCCTCCCTAGGCTTAGTCTAATCCATTTAGGGGTTTTAACTAATCTTGTGCATCCAATATGGGCGTTTTTGTCATTGGATTAACATTTAGGTTAATTTTGTCCTCCCTGGGCTTATTCTAATCCATTTTGGGTTTTTAACTAATCTTGTGCATCCAATAAGTGCGTTTGTGTTATTGGATTAACATTTAGGTAATTAAATTAACATTTAAGTCAATTTCGTCCTTCTAGGGCTTATTCTAATCCATTTACGGTTTTAAACCAATCTTGTGCATGCATAAAGTGCGTTTGTGTCACTAGTTTAACTTTTAGGTCATTTTCGTCCTCCGTAGGCTTATTCTAATCCATTTAGGGTTTTTAACAAATCTTGTGCATCCAATAATTGCGTTCGAGTCATTGAATTAACATTTAGTTCATTTTCGTCCTCCTTCGACTTATTCTAATCCATTTAGGGTTTTTAACCAATCTTTTGCATCCAATAAGTGCGTTTATGTTATTGGTTTCACATTTAGGTAATTAAATTAACATTTATGTCAATTTCGTCCTTTTAGGGCTTATTCTAATCCATTTTGGGTTTTTAACCAATCTTGTGCATGCATAAAGTGCATTTGTGTCCTTGGTTTAACATATTGTCCTCCCTAGGCTTATTCTAATCCATTTACGGTTTTTAACAAATCTTGTGCATCCAATAATTGCGTTTGAGTCATTGGATTAAAATTTAGGTCATTTTCGTCCTCCTTCGACTTATTCTAATCCATTTAGGTTTTTTAACCAATCTTGTGCATCCAATAAATGCGTTTGTGTCATTTGTTTAACAACTAGGTCTTTTTCGTCCTCCTTAGGTTATTCTAATCCATTTAGGGTTTTTAACCAATCTTTTGCATAGAATAAGTGCATTTGTGACATTGGATTAACATTTAGGTCATTTTCGTCCTCCTTCAACTTATTCTAATCCATTTAGGGTTTTTAACAAATCTTGTGCATGTAATAATTGCGTTTGAGTCATTGGATTAACATTTAAGTCATTTTCGTCCTCCTTCAACTTATTCTAATCCATTTATGTTTTTTAACCAATCTTGTGCATCCAATAGGTGTGTTTGTGTCATTGGATTTACATTTAGGTCATTAACGTCATCATTTGACTTATTCTATTCCATTTAGGGTCTTTAACCAATCTTGTGCATCCAATAAGTGCGTTTGTGTCAATGGTTTAACATTTAGGTCATTTTCGTCATCCTTCGGCTTTGTCTAATCCGTTTAGGGTTTTAAACCAATCTTGTGCATCCAATAAATGCGTTTGTGACATTGGTTTAACATTTAGATCATTTTCATCCTCCCTAAGCTTATTCTAATCCATTTAGGGTTTTTAACCAATCTTGTGCATCCAATAATTTTGTTTGAGTCATTGGGTTAACATTTATGTCATTTTCGTCCTCCATCGACTTATTCTAATCCATTTAGGTTTTTTAAGCAATCTTGTGCATCCAATAAGTGCCTTTGTGTCAATGGTTTAACATTCAGGTCATTTTTTTCATCCTTCGGCTTAGACTAATCCGTTTAGGGTTTTTAACCAATCTTGTGCATCTAATAAGTGCGTTTCTGACATTGGTTTAACATTTAGGTCATTTTTGTCCTCCCTAAGCTTATTCTAATCCTTTTAGCGTTTTTAACCAATCTTGTGCAACCAATAAGTGTGTTTGTGTGATTTGTTTAACATTTAGGCCATTTTTGTCCTATCTAGGCTTAGTCTAATCCATTTAGGGGTTTTAACTAATCTTGTGCATCCAATAAGTGTGTTTTTGTCATTGGATTAACATTTAGGTAACTTTCGTCCTCCCTGCGCTTATTCCAATCGATTTTGGGTTTTTAACTAATCTTGTGCATCCAATAAGTGCGTTTGTGTCATTGGATTAACATTTAGGTCATTTTCGACCTCCCTAAGCTTATTCTAATCCTTTAAGGGTTTTTAACCAATCTTGTGCATCCAATAAGTGTGTTTGTGTGATTGGTTTAACATTTAGGTCATTTTCGTCCTCCCTAAGCTTATTCTAATCCATTTAGGGTTTTTAACAAATCTTGTGCATCCAATAATTGGGTTTGAGTCATTGGATTAACATTTAGGTCATTTTCGTCCTCCTTCGACTTATTCTAATCCATTTAGGATTTTTAACCAATCTTGTGCATCCAATAAGAGTGTTTGTGACGTTGGATTAACATTTAGGTCATTTTCGTCCTCCCTAGGCTTATTCTAATCCATTTACGATTTTTAACAAATCTTGTGCATCCAATAATTGCGTTTGAGTCATTGGAATAAAATTTAGGTCATTTTCGTCCTCCTTCGGCTTATTCTAATCCATTTAGGTTTTTTAACCAATCTTGTGCATCCAATAAATGCGTCTGTGTCATTTGTTTAACAACTAGGTATTTTTCGTCCTCCTTAGGTTATTCTAATCCATTTAGGGTTTTTAACCAATCTTTTGCATCGAATAATAGTGTTTGTGACATTGGTTTAACATTTAAGTCATTTTCGTCCTCCCTAAGCTTATTCTAATCCATTTAGGGTTTTTAACAAATCTTGTGCATCCAATAATTGCGTTTGAGTCATTGGATTAACATTTAGGTCATTTTAGTCCTCCTTCAACTTATTCTAATCCATTTACGTTTTTTAACCAATCTTGTGCATCCAATAAGTGCGTTTGTGTCAATGGTTTATATTTAGGTCATTTTCGTCATCCTTCGGCTTAGTCTAATCCATTTAGGGTTTTTAACCAATCTTGTGATTCCATTAATTGCGTTTGTATCATTGGTTTAACATTTAGGTCATTTTCGTCCTCCCTAGGCTTGTTTTAAACCATTTAGCGTTTTTAACCAATCTTGTGCATCCAATAAGTGCGTTTGTGTCAATGGTTTAACATTTAGGTCATTTTCATCATCCTTCGGCTTTGTCTAATCCGTTTAGGGTTGTAAACCAATCTTGTGCATCCAATAAGTGCGATTGTGACATTGGTTTAACATTTAGGTCATTTTCGTCCTCCCAAAGCTTATTCTAATCCATTTAGGGTTTTTAACCAATCTTGTGCATCCAATAATTGCTTTTGAGTCATTGGGTTAACATTTAGGTCATTTTTGTCCTCCATCGACTTATTCTAATCCATTTAGATTTTTTAACCAATCTTGTGCATCCAATAAGTGCATTTGTGCCAATGGTTTAACATTTAGGTCATCTTCGTCATCCTTCGGCTAAGTCTAATCCGTTTAGGGTTTTTAACCAATCTTGTGCATCCAATATGTGCGTTTGTGACATTGGATTAACATTTAGGTAATTTTCGTCCTCCTTCGACTTATTCTAATCCATTTAGGTTTTTTAACGAATCTTGTGCGTCCAATAAGTGAGTTTGTGACGTTGGATTAACATTTAGGCCATTTTCGTCCTCCTTAGGCTTATTCTAATCCATTCAGATTTTATACCAATCTTGTGCTTCTAATAAATGTATTTGTGTCAATTGTTTAACATTTAAGTCATTTTAGCCCTCCGTAGGCTTATTCTTATCCATTTAGGGTTTTTAACAAATCTTGTGCATCCAATAAGTGCGTTTGTGTCAATTGATTAACATTTAGGTCATTAAATTAATATTTAGGTCATTTTTGTCCTCCCTAAGCTTATTCTAATCCTTTTAGGGGTTTTAACCAATCTTGTGCATCCAATAAGTGTGTTTGTGTGATTGGTTTAACATTTAGGTCATTTTCGTCCTCCCTAAGCTTATTCTAATCCATTTAGGGTTTTTAACAAATCTTGTGCATCAAATAATTGCGTTTGAGTCATTGGATTAACATTTAGGTCTTTTTCGTCCTCCTTCGACTTATTCTAATCCATTTAGGTTTTTTAACCAATCTTGTGCATCCAATAAGTGAGTTTGTGACGTTGGATTAACATTTAGGTCATTTTCGTCCTCCTTAGGCTTATTCTAATCCATTCAGATTTTATACCAATCTTGTGCATCTAATAAGTGTATTTGTGTCAATTGTTTAACATTTAAGTCATTTTAGTCCTCCCTGTGCTTATTCTAATCCCTTTAGGGTTTTTAACCAATCTTATGCATCCAATAAGTGCGTTTGTGTTATGTGATTAACATTTAGGTCAATTTCGTCCTCTCAATGCTTATTCTAATCCATTTAGGGTTTTTAACCAATCTTGTGCATCCAATAATTTCGTTTGAGTCATTGGATTAACATTTGGGTCATTTTCGTCCTCCATCGACTTATTCTAATCCATTTAGGTTTTTTAACCAATCTTGTGCATCCAATAACTGCGTTTGTGCCAATGGTTTAACATTTAGGTCATTTTCGTCATCCTTCGACTTAGTCTAATCCGTTTAGGGTTTTTAACCAATCTTGTGCATCCAATAAGTGCGTTTGTGACATTGGTTTAACATTTAGGTCATTTTCGTCCTCCCTAAGCTTATTCTAATCCAATTAGGGTTTTGAACAAATCTTGTGCATCCAATAATTGCGTTTGAGTCATTGAATTAACATTTAGGTCATTTTCGTCCTCCTTCGACTTATTCTAATCCATTTTGGTTTTTTAACCAATCTTGTGCATCCAATAAATGCGTTTGTGTCATTTGTTTAACAACTAGGTCTTTTTCGTCCTCCTTAGGCTATTCTAATCCATTTAGGGTTTTTAACCAATCTTATGCATCCAATAAGTGCGTTTGTGTTATTAGTTTAACATTTAGGTCAATTTCGTCCTCTCAATGCTTATTCTAATCCATTTAGGGATTTTAACCAATCTTGTGCATCCAATAATTTCCTTTGAGTCATTGGATTAACATTTGGGTCATTTTCGTCCTCCATCGACTTATTCTAATCCATTTAGGTTTTTTAACCAATCTTGTGCATCCAATAACTGCGTTTGTGCCAATGGTTTAACATTTAGGTCATTTTCGTCATCCTTCGGCTTAGTCTAATCCGTTTAGGTTTTTTAACCAATCTTGTGCATCCAATAAGTGCATTTGTGACATTGGTTTAACATTTAGGTCATATTCGTCCTCCCTAAGCTTATTCTAATCCATTTAGGGTTTTTAACAAATCTTGTGCATCCAATAATTGCGTTTGAGTCAATGAATTAACATTTAGGTCATTTTCGTCCTCCTTCGACTTATTCTAATCCATTTAGGTTTTTTACCCAATCTCGTGCATCCAATAAGTGCATTTGTGACATTGGTTTAACATTTAGGTCATTTTCGTCCTCCCTAAGCTTATTCTAATCCATTTAGGGTTTTTAACCAATCTTGTGCATCCAATAATTGCGTTTGAGTCATTTGGTTAACATTTAGGTCATTTTCGTCCTCCGTCGACTTATTCTAATCCATTTAGGTTTTTTAACCAATCTTGTGCATCCAATTAGTGTGTTTGTGCAAATGGTTTAACATTTAGGTCATTTTCGTCATCCTTCGGCTTAGTCTAATCCGTTTAGGGTTTTTAACCAATCTTGTGTATCCAATAAGTGCGTTTGTGATATTGGTTTAACATTTAGGTCATTTTCGTCCTCCCTAAGCTTATTCTAATCCATTTAGGGTTTTTAACAAATCTTTTGCATCCAACGATTGCGTTTGAGTCATTGGATTAACATTTAGGTCATTTTCGTCCTCCTTCGACTTATACTAATCCATTTAGGTTTTTTAACACATCTTGTTCATCCAATAAGTGCGTTTGTGTCAATGGTTTAACATTTAGGTCATTTTCATCTTCCTTCAGCTTAGTCTAATCAGTTTAGGGTTTTTAACCAATCTTGTGCATCCAATAAGTGCGTTTGTGACATTGGTTTAACATTTAGGTCATTTTCGTCCTCCCTAAGCTTATTCTAATCCATTTAGGGTTTTTAACAAATCTTGTGCATCCAATAATTGCGTTTGAGTCATTAAATTAACATTTAGGTCATTTTCGTCCTTCTTCGACTTATTCTAATCCATTTAGGTTTTTTACCCAATCTCGTGCATCCAATAAGTGCATTTGTGTCAATGGTTTAACATTTAGGTCATTTTCGTCATCCTTCGGGTTAGTCTAATCCATTTAGGGTTTTTAACCAATCTTGTGCTTCCATTAATTGCGTTTGTATCATTGGTTTAACATTTAGGTCATTTTCGTCCTCCCTAGGCTTGTTTTAAACCATTTAGGGTTTTTAACCAATCTTGTGCATCCAATAAGTGCGTTTGTGTCAATGGTTTAACATTTAGGTCATTTTCGTCCTCCCTAAGCTTATTCTAATCCATTTAGGGTTTTTAACCAATCTTGTGCATCCAATAATTGCGTTTGAGTCATTTGGTTAACATTTAGGTCATTTTCGTCCTCCGTCGACTTATTCTAATCCATTTAGGTTTTTTAACCAATCTTGTGCATCCAATTAGTGCGTTTGTGCCAATGGTTTAACATTTAGGTCATTTTCGTCATCCTTCGGCTTAGTCTAATCCGTTTAGGGTTTTTAACCAATCTTGTGTATCCAATAAGTGCGTTTGTGACATTGGTTTAACATTTAGGTCATTTTCGTCCTCCCTAAGCTTATTCTAATCCATTTAGGGTTCTTAACAAATCTTTTGCATCCAACGATTGCGTTTGAGTCATTGGATTAACATTTAGGTCATTTTCGTCCTCCTTCGACTTATACTAATCCATTTAGGTTTTTTAACACATCTTATTCATCCAATAAGTGCGTTTGTGTCAATGGTTTAAAATTTAGGTCATTTTCGTCATCCTTCGGCTAAGTCTAATCAGTTTAGGGTTTTTAACCAATCTTGTGCAACCAATAAGTGCGTTTGTGACATTGGTTTAACATTTAGGTCATTTTCGTCCTCCCTAAGCTTATTCTAATCCATTTAGGGTTTTTAACAAATCTTGTGCATCAAATAATTGCGTTTGAGTCATTAAATTAACATTTAGGTCATTTTGGTCCTCCTTCGACTTATTCTAATCCATTTAGGTTTTTTAACCAATCTTGTGCATCCAATAAGTGAGTTTGTGACGTTGGATTAACATTTAGGTCATTTTTGTCCTCCTTAGGCTTATTCTAATCCATTCAGATTTTATACCAATCTTGTGCATCTAATAAGTGTATTTGTGTCATTTGTTTAACATTTAAGTCATTTTAGTCCTCCCTGTGCTTATTCTAATCCATTTAGGGTTTTTAACCAATCTTATGCATCCAATAAGTGCGTTTGTGTTATTAGATTAACATTTAGGTCATTTTCGTCCTCCAATGCTTATTCTAATCCATTTAGGGTTTTTAACCAATCTTGTGCATCCAATAATTTCGTTTGAGTCATTGGATTAACATTTGGGTCATTTTCGTCCTCCATCGACTTATTCTAATCCATTTAGGTTTTTTAACCAATCTTGTGCAACCAATAACTGCGTTTGTGCCAATGGTTTAACATTTAGGTTATTTTCGTCATCCTTCGGCTTAGTCTAATCCGTTTAGGGTTTTTAACCAATCTTGTGCATCCAATAAGTGTGTTTGTGACATTGGTTTAACATTTAGGTCATTTTCGTCCTCCCTAAGCTTATTCTAATCCAATTAGGGTTTTGAACAAATCTTGTGCATCCAATAATTGCGTTTGAGTCATTGAATTAACATTTAGCTCATTTTCGTCCTCCTTCGACTTATTCTAATCCATTTTGGTTTTTTAACCAATCTTGTGCATCCAATAAATGCGTTTGTGTCATTTGTTTAACAACTAGGTCTTTTTCGTCCTCCTTAGGCTATTCTAATCCATTTAGGGTTTTTAACCAATCTTTTGCATCGAATAAGTGCGTTTGTGACGTTGGTTTAACATTTAGGTCATTTTCGTCCTCCCTAAGCTTATTCTAATCCATTTAGGGTTTTTAACAAATCTTGTGCATCCAATAATTGCGTTTGAGTCATTAAATTAACATTTAGGTCATTTTCGTCCTCCTTCGACTTATTCTAATCCATTTAGGTTTTTTACCCAACCTCGTGCATCCAATAAGTGCATTTGTGTCAATGGTTTAACATTTAGGTCATTTTCGTCAGCCTTCGGCTTAGTCTAATCCATTTAGGGTTTTTAACCAATCTTGTGCTTCCATTAATTGCGTTTGTATCATTGGTTTAACATTTAGGTCATTTTCGTCCTCCCTAGGCTTGTTTTAAACCATTTAGGGTTTTTAACCAATCTTGTGCATCCAATAAGTGCGTTTGTGTCAATGGTTTAACATTTAGGTCATTTTCGTCATCCTTCGGCTTAGTCTAATCCGTTTAGGGTTTTTAACCAATCTTGTGTATCCAATAAGTGCGTTTGTGACATTGGTTTAACATTTAGGTCATTTTCGTCCTCCCTAAGCTTATTCTAATCCATTTAGGGTTCTAAACAAATCTTTTGCATCCAACGATTGCGTTTGAGTCATTGGATTAACATTTAGGTCATTTTCGTCCTCCTTCGACTTATACTAATCCATTTAGGTTTTTTAACACATCTTGTTCATCCAATAAGTACGTTTGTGTCAATGGTTTAACATTTAGGTCATTTTCGTCATCCTTCGGCTAAGTCTAATCAGTTTAGGGTTTTTAACCAATCTTGTGCAACCAATAAGTGCGTTTGTGACATTGGTTTAACATTTAGGTCATTTTCGTCCTCCCTAAGCTTATTCTAATCCATTTAGGGTTTTTAACAAATCTTGTGCATCAAATAATTGCGTTTGAGTCATTAAATTAACATTTAGGTCATTTTGGTCCTCCTTCGACTTATTCTAATCCATTTAGGTTTTTTAACCAATCTTGTGCATCCAATAAGTGAGTTTGTGACGTTGGATTAACATTTAGGTCATTTTCGTCCTCCTTAGGCTTATTCTAATCCATTCAGATTTTATACCAATCTTGTGCATCTAATAAGTGTATTTGTGTCATTTGTTTAACATTTAAGTCATTTTAGTCCTCCCTGTGCTTATTCTAATCCATTTAGGGTTTTTAACCAATCTTATGCATCCAATAAGTGCGTTTGTGTTATTAGATTAACATTTAGGTCAATTTCGTCCTCTCAATGCTTATTCTAATCCATTTAGGGTTTTTAACCAATCTTGTGCATCCAATAATTTCGTTTGAGTCATTGGATTAACATTTGGGTCATTTTCTTCCTCTATCGACTTATTCTAATCCATTTAGGTTTTTTAACCAATCTTGTGCATCCAATAACTGCGTTTGTGCCAATGGTTTAACATTTAGGTTATTTTCGTCATCCTTCGGCTTAGTCTAATCCGTTTAGGGTTTTTAACCAATCTTGTGCATCCAATAAGTGCGTTTGTGACATTGGTTTAACATTTAGGTCATTTTCGTCCTCCCTAAGCTTATTCTAATCCAATTAGGGTTTTGAACAAATCTTGTGCATCCAATAATTGCGTTTGAGTCATTGAATTAACATTTAGCTCATTTTCGTCCTCCTTCGACTTATTCTAATCCATTTTGGTTTTTTAACCAATCTTGTGCATCCAATAAATGCGTTTGTGTCATTTGTTTAACAACTAGGTCTTTTTCGTCCTCCTTAGGCTATTCTAATCCATTTAGGGTTTTTAACCAATCTTTTGCATCGAATAAGTGCGTTTGTGACGTTGGTTTAACATTTAGGTCATTTTCGTCCTCCCTAAGCTTATTCTAATCCATTTAGGGTTTTTAACAAATCTTGTGCATCCAATAATTGCGTTTGAGTCATTAAATTAACATTTAGGTCATTTTCGTCCTCCTTCGACTTATTCTAATCCATTTAGGTTTTTTACCCAATCTCGTGCATCCAATAAGTGCATTTGTGTCAATGGTTTAACATTTAGGTCATTTTCGTCAGCCTTCGGCTTAGTCTAATCCATTTAGGGTTTTTAACCAATCTTGTGCTTCCATTAATTGCGTTTGTATCATTGGTTTAACATTTAGGTCATTTTCGTCCTCCCTAGGCTTGTTTTAAACCATTTAGGGTTTTTAACCAATCTTGTGCATCCAATAAGTGCGTTTGTGTCAATGGTTTAACATTTAGGTCATTTTCGTCATCCTTCGGCTTAGTCTAATCCGTTTAGGGTTTTAAACCAATCTTTAGCATCCAATAAGTGCGTTTGTGACATTGGTTTAACATTTAGGTCATTTTCGTCCTCCCTAAGCTTATTCTAATCCATTTAGGGTTTTTAACCAATCTTGTACATCCAATAATTGCGTTTGAGTCATTTGGTTAACATTTAGGTCATTTTCGTCCTCCGTCGACTTATTGTAATCCATTTAGGTTTTTTAACCAATCTTGTGCATCCAATTAGTGCGTTTGTGCAAATGGTTTAACATTTAGGTCATTTTCGTCATCCTTCGGCTTAGTCTAATCCGTTTAGGGTTTTTAACCAATCTTGTGTATCCAATAAGTGCGTTTGTGATATTGGTTTAACATTTAGGTCATTTTCGTCCTCCCTAAGCTTATTCTAATCCATTTAGGGTTTTTAACAAATCTTTTGCATCCAACGATTGCGTGTGAGTCATTGGATTAACATTTAGGTCATTTTCGTCCTCCTTCGACTTATACTAGTCCATTTAGGTTTTTTAACACATCTTGTTCATCCAATAAGTGCGTTTGTGTCAATGGTTTAACATTTAGGTCATTTTCGTCATCCTTCGGCTTAGTCTAATCAGTTTAGGGTTTTTAACCAATCTTGTGCAACCAATAAGTGCGTTTGTGACATTGGTTTAACATTTAGGTCATTTTCGTCCTCCCTAAGCTTATTCTAATCCATTTAGGGTTCTTAACAAATCTTTTGCATCCAACGATTGCGTTTGAGTCATTGGATTAACATTTAGGTCATTTTCGTCCTCCTTCGACTTATACTAATCCATTTAGGTTTTTTAACACATCTTGTTCATCCAATAAGTGCGTTTGTGTCAATGGTTTAACATTTAGGTCATTTTCGTCATCCTTCGGCTAAGTCTAATCAGTTTAGCGTTTTTAACCAATCTTGTGCAACCAATAAGTGCGTTTGTGACATTGGTTTAACATTTAGGTCATTTTCGTCCTCCCTAAGCTTATTCTAATCCATTTAGGGTTTTTAACAAATCTTGTGCATCAAATAATTGCGTTTGAGTCATTAAATTAACATTTAGGTCATTTTGGTCCTCCTTCGACTTATTCTAATCCATTTAGGTTTTTTAACCAATCTTGTGCATCCAATAAGTGAGTTTGTGACGTTGGATTAACATTTAGGTCATTTTCGTCCTCCTTCGGCTTAGTCTAATCAGTTTAGGGTTTTTAACCAATCTTGTGCATCCAATAAGTGCGTTTGTGACATTGGTTTAACATTTAGGTCATATTCGTCCTCCCTAAGCTTATTCTAATCCATTTAGGGTTTTTAACCAATCTTGTGCATCCACTAATTGCGTTTGAGTCATTGGATTAACATTTAAGTCATTTTCGTCCTCCATCGACTTATTCTAATCCATTTAGGTTTTTTAACCAACCTTGTGCATCCAATAAGTGCGTTTGTGCCAATGGTTTAACATTTAGGTCATTTTCGTCATCCTTCGGCTTAGTCTAATCCGTTTAGGGTTTTAAAACCAATCTTGTGCATCCAATAAGTGCGTTTGTGACATTGGTTTAACATTTAGGTCATTTTCGTCCTCCCTAATCTTATTCTAATCCATTTAGGGTTTTTAACCAATCTTGTGCATCCAATAATTGCGTTTGAGTCATTTGGTTAACATTTAGGTCATTTTCGTCCTTCATCGACTTATTCTAATCCATTTAGGTTTTTTAACCATTCTTGTGCATCCAATTAGTGCGTTTGTGCCAATGGTTTAACATTTAGGTCATTTTCGTCATCCTTCGGCTTAGTCTAATCCGTTTAGGGTTTTTAACCAATCTTGTGCATCCAATACGTGCGTTTGTGACATTGGTTTAACATTTAGGACATTTTCGTCCTCCCTAAGCTTATTCTAATCCATTTAGGGTTTTTAACCAATCTTGTGCATCCAATAATTGCGTTTGAGTCATTTGGTTAACATTTAGGTCATTTTTCGTCCTCCATCAACTTATTCTAATCCATTTAGGTTTTTTAACCAATCTTGGGCATCCAATTAGTGCGTTTGTGACAATGGTTTAACATTTAGGTCATTTTTGCATTCTTCGGCTTAGTCTAATCCGTTTAGGGTTTTTAACCAATCTTGTGCATCCAATAAGTGCGTTTGTGACATTGGTTTAACATTTAGGTCATTTTCGTCCTCCCTAAGCTTATTCTAATCCATTTAGGATTTTTAACAAATCTTTTGCATCCAACGATTGCGTTTGAGTCATTGGATTAACATTTAGGTCATTTTCATCCTCCTTCGACTTATACTAATACATTTAGGTTTTTTAACACATCTTGTTCATCCCATAAGTGCGTTTGTGTCAATGGTTTAACATTTAGGTCATTTTCGTCATCCTTCGGCTTAGTCTAATCAGTTTAGGGTTTTTAACCAATCTTGTGCATCCAATAAGTGCGTTTGTGACATTGGTTTAACATTTAGGTCATTTTCGTCCTTCTAAAGCTTATTCTAATCCATTTAGGGTTTTTAACCAATCTTGTGCATCCAATAATTGCGTTTGAGTCATTGGGTTATTATTTAGGTCATTTTCGTCCTCCATCGACTTATTCTAATCCATTTAGGTTTTTTAACCAATCTTGTGCATCCAATAAGTGCGTTTGTGACATTGGTTTAACATTTAGGTCATTTTCGTCCTCCCTAAGCTTATTCTAATCCATTTAGGGTTTTTAACTAATCTTTTGCATCCAATGATTGTGTTTGAGTCATTGGATTAACATTTAGGTCATTTTCGTCCTCCTTCGACTTATACTAATCCATTTAGGTTTTTTAACACATCTTGTTCATCCAATAAGTGAGTTTGTGTCAATGGTTTAACATTTAGGTCCTTTTCGTCATCCTTCGGCTTTGTCTAATCCGTTTAGGGTTTTTAACCAATCTTGTTCATACAATAAGTGCGTTTGTGACATTGTTTTAACATTTAGGTCATTTTCGTCCTCCCTAAGCTTATTCTAATCCATTTAGGGTTTTTAACCAATCTTGTGCATCCAATAATTAAGTTTGAGTCATTGGGTTAACATTTAAGTCATTTTCGTCCTCCATCGACTTATTCTAATCCATTTAGGTTTTTTAACCAATCTTGTGCATCCAAAAAGTGCGTTTGTGCCAATGGTTTAACATTTAGGTCATTTTCATCATCCTTCGGCTTAGTCTAATCCGTTTAGGGTTTTAAACCAATCTTGTGCATCCAATAAGTGCGTTTGTGACATTGGTTTAACATTTAGGTCATTTTCGTCCTCCCTAAGCTTATTCTAATCCATTTAGGGTTTTTAACCAATCTTGTGCATCCAATAATTGCGTTTGAGTCATTTGGTTAACATTTAGGTCATTTTTCGTCCTCCATCAACTTATTCTAATCCATTTAGGTTTTTTAACCAATCTTGGGCATCCAATTAGTGCGTTTGTGACAATGGTTTAACATTTAGGTCATTTTTGCATTCTTCGGCTTAGTCTAATCCGTTTAGGGTTTTTAACCAATCTTGTGCATCCAATAAGTGCGTTTGTGACATTGGTTTAACATTTAGGTCATTTTCGTCCTCCCTAAGCTTATTCTAATCCATTTAGGATTTTTAACAAATCTTTTGCATCCAACGATTGCGTTTGAGTCATTGGATTAACATTTAGGTCATTTTCATCCTCCTTCGACTTATACTAATACATTTAGGTTTTTTAACACATCTTGTTCATCCCATAAGTGCGTTTGTGTCAATGGTTTAACATTTAGGTCATTTTCGTCATCCTTCGGCTTAGTCTAATCAGTTTAGGGTTTTTAACCAATCTTGTGCATCAAATAAGTGCGTTTGTGACATTGGTTTAACATTTAGGTCATTTTCGTCCTTCTAAAGCTTATTCTAATCCATTTAGGGTTTTTAACCAATCTTGTGCATCCAATAATTGCGTTTGAGTCATTGGGTTATTATTTAGGTCATTTTCGTCCTCCATCGACTTATTCTAATCCATTTAGGTTTTTTAACCAATCTTGTGCATCCAATAAGTGCGTTTGTGACATTGGTTTAACATTTAGGTCATTTTCGTCCTCCCTAAGCTTATTCTAATCCATTTAGGGTTTTTAACTAATCTTTTGCATCCAATGATTGTGTTTGAGTCATTGGATTAACATTTAGGTCATTTTCGTCCTCCTTCGACTTATACTAATCCATTTAGGTTTTTTAACACATCTTGTTCATCCAATAAGTGAGTTTGTGTCAATGGTTTAACATTTAGGTCCTTTTCGTCATCCTTCGGCTTTGTCTAATCCGTTTAGGGTTTTTAACCAATCTTGTGCATACAATAAGTGCGTTTGTGACATTGTTTTAACATTTAGGTCATTTTCGTCCTCCCTAAGCTTATTCTAATCCATTTAGGGTTTTTAACCAATCTTGTGCATCCAATAATTGCGTTTGAGTCATTGGGTTAACATTTAAGTCATTTTCGTCCTCCATCGACTTATTCTAATCCATTTAGGTTTTTTAACCAATCTTGTGCATCCAATAAGTGCGTTTGTGCCAATGGTTTAACATTTAGGTCATTTTCATCATCCTTCGGCTTAGTCTAATCCGTTTAGGGTTTTAAACCAATCTTGTGCATCCAATAAGTGCGTTTGTGACATTGGTTTAACATTTAGGTCATTTTCGTCCTCCCTAAGCTTATTCTAATCCATTTAGTGTTTTTAACCAATCTTGTGCATCCAATATTTGCGTTTGAGTCATTGGGTTAACATTTAGGTCATTTTCGTCCTCCATCGACCTATTCTAATCCATTTAGGTTTTTTAACCAATCTTGTGCATCCAATAAGTGCGTTTGTGCCAATGGTTTAACATTTAGGTCATTTTCATCATCCTTCGGCTTAGTCTAATCCGTTTAGGGTTTTTAACCAATCATGTGCATCCAATAAGTGCGTTTGTGACATTGGTTTAACATTTAGGTCATTTTCGTCCTCCCTAAGCTTATTCTTATCCATTTAGGGTTTTTAACCAATCTTTTGCATCCAATAATTGTGTTTGAGCCATTTGGTTAACATTTAGGTCATTTTCGTCCTCCATCGACTTATTCTAATCCATTTAGGTTTTTTAACCAATCTTGTGCATCCAATTAGTGCGTTTGTGCCAATGGTTTAACATTTAGGTCATTTTCGTCATCCTTCGGCTTAGTCTAATCCGTTTAGGGTTTTTAACCAATCTTGTGCATCCAATAAGTGCGTTTGTGACATTGGTTTAACATTTAGGTCATTTTCGTCCTCCCTAAGCTTATTCTAATCCATTTAGGGTTTTTAACAAATCTTTTGCATCCAATGATTGCGTTTGAGTCATTGGATTAACATTTAGGTCATTTTCGTCCTCCTTCGACCTATACTAATCCATTTAGGTTTTTTTAACACATCTTGTTCATCCCATAAGTGCGTTTGTGTCAATGGTTTAACATTTAGGTCATTTTCGTCATCCTTCGGCTTAGTCTAATCCGTTTAGGGTTTTTAACAAATCTTGTGCATACAATAAGTGCGTTTGTGACATTGGTTTAACATTTAGGTCATTTTCGTCCTCCCTAAGCTTATTCTAATCCATTTAGGGTGTTTAACCAATCTTGTGCATCCAATAATTGCGTTTGAGTCATCGGGTTAAAATTTAAGTCATTTTCGTCCTCCATCGACTTATTCTAATCCATTTAGGTTTTTTAACCAATCTTGTGGATCCAATAAGTGCGTTTGTGCCAATGGTTTAACATTTAGGTAATTTTCATCATCCTTAGGCTTAGTCTAATCCGTTTAGGGTTTTAAACCAATCTTGTGCATCCAATAAGTGCGTTTGTGACATTGGTTTAACATTTAGGTCATTTTCGTCCTCCCTAAGCTTATTCTAATCCATTTAGTGTTTTTAACCAATCTTGTGCATCCAATAATTGCGTTTGAGTCATTGGGTTAACATTTAGGTCATTTTCGTCCTCCATCGACTTATTCTAATCCATTTAGGTTTTTTAACCAATCTTGTGCATCCAATAAGTGCGTTTGTGCCAATGGTTTAACATTTAGGTCATTTTCATCATCCTTCGGCTTAGTCTAATCCGTTTAGGGTTTTTAACCAATCTTGTGCATCCAATAAGTGCGTTTGTGACATTGGTTTAACATTTCGGTCATTTTCGTCCTCCCTAAGCTTATTCTAATCCATTTAGGGTTTTTAACCAATCTTGTGCATCCAATAATTGCGTTTGAGTCATTGGGTTAACATTTAGGTCATTTTCGTCCTCCATCGACTTATTCTAATCCATTTAGGTTTTTTAACCAATCTTGTGCATCCAATAAGTGTGTTTGTGCCAATGGTTTAACATTTAGGTCATTTTCATCATCCTTCGGCTTAGTCTAATCCGTTTAGGGTTTTAAACCAATCTTGTGCATCCAATAAGTGCGTTTGTGACATTGGTTTAACATTTAGGTCATTTTCGTCCTCCCTAAGCTTATTCTAATCCATTTAGGGTTTTTAACCAATCTTGTGCATCCAATAATTGCATTTGAGTCATTGGATTAACATTTAGGTCATTTTCGTCCTCCATCGACTTATTCTAATCCATTTAGGTTTTTTAACCAATCTTGTGCATCCAATAAGTGCGTTTGTGCCAATGGTTTAACATTTAGGTCATTTTCGTCATCCTTCGGCTTAGTCTAATCCGTTTAGGGTTTTTAACCAATCTTGTGCATCCAATAAGTGCGTTTGTGACATTGGTTTAACATTTAGGTCATTTTCGTCCTCCCTAAGCTTATTCTAATCCATTTAGTGTTTTTAACCAATCTTGTGCATCCAATAATTGCGTTTGAGTCATTGGGTTAACATTTAGGTCATTTTCGTCCTCCATCGACCTATTCTAATCCATTTAGGTTTTTTAACCAATCTTGTGCATCCAATAAGTGCGTTTGTGCCAATGGTTTAACATTTAGGTCATTTTCATCATCCTTCGGCTTAGTCTAATCCGTTTAGGGTTTTTAACCAATCATGTGCATCCAATAAGTGCGTTTGTGACATTGGTTTAACATTTAGGTCATTTTCGTCCTCCCTAAGCTTATTCTAATCCATTTAGGATTTTTAACAAATCTTTTGCATCCAACGATTGCGTTTGAGTCATTGGATTAACATTTAGGTCATTTTCATCCTCCTTCGACTTATACTAATACATTTAGGTTTTTTAACACATCTTGTTCATCCCATAAGTGCGTTTGTGTCAATGGTTTAACATTTAGGTCATTTTCGTCATCCTTCGGCTTAGTCTAATCAGTTTAGGGTTTTTAACCAATCTTGTGCATCCAATAAGTGCGTTTGTGACATTGGTTTAACATTTAGGTCATTTTCGTCCTTCTAAAGCTTATTCTAATCCATTTAGGGTTTTTAACCAATCTTGTGCATCCAATAATTGCGTTTGAGTCATTGGGTTATTATTTAGGTCATTTTCGTCCTCCATCGACTTATTCTAATCCATTTAGGTTTTTTAACCAATCTTGTGCATCCAATAAGTGCGTTTGTGACATTGGTTTAACATTTAGGTCATTTTCGTCCTCCCTAAGCTTATTCTAATCCATTTAGGGTTTTTAACTAATCTTTTGCATCCAATGATTGTGTTTGAGTCATTGGATTAACATTTAGGTCATTTTCGTCCTCCTTCGACTTATACTAATCCATTTAGGTTTTTTAACACATCTTGTTCATCCAATAAGTGAGTTTGTGTCAATGGTTTAACATTTAGGTCCTTTTCGTCATCCTTCGGCTTTGTCTAATCCGTTTAGGGTTTTTAACCAATCTTGTGCATACAATAAGTGCGTTTGTGACATTGTTTTAACATTTAGGTCATTTTCGTCCTCCCTAAGCTTATTCTAATCCATTTAGGGTTTTTAACCAATCTTGTGCATCCAATAATTGCGTTTGAGTCATTGGGTTAACATTTAAGTCATTTTCGTCCTCCATCGACTTATTCTAATCCATTTAGGTTTTTTAACCAATCTTGTGCATCCAATAAGTGCGTTTGTGCCAATGGTTTAACATTTAGGTCATTTTCATCATCCTTCGGCTTAGTCTAATCCGTTTAGGGTTTTAAACCAATCTTGTGCATCCAATAAGTGCGTTTGTGACATTGGTTTAACATTTAGGTCATTTTCGTCCTCCCTAAGCTTATTCTAATCCATTTAGTGTTTTTAACCAATCTTGTGCATCCAATATTTGCGTTTGAGTCATTGGGTTAACATTTAGGTCATTTTCGTCCTCCATCGACCTATTCTAATCCATTTAGGTTTTTTAACCAATCTTGTGCATCCAATAAGTGCGTTTGTGCCAATGGTTTAACATTTAGGTCATTTTCATCATCCTTCGGCTTAGTCTAATCCGTTTAGGGTTTTTAACCAATCATGTGCATCCAATAAGTGCGTTTGTGACATTGGTTTAACATTTAGGTCATTTTCGTCCTCCCTAAGCTTATTCTTATCCATTTAGGGTTTTTAACCAATCTTTTGCATCCAATAATTGTGTTTGAGCCATTTGGTTAACATTTAGGTCATTTTCGTCCTCCATCGACTTATTCTAATCCATTTAGGTTTTTTAACCAATCTTGTGCATCCAATTAGTGCGTTTGTGCCAATGGTTTAACATTTAGGTCATTTTCGTCATCCTTCGGCTTAGTCTAATCCGTTTAGGGTTTTTAACCAATCTTGTGCATCCAATAAGTGCGTTTGTGACATTGGTTTAACATTTAGGTCATTTTCGTCCTCCCTAAGCTTATTCTAATCCATTTAGGGTTTTTAACCAATCTTGTGCATCCAATAATTGCGTTTGAGTCATTGGGTTAACATTTAGGTCATTTTCGTCCTCCATCGACTTATTCTAATCCATTTAGGTTTTTTAACCAATCTTGTGCATCCAATAAGTGCGTTTGTGCCAATGGTTTAACATTTAGGTCATTTTCGTCATCCTTTGGCTAAGTCTAATTCGTTTAGGGTTTTTAACCAATCATGTGCATCCAATAAGTGCGTTTGTGACATTGGTTTAACATTTAGGTCATTTTCGTCCTCCCTAAGCTTATTCTAATCCATTTATGGTTTTTAACAAATCTTGTGCATCCAATAATAGCGTTTGAGTCATTGGGTTAACATTTAGGTCATTTTCGTCCACCATCGACTTATTCTAATCCATTTAGGTTTTTTAACCAATCTTGTGCATCCAATAAGTGCGTTTGTGACATTGGTTTAACATTTAGGTCATTTTCATCATCCTTCGGCTTAGTCTAATCCGTTTAGGGTTTTTAACCAATCATGTGCATCCAATAAGTGCGTTTGTGACATTGGTTTAACATTTAGGTCATTTTCGTCCTCCCTAAGCTTATTCTAATCCATTTAGGGTTTTTAACCAATCTTTTGCATCCAATAATTGCGTTTGAGTCATTTGTTTAACATTTAGGTCATTTTCGTCCTCCGTCGACTTATTCTAATCCATTTAGGTTTTTTAACCAATCTTGTGCATCCAATTAGTGCGTTTGTGCCAATGGTTTAACATTTAGGTCATTTTCATCATCCTTCGGCTTAGTCTAATCCGTTTAGGGTTTTAAACCAATCTTGTGCATCCAATAAGTGCGTTTGTGACATTGGTTTAACATTTCGGTCATTTTCGTCCTCCCTAAGCTTATTCTAATCCATTTAGGGTTTTTAACCAATCTTGTGCATCCAATAAGTGCGTTCGTGACATTGGTTTAACATTTAGGTCATTTTCGTCCTCCTTAGGCTTGTTTTAAACCATTTAGGGTTTTTAACCAATCTTGTGCATCCAATAAGTGAGTTTATGTCAATGGTTTAACATTTAGGTCATTTTCGTCAACCTTCGACTTATTCTAATCTAATTAGGGTTTTTAACCAATCTTGTGCATCCAATAAGTGCGTTTGTGACATTGGTTTAACATTTAGGTCATTTTCGTCCTCCCTAAGCTTATTCTAACCCATTTAGGGTTTTTAACCAATCTTGTGCATCCAATAATTGCGTTTGAGTCATTGGGTTAACATTTAGGTCATTTTCGTCCTCCATCGACCTATTCTAATCCATTTAGGTTTTTTAACCAATCTTGTGCATCCAATAAGTGCGTTTGTGCCAATGGTTTAACATTTAGGTCATTTTCATCATCCTTCGGCTTAGTCTAATCCGTTTAGGGTTTTTAACCAATCATGTGCATCCAATAAGTGCGTTTGTGACATTGGTTTAACATTTAGGTCATTTTCGTCCTCCCTAAGCTTATTCTTATCCATTTAGGGTTTTTAACCAATCTTTTGCATCCAATAATTGTGTTTGAGCCATTTGGTTAACATTTAGGTCATTTTCGTCCTCCATCGACTTATTCTAATCCATTTAGGTTTTTTAACCAATCTTGTGCATCCAATTAGTGCGTTTGTGCCAATGGTTTAACATTTAGGTCATTTTCGTCATCCTTCGGCTTAGTCTAATCCGTTTAGGGTTTTAAACCAATCTTGTGCATCCAATAAGTGCGTTTGTGACATTGGTTTAACATTTCGGTCATTTTCGTCCTCCCTAAGCTTATTCTAATCCATTTAGGGTTTTTAACCAATCTTGTGCATCCAATAAGTGCGTTCGTGACATTGGTTTAACATTTAGGTCATTTTCGTCCTCCTTAGGCTTGTTTTAAACCATTTAGGGTTTTTAACCAATCTTGTGCATCCAATAAGTGAGTTTATGTCAATGGTTTAACATTTAGGTCATTTTCGTCAACCTTCGACTTATTCTAATCTAATTAGGGTTTTTAACCAATCTTGTGCATCCAATAAGTGCGTTTGTGACATTGGTTTAACATTTAGGTCATTTTCGTCCTCCCTAAGCTTATTCTAACCCATTTAGGGTTTTTAACCAATCTTGTGCATCCAATAATTGCGTTTGAGTCATTGGGTTAACATTTAGGTCATTTTCGTCCTCCATCGACCTATTCTAATCCATTTAGGTTTTTTAACCAATCTTGTGCATCCAATAAGTGCGTTTGTGCCAATGGTTTAACATTTAGGTCATTTTCATCATCCTTCGGCTTAGTCTAATCCGTTTAGGGTTTTTAACCAATCATGTGCATCCAATAAGTGCGTTTGTGACATTGGTTTAACATTTAGGTCATTTTCGTCCTCCCTAAGCTTATTCTTATCCATTTAGGGTTTTTAACCAATCTTTTGCATCCAATAATTGTGTTTGAGCCATTTGGTTAACATTTAGGTCATTTTCGTCCTCCATCGACTTATTCTAATCCATTTAGGTTTTTTAACCAATCTTGTGCATCCAATTAGTGCGTTTGTGCCAATGGTTTAACATTTAGGTCATTTTCGTCATCCTTCGGCTTAGTCTAATCCGTTTAGGGTTTTAAACCAATCTTGTGCATCCAATAAGTGCGTTTGTGACATTGGTTTAACATTTCGGTCATTTTCGTCCTCCCTAAGCTTATTCTAATCCATTTAGGGTTTTTAACCAATCTTGTGCATCCAATAAGTGCGTTCGTGACATTGGTTTAACATTTAGGTCATTTTCGTCCTCCTTAGGCTTGTTTTAAACCATTTAGGGTTTTTAACCAATCTTGTGCATCCAATAAGTGAGTTTATGTCAATGGTTTAACATTTAGGTCATTTTCGTCAACCTTCGACTTATTCTAATCTAATTAGGGTTTTTAACCAATCTTGTGCATCCAATAAGTGCGTTTGTGACATTGGTTTAACATTTAGGTCATTTTCGTCCTCCCTAAGCTTATTCTAACCCATTTAGGGTTTTTAACCAATCTTGTGCATCCAATAATTGCGTTTGAGTCATTGGGTTAACATTTAGGTCATTTTCGTCCTCCATCGACCTATTCTAATCCATTTAGGTTTTTTAACCAATCTTGTGCATCCAATAAGTGCGTTTGTGCCAATGGTTTAACATTTAGGTCATTTTCATCATCCTTCGGCTTAGTCTAATCCGTTTAGGGTTTTTAACCAATCATGTGCATCCAATAAGTGCGTTTGTGACATTGGTTTAACATTTAGGTCATTTTCGTCCTCCCTAAGCTTATTCTTATCCATTTAGGGTTTTTAACCAATCTTTTGCATCCAATAATTGTGTTTGAGCCATTTGGTTAACATTTAGGTCATTTTCGTCCTCCATCGACTTATTCTAATCCATTTAGGTTTTTTAACCAATCTTGTGCATCCAATTAGTGCGTTTGTGCCAATGGTTTAACATTTAGGTCATTTTCGTCATCTTTCGGCTTAGTCTAATCCGTTTAGGGTTTTTAACCAATCTTGTGCATCCAATAAGTGCGTTTGTGACATTGGTTTAACATTTAGGTCATTTTCGTCCTCCCTAAACTTATTCTAATCCATTTAGGGTTTTTAACAAATCTTTTGCATCCAATGATTGCGTTTGAGTCATTGGATTAACATTTTGGTCATTTTCGTCCTCCTTCGACTTATACTAATCCATTTAGGTTTTTTAACACATCTTGTTCATCCAATAAGTGAGTTTGTGTCAATGGTTTAACATTTAGGTCCTTTTCGTCATCCTTCGGCTTTGTCTAATCCGTTTAGGGTTTTTAACCAATCTTGTGCATACAATAAGTGCGTTTGTGACATTGTTTTAACATTTAGGTCATTTTCGTCCTCCCTAAGCTTATTCTAATCCATTTAGGGTTTTTAACCAATCTTGTGCATCCAATAATTGCGTTTGAGTCATTGGGTTAACATTTAAGTCATTTTCGTCCTCCATCGACTTATTCTAATCCATTTAGGTTTTTTAACCAATCTTGTGCATCCAATAAGTGCGTTTGTGCCAATGGTTTAACATTTAGGTCATTTTCATCATCCTTCGGCTTAGTCTAATCCGTTTAGGGTTTTAAACCAATCTTGTGCATCCAATAAGTGCGTTTGTGACATTGGTTTAACATTTAGGTCATTTTCGTCCTCCCTAAGCTTATTCTAATCCATTTAGTGTTTTTAACCAATCTTGTGCATCCAATATTTGCGTTTGAGTCATTGGGTTAACATTTAGGTCATTTTCGTCCTCCATCGACCTATTCTAATCCATTTAGGTTTTTTAACCAATCTTGTGCATCCAATAAGTGCGTTTGTGCCAATGGTTTAACATTTAGGTCATTTTCATCATCCTTCGGCTTAGTCTAATCCGTTTAGGGTTTTTAACCAATCATGTGCATCCAATAAGTGCGTTTGTGACATTGGTTTAACATTTAGGTCATTTTCGTCCTCCCTAAGCTTATTCTTATCCATTTAGGGTTTTTAACCAATCTTTTGCATCCAATAATTGTGTTTGAGCCATTTGGTTAACATTTAGGTCATTTTCGTCCTCCATCGACTTATTCTAATCCATTTAGGTTTTTTAACCAATCTTGTGCATCCAATTAGTGCGTTTGTGCCAATGGTTTAACATTTAGGTCATTTTCGTCATCCTTCGGCTTAGTCTAATCCGTTTAGGGTTTTTAACCAATCTTGTGCATCCAATAAGTGCGTTTGTGACATTGGTTTAACATTTAGGTCATTTTCGTCCTCCCTAAGCTTATTCTAATCCATTTAGGGTTTTTAACAAATCTTTTGCATCCAATGATTGCGTTTGAGTCATTGGATTAACATTTAGGTCATTTTCGTCCTCCTTCGACTTATACTAATCCATTTAGGTTTTTTAACACATCTTGTTCATCCAATAAGTGAGTTTGTGTCAATGGTTTAACATTTAGGTCCTTTTCGTCATCCTTCGGCTTTGTCTAATCCGTTTAGGGTTTTTAACCAATCTTGTGCATACAATAAGTGCGTTTGTGACATTGTTTTAACATTTAGGTCATTTTCGTCCTCCCTAAGCTTATTCTAATCCATTTAGGGTTTTTAACCAATCTTGTGCATCCAATAATTGCGTTTGAGTCATTGGGTTAACATTTAAGTCATTTTCGTCCTCCATCGACTTATTCTAATCCATTTAGGTTTTTTAACCAATCTTGTGCATCCAATAAGTGCGTTTGTGCCAATGGTTTAACATTTAGGTCATTTTCATCATCCTTCGGCTTAGTCTAATCCGTTTAGGGTTTTTAACCAATCATGTGCATCCAATAAGTGCGTTTGTGACATTGTTTTAACATTTAGGTCATTTTCGCCCTCCCTAAGCTTATTCTAATCCATTTAGGGTTTTTAACCAATCTTGTGCATCCAATAATTGCGTTTGAGTCATTGGGTTAACATTTAGGTCATTTTCGTCCTCCATCGACTTATTCTAATCCATTTAGGTTTTTTAACCAATCTTGTGCATCCAATAAGTGCGTTTGTGCCAATGGTTTAACATTTAGGTCATTTTCATCATACTTCGGCTTAGTCTAATCCGTTTAGGGTTTTTAACCAATCATGTGCATCCAATAAGTGCGTTTGTGACATTGGTTTAACATTTAGGTCATTTTCGTCCTCCCTAAGCTTATTCTTATCCATTTAGGGTTTTTAACCAATCTTTTGCATCCAATAATTGTGTTTGAGCCATTTGGTTAACATTTAGGTCATTTTCGTCCTCCATCGACTTATTCTAATCCATTTAGGATTTTTAACCAATCTTGTGCATCCAATTAGTGCGTTTGTGCCAATGGTTTAACATTTAGGTCATTTTCGTCATCCTTCGGCTTAGTCTAATCCGTTTAGGGTTTTTAACCAATCTTGTGCATCCAATAAGTGCGTTTGTGACATTGGTTTAACATTTAGGTCATTTTCGTCCTCCCTAAGCTTATTCTAATCCATTTAGGGTTTTTAACAAATCTTTTGCATCCAATGATTGCGTTTGAGTCATTGGATTAACATTTAGGTCATTTTCGTCCTCCTTCGACTTATACTAATCCATTTAGGTTTTTTAACACATCTTGTTCATCCAATAAGTGAGTTTGTGTCAATGGTTTAACATTTAGGTCCTTTTCGTCATCCTTCGGCTTTGTCTAATCCGTTTAGGGTTTTTAACCAATCTTGTGCATACAATAAGTGCGTTTGTGACATTGTTTTAACATTTAGGTCATTTTCGTCCTCCCTAAGCTTATTCTAATCAATTTAGGGTTTTTAACCAATCTTGTGCATCCAATAATTGCGTTTGAGTCATTGGGTTAACATTTAAGTCATTTTCGTCCTCCATCGACTTATTCTAATCCATTTAGGTTTTTTAACCAATCTTGTGCATCCAATAAGTGCGTTTGTGCCAATGGTTTAACATTTAGGTCATTTTCATCATCCTTCGGCTTAGTCTAATCCGTTTAGGGTTTTAAACCAATCTTGTGCATCCAATAAGTGCGTTTGTGACATTGGTTTAACATTTAGGTCATTTTCGTCCTCCCTAAGCTTATTCTAATCCATTTAGGATTTTTAACAAATCTTTTGCATCCAACGATTGCGTTTGAGTCATTGGATTAACATTTAGGTCATTTTCATCCTCCTTCGACTTATACTAATACATTTAGGTTTTTTAACACATCTTGTTCATCCCATAAGTGCGTTTGTGTCAATGGTTTAACATTTAGGTCAGTTTCGTCATCCTTCGGCTTAGTCTAATCAGTTTAGGGTTTTTAACCAATCTTGTGCATCCAATAAGTGCGTTTGTGACATTGGTTTAACATTTAGGTCATTTTCGTCCTTCTTAAGCTTATTCTAATCCATTTAGGGTTTTTAACAATTCTTGTGCATCCAATAATTGCGTTTGAGTCATTGGGTTATTATTTAGGTCATTTTCGTCCTCCATCGACTTATTCTAATCCATTTAGGTTTTTTAACCAATCTTGTGCATCCAATAAGTGCGTTTGTGACATTGGTTTAACATTTAGGTCATTTTCGTCCTCCCTAAGCTTATTCTAATCCATTTAGGGTTTTTAACAAATCTTTTGCATCCAATGATTGCGTTTGAGTCATTGGATTAACATTTAGGTCATTTTCGTCCTCCTTCGACTTATACTAATCCATTTAGGTTTTTTAACACATCTTGTTCATCCAATAAGTGAGTTTGTGTCATTGGTTTAACATTTAGGTCATTTTCGTCCTCCCTAAGCTTAATCTAACCCATTTAGGGTTTTTAACCAATCTTGTGCATCCAATAATTGCGTTTGAGTCATTGGGTTAACATTTAGGTCATTTTCGTCCTCCATCGACCTATTCTAATCCATTTAGGTTTTTTAACCAATCTTGTGCATCCAATAAGTGCGTTTGTGCCAATGGTTTAACATTTAGGTCATTTTCATCATCCTTCGGCTTAGTCTAATCCGTTTAGGGTTTTTAACCAATCATGTGCATCCAATAAGTGCGTTTCTGACATTGGTTTAACATTTAGGTCATTTTCGTCCTCCCTAAGCTTATTCTTATCCATTTAGGGTTTTTAACCAATCTTTTGCATCCAATAATTGTGTTTGAGCCATTTGGTTAACATTTAGGTCATTTTCGTCCTCCATCGACTTATTCTAATCCATTTAGGATTTTTAACCAATCTTGTGCATCCAATTAGTGCGTTTGTGCCAATGGTTTAACATTTAGGTCATTTTCGTCATCCTTCGGCTTAGTCTAATCCGTTTAGGGTTTTTAACCAATCTTGTGCATCCAATAAGTGCGTTTGTGACATTGGTTTAACATTTAGGTCATTTTCGTCCTCCCTAAGCTTATTCTAATCCATTTAGGGTTTTTAACAAATCTTTTGCATCCAATGATTGCGTTTGAGTCATTGGATTAACATTTAGGTCATTTTCGTCCTCCTTCGACTTATACTAATCCATTTAGGTTTTTTAACACATCTTGTTCATCCAATAAGTGAGTTTGTGTCATTGGTTTAACATTTAGGTCATTTTCGTCCTCCCTAAGCTTAATCTAACCCATTTAGGGTTTTTAACCAATCTTGTGCATCCAATAATTGCGTTTGAGTCATTGGGTTAACATTTAGGTCATTTTCGTCCTCCATCGACCTATTCTAATCCATTTAGGTTTTTTAACCAATCATGTGCATCCAATAAGTGCGTTTGTGCCAATGGTTTAACATTTAGGTCATTTTCATCATCCTTCGGCTTAGTCTAATCCGTTTAGGGTTTTTAACCAATCATGTGCATCCAATAAGTGCGTTTGTGACATTGGTTTAACATTTAGGTCATTTTCGTCCTCCCTAAGCTTATTCTTATCCATTTAGGGTTTTTAACCAATCTTTTGCATCCAATAATTGTGTTTGAGCCATTTGGTTAACATTTAGGTCATTTTCGTCCTCCATCGACTTATTCTAATCCATTTAGGTTTTTTAACCAATCTTGTGCATCCAATTAGTGCGTTTGTGCCAATGGTTTAACATTTAGGTCATTTTCGTCATCCTTCGGCTTAGTCTAATCCGTTTAGGGTTTTTAACCAATCTTGTGCATCCAATAAGTGCGTTTGTGACATTGGTTTAACATTTAGGTCATTTTCGTCCTCCCTAAGCTTATTCTAATCCATTTAGGGTTTTTAACAAATCTTTTGCATCCAATGATTGCGTTTGAGTCATTGGATTAACATTTAGGTCATTTTCGTCCTCCTTCGACTTATACTAATCCATTTAGGTTTTTTAACACATCTTGTTCATCCAATAAGTGAGTTTGTGTCAATGGTTTAACATTTAGGTCCTTTTCGTCATCCTTCGGCTTTGTCTAATCCGTTTAGGGTTTTTAACCAATCTTGTGCATACAATAAGTGCGTTTGTGACATTGTTTTAACATTTAGGTCATTTTCGTCCTCCCTAAGCTTATTCTAATCCATTTAGGGTTTTTAACCAATCTTGTGCATCCAATAATTGCGTTTGAGTCATTGGGTTAACATTTAAGTCATTTTCGTCCTCCATCGACTTATTCTAATCCATTTAGGTTTTTTAACCAATCTTGTGCATCCAATAAGTGCGTTTGTGCCAATGGTTTAACATTTAGGTCATTTTCATCATCCTTCGGCTTAGTCTAATCCGTTTAGGGTTTTAAACCAATCTTGTGCATCCAATAAGTGCGTTTGTGACATTGGTTTAACATTTAGGTCATTTTCGTCCTCCCTAAGCTTATTCTAATCCATTTAGGATTTTTAACAAATCTTTTGCATCCAACGATTGCGTTTGAGTCATTGGATTAACATTTAGGTCATTTTCATCCTCCTTCGACTTATACTAATACATTTAGGTTTTTTAACACATCTTGTTCATCCCATAAGTGCGTTTGTGTCAATGGTTTAACATTTAGGTCATTTTCGTCATCCTTCGGCTTAGTCTAATCCGTTTAGGGTTTTTAACCAATCATGTGCATCCAATAAGTGCGTTTGTGACATTGGTTTAACATTTAGGTCATTTTCGTCCTCCCTAAGCTTATTCTAATCCATTTAGGGTTTTTAACCAATCTTTTGCATCCAATAATTGCATTTGAGTCATTTGTTTAACATTTAGGTCATTTTCGTCCTCCGTCGACTTATTCTAATCCATTTAGGTTTTTTAACCAATCTTGTGCATCCAATTAGTGCGTTTGTGCCAATGGTTTAACATTTAGGTCATTTTCATCATCCTTCGGCTTAGTCTAATCCGTTTAGGGTTTTAAACCAATCTTGTGCATCCAATAAGTGCGTTTGTGACATTGGTTTAACATTTCGGTCATTTTCGTCCTCCCTAAGCTTATTCTAATCCATTTAGGGTTTTTAACCAATCTTGTGCATCCAATAAGTGCGTTCGTGACATTGGTTTAACATTTAGGTCATTTTCGTCCTCCTTAGGCTTGTTTTAAACCATTTAGGGTTTTTAACCAATCTTGTGCATCCAATAAGTGAGTTTGTGTCAATGGTTTAACATTTAGGTGATTTTCGTCAACCTTCGGCTTATTCTAATCTAATTAGGGTTTTTAACCAATCTTGTGCATCCAATAAGTGCGTTTGTGACATTGGTTTAACATTTAGGTCATTTTCGTCCTCCCTAAGCTTATTCTAACCCATTTAGGGTTTTTAACCAATCTTGTGCATCCAATAATTGCGTTTGAGTCATTGGATTAACATTTAGGTCATTTTCGTCCTCCTTCGACTTATACTAATCCATTTAGGTTTTTTAACACATCTTGTTCATCCAATAAGTGCGTTTGTGTCAATGGTTTAACATTTATGTCCTTTTCGTCATTCTTCGGCTTTGTCTAATCCGTTTAGGGTTTTTAACCAATCTTGTGCATACAATAAGTGCGTTTGTGACATTGTTTTAACATTTAGGTCATTTTCGTCCTCCCTAAGCTTATTCTAATCCATTTAGGGTTTTTAACCAATCTTGTGCATCCAATAATTGCGTTTGAGTCATTGGGTTAACATTTAAGTCATTTTCGTCCTCCATCGACTTATTCTAATCCATTTAGGTTTTTTAACCAATCTTGTGCATCCAATAAGTGCGTTTGTGCCAATGGTTTAACATTTAGGTCATTTTCATCATCCTTCGGCTTAGTCTAATCCGTTTAGGGTTTTAAACCAATCTTGTGCATCCAATAAGTGCGTTTGTGACATTGGTTTAACATTTAGGTCATTTTCGTCCTCACTAAGCTTATTCTAATCCATTTAGGGTTTTTAACAAATCTTTTGCATCCAATGATTGCGTTTGAGTCATTGGATTAACATTTAGGTCATTTTCGTCCTCCTTCGACTTATACTAATCCATTTAGGTTTTTTAACACATCTTGTTCATCCAATAAGTGCGTTTGTGTCAATGGTTTAACATTTAGGTCATTTTCGTCATCCTTCGGCTTAGTCTAATCCGTTTAGGGTTTTTAACCAATCTTGTGCATACAATAAGTGCGTTTGTGACATTGGTTTAACATTTAGGTCATTTTCGTCCTCCCTAAGCTTATTCTAATCCATTTAGGGTTTTTAACCAATCTTGTGCATCCAATAATTGCGTTTGAGTCATTGGGTTAACATTTAAGTCATTTTCGTCCTCCATCGACTTATTCTAATACATTTAGGTTTTTTAACCAATCTTGTGCATCCAATAAGTGCGTTTGTGCCAACGGTTTAACATTTAGGTCATTTTCATCATCCTTCGGCTTAGTCTAATCCGTTTAGGGTTTTTAACCAATCTTATGCATCCAATAAGTGCGTTTGTGACATTGGTTTAACATTTCGGTCATTTTCGTCCTCCCTAAGCTTATTCTAATCCATTTAGGGTTTTTAACCAATCTTGTGCATCCAATAATTGCGTTTGAGTCATTGGGTTAACATTTAGGTCATTTTCGTCCTCCATCGACTTATTCTAATCCATTTAGGTTTTTTAACCAATCTTGTGCATCCAATAAGTGCGTTTGTGCCAATGGTTTAACATTTAGGTAATTTTCATCATCCTTCGGCTTAGTCTAATCCGTTTAGGGTTTTAAACCAATCTTGTGCATCCAATAAGTGCGTTTGTGACATTGGTTTAACATTTAGGTCATTTTCGTCCTCCCTAAGCTTATTCTAATCCATTTAGTGTTTTTAACCAATCTTGTGCATCCAATAAAATCGTTTGAGTCATTGGGTTAACATTTAGGTCATTTTCGTCCTCCATCGACCTATTCTAATCCATTTAGGTTTTTTAACCAATCTTGTGCATCCAATAAGTGCGTTTGTGCCAATGGTTTAACATTTAGGTCATTTTCATCATCCTTCGGCTTAGTCTAATCCGTTTAGGGTTTTTAACCAATCATGTGCATCCAATAAGTGCGTTTGTGACATTGGTTTAACATTTAGGTCATTTTCGTCCTCCCTAAGCTTATTCTTATCCATTTAGGGTTTTTAACCAATCTTTTGCATCCAATAATTGTGTTTGAGCCATTTGGTTAACATTTAGGTCATTTTCGTCCTCCATCGACTTATTCTAATCCATTTAGGTTTTTTAACCAATCTTGTGCATCCAATTAGTGCGTTTGTGCCAATGGTTTAACATTTAGGTCATTTTCGTCATCCTTCGGCTTAGTCTAATCCGTTTAGGGTTTTTAACCAATCTTGTGCATCCAATAAGTGCGTTTGTGACATTGGTTTAACATTTAGGTCATTTTCGTCCTCCCTAAGCTTATTCTAATCCATTTAGGGTTTTTAACCAATCTTGTGCATCCAATAATTGCATTTGAGTCATTGGATTAACATTTAGGTCATTTTCGTCCTCCATCGACTTATTCTAATCCATTTAGGTTTTTTAACCAATCTTGTGCATCCAATAAGTGCGTTTGTGCCAATGGTTTAACATTTAGGTCATTTTCGTCATCCTTCGGCTTAGTCTAATCCGTTTAGGGTTTTTAACCAATCTTGTGCATCCAATAAGTGCGTTTGTGACATTGGTTTAACATTTAGGTCATTATTTGTCCTTCCTAATCTTATTCTAATCCATTTAGGGTTTTTAACCAATCTTGTGCATCCAATAATTGCATTTGAGTCATTGGATTAACATTTAGGTCATTTTCGTCCTCCCTAGGCTTATTCTAATCCATTCAGATTTTATACCAATCTTGTGCATCTAATAAGTGTATTTGTGTCAATTGTTGAACATTTAAGTCATTTTAGTCCTCCCTGGGCTTATTCTAAACCATTTACGGTTTTTAACCAATTTTGTGCACCCAATAAGTGCGTTTGTGTCAATGGTTTAACATTTAGGTCATTTTTGTCATCCTTCGGCTTAGTCTAATCCGTTTAGGGTTTTAAACCAATCTTGTGCATCCAATAAGTGCGTTTGTGACATTGGTTTAACATTTAGGTCATTTTCGTCCTCCCTAAGCTTATTCTAATCCATTTAGGGTTTTTAACCAATCTTGTGCATCCAATAATTGCGTTTGAGTCATTGGATTAACATTTAGGTCATTTTCGTCCTCCATCGACTTATTCTAATCCATTTAGGTTTTTTAACCAATCTTGTGCATCCAATAAGTGCGTTTGTGCCAATGGTTTAACATTTAGGTCATTTTCGTCATCCTTCGGCTTAGTCTAATCCGTTTAGGGTTTTTAACCAATCATGTGCATCCAATAAGTGCGTTTGTGACATTGGTTTAACATTTAGGTCATTTTCGTCCTCCCTAAGCTTATTCTAATCCATTTAGGGTTTTTAACAAATCTTGTGCATCCAATAATTGCGTTTGAATCATTGGGTTAACATTTAGGTCATTTTCGTCCTCCATCGACTTATTCTAATCCATTTAGGTTTTTTAACTAATCTTGTGCATCCAATAAGTGCGTTTGTATCAATGGTTTAACATTTAGGTCATTTTCGTCATCCTTCGGCTTAGTCTAATCCGTTTAGGGTTTTTAACCAATCATGTGCATCCAATAAGTGCGTTTGTGACATTGGTTTAACATTTAGGTCATTTTCATCCTCCCTAAGCTTATTCTAATCCATTTAGGGTTTTTAACAAATCTTGTGCATCCAATAATTGCGTGTGAGTCATCGGGTTAACATTTTGGTCATTTTCGTCCTCCATCGACTTATTCTAATCCATTTAGATTTTTTAACCAATCTTGTGCATCCAATAAGTGCGCTTGTGCCAATGGTTTAACATTTAGGTCATTTTCATCATCCTTCGGCTTAGTCTAATCCGTTTAGGGTTTTTAACCAATCATGTGCATCCAATAAGTGCGTTTGTGACATTGGTTTAACATTTAGGTCATTTTCGTCCTCCCTAAGCTTATTCTAATCCATTTAGGGTTTTTAACCAATCTTGTGCATCCAATAATTGCGTTTGAGTCATTGGGTTAACATTTAGGTCATTTTCGTCCTCCATCGACTTATTCTAATCCATTTAGGTTTTTTAACCAATCTTGTGCATCCAATAAGTGCGTTTGTGCCAATGGTTTAACATTTAGGTAATTTTCATCATCCTTCGGCTTAGTCTAATCCGTTTAGGGTTTTAAACCAATCTTGTGCATCCAATAAGTGCGTTTGTGACATTGGTTTAACATTTAGGTCATTTTCGTCCTCCCTAAGCTTATTCTAATCCATTTAGTGTTTTTAACCAATCTTGTGCATCCAATAAAATCGTTTGAGTCATTGGGTTAACATTTAGGTCATTTTCGTCCTCCATCGACCTATTCTAATCCATTTAGGTTTTTTAACCAATCTTGTGCATCCAATAAGTGCGTTTGTGCCAATGGTTTAACATTTAGGTCATTTTCATCATCCTTCGGCTTAGTCTAATCCGTTTAGGGTTTTTAACCAATCATGTGCATCCAATAAGTGCGTTTGTGACATTGGTTTAACATTTAGGTCATTTTCGTCCTCCCTAAGCTTATTCTTATCCATTTAGGGTTTTTAACCAATCTTTTGCATCCAATAATTGTGTTTGAGCCATTTGGTTAACATTTAGGTCATTTTCGTCCTCCATCGACTTATTCTAATCCATTTAGGTTTTTTAACCAATCTTGTGCATCCAATTAGTGCGTTTGTGCCAATGGTTTAACATTTAGGTCATTTTCGTCATCCTTCGGCTTAGTCTAATCCGTTTAGGGTTTTTAACCAATCTTGTGCATCCAATAAGTGCGTTTGTGACATTGGTTTAACATTTAGGTCATTTTCGTCCTCCCTAAGCTTATTCTAATCCATTTAGGGTTTTTAACAAATCTTTTGCATCCAATGATTGCGTTTGAGTCATTGGATTAACATTTAGGTCATTTTCGTCCTCCTTCGACTTATACTAATCCATTTAGGTTTTTTAACACATCTTGTTCATCCAATAAGTGAGTTTGTGTCAATGGTTTAACATTTAGGTCCTTTTCGTCATCCTTCGGCTTTGTCTAATCCGTTTAGGGTTTTTAACCAATCTTGTGCATACAATAAGTGCGTTTGTGACATTGTTTTAACATTTAGGTCATTTTCGTCCTCCCTAAGCTTATTCTAATCCATTTAGGGTTTTTAACCAATCTTGTGCATCCAATAATTGCGTTTGAGTCATTGGGTTAACATTTAAGTCATTTTCGTCCTCCATCGACTTATTCTAATCCATTTAGGTTTTTTAACCAATCTTGTGCATCCAATAAGTGCGTTTGTGCCAATGGTTTAACATTTAGGTCATTTTCATCATCCTTCGGCTTAGTCTAATCCGTTTAGGGTTTTAAACCAATCTTGTGCATCCAATAAGTGCGTTTGTGACATTGGTTTAACATTTAGGTCATTTTCGTCCTCACTAAGCTTATTCTAATCCATTTAGGGTTTTTAACAAATCTTTTGCATCCAATGATTGCGTTTGAGTCATTGGATTAACATTTAGGTCATTTTCGTCCTCCTTCGACTTATACTAATCCATTTAGGTTTTTTAACACATCTTGTTCATCCAATAAGTGCGTTTGTGTCAATGGTTTATTATTTAGGTCCTTTTCGTCATCCTTCGGCTTTGTCTAATCCGTTTAGGGTTTTTAACCAATCTTGTGCATACAATAAGTGCGTTTGTGACATTGTTTTAACATTTAGGTCATTTTCGTCCTCCCTAAGCTTATTCTAATCCATTTAGGGTTTTTAACCAATCTTGTGCATCCAATAATTGCGTTTGAGTCATTGGGTTAACATTTAACTCATTTTCGTCCTCCATCGACTTATTCTAATCCATTTAGGTTTTTTAACCAATCTTGTGCATCCAATAAGTGCGTTTGTTCCAATGGTTTAACATTTAGGTCATTTTCATCATCCTTCGGCTTAGTCTAATCCGTTTAGGATTTTAAACCAATCTTGTGCATCCAATAAGTGCGTTTGTGACATTGGTTTAACATTTAGGTCATTTTCGTCCTCCCTAAGCTTATTCTAATCCATTTAGTGTTTTTAACCATTCTTGTGCATCCCATAATTGCGTTTGAGTCATTGGGTTAACATTTAGGTCATTTTCGTCTTCCATCGACCTATTCTAATCCATTTAGGTTTTTTAACCAATCTTGTGCATCCAATAAGTGCGTTTGTGCCAATGGTTTAACATTTAGGTCATTTTCATCATCCTTCGGCTTAGTCTAATCCGTTTAGGGTTTTTAACCAATCATGTGCATCCAATAAGTGCGTTTGTGACATTGGTTTAACATTTAGGTCATTTTCGTCCTCCCTAAGCTTATTCTAATCCATTTAGGGTTTTTAACCAATCTTTTGCAAACAATAATTGCGTTTGAGTCATTTGGTTAACATTTAGGTCATTTTCGTCCTCCATCGACTTATTCTAATCCATTTAGGTTTTTTAACCAATCATGTGCATCCAATTAGTGCGTTTGTGCCAATGGTTTAACATTTAGGTCATTTTCATCATCCTTCGGCTTAGTCTAATCCGTTTAGGGTTTTAAACCAATCTTGTGCATCCAATAAGTGCGTTTGTGACATTGGTTTAACATTTAGGTCATTTTCGTCCTCCCTAAGCTTATTCTAATCCATTTAGGGTTTTTAACCAATCTTGTGCATCCAATAAGTGCGTTTGTGACATTGGTTTAACATTTAGGTCATTTTGGTCCTCCTTAGGCTTGTTTTAAACCATTTAGGGTTTTTAACCAATCTTGTGCATCCAATAAGTGAGTTTGTGTCAATGGTTTAACATTTAGGTCATTTTCGTCAACCTTCGGCTTATTCTAATCTAATTAGGGTTTTTAACCAATCTTGTGCATCCAATAAGTGCGTTTGTGACATTGGTTTAACATTTAGGTCATTTTCGTCCTCCCTAAGCTTATTCTAATCCATTTAGGGTTTTTAACCAATCATGTGCATCCAATAATTGTGTTTGAGTCATTGGGTTAACATTTAGGTCATTTTCGTCCTCCATCGACTTATTCTAATCCATTTAGGTTTTTTAACCAATCTTGTGCATCCAATAAGTGCGTTTGTGCCAATGGTTTAACATTTAGGTCATTTTCATCATCCTTCGGCTTAGTCTAATCCGTTTAGGGTTTTAAACCAATCTTGTGCATCCAATAAGTGCGTTTGTGACATTGGTTTAACATTTAGGTCATTTTCGTCCTCCCTAAGCTTATTCTAATCCATTTAGTGTTTTTAACCAATCTTGTGCATCCAATATTTGCGTTTGAGTCATTGGGTTAACATTTAGGTCATTTTCGTCCTCCATCGACCTATTCTAATCCATTTAGGTTTTTTAACCAATCTTGTGCATCCAATAAGTCCGTTTGTGCCAATGGTTTAACATTTAGGTCATTTTCATCATCCTTCGGCTTAGTCTAATCCGTTTAGGGTTTTTAACCAATCTTGTGCATCCAATAAGTGCGTTTGTGACATTGGTTTAACATTTCGGTCATTTTTGTCCTCCCTAAGCTTATTCTAATCCATTTAGGGTTTTTAACCAATCTTGTGCATCCAATAATTGCGTTTGAGTCATTGGGTTAACATTTAGGTCATTTTCGTCCTCCATCGACTTATTCTAATCCATTTAGGTTTTTTAACCAATCTTGTGCATCCAATTAGTGCGTTTGTGCCAATGGTTTAACATTTAGGTCATTTTCGTCATCCTTCGGCTTAGTCTAATCCGTTTAGGGTTTTTAACCAATCCTGTGCATCCAATAAGTGCGTTTGTGTCATTGGTTTACATTTAGGTCATTTTCGTCCTCCCTAAGCTTATTCTAATCCATTTAGGGTTTTTAACAAATCTTTTGCATCCAATGATTGCGTTTGAGTCATTGGATTAACATTTAGGTCATTTTCGTCCTCCTTCGACTTATACTAATCCATTTAGGTTTTTTAACACATCTTGTTCATCCAATAAGTGCGTTTGTGTCAATGGTTTAACATTTAGTTCCTTTTCGTCATCCTTCGGCTTTGTCTAATCCGTTTAGGGTTTTTAACCAATCTTGTGCATACAATAAGTGCGTTTGTGACATTGTTTTAACATTTAGGTCATTTTCGTCCTCCCTAAGCTTATTCTAATCCATTTAGGGTTTTTAACCAATCTTGTGCATCCAATAATTGCGTTTGAGTCATTGGGTTAACATTTAAGTCATTTTCGTCCTCCATCGACTTATTCTAATCCATTTAGGTTTTTTAACCAATCTTGTGCATCCAATAAGTGCGTTTGTGCCAATGGTTTAACATTTAGGTCATTTTCATCATCCTTCGGCTTAGTCTAATCCGTTTAGGGTTTTAAACCAATCTTGTGCATCCAATAAGTGCGTTTGTGACATTGGTTTAACATTTAGGTCATTTTCGTCCTCCCTAAGCTTATTCTAATCCATTTAGTGTTTTTAACCAATCTTGTGCATCCAATATTTGCGTTTGAGTCATTGGGTTAACATTTAGGTCATTTTCGTCCTCCATCGACCTATTCTAATCCATTTAGGTTTTTTAACCAATCTTGTGCATCCAATAAGTGCGTTTATGCCAATGGTTTAACATTTAGGTCATTTTCATCATCCTTCGGCTTAGTCTAATCCGTTTAGTTTTTTTTAACCAATCATGTGCATCCAATACGTGCGTTTGTGACATTGGTTTAACATTTAGGTCATTTTCGTCCTCCCTAAGCTTATTCTAATCCATTTAGGGTTTTTAACCAATCTTTTGCATCCAATAATTGCGTTTGAGTCATTTGGTTAACATTTAGGTCATTTTCGTCCTCCATCGACTTATTCTAATCCATTTAGGTTTTTTAACCAATCTTGTGCATCCAATTAGTGCGTTTGTGCCAATGGTTTAACATTTAGGTCATTTTCATCATCCTTCGGCTTAGTCTAATCCGTTTAGGGTTTTAAACCAATCTTGTGCATCCAATAAGTGCGTTTGTGACATTGGTTTAACATTTAGGTCATTTTCGTCCTCCCTAAGCTTATTCTAATCCATTTAGGGTTTTTAACAAATCTTTTGCATCCAATGATTGCGTTTGAGTCATTGGATTAACATTTAGGTCATTTTCGTCCTCCTTCGACCTATACTAATCCATTTAGGTTTTTTTAACACATCTTGTTCATCCCATAAGTGCGTTTGTGTCAATGGTTTAACATTTAGGTCATTTTCGTCATCCTTCGGCTTAGTCTAATCCGTTTAGGGTTTTTAACAAATCTTGTGCATACAATAAGTGCGTTTGTGACATTGGTTTAACATTTAGGTCATTTTCGTCCTCCCTAAGCTTATTCTAATCCATTTAGGGTGTTTAACCAATCTTGTGCATCCAATAATTGCGTTTGAGTCATCGGGTTAAAATTTAAGTCATTTTCGTCCTCCATCGACTTATTCTAATCCATTTAGGTTTTTTAACCAATCTTGTGGATCCAATAAGTGCGTTTGTGCCAATGGTTTAACATTTAGGTAATTTTCATCATCCTTAGGCTTAGTCTAATCCGTTTAGGGTTTTAAACCAATCTTGTGCATCCAATAAGTGCGTTTGTGACATTGGTTTAACATTTAGGTCATTTTCGTCCTCCCTAAGCTTATTCTAATCCATTTAGTGTTTTTAACCAATCTTGTGCATCCAATAATTGCGTTTGAGTCATTGGGTTAACATTTAGGTCATTTTCGTCCTCCATCGACTTATTCTAATCCATTTAGGTTTTTTAACCAATCTTGTGCATCCAATAAGTGCGTTTGTGCCAATGGTTTAACATTTAGGTCATTTTCATCATCCTTCGGCTTAGTCTAATCCGTTTAGGGTTTTAAACCAATCTTGTGCATCCAATAAGTGCGTTTGTGACATTGGTTTAACATTTAGGTCATTTTCGTCCTCCCTAAGCTTATTCTAATCCATTTAGTGTTTTTAACCAATCTTGTGCATCCAATATTTGCGTTTGAGTCATTGGGTTAACATTTAGGTCATTTTCGTCCTCCATCGACCTATTCTAATCCATTTAGGTTTTTTAACCAATCTTGTGCATCCAATAAGTGCGTTTGTGCCAATGGTTTAACATTTAGGTCATTTTCATCATCCTTCGGCTTAGTCTAATCCGTTTAGGGTTTTTAACCAATCTTGTGCATCCAATAAGTGCGTTTGTGACATTGGTTTAACATTTAGGTCATTTTCGTCCTCCCTAAGCTTATTCTAATCCATTTAGGGTTTTTAACAAATCTTTTGCATCCAATGATTGCGTTTGAGTCATTGGATTAACATTTAGGTCATTTTCGTCCTCCTTCGACTTATACTAATCCATTTAGGTTTTTTAACACATCTTGTTCATCCAATAAGTGCGTTTGTGTCAATGGTTTAACATTTAGGTCCTTTTCGTCATCCTTCGGCTTTGTCTAATCCGTTTAGGGTTTTTAACCAATCTTGTGCATACAATAAGTGCGTTTGTGACATTGTTTTAACATTTAGGTCATTTTCGTCCTCCCTAAGCTTATTCTAATCCATTTAGGGTTTTTAACCAATCTTGTGCATCCAATAATTGCGTTTGAGTCATTGGGTTAACATTTAAGTCATTTTCGTCCTCCATCGACTTATTCTAATCCATTTAGGTTTTTTAACCAATCTTGTGCATCCAATAAGTGCGTTTGTGCCAATGGTTTAACATTTAGGTCATTTTCATCATCCTTCGGCTTAGTCTAATCCGTTTAGGGTTTTAAACCAATCTTGTGCATCCAATAAGTGCGTTTGTGACATTGGTTTAACATTTAGGTCATTTTCGTCCTCCCTAAGCTTATTCTAATCCATTTAGTGTTTTTAACCAATCTTGTGCATCCAATATTTGCGTTTGAGTCATTGGGTTAACATTTAGGTCATTTTCGTCCTCCATCGACCTATTCTAATCCATTTAGGTTTTTTAACCAATCTTGTGCATCCAATAAGTGCGTTTATGCCAATGGTTTAACATTTAGGTCATTTTCATCATCCTTCGGCTTAGTCTAATCCGTTTAGTTTTTTTTAACCAATCATGTGCATCCAATACGTGCGTTTGTGACATTGGTTTAACATTTAGGTCATTTTCGTCCTCCCTAAGCTTATTCTAATCCATTTAGGGTTTTTAACCAATCTTTTGCATACAATAATTGCGTTTGAGTCATCGGGTTAAAATTTAAGTCATTTTCGTCCTCCATCACCTTATTCTAATCCATTTAGGTTTTTTAACCAATCTTGTGCATCCAATAAGTGCGTTTGTGCCAATGGTTTAACATTTAGGTAATTTTCATCATCCTTCGGCTTAGTCTAATCCGTATAGGGTTTTAAACCAATCTTGTTCATCCAATAAGTGCGTTTGTGCCAATGGTTTAACATTTAGGTAATTTTCGTCATCCTTCGGCTTAGTCTAATCCGTTTAGGGTTTTAAACCAATCTTGTGCATCCAATAAGTGCGTTTGTGACATTGGTTTAACATTTAGGTCATTTTCGTCCTCCCCAAGCTTATTCTAATCCATTTAGGGTTTTTAACAAATCTTTTGCATCCAATGATTGCGTTTGAGTCATTGGATTAACATTTAGGTCATTTTCGTCCTCCTTCGACCTATACTAATCCATTTAGGTTTTTTTAACACATCTTGTTCATCCCATAAGTGCGTTTGTGTCAATGGTTTAACATTTAGGTCATTTTCGTCATCCTTCGGCTTAGTCTAATCCGTTTAGGGTTTTTAACAAATCTTGTGCATACAATAAGTGCGTTTGTGACATTGGTTTAACATTTAGGTCATTTTCGTCCTCCCTAAGCTTATTCTAATCCATTTAGGGTTTTTAACCAATCTTGTGCATCCAATAATTGCGTTTGAGTCATCGGGTTAAAATTTAAGTCATTTTCGTCCTCCATCGACTTATTCTAATCCATTTTGGTTTTTTAACCAATCTTGTGCATCCAATAAGTGCGTTTGTGCCAATGGTTTAACATTTAGGTAATTTTCATCATCCTTCGGCTTAGTCTAATCCGTTTAGGGTTTTAAACCAATCTTGTGCATCCAATAAGTGCGTTTGTGACATTCGTTTAACATTTAGGTCATTTTCGTCCTCCCTAAGCTTATTCTAATCCATTTAGGGTTTTTAACAAATCTTTTGCATCCAATGATTGCGTTTAAGTCATTGGATTAACATTTAGGTCATTTTCGTCCTCCTTCGACCTATACTAATCCATTTAGGTTTTTTTAACACATCTTGTTCATCCCATAAGTGCGTTTGTGTCAATGGTTTAACATTTAGGTCATTTTCGTCATCCTTCGGCTTAGTCTAATCCGTTTAGGGTTTTTACCAAATCTTGTGCATACAATAAGTGCGTTTGTGACATTGGTTTAACATTTAGGTCATTTTCGTCCTCCCTAAGCTTATTCTAATCCATTTAGGGTTTTTAACCAATCTTGTGCATCCAATAATTGCGTTTGAGTCATCGGGTTAAAATTTAAGTCATTTTCGTCCTCCATTGACTTATTCTAATCCATTTAGGTTTTTTAACCAATCTTGTGCATCCAATAAGTGCGTTTGTGCCAATGGTTTAACATTTAGGTAATTTTCATCATCCTTCGGCTTAGTCTAATCCGTATAGGGTTTTTAACCAATCATGTGCATCCAATAAGTGCGTTTGTGACATTGGTTTAACATTTAGGTCATTTTCGTCCTCCCTAAGCTTATTCTAATCCATTTAGGGTTTTTAACCAATCTTTTGCATCCAATAATTGCGGTTGAGTCATTTGGTTAACATTTAGGTCATTTTCGTTCTCCATCGACTTATTCTAATCCATTTAGGTTTTTTAACCAATCTTGTGCATCCAATTAGTGCGTTTGTGCCAATGATTTAACATTTTGGTCATTTTCATCATCCTTCGGCTTAGTCTAATCCGTTTAGGGTTTTAAACCAATCTTGTGCATCCAATAAGTGCGTTTGTGACATTGGTTTAACATTTAGGTCATTTTCGTCCTCCCTAAGCATATTCTTATCCATTTAGTGTTTTTAACAAATCTTTTGCATCCAATGATTGCGTTTGAGTCATTGGATTAACATTTAGGTCATTTTCGTCCTCCTTCGACATATACTACTCCATTTAGGTTTTTTAACACATCTTGTTCATCCAATAAGTGTGTTTGTGTCAATGGTTTAACATTTAGGTCATTTTCGTCATCCTTCGGCTAAGTCTAATCAGTTTAGGGTTTTTAACCAATCATGTGCATCCAATAAGTGCGTTTGTGACATTGGTTTAACATTTAGGTCATTTTCGTCCTCCCTAAGCTTATTCTAACCCATTTAGGGTTTTTAACCAATCTTTTGCATCCAATAATTGCGTTTGAGTAATTTGGTTAACATTTAGGTCATTTTCGTCCTCCATCGACTTATTCGAATCCATTTAGGTTTTTTAACGAATCTTGTGCATCCAATTAGTGAGTTTGTGCCAATGGTTTAACATTTAGGTCATTTTCATCATCCTTCGGCTTAGTCTAATCCGTTTAGGGTTTTAAACCAATCTTGTGCATCCAATAAGTGCGTTTGTTACATTGGTTTAACATTTAGGTCATTTTCGTCCTCCCTAAGCTTATTCTAATCCATTTAGGGTTTTTAACAAATCTTTTGCATCCAATGATTGCGTTTGAGTCATTGGATTAACATTTAGGTCATTTTCGTCCTCCTTCGACTTATACTAATCCATTTAGGTTTTTTAACACATCTTGTTCATCCAATAAGTGCGTTTGTGTCAATGGTTTAACATTTAGGTCATTTTCGTCATCCTTCGGCTTAGTATAATCCGTTTAGGGTTTTTAACCAATCTTGTGCATACAATAAGTGCGTTTGTGACATTGGTTTAACATTTAGGTCATTTTCGTTCTCCCTAAGCTTATTCTAATCCATTTAGGGTTTTTAACCAATCTTGTGCATCCAATAATTGCGTTTGAGTCATTGGGTTAAAATTTAAGTCATTTTCGTCCTCCATCGACTTATTCTAATCCATTTAGGTTTTTTAACCAATCTTGTGCATCCAGTAAGTGCGTTTGTGCCAATGGTTTAACATTTAGGTAATTTTCATCATCCTTCGGCTTAGTCTAATCCGTTTAGGGTTTTAAACCAATCTTGTGCATCCAATAAGTGCGTTTGTGACATTGGTTTAACATTTAGGTCATTTTCGTCCTCCCCAAGCTTATTCTAATCCATTTAGGGTTTTTAACAAATCTTTTGCATCCAATGATTGCGTTTGAGTCATTGGATTAACATTTAGGTCATTTTCGTCCTCCTTCGACCTATACTAATCCATTTAGGTTTTTTTAACACATCTTGTTCATCCCATAAGTGCGTTTGTGTCAATGGTTTAACATTTAAGGTCATTTTCGTCATCCTTCGGCTTAGTCTAATCCGTTTAGGGTTTTTAACAAATCTTGTGCATACAATAAGTGCGTTTGTGACATTGGTTTAACATTTAGGTCATTTTCGTCCTCCCTATACTTATTCTAATCCATTTAGGGTTTTTAACCAATCTTGTGCATCCAATAATTGCGTTTGAGTCATCGGGTTAAAATTTAAGTCATTTTCGTCCTCCATCGACTTATTCTAATCCATTTAGGTTTTTTAACCAATCTTGTGCATCCAATAAGTGCGTTTGTGCCAATGGTTTAACATTTAGGTAATTTTCATCATCCTTCGGCTTAGTCTAATCCGTTTAGGGTTTTAAACCAATCTTGTGCATCCAATAAGTGCGTTTGTGACATTGGTTTAACATTTAGGTCATTTTCGTCCTCCCTAAGCTTATTCTAATCCATTTAGGGTTTTTAACAAATCTTTTGCATCCAATGATTGCGTTTGAGTCATTGGATTAACATTTAGGTCATTTTCGTCCTCCTCCGACCTATACTAATCCATTTAGGTTTTTTTAACACATCTTGTTCATCCCATAAGTGCGTTTGTGTCAATGGTTTAACATTTAGGTCATTTTCGTCATCCTTCGGCTTAGTCTAATCCGTTTAGGGTTTTTAACAAATCTTGTGCATACAATAAGTGCGTTTGTGACATTGGTTTAACATTTAGGTCATTTTCGTCCTCCCTAAGCTTATTCTAATCCATTTAGGGTTTTTAACCAATCTTGTGCATCCAATAATTGCGTTTGAGTCATCGGGTTAAAATTTAAGTCATTTTCGTCCTCCATTGACTTATTCTAATCCATTTAGGTTTTTTAACCAATCTTGTGCATCCAATAAGTGCGTTTGTGCCAATGGTTTAACATTTAGGTAATTTTCATCATCCTTCGGCTTAGTCTAATCCGT
>JBBPBP010009777.1:24784386-24796652 GCA_037974735.1 Cicer chorassanicum
CCATTTAGGTTTTTTAACCAATCTTGTGCATCCAATAAGTGCGTTTGTGCCAATGGTTTAACATTTAGGTAATTTTCATCATCCTTCGGCTTAGTCTAATCCGTTTAGGGTTTTAAACCAATCTTTTACATCCAATAAGTGCGTTTGTGACATTGGTTTAACATTTAGGTCATTTTCGTCCTCCCTAAGCTTATTCTAATCCATTTAGGGTTTTTAACCAATCTTGTGCATCCAATAATTGCGTTTGAGTCATTGGGTTAAAATTTAAGTCATTTTCGTCCTCCATCGACTTATTCTAATCCATTTAGGTTTTTTAACCAATCTTGTTCATCCCATAAGTGCGTTTGTGTCAATGGTTTAACATTTAGGTAATTTTCGTCATCCTTCGGCTTAGTCTAATCCGTTTAGGGTTGTTAACAAATCTTGTGCATACAATAAGTGCGTTTGTGACATTGGTTTAACATTTAGGTCATTTTCGTCCTACCCAAGCTTATTCTAATCCATTTAGGGTTTTTAACAAATATTTTGCATCCAATGATTGCGTTTGAGTCGTTGGATTAACATTTAGGTCATTTTCGTCCTCCTTCGACCTATACTAATCCATTTAGGTTTTTTTAACACATCTTGTTCATCCCATAAGTGCGTTTGTGTCAATGGTTTAACATTTAGGTCATTTTCGTCATCCTTCGGATTAGTCTAATCCGTTTAGGGTTTTTAACAAATCTTGTGCATACAATAAGTGCGTTTGTGACATTGGTTTAACATTTAGGTCATTTTCGTCCTCCCTAAGCTTATTCTAATCCATTTAGTGTTTTTAACCAATCTTGTGCATCCAATAATTGCGCTTGAGTCATTGGGTTAACATTTAGGTCATTTTCGTCCTCCATGGACTTATTGTAATCCATTTAGTTTTTTTAACCAATCTTGTGCATCCAATAAGTGCGTTTGTGCCAATGGTTTAACATTTAGCTCATTTTCATCATCCTTCAGCTTAGTCTAATCCGTTTAGGGTTTTTAACCAATCATGTGCATCCAATAAGTGCGTTTGTGACATTGGTTTAACATTTAGGTCATTTTCGTCCTCCCTAAGCTTATTCTAATCCATTTAGGGTTTTTAACCAATCTTGTGCATCCAATAATTGCGTTTGAGTCATTGGGTTAAAATTTAAGTCATTTTCGTCCTCCATCGACTTATTCTAATCCATTTAGGTTTTTTAACCAATCTTGTGCATCCAATAAGTGCGTTTGTGCCAATGGTTTAACATTTAGGTAATTTTCATCATCCTTCGACTTAGTCTAATCCGTTTAGGGTTTTAAACCAATCTTGTGCATCCAATAAGTGCGTTTGTGACATTGGTTTAACATTTAGGTCATTTTCGTCCTACCCAAGCTTATTCTAATCCATTTAGGGTTTTTAACAAATCTTTTGCATCCAATGATTGCGTTTGAGTCGTTGGATTAACATTTAGGTCATTTTCGTCCTCCTTCGACCTATACTAATCCATTTAGGTTTTTTTAACACATCTTGTTCATCCCATAAGTGCGTTTGTGTCAATGGTTTAACATTTAGGTCATTTTCGTCATCCTTCGGATTAGTCTAATCCGTTTAGGGTTTTTAACAAATCTTGTGCATACAATAAGTGCGTTTGTGACATTGGTTTAACATTTAGGTCATTTTCGTCCTCCCTAAGCTTATTCTAATCCATTTAGGGTTTTTAACCAATCTTGTGCATCCAATAATTGCGTTTGAGTCATCGGGTTAAAATTTAAGTCATTTTCGTCCTCCATCGACTTATTCTAATCCATTTAGGTTTTTTAACCAATCTTGTGCATCCAATAAGTGCGTTTGTGCCAATGGTTTAACATTTAGGTAATTTTCATCATCCTTCGGCTTAGTCTAATCCGTTTAGGGTTTTAAACCAATCTTTTACATCCAATAAGTGCGTTTGTGACATTGGTTTAACATTTAGGTCATTTTCGTCCTCCCTAAGCTTATTCTAATCCATTTAGGGTTTTTAACAAATCTTTTGCATCCAATGATTGCGTTTGAGTCATTGGATTAACATTTAGGTCATTTTCGTCCTCCTTCGACCTATACTAATCCATTTAGGTTTTTTTAACACATCTTGTTCATCCCATAAGTGCGTTTGTGTCAATGGTTTAACATTTAGGTCATTTTCGTCATCCTTCGGCTTAGTCTAATCCGTTTAGGGTTTTTAACAAATCTTGTGCATACAATAAGTGCGTTTGTGACATTGGTTTAACATTTAGGTCATTTTCGTCCTCCCTAAGCTTATTCTAATCCATTTAGGGTTTTTAACCAATCTTGTGCATCCAATAATTGCGTTTGAGTCATCGGGTTAAAATTTAAGTCATTTTCGTCCTCCATCGACTTATTCTAATCCATTTTGGTTTTTTAACCAATCTTGTGCATCCAATAAGTGCGTTTGTGCCAATGGTTTAACATTTAGGTAATTTTCATCATCCTTCGGCTTAGTCTAATCCGTTTAGGGTTTTAAACCAATCTTGTGCATCCAATAAGTGCGTTTGTGACATTCGTTTAACATTTAGGTCATTTTCGTCCTCCCTAAGCTTATTCTAATCCATTTAGGGTTTTTAACAAATCTTTTGCATCCAATGATTGCGTTTAAGTCATTGGATTAACATTTAGGTCATTTTCGTCCTCCTTCGACCTATACTAATCCATTTAGGTTTTTTTAACACATCTTGTTCATCCCATAAGTGCGTTTGTGTCAATGGTTTAACATTTAGGTCATTTTCGTCATCCTTCGGCTTAGTCTAATCCGTTTAGGGTTTTTAACAAATCTTGTGCATACAATAAGTGCGTTTGTGACATTGGTTTAACATTTAGGTCATTTTCGTCCTCCCTAAGCTTATTCTAATCCATTTAGGGTGTTTAACCAATCTTGTGCATCCAATAATTGCGTTTGAGTCATCGGGTTAAAATTTAAGTCATTTTCGTCCTCCATCGACTTATTCTAATCCATTTAGGTTTTTTTAACACATCTTGTTCATCCCATAAGTGCGTTTGTGCCAATGGTTTAACATTTAGGTCATTTTCATCATCCTTCGGCTTAGTCTAATCTGTTTAGGGTTTTAAACCAATCTTGTGCATCCAATAAGTGCGTTTGTGACATTGGTTTAACATTTAGGTCATTTTCGTCCTCCCTAAGCTTATTCTAATCCATTTAGGGTTTTTAACCAATCTTGTGCATCCAATAATTGCGTTTGAGTCATTGGGTTAAAATTTAAGTCATTTTCGTCCTCCATCGACTTATTCTAATCCATTTAGGTTTTTTAACCAATCTTGTGCATCCAATAAGTGCGTTTGTGCCAATGGTTTAACATTTAGGTAATTTTCATCATCCTTCGGCTTAGTCTAATCCGTTTAAGGTTTTAAACCAATCTTGTGCATCCAATAAGTGCGTTTGTGACATTGGTTTAACATTTAGGTCATTTTCATCCTCCCTAAGCTTATTCTAATCCATTTAGTGTTTTTAACCAATCTTGTGCATCCAATAATTGCGCTTGAGTCATTGGGTTAACATTTAGGTCATTTTCGTCCTCCATGGACTTATTGTAATCCATTTAGTTTTTTTAACCAATCTTGTGCATCCAATAAGTGCGTTTGTGCCAATGGTTTAACATTTAGCTCATTTTCATCATCCTTCAGCTTAGTCTAATCCGTTTAGGGTTTTTAACCAATCATGTGCATCCAATAAGTGCGTTTGTGACATTGGTTTAACATTTAGGTCATTTTCGTCCTCCCTAAGCTTATTCTAATCCATTTAGGGTTTTTAACCAATCTTGTGCATCCAATAATTGCGTTTGAGTCATTGGGTTAACATTTAGGTCATTTTCGTCCTCCATCGACTTATTCTAATCCATTTAGGTTTTTTAACCAATCTTGTGCATCCAATAAGTGCGTTTGTGCCAATGGTTTAACATTTAGGTAATTTTCATCATCCTTCGGCTTAGTCTAATCCGTTTAGGGTTTTAAACCAATCTTGTGCATCCAATAAGTGCGTTTGTGACATTGGTTTAACATTTAGGTCATTTTCGTCCTCCCTAAGCTTATTCTAATCCATTTAGTGTTTTTAACCAATCTTGTGCATCCAATAAAATCGTTTGAGTCATTGGGTTAACATTTAGGTCATTTTCGTCCTCCATCGACCTATTCTAATCCATTTAGGTTTTTTAACCAATCTTGTGCATCCAATAAGTGCGTTTGTGCCAATGGTTTAACATTTAGGTCATTTTCATCATCCTTCGGCTTAGTCTAATCCGTTTAGGGTTTTTAACCAATCTTGTGCATCCAATAAGTGCGTTTGTGACATTGGTTTAACATTTAGGTCATTTTCGTCCTCCCTAAGCTTATTCTAATCCATTTAGGGTTTTTAACAAATCTTTTGCATCCAATGATTGCGTTTGAGTCATTGGATTAACAATTAGGTCATTTTCGTCCTCCTTCGACTTATACTAATCCATTTAGGTTTTTTAACACATCTTGTTCATCCAATAAGTGCGTTTGTGTCAATGGTTTAACATTTAGGGCATTTTCGTCATCCTTCGGCTTAGTATAATCCGTTTAGGGTTTTTAACCAATCTTGTGCATACAATAAGTGCGTTTGTGACATTGGTTTAACATTTAGGTCATTTTCGTCCTCCCTAAGCTTATTCTAATCCATTTAGGGTTTTTAACCAATCTTGTGCATCCAATAATTGCGTTTGAGTCATTGGGTTAAAATTTAAGTCATTTTCGTCCTCCATCGACTTATTCTAATCCATTTAGGTTTTTTAACCAATCTTGTGCATCCAATAAGTGCGTTTGTGCCAATGGTTTAACATTTAGGTAATTTTCATCATCCTTCGGCTTAGTCTAATCCGTTTAGGGTTTTAAACCAATCTTGTGCATCCAATAAGTGCGTTTGTGACATTGGTTTAACATTTAGGTCATTTTCGTCCTACCCAAGCTTATTCTAATCCATTTAGGGTTTTTAACAAATCTTTTGCATCCAATGACTGCGTTTGAGTCGTTGGATTAACATTTAGGTCATTTTCGTCCTCCTTCGACCTATACTAATCCATTTAGGTTTTTTTAACACATCTTGTTCATCCCATAAGTGCGTTTGTGTCAATGGTTTAACATTTAGGTCATTTTCGTCATCCTTCGGATTAGTCTAATCCGTTTAGGGTTTTTAACAAATCTTGTGCATACAATAAGTGCGTTTGTGACATTGGTTTAACATTTAGGTCATTTTCGTCCTCCCTAAGCTTATTCTAATCCATTTAGGGTTTTTAACCAATCTTGTGCATCCAATAATTGCGTTTGAGTCATCGGGTTAAAATTTAAGTCATTTTCGTCCTCCATCGACTTATTCTAATCCATTTAGGTTTTTTAACCAATCTTGTGCATCCAATAAGTGCGTTTGTGCCAATGGTTTAACATTTAGGTAATTTTCATCATCCTTCGGCTTAGTCTAATCCGTTTAGGGTTTTAAACCAATCTTTTACATCCAATAAGTGCGTTTGTGACATTGGTTTAACATTTAGGTCATTTTCGTCCTCCCTAAGCTTATTCTAATCCATTTAGGGTTTTTAACAAATCTTTTGCATCCAATGATTGCGTTTGAGTCATTGGATTAACATTTAGGTCATTTTCGTCCTCCTTCGACCTATACTAATCCATTTAGGTTTTTTTAACACATCTTGTTCATCCCATAAGTGTGTTTGTGTCAATGGTTTAACATTTAGGTCATTTTCGTCATCCTTCGGCTTAGTCTAATCCGTTTAGGGTTTTTAACAAATCTTGTGCATACAATAAGTGCGTTTGTGACATTGGTTTAACATTTAGGTCATTTTCGTCCTCCCTAAGCTTATTCTAATCCATTTAGGGTTTTTAACCAATCTTGTGCATCCAATAATTGCGTTTGAGTCATCGGGTTAAAATTTAAGTCATTTTCGTCCTCCATCGACTTATTCTAATCCATTTAGGTTTTTTTAACACATCTTGTTCATCCCATAAGTGCGTTTGTGCCAATGGTTTAACATTTAGGTCATTTTCATCATCCTTCGGCTTAGTCTAATCTGTTTAGGGTTTTAAACCAATCTTGTGCATCCAATAAGTGCGTTTGTGACATTGGTTTAACATTTAGGTCATTTTCGTCCTCCCTAAGCTTATTCTAATCCATTTAGGGTTTTTAACCAATCTTGTGCATCCAATAATTGCGTTTGAGTCATTGGGTTAAAATTTAAGTCATTTTCGTCCTCCATCGACTTATTCTAATCCATTTAGGTTTTTTAACCAATCTTGTGCATCCAATAAGTGCGTTTGTGCCAATGGTTTAACATTTAGGTAATTTTCATCATCCTTAGGCTTAGTGTAATCCGTTTAGGGTTTTAAACCAATCTTGTGCATCCTATAAGTGCATTTGTGACATTGGTTTAACATTTAGGTCATTTTCGTCCTACCCAAGCTTATTCTAATCCATTTAGGGTTTTTAACAAATCTTTTGCATCCAATGATTGCGTTTGAGTCGTTGGATTAACATTTAGGTCATTTTCGTCCTCCTTCGACCTATACTAATCCATTTAGGTTTTTTAACACATCTTGTTCATCCCATAAGTGCGTTTGTGTCAATGGTTTAACATTTAGGTCATTTTCGTCATCCTTCGGATTAGTCTAATCCGTTTAGGGTTTTTAACAAATCTTGTGCATACAATAAGTGCGTTTGTGACATTGGTTTAACATTTAGGTCATTTTCGTCCTCCCTAAGCTTATTCTAATCCATTTAGGGTTTTTAACCAATCTTGTGCATCCAATAATTGCGTTTGAGTCATCGGGTTAAAATTTAAGTCATTTTCGTCCTCCATCGACTTATTCTAATCCATTTAGGTTTTTTAACCAATCTTGTGCATCCAATAAGTGCGTTTGTGCCAATGGTTTAACATTTAGGTAATTTTCATCATCCTTAGGCTTAGTGTAATCCGTTTAGGGTTTTAAACCAATCTTGTGCATCCAATAAGTGCATTTGTGACATTGGTTTAACATTTAGGTCATTTTCGTCCTACCCAAGCTTATTCTAATCCATTTAGGGTTTTTAACAAATCTTTTGCATCCAATGATTGCGTTTGAGTCGTTGGATTAACATTTAGGTCATTTTCGTCCTCCTTCGACCTATACTAATCCATTTAGGTTTTTTAACACATCTTGTTCATCCCATAAGTGCGTTTGTGTCAATGGTTTAACATTTAGGTCATTTTCGTCATCCTTCGGATTAGTCTAATCCGTTTAGGGTTTTTAACAAATCTTGTGCATACAATAAGTGCGTTTGTGACATTGGTTTAACATTTAGGTCATTTTCGTCCTCCCTAAGCTTATTCTAATCCATTTAGGGTTTTTAACCAATCTTGTGCATCCAATAATTGCGTTTGAGTCATCGGGTTAAAATTTAAGTCATTTTCGTCCTCCATCGACTTATTCTAATCCATTTAGGTTTTTTAACCAATCTTGTGCATCCAATAAGTGCGTTTGTGCCAATGGTTTAACATTTAGGTAATTTTCATCATCCTTCGGCTTAGTCTAATCCGTTTAAGGTTTTAAACCAATCTTGTGCATCCAATAAGTGCGTTTGTGACATTAGTTTAACATTTAGGTCATTTTCGTCCTCCCTAAGCTTATTCTAATCCATTTAGTGTTTTTAACCAATCTTGTGCATCCAATAATTGCGCTTGAGTCATTGGGTTAACAATTAGGTCATTTTCGTCCTCCATCGACTTATTCTAATCCATTTAGGTTTTTTAACCAATCTTGTGCATCCAATAAGTGCGTTTGTGCCAATGGTTTAACATTTAGGTCATTTTCATCATCCTTCGGCTTAGTCTAATCCGTTTAGGGTTTTAAACCAATCTTGTGCATCCAATAAGTGCGTTTGTGACATTGGTTTAACATTTAGGTCATTTTCGTCCTCCCTAAGCTTATTCTAATCCATTTAGTGTTTTTAACCAATCTTGTGCATCCAATATTTGCGTTTGAGTCATTGGGTTAACATTTAGGTCATTTTCGTCCTCCATCGACCTATTCTAATCCATTTAGGTTTTTTAACCAATCTTGTGCATCCAATAAGTGCGTTTGTGCCAATGGTTTAACATTTAGGTCATTTTCATCATCCTTCGGCTTAGTCTAATCCGTTTAGGGTTTTTAACCAATCTTGTGCATCCAATAAGTGCGTTTGTGACATTGGTTTAACATTTAGGTCATTTTCGTCCTCCCTAAGCTTATTCTAATCCATTTAGGGTTTTTAACAAATCTTTTGCATCCAATGATTGCGTTTGAGTCATTGGATTAACAATTAGGTCATTTTCGTCCTCCTTCGACTTATACTAATCCATTTAGGTTTTTTAACACATCTTGTTCATCCAATAAGTGCGTTTGTGTCAATGGTTTAACATTTAGGGCATTTTCGTCATCCTTCGGCTTAGTATAATCCGTTTAGGGTTTTTAACCAATCTTGTGCATACAATAAGTGCGTTTGTGACATTGGTTTAACATTTAGGTCATTTTCGTCCTCCCTAAGCTTATTCTAATCCATTTAGGGTTTTTAACCAATCTTGTGCATCCAATAATTGCGTTTGAGTCATTGGGTTAAAATTTAAGTCATTTTCGTCCTCCATCGACTTATTCTAATCCATTTAGGTTTTTTAACCAATCTTGTGCATCCAATAAGTGCGTTTGTGCCAATGGTTTAACATTTAGGTAATTTTCATCATCCTTCGGCTTAGTCTAATCCGTTTAGGGTTTTAAACCAATCTTGTGCATCCAATAAGTGCGTTTGTGACATTGGTTTAACATTTAGGTCATTTTCGTCCTACCCAAGCTTATTCTAATCCATTTAGGGTTTTTAACAAATCTTTTGCATCCAATGATTGCGTTTGAGTCGTTGGATTAACATTTAGGTCATTTTCGTCCTCCTTCGACCTATACTAATCCATTTAGGTTTTTTTAACACATCTTGTTCATCCCATAAGTGCGTTTGTGTCAATGGTTTAACATTTAGGTCATTTTCGTCATCCTTCGGATTAGTCTAATCCGTTTAGGGTTTTTAACAAATCTTGTGCATACAATAAGTGCGTTTGTGACATTGGTTTAACATTTAGGTCATTTTCGTCCTCCCTAAGCTTATTCTAATCCATTTAGGGTTTTTAACCAATCTTGTGCATCCAATAATTGCGTTTGAGTCATTGGGTTAAAATTTAAGTCATTTTCGTCCTCCATCGACTTATTCTAATCCATTTAGGTTTTTTAACCAATCTTGTGCATCCAATAAGTGCGTTTGTGCCAATGGTTTAACATTTAGGTAATTTTCATCATCCTTCGGCTTAGTCTAATCCGTTTAGGGTTTTAAACCAATCTTGTGCATCCAATAAGTGCGTTTGTGACATTGGTTTAACATTTAGGTCATTTTCGTCCTACCCAAGCTTATTCTAATCCATTTAAGGTTTTTAACAAATCTTTTGCATCCAATGATTGCGTTTGAGTCGTTGGATTAACATTTAGGTCATTTTCGTCCTCCTTCGACCTATACTAATCCATTTAGGTTTTTTTAACACATCTTGTTCATCCCATAAGTGCGTTTGTGTCAATGGTTTAACATTTAGGTCATTTTCGTCATCCTTCGGATTAGTCTAATCCGTTTAGGGTTTTTAACAAATCTTGTGCATACAATAAGTGCGTTTGTGACATTGGTTTAACATTTAGGTCATTTTCGTCCTCCCTAAGCTTATTCTAATCCATTTAGGGTTTTTAACCAATCTTGTGCATCCAATAATTGCGTTTGAGTCATCGGGTTAAAATTTAAGTCATTTTCGTCCTCCATTGACTTATTCTAATCCATTTAGGTTTTTTAACCAATCTTGTGCATCCAATAAGTGCGTTTGTGCCAATGGTTTAACATTTAGGTAATTTTCATCATCCTTCGGCTTAGTCTAATCCGTGTAGGGTTTTAAACCAATCTTGTGCATCCAATAAGTGCGTTTGTGCCAATGGTTTAACATTTAGGTCATTTTCATCATCCTTCGGCTTAGTCTAATCCGTTTAGGGTTTTAAACCAATCTTGTGCATCCAATAAGTGCGTTTGTGACATTGGTTTAACATTTAGGTCATTTTCGTCCTCCCTAAGCTTATTCTAATCCATTTAGGGTTTTTAACAAATCTTTTGCATCCAATGATTGCGTTTGAGTCATTGGATTAACAATTAGGTCATTTTCGTCCTCCTTCGACTTATACTAATCCATTTAGGTTTTTTAACACATCTTGTTCATCCAATAAGTGCGTTTGTGTCAATGGTTTAACATTTAGGTCATTTTCGTCATCCTTCGGCTTAGTATAATCCGTTTAGGGTTTTTAACCAATCTTGTGCATACAATAAGTGCGTTTGTGACATTGGTTTAACATTTAGGTCATTTTCGTCCTCCCTAAGCTTATTCTAATCCATTTAGGGTTTTTAACCAATCTTGTGCATCCAATAATTGCGTTTGAGTCATTGGGTTAAAATTTAAGTCATTTTCGTCCTCCATCGACTTATTCTAATCCATTTAGGTTTTTTAACCAATCTTGTGCATCCAATAAGTGCGTTTGTGCCAATGGTTTAACATTTAGGTAATTTTCATCATCCTTCGGCTTAGTCTAATCCGTTTAGGGTTTTAAACCAATCTTGTGCATCCAATAAGTGCGTTTGTGACATTGGTTTAACATTTAGGTCATTTTCGTCCTCCCTAAGCTTATTCTAATCCATTTAGTGTTTTTAACCAATCTTGTGCATCCAATAATTGCGTTTGAGTCATTGGGTTAACATTTAGGTCATTTTCGTCCTCCATCGACTTATTCTAATCCATTTAGGTTTTTTAACCAATCTTGTGCATCCAATAAGTGCGTTTGTGCCAATGGTTTAACATTTAGGTCATTTTCATCATCCTTCGGCTTAGTCTAATCTGTTTAGGGTTTTTAACCAATCATGTGCATCCAATAAGTGCGTTTGTGACATTGTTTTAACATTTAGGTCATTTTCGCCCTCCCTAAGCTTATTCTAATCCATTTAGGGTTTTTAACCAATCTTGTGCATCCAATAATTGCGTTTGAGTCATTGGGTTAACATTTAGGTCATTTTCGTCCTCCATCGACTTATTCTAATCCATTTAGGTTTTTTAACCAATCTTGTGCATCCAATAAGTGCGTTTGTGCCAATGGTTTAACATTTAGGTCATTTTCGTCATCCTTCGGCTTAGTCTAATCCGTTTAGGGTTTTTAACCAATCATGTGCATCCAATAAGTGCGTTTGTGACATTGGTTTAACATTTAGGTCATTTTCGTCCTCCCTAAGCTTATTCTAATCCATTTAGGGTTTTTAACAAATCTTTTGCATCCAATGATTGCGTTTGAGTCATTGGATTAACATTTAGGTCATTTTCGTCCTCCTTCGACCTATACTAATCCATTTAGGTTTTTTTAACACATCTTGTTCATCCCATAAGTGCGTTTGTGTCAATGGTTTAACATTTAGGTCATTTTCGTCATCCTTCGGCTTAGTCTAATCCGTTTAGGGTTTTTAACAAATCTTGTGCATACAATAAGTGCGTTTGTGACATTGGTTTAACATTTAGGTCATTTTCGTCCTCCCTAAGCTTATTCTAATCCATTTAGGGTTTTTAACAAATCTTTTGCATCCAATGATTGCGTTTGAGTCATTGGATTAACATTTAGGTCATTTTCGTCCTCCTTCGACCTATACTAATCCATTTAGGTTTTTTTAACACATCTTGTTCATCCCATAAGTGCGTTTGTGTCAATGGTTTAACATTTAGGTCATTTTCGTCATCCTTCGGCTTAGTCTAATCCGTTTAGGGTTGTTAACAAATCTTGTGCATACAATAAGTGCGTTTGTGACATTGGTTTAACATTTAGGTCATTTTCGTCCTCCCTAAGCTTATTCTAATCCATTTAGGGTTTTTAACCAATCTTGTGCATCCAATAATTGCGTTTGAGTCATCGGGTTAAAATTTAAGTCATTTTCGTCCTCCATCGACTTATTCTAATCCATTTAGGTTTTTTAACCAATCTTGTGCATCCAATAAGTGCGTTTGTGCCAATGGTTTAACATTTAGGTAATTTTCATCATCCTTCGGCTTAGTCTAATCCGTTTAAGGTTTTAAACCAATCTTGTGCATCCAATAAGTGCGTTTGTGACATT
>JBBPBP010009777.1:24820164-24843757 GCA_037974735.1 Cicer chorassanicum
TTAACATTTAAGTCATTTTCGTCCTCCATCGACTTATTCTAATCCATTTAGGTTTTTTAACCAATCTTGTGCATCCAATAAGTGCGTTTGTGCCAATGGTTTAACATTTAGGTCATTTTCGTCATCCTTCGGCTTAGTCTAATCCGTTTAGGGTTTTAAACCAATCTTGTGCATCCAATAAGTGCGTTTGTGACATTGGTTTAACATTTAGGTCATTTTCGTCCTCCCTAAGCTTATTCTAATCCATTTAGTGTTTTTAACCAATCTTGTGCATCCAATAATTGCGTTTGAGTCATTGGGTTAACATTTAGGTCATTTTCGTCCTCCATCGACTTATTCTAATCCATTTAGGTTTTTTAACCAATCTTGTGCATCCAATAAGTGCGTTTGTGCCAATGGTTTAACATTTAGGTCATTTTCATCATCCTTCGGCTTAGTCTAATCCGTTTAGGGTTTTTAACCAATCATGTGCATCCAATAAGTGCGTTTGTGACATTGTTTTAACATTTAGGTCATTTTCGCCCTCCCTAAGCTTATTCTAATCCATTTAGGGTTTTTAACCAATCTTGTGCATCCAATAATTGCGTTTGAGTCATTGGGTTAACATTTAGGTCATTTTCGTCCTCCATCGACTTATTCTAATCCATTTAGGTTTTTTAACCAATCTTGTGCATCCAATAAGTGCGTTTGTGCCAATGGTTTAACATTTAGGTCATTTTCATCATACTTCGGCTTAGTCTAATCCGTTTAGGGTTTTTAACCAATCATGTGCATCCAATAAGTGCGTTTGTGACATTGGTTTAACATTTAGGTCATTTTCGTCCTCCCTAAGCTTATTCTTATCCATTTAGGGTTTTTAACCAATCTTTTGCATCCAATAATTGTGTTTGAGCCATTTGGTTAACATTTAGGTCATTTTCGTCCTCCATCGACTTATTCTAATCCATTTAGGTTTTTTAACCAATCTTGTGCATCCAATTAGTGCGTTTGTGCCAATGGTTTAACATTTAGGTCATTTTCGTCATCCTTCGGCTTAGTCTAATCCGTTTAGGGTTTTTAACCAATCTTGTGCATCCAATAAGTGCGTTTGTGACATTGGTTTAACATTTAGGTCATTTTCGTCCTCCCTAAGCTTATTCTAATCCATTTAGGGTTTTTAACAAATCTTTTGCATCCAATGATTGCGTTTGAGTCATTGGATTAACATTTAGGTCATTTTCGTCCTCCTTCGACTTATACTAATCCATTTAGGTTTTTTAACACATCTTGTTCATCCAATAAGTGAGTTTGTGTCAATGGTTTAACATTTAGGTCCTTTTCGTCATCCTTCGGCTTTGTCTAATCCGTTTAGGGTTTTTAACCAATCTTGTGCATACAATAAGTGCGTTTGTGACATTGTTTTAACATTTAGGTCATTTTCGTCCTCCCTAAGCTTATTCTAATCCATTTAGGGTTTTTAACCAATCTTGTGCATCCAATAATTGCGTTTGAGTCATTGGGTTAACATTTAAGTCATTTTCGTCCTCCATCGACTTATTCTAATCCATTTAGGTTTTTTAACCAATCTTGTGCATCCAATAAGTGCGTTTGTGACAATCGTTTAACATTTAGGTCATTTTCATCATCCTTCGGCTTAGTCTAATCCGTTTAGGGTTTTAAACCAATCTTGTGCATCCAATAAGTGTGTTTGTGACATTGGTTTAACATTTAGGTCATTTTTGTCCTCCCTAAGCTTATTCTAATCCATTTAGTGTTTTTAACCAATCTTGTGCATCCAATAATTGCGTTTGAGTCATTGGGTTAACATTTAGGTCATTTTCGTCCTCCATCGACTTATTCTAATCCATTTAGGTTTTTTAACCAATCTTGTGCATCCAATAAGTGCGTTTGTGCCAATGGTTTAACATTTAGGTCATTTTCATCATCCTTCGGCTTAGTCTAATCTGTTTAGGGTTTTTAACCAATCATGTGCATCCAATAAGTGCGTTTGTGACATTGTTTTAACATTTAGGTCATTTTCGCCCTCCCTAAGCTTATTCTAATCCATTTAGGGTTTTTAACCAATCTTGTGCATCCAATAATTGCGTTTGAGTCATTGGGTTAACATTTAGGTCATTTTCATCCTCCATCGACTTATTCTAATCCATTTAGGTTTTTTAACCAATCTTGTGCATCCAATAAGTGCGTTTGTGCCAATGGTTTAACATTTAGGTCATTTTCATCATCCTTCGGCTTAGTCTAATCCATTTAGGGTTTTAAACCAATCTTGTGCATCTAATAAGTGCGTTTGTAACATTGGTTTAACATTTAGGTCATTTTTGTCCTCCCTAAGCTTATTCGAATCCATTTAGGGTTTTTAACAAATCTTTTGCATGCAATGATTGCGTTTGAGTCATTGGATTAACATTTAGGTCATTTTCGTCCTCCTTCGACTTATACTAATCCATTTAGGTTTTTTAACACATCTTGTTCATCCAATAAGTGCGTTTGTGTCAATGGTTTAACATTTAGGTCATTTTCGTCATCCTTCGGCTTAGTCTAATCCGTTTAGGGTTTTTAACCAATCTTGTGCATACAATAAGTGCGTTTGTGACATTGGTTTAACATTTAGGTCATTTTCGTCCTCCCTAAGCTTATTATAATCCATTTAGGGTTTTTAACCAATCTTGTGCATCCAATAATTGCGTTTGAGTCATTGGGTTAATATTTAGGTCATTTTCGTCCTCCATCGACTTATTCTAATCCATTTAGGTTTTTTAACCAATATTGTGCATCCAATAAGTGCGTTTGTGCCAATGGTTTAACATTTAGATCATTTTCATCATCCTTCGGCTTAGTCTAATCCGTTAAAGGTTTTTAACCAATCACGTGCATCCAATAAGTGCATTTGTGACATTGGTATAACATTTAGGTCATTTTCGTCCTCCCTAAGCTTATTATAATCCATTTAGGGTTTTTAACCAATCTTGTGCATCCAATAATTGCGTTTGAGTCATTGGGTTAATATTTAGGTCATTTTCGTCCTCCATCGACTTATTCTAATCCATTTAGGTTTTTTAACCAATCTTGTGCATCCAATAAGTGCGTTGTAAGATCAGATGTGCACCTTAGAGGGGGGGGTGAATTAGGTGTTTGGTTATTTTGACAGTTTTTAGAATTTTAGTGATTGATTTTTGCGTTTAATGTTGGTAGATGAAGAAGTAAATAACAGTAAGTAAATGAACACTGCAAATTTATCCTGGTTCCCCTAATAACCAAGGGTACGTCCAGTCCTCTTGCTCACCACAAGAGATTTTCTTCACTATCTGTCAGAATATGTACAAGTCCTCACCCTGGGACCTTGGCTACAATCTTCTAACAAACTTTCTATGATAGAACACTACTATCTTAGATATAACCCTTAAAGAAAGTACAACTTTCTTTTACAAACACTTGTTGTTTTGATAAAAGTATAGGAATAGAAAGAAGGTAGAATGATAACAATTCAAGATTTATTCAAGTACTTTGAGAACCTTAAGGATATGAAAATGATATGCAAGTACTTGAATTTCTGAAAATGACTTAGAGAAAAATTCAGAAAATTAGTTCAAAGTCTTTGAAATTGTATATTCGAAATCGTCATTTGAATATGAAGTTATCACATATTTATAGTCCTCAAACATCCCTTTAGATTCGTGGCCTTTGATCCAAGAGGTTTGAGGAAGAATTGCAATGTTTTAAATTGAATTCAGAACTGAAAAATTGCATTGCTTCCAGTTGTATTCGATTACATGATATGTGTATTCGAATACAACTTGCTGCAACGTTAAAAATTATTCAAATTTTTCACTGTGTAGTCGAATACACATTTGTGTAGTCGAATACAGATGAAGACTTTTAGCTACTGACTTGGCAATTTTTCATCTGTAGTCGAATACAGATGAGATGGCCTAGCCTCTGACTTAGCAATTTTTCATCTGTAGTCGAATACAGATGAGATGGCCTAGCCTATGACTTAGCAATTTTTCATCTGTAGTCGAATACAGATGAGATGGCCTAGCCTCTGACTTAGCAATTTTTCATCTGTATTTGAATACACCTTGGTTGTATTCGAATACAATATTGTTTTTAGTCAAAAATAAAGATTCTAACATTTTGAAAATATTATTTTGGACTTTTGAAAATATTGTTTATGCATATGCAAAGTATGTAAGGTTCTCTTGTAGTTGAATTATGGCTTGAATTATTTTACCTTTATATAATCTATTTATATGTAATTCATCAAAGGATGTTTGAAAATGAATTGGAGGAATTCTTCTTGTTGTTGCTTTGTCACCATTGGTCTTTGTGTATAATCAAAAACATGTATACAGATGAGATGGCCTAGCCTCTGACTTAGCAATTTTTCATCTGTATTCGAATACACCTTGGTTGTATTCGAATACAATATTGTTTTTAGTCAAAAATAAAGATTCTAACATTTTGAAAATATTATTTTGGACTTTTGAAAATATTGTTTATGCATATGCAAAGTATGTAAGGTTCTCTTGTAGTTGAATTATGGCTTGAATTATTTTACCTTTATATAATCTATTTATTTGTAATTCATCAAAGGATGTTTGAAAATGAATTGGAGGAATTCTTCTTGTTGTTGCTTTGTCACCATTGGTCTTTGTGTATAATCAAAAATATGTATTTTTACATTCTCCCCCTTTTTGATTATGACAAAACCATTGCTGTTGTTTTTAACGACTCCCCCGTAATGTATGCGTATTGTACTCCCCCGTAATGTATGCAAACTTCTGTGTTAGAGGAGGAAGGGAATATGTGTTTTGAGTACCTACATGTAAAATGTAATGGACAGCAACAAGCAACAAAATACACAGATGCGTTTGTGCCAATGGTTTAACATTTAGGTCATTTTCGTCATCCTTCGGCTTAGTCTAATCCGTTTAGGGTTTTTAACCAATCTTGTGCATCCAATAAGTGCTTTTGTGACATTGGTTTAACATTTAGGTCATTTTCATCCTCCCTAAGCTTATTCTAATCCATTTAGGGTTTTTAACAAATCTTGTGCATCCAATAATTGCGTTTGAATCATTGGGTTAACATTTAGGTCATTTTCGTCCTCCATCGACTTATTCTAATCCATTTAGGTTTTTTAACTAATCTTGTGCATCCAATAAGTGCGTTTGTGTCAATGGTTTAACATTTAGGTCATTTTCGTCATCCTTCGGCTTAGTCTAATCCGTTTAGGGTTTTTATCCAATCTTGTGCATCCAATAAGTGCGTTTGTGACATTGGTTTAACATTTAGGTCATTTTCGTCCTCCCTAAGCTTATTCTAATCCATTTAGGGTTTTTAACCAATCTTGTGCATCCAATAATTGCGTTTGAGTCATTGGGTTAACATTTAGGTCATTTTCGTCCTCCATCGACTTATTCTAATCCATTTAGGTTTTTTAACCAATCTTGTGCCTCCAATAAGTGCGTTTGTGCCAATGGTTTAACATTTAGGTCATTTTCGTCATCCTTCGGCTTAGTCTAATCCGTTTAGGGTTTTTAACCAATCATGTGCATCCAATAAGTGCGTTTGTGAAGTTGGTTTAACATTTAGGTCATTTTCATCTTCCCTAAGCTTATTTTAATCCATTTAGGGTTTTTAACAAATCTTGTGCATCCAATAATTGCGTTTGAGTCATTGGATTAACATTTAGGTCATTTTCGTTCTCCTTCGACTTATTCTAATCCATTTAGGTTTTTTAACTAATCTTGTGCATCCAATAAGTGCGTTTGTATCAATGGTTTAACATTTAGGTCATTTTCGTCATCCTTCGGCTTAGTCTAATCCGTTTAGGGTTTTTAACCAATTAGTGCATCCAATAAGTGCGTTTGTGACATTGGATTAACATTTAAGACATTGTCGTCTTCCTTAAGCTTATTCTAATCCATTTAGGGTTTTTAACAAATCTTTTGCATCCAATGATTGCGTTTGAGTCATTGGATTAACATTTAGGTCATTTTCGTCCCCCTTCGACTTATTCTAATCCATTTAGGTTTTTTAACTAATCTTGTGCATCCAATAAGTGCGTTTGTATCAATGGTTTAACATTTAGGTCATTTTCGTCATCCTTCGGCTTAGTCTAATCCGTTTAGGGTTTTTAACCAATCATGTGCATCCAATAAGTGCGTTTGTGACATTGGTTTAACATTTAGGTCATTTTCATCCTCCCTAAGCTTATTCTAATCCATTTAGGGTTTTTAACAAATCTTGTGCATCCAATAATTGCGTTTGAGTCATTGGGTTAACATTTAGGTCATTTTCGTCCTCCATCGACTTATTCTATTCCATTTAGGTTTTTTAACCAATCTTGTGCCTCCAATAAGTGCGTTTGTGCCAATGGTTTAACATTTAGGTCATTTTCGTCATCCTTCGGCTTAGTCTAATCCGTTTAGGGTTTTTAACCAATCATGTGCATCCAATAAGTGCGTTTGTGAAATTGGTTTAACATTTAGGTCATTTTCATCTTCCCTAAGCTTATTCTAATGCATTTAGGGTTTTTAACAAATCTTGTGCATCCAATAATTGCGTTTGAGTCATTGGATTAACATTTAGGTCATTTTCGTTCTCCTTCGACTTATTCTAATCCATTTAGGTTTTTTAACTAATCTTGTGCATCCAATAAGTGCGTTTGTATCAATGGTTTAACATTTAGGTCATTTTCGTCATCCTTCGGCTTAGTCTAATCCGTTTAGGGTTTTTAACCAATTAGTGCATCCAATAAGTGCGTTTGTGACATTGGATTAACATTTAAGACATTGTCGTCTTCCTTAAGCTTATTCTAATCCATTTAGGGTTTTTAACAAATCTTTTGCATCCAATGATTGCGTTTGAGTCATTGGATTAACATTTAGGTCATTTTCGTCCCCCTTCGACTTATTCTAATCCATTTAGGTTTTTTAACTAATCTTGTGCATCCAATAAGTGCGTTTGTATCAATGGTTTAACATTTAGGTCATTTTCGTCATCCTTCGGCTTAGTCTAATCCGTTTAGGGTTTTTAACCAATCATGTGCATCCAATAAGTGCGTTTGTGACATTGGTTTAACATTTAGGTCATTTTCATCCTCCCTAAGCTTATTCTAATCCATTTAGGGTTTTTAACAAATCTTGTGCATCCAATAATTGCGTGTGAGTCATCGGGTTAACATTTTGGTCATTTTCGTCCTCCATCGACTTATTCTAATCCATTTAGATTTTTTAACCAATCTTGTGCATCCAATAAGTGCGCTTGTGCCAATGGTTTAACATTTAGGTCATTTTCATCATCCTTCGGCTTAGTCTAATCCGTTTAGGGTTTTTAACCAATCATGTGCATCCAATAAGTGCGTTTGTGACATTGGTTTAACATTTAGGTCATTTTCGTCTTCCCTAAGCTTATTCTAATCCATTTAGGGTTTTTAACAAATCTTGTGCATCCAATAATTGCGTTTGAGTCATTGCATTAACATTTTGGTCATTTTCGTCCTCCTTCGACTTATTCTAATCCATTTAGGTTTTTTAACCAATCTTGTGCATCCAATAAGTGCGTTTGTGCCAATGGTTTAACATTTAGGTCATTTTCGTCATCCTTCGGCTTAGTCTAATCCGTTTAGGGTTTTTAACCAATCATGTGCATCCAATAAGTGCGTTTGTGACATTGGTTTAACATTTAGGTCATTTTCGTCCTCCCTAAGCTTATTCTAATCCATTTAGGGTTTTTAACAAATCTTGTGCATCCAATAATTGCGTTTGAATCATTGGGTTAACATTTAGGTCATTTTCGTCCTCCATCGACTTATTCTAATCCATTTAGGTTTTTTAACTAATCTTGTGCATCCAATAAGTGCGTTTGTGTCAATGGTTTAACATTTAGGTCATTTTCGTCATCCTTCGGCTTAGTCTAATCCGTTTAGGGTTTTTATCCAATCTTGTGCATCCAATAAGTGCGTTTGTGACATTGGTTTAACATTTAGGTCATTTTCGTCCTCCCTAAGCTTATTCTAATCCATTTAGGGTTTTTAACCAATCTTGTGCATCCAATAATTGCGTTTGAGTCATTGGGTTAACATTTAGGTCATTTTCGTCCTCCATCGACTTATTCTAATCCATTTAGGTTTTTTAACCAATCTTGTGCCTCCAATAAGTGCGTTTGTGCCAATGGTTTAACATTTAGGTCATTTTCGTCATACTTCGGCTTAGTCTAATCCGTTTAGGGTTTTTAACCAATCATGTGCATCCAATAAGTGCGTTTGTGAAATTGGTTTAACATTTAGGTCATTTTAATCTTCCCTAAGCTTATTCTAATCCATTTAGGGTTTTTAACAAATCTTGTGCATCCAATAATTGCGTTTGAGTCATTGGATTAACATTTAGGTCATTTTCGTGCTCCTTCGACTTATTCTAATCCATTTAGGTTTTTTAACTAATCTTGTGCATCCAATAAGTGCGTTTGTATCAATGGTTTAACATTTAGGTAATTTTCGTCATCCTTCGGCTTAGTCTAATCCGTTTAGGGTTTTTAACCAATTAGTGCATCCAATAAGTGCGTTTGTGACACTGGTTTAACATTTAGGTCATTGTCGTCTTCCTTAAGCTTATTCTAATCCATTTAGGGTTTTTAACAAATCTTTTGCATCCAATGATTGCGTTTGAGTCATTGGATTAACATTTAGGTCATTTTCGTCCTCCTTCGACTTATTCTAATCCATTTAGGTTTTTTAACTAATCTTGTGCATCCAATAAGTGCGTTTGTATCAATGGTTTAACATTTAGGTCATTTTCGTCATCCTTCGGCTTAGTCTAATCCGTTTAGGGTTTTTAACCAATCATGTGCATCCAATAAGTGCGTTTGTGACATTGGTTTAACATTTAGGTCATTTTCATCCTCCCTAAGCTTATTCTAATCCATTTAGGGTTTTTAACAAATCTTGTGCATCCAATAATTGCGTTTGAGTCATTGGGTTAACATTTTGGTCATTTTCGTCCTCCATCGACTTATTCTAATCCATTTAGATTTTTTAACCAATCTTGTGCATCCAATAAGTGCGCTTGTGCCAATGGTTTAACATTTAGGTCATTTTCATCATCCTTCGGCTTAGTCTAAACCGTTTAGGGTTTTTAACCAATCATGTGCATCCAATAAGTGCGTTTGTGACATTGGTTTAACATTTAGGTCATTTTCGTCTTCCCTAAGCTTATTCTAATCCATTTAGGGTTTTTAACAAATCTTGTGCATCCAATAATTGCGTTTGAGTCATTGCATTAACATTTTGGTCATTTTCGTCCTCCTTCGACTTATTCTAATCCATTTAGGTTTTTTAACCAATCTTGTGCATCCAATAAGTGCGTTTGTGCCAATGGTTTAACATTTAGGTCATTTTCGTCATCCTTCGGCTTAGTCTAATCCGTTTAGGGTTTTTAACCAATCATGTGCATCCAATAAGTGCGTTTGTGACATTGGTTTAACATTTAGGTCATTTTCGTCCTCCCTAAGCTTATTCTAATCCATTTAGGGTTTTTAACAAATCTTGTGCATCCAATAATTGCGTTTGAATCATTGGGTTAACATTTAGGTCATTTTCGTCCTCCATCGACTTATTCTAATCCATTTAGGTTTTTTAACTAATCTTGTGCATCCAATAAGTGCGTTTGTGTCAATGGTTTAACATTTAGGTCATTTTCGTCATCCTTCGGCTTAGTCTAATCCGTTTAGGGTTTTTATCCAATCTTGTGCATCCAATAAGTGCGTTTGTGACATTGGTTTAACATTTAGGTCATTTTCGTCCTCCCTAAGCTTATTCTAATCCATTTAGGGTTTTTAACCAATCTTGTGCATCCAATAATTGCGTTTGAGTCATTGGGTTAACATTTAGGTCATTTTCGTCCTCCATCGACTTATTCTAATCCATTTAGGTTTTTTAACCAATCTTGTGCATCCAATAAGTGCGTTTGTGCCAATGGTTTAACATTTAGGTCATTTTCGTCATCCTTTGGCTAAGTCTAATTCGTTTAGGGTTTTTAACCAATCATGTGCATCCAATAAGTGCGTTTGTGACATTGGTTTAACATTTAGGTCATTTTCGTCCTCCCTAAGCTTATTCTAATCCATTTATGGTTTTTAACAAATCTTGTGCATCCAATAATAGCGTTTGAGTCATTGGGTTAACATTTAGGTCATTTTCGTCCACCATCGACTTATTCTAATCCATTTAGGTTTTTTAACCAATCTTGTGCATCCAATAAGTGCGTTTGTGACATTGGTTTAACATTTAGGTCATTTTCATCATCCTTCGGCTTAGTCTAATCCGTTTAGGGTTTTTAACCAATCATGTGCATCCAATAAGTGCGTTTGTGACATTGGTTTAACATTTAGGTCATTTTCGTCCTCCCTAAGCTTATTCTAATCCATTTAGGGTTTTTAACCAATCTTGTGCATCCAATAATTGCGTTTGAGTCATTGGGTTAACATTTAAGTCATTTTCGTCCTCCATCGACTTATTCTAATCCATTTAGGTTTTTTAACCAATCTTGTGCATCCAATAAGTGCGTTTGTGCCAATGGTTTAACATTTAGGTCATTTTCATCATCCTTCGGCTTAGTCTAATCCGTTTAGGGTTTTAAACCAATCTTGTGCATCCAATAAGTGCGTTTGTGACATTGGTTTAACATTTAGGTCATTTTCGTCCTCCCTAAGCTTATTCTAATCCATTTAGGGTTTTTAACAAATCTTTTGCATCCAATGATTGCGTTTGAGTCATTGGATTAACATTTAGGTCATTTTCGTCCTCCTTCGACCTATACTAATCCATTTAGGTTTTTTTAACACATCTTGTTCATCCCATAAGTGCGTTTGTGTCAATGGTTTAACATTTAGGTCATTTTCGTCATCCTTCGGCTTAGTCTAATCCGTTTAGGGTTTTTAACAAATCTTGTGCATACAATAAGTGCGTTTGTGACATTGGTTTAACATTTAGGTCATTTTCGTCCTCCCTAAGCTTATTCTAATCCATTTAGGGTTTTTAACAAATCTTTTGCATCCAATGATTGCGTTTGAGTCATTGGATTAACATTTAGGTCATTTTCGTCCTCCTTCGACTTATTCTAATCCATTTAGGTTTTTTTACACATCTTGTTCATCCAATAAGTGCGTTTGTGTCAATGGTTTAACATTTAGGTCATTTTCGTCATCTTTCGGCTTAATCTAATCCGTTTAGGGTTTTTAACCAATCTTGTGCATCCAATAAGTGCGTTTGTGACATTGGTTTAACATTTAGGTCATTTTCGTCCTCCCTAAGCTTATTCTAATCCATTTAGGGTTTTTAACAAATCTTGTGCATCCAATAATTGCGTTTGAAACATTGGATTAACATTTTGGTCATTTTCGTGCTCCTTCGACTTATTCTAATCCATTTAGGTTTTTTAACTAATCTTGTGCATGCAATAAGTGCGTTTGTATCAATGGTTTAACATTTAGGTCATTTTCGTCATCCTTCGGCTTAGTCTAATCCGTTTAGGGTTTTTAACTAATCTTGTGCATCCAATAAGTGCGTTTGTGACATTAGTTTAACATTTAGGTCATTTTCGTCCTCCCTAAGCTTATTCTAATCCATTTAGGGTTTTTAACAAATCTTTTGCATCCAATGATTGCGTTTGAGTCATTGGATTAACATTTAGGTCATTTTCGTCCTCCTTCGACTTATTCTAATCCATTTAGGTTTTTTTACACATCTTGTTCATCCAATAAGTGCGTTTGTGTCAATGGTTTAACATTTAGGTCATTTTCGTCATCCTTCGGCTTAGTCTAATCCGTTTAGGGTTTTTAACCAATCTTGTGCATCCAATAAGTGCGTTTGTGACATTGGTTTAACATTTAGGTCATTTTCATCCTCCCTAAGCTTATTCTAATCCATTTAGGGTTTTTAACCAATCTTGTGCATCCAATACTTGCGTTTGAGTCATTGGGTTAACATTTAGGTCATTTTCGTCCTCCATCGACTTATTCTAATCCATTTAGGTTTTTTAACCAATCTTGTGCATCCAATAAGTGCGTTTGTGCCAATGGTTTAACATTTAGGTCATTTTCGTCATCCTTTGGCTAAGTCTAATTCGTTTAGGGTTTTTAACCAATCATGTGCATCCAATAAGTGCGTTTGTGACATTGGTTTAACATTTAGGTCATTTTCGTCCTCCCTAAGCTTATTCTAATCCATTTATGGTTTTTAACAAATCTTGTGCATCCAATAATAGCGTTTGAGTCATTGGGTTAACATTTAGGTCATTTTCGTCCACCATCGACTTATTCTAATCCATTTAGGTTTTTTAACCAATCTTGTGCATCCAATAAGTGCGTTTGTGACATTGGTTTAACATTTAGGTCATTTTCATCATCCTTCGGCTTAGTCTAATCCGTTTAGGGTTTTTAACCAATCATGTGCATCCAATAAGTGCGTTTGTGACATTGGTTTAACATTTAGGTCATTTTCGTCCTACCTAAGCTTATTCTAATCCATTTAGGGTTTTTAACAAATCTTGTGCATCCAATAATTGCGTTTGAGTCATTGCATTAACATTTAGGTCATTTTCGTCCTCCTTCGACTTATTCTAATCCATTTAGGTTTTTTAAATAATCTTGTGCATCCAATAAGTGCGTTTGTGTCAATGGTTTAACATTTAGGTCATTTTCGTCATCCTTCGGCTTAGTCTAATCCGTTTAGGGTTTTTATCCAATCTTGTGCATCCAATAAGTGCGTTTGTGACATTGGTTTAACATTTAGGTCATTTTCGTCCTCGCTAAGCTTATTCTAATCCATTTAGGGTTTATAACCAATCTTGAGCAACCAATAATTGCGTTTGAGTCATTGGGTTAACATTTAGGTCATTTTCGTCCTCCATCGACTTATTCTAATCCATTTAGGTTTTTTAACCAATCTTGTGCATCCAATAAGTGCGTTTGTGCCAATGGTTTAACATTTAGGTCATTTTCGTCATCCTTCGGCTTAGTCTAATCCGTTTAGGGTTTTTAACCAATCATGTGCATCCAATAAGTGCGTTTGTGACATTGGTTTAACATTTAGGTCATTTTCATCCTCCCTAAGCTTATTCTAATCCATTTAGGGTTTTTAACAAATCTTGTGCATCCAATAATTGTGTTTGAGTCATTGGGTTAACATTTAGGTCATTTTCTTCCTCCATCAACTTATTCTAATCCATTTAGGTTTTTTAACCAATCTTGTGCATCCAATAAGTGCGTTTGTGCCAATGGTTTAACATTTAGGTCATTTTCATCATCCTTAGGCTTAGTCTAATCTGTTCAGGGTTTTTAACCAATCATGTTCATCCAATAAGTGCGTTTGTGACATTGGTTTAACAATTAGGTCATTTTCGTCTTCCCTAAGCTTATTCTAATCCATTTAGGGTTTTTAACAAATCTTGTGCATCCAATAATTGCGTTTGAGTCATTGCATTAACATTTTCGTCATTTTCGTCCTCCTTCGACTTATTCTTATCCATTTAGGTTTTTTAACTAATCTTGTGCATCCAATAAGTGCGTTTGTGTCAATGGTTTAACATTTAGGTCATTTTCGTCATCCTTCGGCTTAGTCTAATCCGTTTAGGGTTTTTATCCGATCTTGTGCATCCAATAAGTGCGTTTGTGACATTGGTTTAACATTTAGGTCATTTTCGTCCTCCCTAAGCTTATTCTAATCCATTTACGGTTTTTAACAAATCTTGTGCATCCAATAATTGCGTTTAAGTCATTCCATTAACATTTAGGTCATTTTCGTCCTCCTTCGACTTATTCTAATCCATTTAGGTTTTTTAACTAATCTTGTGCATCCAATAAGTGCGTTTGTGTCAATGGTTTAACATTTAGGTCATTTTCGTCATCCTTCGGCTTACTCTAATCCGTTTAGGGTTTTTATCCAATCTTGTACATCCAATAAGTGCGTTTGTGACATTGGTTTAACATTTAGGTCATTTTCGTCCTCGCTAAGCTTATTCAATTCCATTTAGGGTTTATTACCAATCTTGTGCAACCAATAATTGCGTTTGAGTCATTGGGTTAACATTTATGTCATTTTCGTCCTCCATCGACTTATTCTAATCCATTTAGGTTTTTTAACCAATCTTGTGCATCCAATAAGTGCATTTGTGCCAATGGTTTAACATTTAGGTCATTTTCGTCATCCTTCGACTTAGTCTTATCGGTTTAGGGTTTTTAACCTATCATGTGCATCCAATAAGTGCGTTTGTGACATTGGTTTAACATCTAGGTCATTTTCATCCTCCCTAAGCTTATTCTAATCCATTTAGGGTTTTTAACAAATCTTGTGCATCCAATAATTGCGTTTGAGTCTTTGGGTTAACATTTCGGTCATTTTCGTCCTCCATCGACTTATTCTAATCCATTTAGGTTTTTTAACCAAACTTTTGCATCCAATAAGTGCGTTTGTGCCAATGGTTTAACATTTAGGTCATTTTCGTCATCCTTCGGCTTAATCTAATCCGTTTAGGGTTTTTAACCAACCATGTGCATCCAATAAGTGCGTTTGTGACATTGGTTTAACATTTAGGTCATTTTCATCCTCCCTAAGCTTATTCTAATCCATTTAGGGTTTTTAACAAATCTTGTGCATCCAATAATTGCGTTTGAGTCATAGGGTTAACATTTAGGTCATTTTCGTCCTCCATCGACATATTCTAATCGATTTAGGTTTTTTAACCAATCTTGTGCATCCAATAAGTGCGTTTGTGCCAATGGTTTAAAATTTAGGTCATTTTCGTCATCCTTCGGCTTAGTCTAATCCGTTTAGGGTTTTTATCCAATCTTGTGCATCCAATAAGTGCGTTTATGACAATGGTTTAGCATTTAGGTCATTTTCGTCCTCCCTAAGCTTATTCTAATCCATTTAGGGTTTTTAACAAATCTTTTGCATCCAGTAATTGCGTTTGAGTCATTGGGTTAACATTTAGGTCATTTTCGTCCTCCATCGACTTATTCTAATCTATTTAGGTTGTTTAACACATCTTGTGCATCCAATAAGTGCGTTTGTGCCAATGGTTTAACATTTAGGTCATTTTCGTCATCCTTCAGCTTAGTCTAATCCGTTTAGGGTTTTTAACCAATTTTGTGCATCCAATAAGTGCGTTTGTGACATTGGTTTAACATTTAGGTCACTTTCGTCCTCCCTAAGCTTATTCTAATCCATTTAGGGTTTTTAACACATCTTGTGCATCCAATAATTGCGTTTGAGTCATTGGGTTAACATTTAGGTCATTTTCGTCCTCCATCGACTTATTCTAATCCATTTAGGTTTTTTAACCAATCTTGTGCATCCAATAAGTGCGTTTGTGCCAATGGTTTAACATTTAGGTCATTTTCGTCATCCTTCGGCTTAGTCTAATCGATATAGGGTTTTTAACCAATCATGTGCATCCAATAAGTGCGTTTGTGACATTGGTTTAACATTTAGGTCATTTTCGTCCTCCCTAAGCTTAGTCTAATCCATTTAGGGTTTTTAACAAATCTTGTGCATCCAATAATTGCGTTTGAGTCATTGGATTAACATTTAGGTCATTTTCGTCCTCCTTCGACTTATTCTAATCCATTTAGGTTTTTTAACTAATCTTGTGCATCCAATAAGTGCGTTTGTGTCAATGGTTTAACATTTAGGTCATTTTCCTCATCCTTCGGCTTAGTCTAATCTGTTTAGGGTTTTTATCCAATCTTGTGCATCCAATAAGTGCGTTTGTGACATTGGTTTAACATTTAGGTCATTTTGGTCCTCCCTAAGCTTATTCTAATCCATTTAGGGTTTTTAACCAATCTTGTGCATCCAGTAATTGCGTTTGAGTCATTGGGTTAACATTTAGGTCATTTTCGTACTCCATCTACTTATTCTAATCCATTTAGGTTTTTTAACCAATCTTGTGTATCCAATTAGTGCGTTTGTGCCAATCGTTTAACATTTAGGTCATTTTCGTCATCCTTCGGCTTAGTCTAATCAATTTAGGGTTTTTAACCAATCATGTGCATCCAATAAGTGCGTTTGTGACATTGGTTTAACATTTAGGTCATTTTCGTCCTCCCTAAGCTTATTCTAATCCATTTAGGGTTTTTAACAAATCTTGTGCATCCAATAATTGCGTTTGAGTCATTGGATTAACATTTAGGTCATTTTCGTCCTCCTTCGTCTTATTCTAATCCATTTAGGTTTTTTAACTAATCTTGTGCATCCAATAAGTGCGTTTGTGTCAATGGTTTAACATTTAGGTCATTTTCGTCATCCTTCGGCTTAGTCTAATCCGTTTAGGTTTTTTAACCAACCTTGTGCATCCAATAAGTGCGTTTGTGACAATGGTTTAACATTTAGGTCATTTTCGTCCTCCCTAAGCTTATTCTAATCCATTTAGGGTTTTTAACAAATCTTTTGCATCCAATGATTGCGTTTGAGTCATTCGATTAACATTTAGGTCATTTTCGTCCTCCTTCGACTTATTCTAATCCATTTAGGTTTTTTAACACATCTTGCTCATCCAATAAGTACGTTTGTGTCAATGGTTTAACATTTAGGTCATTTTCGTCATCCTTCAGCTTAGTCTAAACCGTTTAGGGTTTTTAACCAATCTTGTGCATCCAATAAGTGCGTTTGTGACATTGGTTTAACATTTAGGTCATTTTCGTCCTCCCTGGGCTTGTTTTAAACCATTTAGGGTTTTTAACCAATCTTGTGCATCCAATAAGTGCGTTTGTGTCAATGGTTTAACATTTAGGTCATTTTCATCATCCTTCGGCTTAGTCTAATCCGTTTAGGGTTTTAAACCAATCTTGTGCATCCAAAAAGTGCGTTTGTGACATTGTTTTAACATTTAGGTCATTTTCGTCCTCCCTAAGCTTATTCTAATCCATTTAGGGTTTTTAACCAATCTTGTGCATCCAATAATTGCGTTTGATTCATTGGGTTAACATTTAGGTCGTTTTCGTCCTCCATCGAATTATTCAAATCCATTTAGAGTTTTTAACCAATCTTGTGCATCCAATAAGTGCGTTTGTGCCAATGGTTTAACATTTAGGTTATTTTCGTCATCCTTCGGCTTAGTCTAATCCGTTTAGGGTTTTTAACCAATCATGTGCATCCAATAAGTGCGTTTGTGACATTGGTTTAACATTTAGGTCATTTTCGTCCTCCCTAAGCTTATTCTAATCCATTTATGGTTTTTAACAAATCTTGTTCATCCAATAATTGCGTTTGAGTCATTGGATTAACATTTAGGTCGTTTTCCTCCTCCATCGACTTAGTCTAATCCGTTTAGGGTTTTTTACCAATCTTGTGCATCCAATAATTGCGTTTGTGTCATTGGGTTTACATTTAGGTCATTTTCGTCCTCCATCGACTTATACTAATCCATTTAGGTTTTTTAACCAATGTTGTGCATCCAATAAGTGCGTTTGTGCCAATGGTTTAACATTTAGGTCATTTTTGTCATCCTTCGGCTTAGTCTAATCCGTTTAGGGTTTTTAACCAATCTTGTGCATCCAATAAGTGCGTTTGTGACATTGGTTTAACATTTAGGTCATTTTCGTCCTCCCTAAGGTTATTCTAATCCATTTAGGGTTTTAAACCAATCTTGTGCATCCAATAATTGCGTTTGAGTCATTGGGTTAACATTTAGGTGATTTTCGTCCTCCATCGACTTATTCTAATCCATTTAGGTTTTTTAACCAATCTCGTGCATCCAATAAGTGCGATTGTGCCAATGGTTTAACATTTAGGTCATTTTCGTCATCCTTCGGCTTAGTCTAATCCGTTTAGGGTTTTTAACCAATCATGTGCATCCAATAAGTGCGTTTGTGACATTGGTTTAACATTTAGGTCATTTTCGTCCTCCCTAAGCTTATTCTAATCCATTTAGGGTTCTTAACAAATCTTGTGCATCCAATAATTGCGTTTGAGTCATTGGATTAACATTTAGGTCATTTTCGTCCTCCTTCGACTTATTCTAATCCATTTAGGTGTTTTAACTAATCTTGTGCATCCAATAAGTGCGTTTGTGTCAATGGTTTAACATTTAGGTCATTTTCGTCATCCTTCAGCTTAGTCTAATCCATTTAGGGTTTTTAACCAATCTTGTGCTTCCGTTAATTGCGTTTGTACCATTGGTTTAACATTAAGGTAATTTTCATCCTCCCTAGGCTTGTTTTAAACCATTTAGGGTTTTTAACCAATCTTGTGCATCCAATAAGTGAGTTTGTGTCAATGGTTTAACATTTAGGTCATTTTCGTCATCCTTCGGCTTAGTCTAATCCGTTTATGGTTTTATACCAATCTTGTGCATCCAAAAAGTGCATTTGTGACATTGGTTTTACATTTAGGTCATTTTCGTCCCCCCTAAGCTTATTCTAATCCATTTAGGGGTTTTAACCAATCTTGTGCATCCAATAATTGCTTTTGATTCATTGGGTTAACATTTAGGTTGTTTTCGTCCTCCATCGACTTATTCAAATCCATTTAGGTTTTTTATCCAATCTTGTGCATCCAATAAGTGCGTTTGTGCCAATGGTTTAACATTTAGGTCATTTTCGTCATCCTTCGGCTTAGTCTAATCCATTTAGGGTTTTTAACCAATCATGTGCATCCAATAAGTGCGTTTGTGACATTGGTTTAACATTTAGGTCATTTTCGTCCTCCCTAAGCTTATTCTAATCCATTTATGGTTTTTAACAAATCTTGTTCATCTAATAATTGCGTTTGAGTCATTGGATTAACATTGAGGTCATTTTTGGCCTCCTACGACTTATTCTAATCTATTTAGGTTTTTAAACCAATCTTGTGCATCCAATAAGTGCGTTTGTATCATTGGTTTAACATTTAGGTCATTTTCGTCCTCCCTAGGCTTGTTTTAAACCATTTAAGGTTTTTAACCAATCTTGTGTATCCAATAAGTGAGTTTGTGTCAATGGTTTAACATTTAGGTCATTTTCGTCATCCTTTGGCTTAGTCTAATCCGTTTAGGGTTTTAAACCAATCTTGTGCATCCAATAAGTGCGTTTGTGACATTGGTTTAAAATTTCGGTCATTTTCGTCCTCCCTAAGCTTATTCTAATCCATTTAGGGTTTTTAACCAATCTTGTGCATCCAATAATTGCGTTTGATTCATTGGGTTAACATTTAGGTCATTTTCGTCCTCCATCGACTTATTCTAATCCATTTAGGTTTTTTAACCAATCTTGTGCATCCAATAAGTGCGTTTGTGCCAATGGTTTAACATTTAGGTCATTTTTGTCATCCTTCGGCTTAATCTAATCCGTTTAGGGTTTTTAACCAATCTTGTGCATCCAATAAGTGCGTTTGTGACATTGGTTTAACATTTAGGTCATTTTCGTCCTCCCTAAGCTTATTCTAATCCATTTAGGGTTTTTAACCAATCTTGTGCATCCAATAATTGCGTTTGATTCATTGGGTTAACATTTAGGTCATTTTCGTCCTCCATCGACTTATTCTAATCCATTTAGTTTTTTTAACCAATCTTGTGCATCCAATAAGTGCGTTTGTGCCAATGGTTTAACACTTAGGTCATTTTCGTCATCCTTCGGCTTAGTCTAATCCGTTTAGGGTTTTTAACCAATCATGTGCATCCAATAAGTGCGTTTGTGACATTGGTTTAACATTTAGGTCATTTTCATCCTCCCTAAGCTTATTCTTATCCATTTAGGGTTTTTAACAAATCTTGTGCATCCAATAATTGCGTTTGAGTCATTGGATTAACATTTAGGTCATTTTCGTCCTCCTTCGACTTATTCTAATCCATTTAGGTTTTTTAACTAATCTTGTGCATCCAATAAGTGCGTTTGTGTCAATGTTTTAACATTTAGGTCATTTTCGTCATCCGTCGACTTAGTCTAATCCATTTAGGTTTTTCAACCAATCTTGTGCTTCCATTAATTGCGTTTGTATCATTGGTTTAACATTTAGGTCATTTTCGTCCTCCCTAGGCTTGTTTTAAACCATTTAGGGTTTTTAACCAATCTTGTGCATCCAATAAGTGAGTTTGTGTCAATGGTTTAACATTTAGGTCATTTTCGTCATCCTTCGGCTTAGTCTAATCCGTTTAGGAATTTTAAAACAATCTTGTGCATCCAATAAGTGCGTTTGTGACATTGGTTTAACATTTAGGTCATTTTCGTCCTCCGAAAAGCTTATTCTAATCCATTTAGGGTTTTTAACCAATCTTGTGCATTAAATAATTGCGTTCGAGTCATTGGGTTAACATTTAGGTCATTTTCGTCCTCCATCGACTTATTCTATTCCATTTAGGTTTTTTAACCAATCTTGTGCGTCCAGTAAGTGCGTTTGTGCCAATGGTTTAACATTTAGGTCATTTTCCTCATCCTTCGGCCTAGTCTAATCCGTTTAGGGTTTTTAACCAATCTTGTGCATCCAATAAGTGCGTTTGTGACATTGGTTTAACATTTAGGTCATTTTCGTCCTCCCTAAGCTTATTCTAATCCATTTAGGATTTTTAACCAATCTTGTGCATCCAATAATTGCGTTTGAGTCATTGGGTTAAAATTTAGGTCATTTTCCTCCTCCATCGACTTATTCTAATCCATTTAGGTTTTTTTACCAATCTTGTGCATCCAATAAGAGCGTTTGTCCCAATGGTTTAACATTTAGGTCATTTTCGTCATCCTTCGGCTTACTCTAATCTGTTTAGGGTTTTTAACCAATCATGTGCATCCAATAAGTGCGTTTGTGACATTGGTTTAACATTTAGGTCATTTTCGTCATCCTTTGGCTTAGTCTAATCCATTTAGGGTTTTTAACCAATCTTGTGCTTCCATTAATTGCGTTTGTATCATTGGTTTAACATTTACGTCATTTTCGTCCTCCCTAGGCTTGTTTTAAACCATTTAGGGTTTTTAACCAATCTTGTGCATCCAATAAGTGAGTTTGTGTCAATGGTTTAACATTTAGGTCATTTTTGTCATCTTTCGACTTAGTCTAATCGGTTTAGGGTTTTAAACCAATCTTGTGCATCCATTAAGTGCATTTGTGACATTCGTTTAACATTTAGGTCTTTTTCGTCCTCCCTAAGCTTATTCTAAACCATTTAGGGTTTTTAACCAATTTTGTGCATCCAATAATTGCGTTTGAGTCATTGGGTTAACATTTAGGTAATTTTCGTCCTCCATCGACTTATTCTAATCCATTTAGGGTTTTTAACCAATCTTGTGCATCCAATAAGTGAGTTTGTATCAATGGTTTAACATTTAGGTCATTTTCGTCATCCTTCAACTTAGTCTAATCGGTTTAGGGTTTTAAACCAATCTTGTGCATCCAATAAGTGCATTTGTGACATTGGTTTAACATTTAGGTCATTTTCGTCCTCCCTAAGCTTATTCTATACCATTTAGGGTTTTTAACCAATTTTGTGCATCCAATAATTGCGTTTGTGACATTGGTTTAACATTTAGGTCATTTTCGTCCTCCCTAAGCTTATTCTAATCCATTTATGGTTTTTAACAAATCTTGTTCATCTAATAATTGCGTTTGAGTCATTGGATTAACATTGAGGTCATTTTTGGCCTCCTTCGACTTATTCTAATCTATTTAGGTTTTTAAACCAATCTTGTGCATCCAATAAGTGCGTTTGTATCATTGGTTTAACATTTAGGTCATTTTCGTCCTCCCTAGGCTTGTTTTAAACCATTTAGGGTTTTTAACCAATCTTGTGTATCCAATAAGTGAGTTTGTGTCAATGGTTTAACATTTAGGTCATTTTCGTCATCCTTCGGCTTAGTCTAATCCGTTTAGGGTTTTAAACCAATCTTGTGCATCCAATAAGTGCGTTTGTGACATTGGTTTAAAATTTCGGTAATTTTCGTCCTCCCTAAGCTTATTCTAATCCATTTAGGGTTTTTAACCAATCTTGTGCATCCAATAATTGCGTTTGATTCATTGGGTTAACATTTAGGTCATTTTCGTCCTCCATCGACTTATTCTAATCCATTTAGGTTTTTTAACCAATCTTGTGCATCCAATAAGTGCGTTTGTGCCAATGGTTTAACATTTAGGTCATTTTTGTCATCCTTCGGCTTAATCTAATCCGTTTAGGGTTTTTAACCAATCTTGTGCATCCAATAAGTGCGTTTGTGACATTGGTTTAACATTTAGGTCATTTTCGTCCTCCCTAAGCTTATTCTAATCCATTTAGGGTTTTTAACCAATCTTGTGCATCCAATAATTGCATTTGATTCATTGGGTTAACATTTAGGTCATTTTCCTCCTCCATCGACTTATTCTAATCCATTTAGTTTTTTTAACCAATCTTGTGCATCCAATAAGTGCGTTTGTGCCAATGGTTTAACACTTAGGTCATTTTCGTCATCCTTCGGCTTAGTCTAATCCGTTTAGGGTTTTTAACCAATCATGTGCATCCAATAAGTGCGTTTGTGACATTGGTTTAACATTTAGGTCATTTTCATCCTCCCTAAGCTTATTCTTATCCATTTAGGGTTTTTAACAAATCTTGTGCATCCAATAATTGCGTTTGAGTCATTGGATTAATATTTAGGTTATTTTCGTCCTCCTTCGACTTATTCTAATCCATTTAGGTTTTTTAACTAATCTTGTGCATCCAATAAGTGCGTTTGTGTCAATGTTTTAACATTTAGGTCATTTTCGTCATCCGTCGACTTAGTCTAATCCATTTAGGTTTTTCAACCAATCTTGTGCTTCCATTAATTGCGTTTGTATCATTGGTTTAACATTTAGGTCATTTTCGTCCTCCCTAGGCTTGTTTTAAACTATTTAGGGTTTTTAACCAATCTTGTGCATCCAATAAGTGAGTTTGTGTCAATGGTTTAACATTTAGGTCATTTTCGTCATCCTTCGGCTTAGTCTAATCCGTTTAGGAATTTTAAAACAATCTTGTGCATCCAATAAGTGTGTTTGTGACATTGGTTTAACATTTAGGTCATTTTCGTCCTCCGTAAAGCTTATTCTAATCCATTTAGGGTTTTTAACCAATCTTGTGCATTAAATAATTGCGTTCGAGTCATTGGGTTAACATTTAGGTCATTTTCGTCCTCCATCGACTTATTCTATTCCATTTAGGTTTTTTAACCAATCTTGTGCGTCCAGTAAGTGCGTTTGTGCCAATGGTTTAACATTTAGGTCATTTTCATCATCCTTCGGCCTAGTCTAATCCGTTTAGGGTTTTTAACCAATCTTGTGCATCCAATAAGTGCGTTTGTGACATTGGTTTAACATTTAGGTCATTTTCGTCCTCCCTAAGCTTATTCTAATCCATTTAGGATTTTTAACCAATCTTGTGCATCCAATAATTGCGTTTGAGTCATTGGGTTAAAATTTAGGTCATTTTCCTCCTCCATCGACTTATTCTAATCCATTTAGGTTTTTTTACCAATCTTGTGCATCGAATAAGAGCGTTTGTCCCAATGGTTTAACATTTAGGTCATTTTCGTCATCCTTCGGCTTACTCTAATCTGTTTAGGGTTTTTAACCAATCATGTGCATCCAATAAGTGCGTTTGTGACATTGGTTTAACAT
>JBBPBP010009777.1:24843767-24856389 GCA_037974735.1 Cicer chorassanicum
TTCGACTTAGTCTAATCGGTTTAGGGTTTTAAACCAATCTTGTGCATCCATTAAGTGCATTTGTGACATTCGTTTAACATTTAGGTCTTTTTCGTCCTCCCTAAGCTTATTCTAAACCATTTAGGGTTTTTAACCAATTTTGTGCATCCAATAATTGCGTTTGAGTCATTGGGTTAACATTTAGGTAATTTTCGTCCTCCATCGACTTATTCTAATCCATTTAGGGTTTTTAACCAATCTTGTGCATCCAATAAGTGAGTTTGTATCAATGGTTTAACATTTAGGTCATTTTCGTCATCCTTCAACTTAGTCTAATCGGTTTAGGGTTTTAAACCAATCTTGTGCATCCAATAAGTGCATTTGTGACATTGGTTTAACATTTAGGTCATTTTCGTCCTCCCTAAGCTTATTCTATACCATTTAGGGTTTTTAACCAATTTTGTGCATCCAATAATTGCGTTTGTGACATTGGTTTAACATTTAGGTCATTTTCGTCCTCCCTAAGCTTATTCTAATCCATTTATGGTTTTTAACAAATCTTGTTCATCTAATAATTGCGTTTGAGTCATTGGATTAACATTGAGGTCATTTTTGGCCTCCTTCGACTTATTCTAATCTATTTAGGTTTTTAAACCAATCTTGTGCATCCAATAAGTGCGTTTGTATCATTGGTTTAACATTTAGGTCATTTTCGTCCTCCCTAGGCTTGTTTTAAACCATTTAGGGTTTTTAACCAATCTTGTGTATCCAATAAGTGAGTTTGTGTCAATGGTTTAACATTTAGGTCATTTTCGTCATCCTTCGGCTTAGTCTAATCCGTTTAGGGTTTTAAACCAATCTTGTGCATCCAATAAGTGCGTTTGTGACATTGGTTTAAAATTTCGGTAATTTTCGTCCTCCCTAAGCTTATTCTAATCCATTTAGGGTTTTTAACCAATCTTGTGCATCCAATAATTGCGTTTGATTCATTGGGTTAACATTTAGGTCATTTTCGTCCTCCATCGACTTATTCTAATCCATTTAGTTTTTTTAACCAATCTTGTGCATCCAATAAGTGCGTTTGTGCCAATGGTTTAACACTTAGGTCATTTTCGTCATCCTTCGGCTTAGTCTAATCCGTTTAGGGTTTTTAACCAATCATGTGCATCCAATAAGTGCGTTTGTGACATTGGTTTAACATTTAGGTCATTTTCATCCTCCCTAAGCTTATTCTTATCCATTTAGGGTTTTTAACAAATCTTGTGCATCCAATAATTGCGTTTGAGTCATTGGATTAATATTTAGGTTATTTTCGTCCTCCTTCGACTTATTCTAATCCATTTAGGTTTTTTAACTAATCTTGTGCATCCAATAAGTGCGTTTGTGTCAATGTTTTAACATTTAGGTCATTTTCGTCATCCGTCGACTTAGTCTAATCCATTTAGGTTTTTCAACCAATCTTGTGCTTCCATTAATTGCGTTTGTATCATTGGTTTAACATTTAGGTCATTTTCGTCCTCCCTAGGCTTGTTTTAAACTATTTAGGGTTTTTAACCAATCTTGTGCATCCAATAAGTGAGTTTGTGTCAATGGTTTAACATTTAGGTCATTTTCGTCATCCTTCGGCTTAGTCTAATCCGTTTAGGAATTTTAAAACAATCTTGTGCATCCAATAAGTGTGTTTGTGACATTGGTTTAACATTTAGGTCATTTTCGTCCTCCGTAAAGCTTATTCTAATCCATTTAGGGTTTTTAACCAATCTTGTGCATTAAATAATTGCGTTCGAGTCATTGGGTTAACATTTAGGTCATTTTCGTCCTCCATCGACTTATTCTATTCCATTTAGGTTTTTTAACCAATCTTGTGCGTCCAGTAAGTGCGTTTGTGCCAATGGTTTAACATTTAGGTCATTTTCATCATCCTTCGGCCTAGTCTAATCCGTTTAGGGTTTTTAACCAATCTTGTGCATCCAATAAGTGCGTTTGTGACATTGGTTTAACATTTAGGTCATTTTCGTCCTCCCTAAGCTTATTCTAATCCATTTAGGATTTTTAACCAATCTTGTGCATCCAATAATTGCGTTTGAGTCATTGGGTTAAAATTTAGGTCATTTTCCTCCTCCATCGACTTATTCTAATCCATTTAGGTTTTTTTACCAATCTTGTGCATCGAATAAGAGCGTTTGTCCCAATGGTTTAACATTTAGGTCATTTTCGTCATCCTTCGGCTTACTCTAATCTGTTTAGGGTTTTTAACCAATCATGTGCATCCAATAAGTGCGTTTGTGACATTGGTTTAACATCTAGGTCATTTTCGTCATCCTTCGGCTTAGTCTAATCCATTTAGGGTTTTTAACCAATCTTGTGCTTCCATTAATTGCGTTTGTATCATTGGTTTAACATTTACGTCATTTTCGTCCTCCCTAGGCTTGTTTTAAACCATTTAGGGTTTTTAACCAATCTTGTGCATCCAATAAGTGAGTTTGTGTCAATGGTTTAACATTTAGGTCATTTTTGTCATCCTTCGACTTAGTCTAATCGGTTTAGGGTTTTAAACCAATCTTGTGCATCCATTAAGTGCATTTGTGACATTCGTTTAACATTTAGGTCTTTTTCGTCCTCCCTAAGCTTATTCTAAACCATTTAGGGTTTTTAACCAATTTTGTGCATCCAATAATTGCGTTTGAGTCATTGGGTTAACATTTAGGTAATTTTCGTCCTCCATCGACTTATTCTAATCCATTTAGGGTTTTTAACCAATCTTGTGCATCCAATAAGTGAGTTTGTATCAATGGTTTAACATTTAGGTCATTTTCGTCATCCTTCAACTTAGTCTAATCGGTTTAGGGTTTTAAACCAATCTTGTGCATCCAATAAGTGCATTTGTGACATTGGTTTAACATTTAGGTCATTTTCGTCCTCCCTAAGCTTATTCTATACCATTTAGGGTTTTTAACCAATTTTGTGCATCCAATAAGTGCGTTTGTGACATTGGTTTAACATTTAGGTCATTTTCGTCCTCCCTAAGCTTATTCTAATCCATTTAGGGTTTTTAACAAATCTTGTGCATCCAATAATTGCGTTTGAGTCATTGGGTTAACATTTAGGTCATTTTCGTCCTCCATCGACTTATTCTAATCCATTTAGGATTTTTTAACAAATCTTGTGCATCCAATATGTGCGTTTGTGCCAATGGTTTAACATTTAGGTCATTTTCGTCATCCTTCGGCTTAGTCTAATCCGTTTAGGGTTTTTAACCAATCATGTGCATCCAAGAAGTGCGTTTGTGACATTGGTTTAACATTTAGGTCATTTTCGTCCTCCCTAAGCTTATTCTAATCCATTTAGGATTTTTAACAAATCTTGTGCATCCAAAAAGTGAGTTTGAGCATTGGATTAACATTTAGGTCATTTTCGTCCTCCTTCGACTTATTCTAATCCATTTAGGGTTTTAAACCAATCTTCTGCATCCATAAGTGCGTTTGTGTCATTAGATTAACATTTAGGTCAATTTCGTCCTCTCAGGGCTTATTCTAATCCATTTAGGGTTTTTAACCAATCTTGTGATTCCATTAATTGCGTTTGTATCATTGGTTTAACATTTAGGTAATTTTCGTCCTCCCTAGACTTATTTTAAACCATTTAAGGTTTTTAACCAATTTTGTGCATCCAATAAGTGCGTTTGTGTCAATGGTTTAACATTTAGGTCATTTTTGTCATCCTTCGGCTTAGTCTAATCCGTTTAGGGTTTTTAACCAATCTTGTGCATCCAATAAGTGCGTTTGTGACATTGGTTTAACATTTAGGTCATTTTCGTCTTCCTTCGGCTTAGTCTAATCCGTTTAGGGTTTTTAACCAATCTTGTGCATCCAATAAGTGCATTTGTGACATTGGTTTAACATTTAGGTCATTTTCGTCCTCCCTAAGCTTATTTTAATCCATTTAGGGTTTTTAACCAATCTTGTGCGTCCAATAATTGCATTTGAGTCATTGGATTAACATTTAGGTCATTTTCGTCCTCCTTCGACTTATTCTAATCCATTTAGGTTTTTTAACCAATCTAGTGCATCCAATAAGTGCGTTTGTGTCAATGGTTTAACATTTAGGTCATTTTCGTCATCCTTCGGCTTAGTCTAATCCATTTAGGGTTTTTAACCAATCTTCTGATTCCATCAATTGCGTTTGTATCATTGGTTTAACATTTAGGTCATTTTCGTCCTCCCTAGGCTTGTTTTAAACCATTTAGGGTTTTTAACCAATCTTGTGCATCAAATAAGTGCGTTTGTGTCAATGGTTTAACATTTAGGTCATTTTCGTCATCCTTCAGCTTAGTCTAATCCGTTTATGGTTTTAAACCAATCTTGTGCATCCAATAAGTGCGTTTGTGACATTGGTTTAACATTTAGGTCATTTTCATCCTCCATAAGCTTATTCTAATCCATTTAGGGTTTTTAACCAATCTTGTGCATCCAATAATTGCCTTTGAGTCATTGGGTTAACATTATGTCATTTTCGTCCTCCATCGACTTATTCTAATCCATTTAGGTTTTTTAACCAATCTTGTGCATCCAATAAGTGCATTTGTGCCAATGGTTTATCATTTAGGTCATTTTCATCATCCTTCGGCTTAGTCGAATCCGTTTAAGGTTTTTAACTAATCTTGTGCATCCAATAAGTGCGTTTGTGACATTGGTTTAACATTTAGGTCATTTTCTTCCTCCCTAAGCTTATTCTAATCCATTTAGGGCTTTTAACAAATCTTGTGCATCCAATAATTGCGTGTGATTCATTGGATTAACATTTAGGTCATTTTCGTCATCCTTCGGCTTAGTCTAACCCGTTTAGGGTTTTTAACCAATCTTGTGCATCCAATAAGTGCGTTTGTGACATTGGTTTAACAATTAGGTCATTTTCGTAATCCCTAGGCTTATTCTAATCCATTCAGATTTTATACCAATCTTGTGCATCTAATAAGTGTATTTGTGTCAATTGTTTAACATTTCAGTCATTTTAGTCCTCCGTGGGCTTAATCTAATCCATTTAGGGTTTTAACCAATCTTATGCATCCAATAAGTGCGTTTGTGTCATTAGATTAACATTTAGGTCAATTTCGTCCTCTCAGAGCTTATTCTAATCCATTTAGGGTTTTTAACAAATCTTGTGCTTCCATTAATTGCGTTTGTATCATTGGTTTAACATTTTGGTCATTTTCGTCCTCCCTAGGCTTATTTTAAACCATTTAGGGTTTTTAACCAATTTTGTGCATCCAATAAGTGCGTTTGTGTCAATGGTTTAACATTTAGGTCATTTTCGTCATCCTTCGGCTTAGTCTAATCCGTTTAGGGTTTTAAATCAATCTTGTGCATCCAATAAGTGCGTTTGTGACATTGGTTTAACATTTAGGTCATTTTCGTCCTTCCTAAGCTTATTCTAATCCATTTAGGATTTTTAACAAATCTTGTGCATCCAAAAAGTGAGTTTGAGCATTGGATTAACATTTAGGTCATTTTCGTCCTCCTTCGAATTATTCTAATCCATTTAGGGTTTTAAACCAATCTTCTGCATCCATAAGTGCGTTTGTGTCATTAGATTAACATTTAGGTCAATTTCGTCCTCTCAGGGCTTATTCTAATCCATTTAGGGTTTTTAACCAATCTTGTGATTCCATTAATTGCGTTTGTATCATTGGTTTAACATTTAGGTCATTTTCATCTTCCTTCGGCTTAGTCTAATCCGTTTAGGGTTTTTAACCAATCTTGTGCATCCAATAAGTGCGTTTGTGACATTGGTTTAACATTTAGGTCATTTTCGTCCTCCCTAAGCTTATTTTAATCCATTTAGGGTTTTTAACCAATCTTGTGCATCCAATAATTGCGTGTGATTCATTGGATTAACATTTAGGTCATTTTCGTCCTCCATCGACTTATTCTAATCCATTTAGGTTTTTTAACCAATCGTGTGCATCCAATAAGTGCGTTTGTGCCAATGGTTTAACATTTAGGTCATTTTCGTCATCCTTCGGCTTAGTCTAATCCGTTTAGGGTTTTTAACCAATCTTGTGCATCCAATAAGTGCGTTTGTGACATTGGTTTAACATTTAGGTCATTTTTGTCCTTCCTAATCTTATTCTAATCCATTTAGGGTTTTTAACCAATCTTGTGCATCCAATAATTGCATTTGAGTCATTGGATTAACATTTAGGTCATTTTCTTCCTCCATCACTTATTCTAATCCATTTAGGTTTTTTAACCAATGTTGTGCATCCAATAAGTGCGTTTGTGCCAATGGTTTAACATTTTGGTCATTTTCGTCATCCTTCGGCTTAGTCTAATCCGTTAAGGCTTTTTAACCAATCTTGTGCATCCAATTAGTGCGTTTGTGACATTGGTTTAACATTTAGGTCATTTTCGTCCTCCCTAATTTTATTCTAATCCATTTAGGGTTTTTAACCAATCTTGTGCATCCAATAATTGCGTTTGAGTCATTGGATTAACATTTAGGTCATTTTCGTCCTCCTTCGACTTATTCTAATCCATTTAGGTTTTTTAACCAATCTTGTGCATCCAATAAGTGCGTTTGTGTCAATGGTTTAACATTTAGGTCATTTTCGTCATCCTTCGGCTTAGTCTAATCCGTTTAGGGTTTTTAACCAATCATGTGCATCCAATAAGTGCGTTTGTGACATTGGTTTAACATTTAGGTCATTTTCATCCTCCCTAAGCTTATTCTAATCCATTTAGGGTTTTTAACAAATCTTGTGCATCCAATAATTGCGTTTGAGTCATTGGGTTAACATTTAGGTCATTTTCGTCCTCCATCGACTTATTCTAATCCATTTAGGATTTTTTAACAAATCTTGTGCATCCAATATGTGCGTTTGTGCCAATGGTTTAACATTTAGGTCATTTTCGTCATCCTTCGGCTTAGTCTAATCCGTTTAGGGTTTTTAACCAATCATGTGCATCCAAGAAGTGCGTTTGTGACATTGGTTTAACATTTAGGTCATTTTCGTCCTCCCTAAGCTTATTCTAATCCATTTAGGATTTTTAACAAATCTTGTGCATCCAAAAAGTGAGTTTGAGCATTGGATTAACATTTAGGTCATTTTCGTCCTCCTTCGACTTATTCTAATCCATTTAGGGTTTTAAACCAATCTTCTGCATCCATAAGTGCGTTTGTGTCATTAGATTAACATTTAGGTCAATTTCGTCCTCTCAGGGCTTATTCTAATCCATTTAGGGTTTTTAACCAATCTTGTGATTCCATTAATTGCGTTTGTATCATTGGTTTAACATTTAGGTCATTTTCGTCCTCCCTAGGCTTATTTTAAACCATTTAGGGTTTTTAACCATTTTTGTGCATCCAATAAGTGCGTTTGTGTCAATGGTTTAACATTTAGGTCAATATCGTCATCCTTCGGCTTAGTCTAATCCGTTTAGGGTTTTAACCAATCTTGTGCATCTAATAAGTGCGTTTGTGACATTGGTTTAACGTTTAGGTCATTTTTGTCATCCTTCGGCTTAGTCTAATCCGTTTAGGGTTTTTAACCAATCTTGTGCATCCAATAAGTGCGTTTGTGACATTGGTTTAACATTTAGGTCATTTTCGTCCTCCCTAAGCTTATTTTAATCCATTTAGGGTTTTTAACCAATCTTGTGCATCCAATAATTTCATTTGAGTCATTGGATTAACATTTAGGTCATTTTCGTCCTCCATCGACTTATTCTAATCCATTTAGGTTTTTTAACCAATCTTGTGCATCCAATAAGTGCGTTTGTGCCAATGGTTTAACATTTAAGTCATTTTCGTCATCCTTCGGCTTAGTCTAATCCGTTTAGGGTTTTTAACCAATCATGTGCATCGATTAAGTGCGTTTGTGACATTGGTTTAACATTTAGGTCATTTTCGTCCTCCCTAAGCTTATTCTAATCCATTTAGGGTTTTTAACAATTCTTGTGCATCCAATAAGTGAGTTTGAGCATTGGATTAACATTTAGGTAATTTTCGTCCTCGTTCGACTTATTCTAATCCATTTAGGGTTTTAAACAAATCTTGTGCATCCATAAGTGCGTTTGTGTCATTAGATTAACATTTAGGTCAATTTCTTCCTCTCAGGGCTTATTCTAATCCATTTAGGGTTTTTAACCAATCTTGTGATTCCATTAATTGCGTTTGTATCATTGGTTTAACATTTAGGTCATTTTCGTCCTCCATCGACTTATTCTAATCCATTTAGGTTTTTTAACCAATCGTGTGCATCCAATAAGTGCGTTTGTGCCAATGGTTTAACATTTAGGTCATTTTCGTCATCCTTCGGCTTAGTCAAATGCATTTAGGGTTTTTTACAAATCTTGTGCATCCAATAAGTGCGTTTGTGACATTGGTTTAACATTTAGGTCATTTTCATCTTCCTTCGGCTTAGTCTAATCCGTTTAGGGTTTTTAACCAATCTTGTGCATCCAATAAGTGCGTTTGTGACATGTGTTTAACATTTAGGTCATTTTCGTCCTCCCTAAGCTTACTTTAATCCATTTAGGGTTTTTAACCAATCTTGTGCATCCAATAATTGCATTTGAGTCATTGGATTAACATTTAGGTCATTTTCGTCCTCCATCGACTTATTCTAATCCATTTAGGTTTTTTAACCAATCTTGTGCATCCAATAAGTGCGTTTGTGCCAATGGTTTAACATTTAGGTCATTTTCGTCATCCTTCGGCATAGTCTAATCCGTTTAGGGTTTTTAACCAATCTTGTGCATCCAATTAGTGCGTTTGTGACATTGGTTTAACATTTAGGTCATTTTTCGTCCTCCCGAATTTTATTCGAATCCATTTAGGGTTTTTAACAAATCTTGTGCATCCAATAATTGCGTTTTAGTCATTGGATTAACATTTAGGTCATTTTCGTCCTCCTTCGACTTATTCTAATCCATTTAGGTTTTTTAACCAATCTTGTGCATCCATTAAGTGCGTTTGTGTCAATGGTTTAACATTTAGGTCATATTCGTCATCCTTCGGCTTAGTCTAATCCATTTAGGGTTTTTAACCAATCTTCTGATTCCATCAATTGCGTTTGTATCATTGGTTTAACATTTAGGTCATTTTCGTCCTCCCTAGGCTTGTTTTAAACCATTTAGGGTATTTAACCAATCTTGTGCATCCAATAAGTGCGTTTGTGTCAATGGTTTAACATTTAGGTCATTTTCGTCATCCTTCAGCTTAGTCTAATCCGTTTATGGTTTTAAACCAATCTTGTGCATCCAATAAGTGCGTTTGTGACATTGGTTTAACATTTAGGTTATTTTCATCCTCCCTAAGCTTATTCTAATCCATTTAGGGTTTTTAACCAATCTTGTGCATCCAATAATTGCGTTTGAGTCATTGGGTTAACATTATGTCATTTTCGTCCTCCATCGACTTATTCTAATCCATTTAGGTTTTTTAACCAATCTTGTGCATCCAATAAGTGCATTTGTGCCAATGGTTTAACATTTAGGTCATTTTCATCATCCTTCGGCTTAGTCGAATCCGTTTAAGGTTTTTAACTAATCTTGTGCATCCAATAAGTGCGTTTGTGTCAATGGTTTAACATTTAAGTCATTTTCGTCATCCTTCGGCTTAGTCTAATCCGTTTAGGGTTTTTTACCAATCTTGTGCATCCAATAAGTGCGTTTGTGGCATGGTTTAACATTTAGGTCATTTTCATCTTCCTTCGGCTTAGTCTAATCCGTTTAGGGTTTTTAACCAATCTTGTGCATCCAATAAGTGCGTTTGTGACATTGGTTTAACATTTAGGTCATTTTCGTCCTCCCTAAGCTTATTTTAATCCATTTAGGGTTTTTAACCAATCTTGTGCATCCAATAATTGCGTGTGATTCATTGGATTAACATTTAGGTCATTTTCGTCCTCCATCGACTTATTCTAATCCATTTAGGTTTTTTAACCAATCGTGTGCATCCAATAAGTGCGTTTGTGCCAATGGTTTAACATTTAGGTCATTTTCGTCATCCTTCGGCTTAGTCTAATCCGTTTAGGGTTTTTAACCAATCTTGTGCATCCAATAAGTGCGTTTGTGACATTGGTTTAACATTTAGGTCATTTTCGTCCTCACTAATTTTATTCTAATCCATTTAGGGTTTTTAACAAATCTTGTGCATCCAATAATTGCGTTTTAGTCATTGGATTAACATTTAGGTCATTTTCGTCCTCCTTCGACTTATTCTAATCCATTTAGGTTTTTTAACCAATCTTGTGCATCCAATAAGTGAGTTTGTGACGTTGGATTAACATTTAGGTCATTTTCGTCCTCCCTAGGCTTATTCTAATCCATTCAGATTTTATACCAATCTTGTGCATCTAATAAGTGTATTTGTGTCAATTGTTTAACATTTAAGTCATTTTAGTCCTCCCTGGGCTTAATCTAATCCATTTAGGGTTTTAACCAATCTTATGCATCCAATAAGTGCGTTTGTGTCATTAGATGAACATTTAGGTCAATTTCCTCCTCTCAGAGCTTATTCTAATCCATTTAGGGTTTTTAACCAATCTTGTGCTTCCATTAATTGCGTTTGTATCATTGGTTTAACATTTAGGTCATTTTCGTCCTCCTTATGCTTATTTTAAACCATTTTGGGGTTTTAACCAATTTTATGCATCCAATAAGTGCGTTTGTGTCAATGGTTTAACATTTAGGTCATTTTCGTCATCCTTCGGCTTAGTCTAATCCGTTTAGGGTTTTAAACCAATCTTGTGCATCCAATAAGTGCGTTTGTGACATTGGTTTAACATTTAGGTCATTTTCGTCCTCCCTAAGCTTATTCTAATCCATTTAGGGTTTTTAACCAATCTTGTGCATCCAATAATTGCGTTTGAGTCATTGGATTAACATTTAGGTCATTTTCGTCCTCCATAGACTTATTCTAATCCATTTAGGTTTTTTAACCAACCTTGTGCATCCAATAAGTGCGTTTGTGCCAATGGTTTAACATTTAGGTCATTTTCGTCATCCTTCGGCTTAGTCTAATCCGTGTAGGGTTTTTAACCAATCTTATGCATCCAATAAGTGCGTTTGTGACATTGGTTTAACATTTAGGTCATTTTCGTCCTCCCTAATTTTATTCTAATCCATTTAGGGTTTTTAACAAATCTTGTGCATCCAATAATTGCGTTTTAGTCATTGGATTAACATTTAGGTCATTTTTGTCCTCCTTCGACTTATTCTAATCCATTTAGGTTTCTTAACCAATCTTGTGCATCCAATAAGTGCGTTTGTGTCAATGGTTTAACATTTAGGTCATTTTCGTCATCCTTCGGCTTAGTCTAATCCGTTTAGGGTTTTTAACCATTCTTGTGCATCCAATAAGTGCGTTTGTGACATAGGTTTAACATTTAGGTCATTTTCGTCCTCCTTAAGCTTATTCTAATCCATTTAGGTTTTTTAACCAATCTTGTGCATCAAATAAGTGCGTTTGTGCCAATGGTTTAACATTTAGGTCATTTTCGTCATCCTTCGGCACAGTCTAATCCGTTTAGGGTTTTTAACCAATCTTGTGCATCCAATAAGTGCGTTTGTGACATTGGTTTAACATTTAGGTCATTATTTGTCCTTCCTAATCTTATTCTAATCCATTTAGGGTTTTTAACCAATCTTGTGCATCCAATAATTGCATTTGAGTCATTGGATTAACATTTAGGTCATTTTCGTCCTCCCTAGGCTTATTCTAATCCATTCAGATTTTATACCAATCTTGTGCATCTAATAAGTGTATTTGTGTCAATTGTTGAACATTTAAGTCATTTTAGTCCTCCCTGGGCTTATTCTAAACCATTTACGGTTTTTAACCAATTTTGTGCACCCAATAAGTGCGTTTGTGTCAATGGTTTAACATTTAGGTCATTTTTGTCATCCTTCGGCTTAGTCTAATCCGTTTAGGGTTTTAAACCAATCTTGTGCATCCAATAAGTGCGTTTGTGACATTGGTTTAACATTTAGGTCATTTTCGTCCTCCCTAAGCTTATTCTAATCCATTTAGGGTTTTTAACCAATCTTGTGCATCCAATAATTGCATTTGAGTCATTGGATTAACATTTAGGTCATTTTCGTCCTCCCTAGGCTTATTCTAATCCATTCAGATTTTATACCAATCTTGTGCATCTAATAAGTGTATTTGTGTCAATTGTTGAACATTTAAGTCATTTTAGTCCTCCCTGGGCTTATTCTAAACCATTTACGGTTTTTAACCAATTTTGTGCACCCAATAAGTGCGTTTGTGTCAATGGTTTAACATTTAGGTCATTTTTGTCATCCTTCGGCTTAGTCTAATCCGTTTAGGGTTTTAAACCAATCTTGTGCATCCAATAAGTGCGTTTGTGACATTGGTTTAACATTTAGGTCATTTTCGTCCTCCCTAAGCTTATTCTAATCCATTTAGGGTTTTTAACCAATCTTGTGCATCCAATAATTGCGTTTGAGTCATTGGATTAACATTTAGGTCATTTTCGTCCTCCATCGACTTATTCTAATCCATTTAGGTTTTTTAACCAACCTTGTGCATCCAATAAGTGCGTTTGTGCCAATGGTTTAACATTTAGGTCATTTTCGTCATCCTTTAGCTTAGTCTAATCCGTTTAGGGTTTTTAACC
>JBBPBP010009777.1:24873507-24943473 GCA_037974735.1 Cicer chorassanicum
CCTAATTTTATTCTAATCCATTTAGGGTTTTTAACAAATCTTGTGCATCCAATAATTGCGTTTTAGTCATTGGATTAACATTTAGGTCATTTTCGTCCTCCTTCGACTTATTCTAATCCATTTAGGTTTTTTAACAAATCTTGTGCATCCAATAAGTGAGTTTGTGACATTGGATTAACATTTAGGTCATTTTCGTTCTCCCTAGGCTTATTCTAATCCATTCAGATTTTATACCAATCTTGTGCATCTAATAAGTGTATTTGTGTCAATTGTTTAACATTTAAGTCATTTTAGTCCTCCCTGGGCTTAATCTAATCCATTTAGGGTTTTAACCAATCTTATGCATCCAATAAGTGCGTTTGTGTCATTAGATTAACATTTAGGTCAATTTCGTCCTCTCAGAGCTTATTCTAATCCATTTAAGGTTTTTAACCAATCTTGTGCTTCCATTAATTGCGTTTGTATCATTGGTTTAACATTTAGGTCATTTTCGTCCTCCCTAGGCTATTTTATACCATTTAGGGTTTTTAACCAATTTTGTGCATCCAATAAGTGCGTTTGTGCCAATGGTTTAACATTTAGGTCATTTTCGCATCCTTCGGCTTAGCCTAATCCGTTTAGGGTTTTTTACCAATCAAGTGAATCCAATAAGTGCGTTTGTGACATTGGTTTAACATTTAGGTCATTTTCGTCCTCCGTAAGCTTATTCTAATCCATTTAGGGTTTTTAACAAATCTTGTGCATCCAATAATTGCGTTTGAGTCATTGGATTAACATTTAGGTCATTTTCGTCCTCCATAGACTTATTCTAATCCATTTAGGTTTTTTAACCAACCTTGTGCATCCAATAAGTACGTTTGTGACAATGGTTTAACATTTAGGTCATTTTCGTCCTCCATCGACTTATTCTAATCCATTTAGGTTTTTTAACCAATCTTGTGCATCCAATAAGTTCGTTTGTGCCAATGGTTTAACAATTAGGTCATTTTCGTCATCCTTCTGCTTTGTCTAATCCGTTTAGGGTTTTTAACCAATCATGTGCATCCAATAAGTGCGTTTGTGACATTGGTTTAACAGTTAGGTCATTTTCGTCCTCCCTAAGCTTATTCTAATCCATTTAGGGTTTTTTACAAATCTTGTGCATCCAATAATTGCGTTTGAGTCATTGGATTAACATTAAGGTCATTTTCGTCCTCTTTCAACTTATTCTAATCCATTTAGGTTTTTTAACCAATCATGTGCAACCAATAAGTGAGTTTGTGACGTTGGATTAACATTTAGGTCATTTTCGTCCTCCCTAGGCTTATTCTAATCCATTCAGATTTTATACCAATCTTGTGCATCGAATAAGTGTATTTGTGTCAATTGTTTAACATTTAAGTCATTTTAGTCCTCCCTAGGCTTAATCTAATCCATATAGGGTTTTAACCAATCTTATGCATCCAATAAGTGCGTTTGTGTCATTAGATTAACATTTAGGTCAATTTCGTCTTCTTAGAGCTTATTCTAATCCATTTAGGGTTTTTAACCAATCTTGTGCTTCCATTAATTGCGTTTGTATCATTGGTTTAACATTTAGGTCATTTTCGTCCTCCCTAAGCTTATTCTAATCCATTTAGGGTTTTTAACCAATCTTGTGCATCCAATAATTGCATTTGAGTTGTTCGACTAACATTTAGGTCATTTTCGTCCTCCATCGACTTATTCTAATCCATTTAGGTTTTTTAACCAATCTTGTGCATCCAATAAGTGCGTTTGTGCCAATGGTTTAACATTTAGGTCATTTTTGTCATCCTTCGGCTTAGTCTAATGCGTTTAGGGTTTTAAACCAATCTTGTGAATCCAATAAGTGCGTTTGTGACATTGGTTTAACTTTTAGGTCATTTTCGTCCTCCTTAAGCTTATTCTAATCCATTTAGGGTTTTTAACCAATCTTGTGCATCCAATAATTGCGTTTGAGTCATTGGATTAACATTTAGGTCATTTTCGTCCCCCATCGACTTATTCTAATCCATTTAGGTTTTTTAACCAACCTTGTGCATCCAATAAGTGCGTTTGTGCCAATGGTTTAACATTTAGGTCATTTTCGTCATCCTTCGGCTTAGTCTAATCCGTTTAGGGTTTTTAACCAATCTTGTGCATCCAATAAGTGTGTTTGTGACATTGGTTCAACGTTTAGGTCATTTTCGTCCTCCCTAAGCTTATTCTAATCCATTTAGGGTTTTTAACCAATCTTGTGCATCCAATAATTGCATTTGAGTCATTGGATTAACATTTAGGTCATTTTCGTCCTCCATCGACTTATTCTAATCCATTTAGGTTTTTTAACCAATCTTGTGCATCCAATAAGTGCGTTTGTGCCAATGGTTTAACATTTAGGTCATTTTCGTCATCCTTCGGCTTAGTCTAATCCGTTTAGGGTTTTTAACCAATCTTGTGCATCCAATAAGTGCATTTGTGACATTGGTTTAACATTTAGGTCATTTTCGTCCTCCCAAATTTTATTCTAATCCATTTAGGGTTTTTAACAAATCTTGTGCATCCAATAATTGCGTTTTAGTCATTGGATTAACATTTAGGTCATTTTCGTCCACCTTCGACATATTCTAATCCATTTAGGTTTTTTAACCAATCTTGTGCATCCAATAAGTGAGTTTGTGACGTTGGATTAACATTTAGGTCATTTTCGTCCTCCCTAGGCTTATTCTAATCCATTCAGATTTTATACCAATCTTGTGCATCTAATAAGTGTATTTGTGTCAATTGTTTAACATTTAAGTCATTTTAGTCCTCCCTGGGCATAATCTAATCCATTTAGGGTTTTAACCAATCTTATGCTTCCAATAAGTGCGTTTGTGTCATTAGATTAACATTTAGGTCAATTTCGTCCTCTCAGAGCTTATTCTAATCCATTTAAGGTTTTTAACCAATCTTGTGCTTCCATTAATTGCGTTTGTATAATTGGTTTAACATTTAGGTCATTTTTGTCCTCCCTAGGCTTATTTTATACCATTTAGGGTTTTTAACCAATTTTGTGCATCCAATAAGTGCGTTTGTGCCAATGGTTTAACATTTAGGTCATTTTCGCATCCTTCGGCTTAGCCTAATCCGTTTAGGATTTTTTACCAATCAAGTGAATCCAATAAGTGCGTTTGTGACATTGGTTTAACATTTAGGTCATTTTCGTCCTCCGTAAGCTTATTCTAATCCATTTAGGGTTTTTAACAAATCTTGTGCATCCAATAATTGCGTTTGAGTCATTGGATTAACATTTAGGTCATTTACATCCTCCATAGACTTATTCTAATCCATTTAGGTTTTTTAACCAACCTTGTGCATCCAATAAGTACGTTTGTGCCAATGGTTTAAAATTTAGGTCATTTTCGTCCTCCATCGACTTATTCTAATCCATTTAGGTTTTTTAACCAATCTTGTGCATCCAATAAGTGCGTTTGTGCCAATGGTTTAACAATTAGGTCATTTTCGTCATCCTTCGGCTTAGTCTAATCCGTTTAGGGTTTTTAACCAATCATGTGCATCCAATAAGTGCGTTTGTGACATTGGTTTAACAGTTAGGTCATTTTCGTCCTCCCTAAGCTTATTCTAATCCATTTAGGGTTTTTAACAAATCTTGTGCATCCAATAATTTCATTTGAGTCATTGGATTAACATTTAGGTCATTTTCGTCCTCCTTCAACTTATTCTAATCCATTTAGGTTTTTTAACCAATCTTGTGCAACCAATAAGTGAGTTTGTGACGTTGGATTAACATTTAGGTCATTTTCGTCCTCCCTAGCCTTATTCTAATCCATTCAGATTTTATACCAATCTTGTGCATCGAATAAGTGTATTTGTGTCAATTGTTTAACATTTAAGTCATTTTAGTCCTCCCTAGGCTTAATCTAATCCATTTAGTGTTTTAACCAATCATATGCATCCAATAAGTGCGTTTGTGTCATTAGATTAACATTTAGGTCAATTTCGTCCTCTCAGAGCTTACTCTAATCCATTTAGGGTTTTTTACCAATCTTGTGCTTCCATTAATTGCGTTTGTATCATTGGTTTAACATTTAGGTCATTTTCGTCCTCCCTAGGCTTATTTTATACCATTTAGGGTTTTTAACCAATTTTGTGCATCCAATAAGTGCGTTTGTGTCAATGGTTTAACATTTAGGTCAATTTCGTCATCCTTCGGCTTAGTCTAATCCGTTTAGGGTTTTTAACCAATCTTGTGCATCCAATAATTGCGTTTGAGTCATTGGATTAACATTTAGGTCATTTTAGTCCTCCATCGACTTATTCTAATCCATTTAGGTTTTTTAACCAACCTTGTGCATCCAATAAGTGCGTTTGTGCCAATGGTTTAACATTTAGGTCATTTTCGTCATCCTTCGGCTTAGTCTAATCCGTTTAGGGTTTTTAACCAATCTTGTGCATCCAATAAGTGTGTTTGTGACATTGGTTTAACATTTAGGTCATTTTCGTCCTCCCTAAGCTTATTCTAATCCATTTAGGGTTTTTAACCAATCTTGTGCATCCAATAATTGCATTTGAGTCATTGGATTAACATTTAGGTCATTTTCGTCCTCCATCGACTTATTCTAATCCATTTAGGTTTTTTAACCAATCTTGTGCATCCAATAAGTGCGTTTGTGCCAATGGTTTAACATTTAGGTCATTTTCGTCATCCTTCGGCTTAGTCTAATCCGTTTAGGGTTTTTAACCAATCTTGTGCATCCAATAAGTGCGTTTGTGACATTGGTTTAACATTTAGGTCATTATTTGTCCTTCCTAATCTTATTCTAATCCATTTAGGGTTTTTAACCAATCTTGTGCATCCAATAATTGCATTTGAGTCATTGGATTAACATTTAGGTCATTTTCGTCCTCCCTAGGCTTATTCTAATCCATTCAGATTTTATACCAATCTTGTGCATCTAATAAGTGTATTTGTGTCAATTGTTGAACATTTAAGTCATTTTAGTCCTCCCTGGGCTTATTCTAAACCATTTACGGTTTTTAACCAATTTTGTGCACCCAATAAGTGCGTTTGTGTCAATGGTTTAACATTTAGGTCATTTTTGTCATCCTTCGGCTTAGTCTAATCCGTTTAGGGTTTTAAACCAATCTTGTGCATCCAATAAGTGCGTTTGTGACATTGGTTTAACATTTAGGTCATTTTCGTCCTCCCTAAGCTTATTCTAATCCATTTAGGGTTTTTAACCAATCTTGTGCATCCAATAATTGCGTTTGAGTCATTGGATTAACATTTAGGTCATTTTCGTCCTCCATCGACTTATTCTAATCCATTTAGGTTTTTTAACCAACCTTGTGCATCCAATAAGTGCGTTTGTGCCAATGGTTTAACATTTAGGTCATTTTCGTCATCCTTCGGCTTAGTCTAATCCGTTTAGGGTTTTTAACCAATCTTGTGCATCCAATAAGTGTGTTTGTGACATTGGCTTAACATTTAGGTCATTTTCGTCCTCCCTAAGCTTATTCTAATCCATTTAGGGTTTTTAACCAATCTTGTGCATCCAATAATTGCATTTGAGTCGTTGGATTAACATTTAGGTCATTTTTTTCGTCCTCCATCGACATATTCTAATCACATTAGATTTTTTAACCAATCTTGTGCATCCAATAAGTGCGTTTCTGCCAATGGTTTAACATTTAGGTCATTTTCGTCATCCTTCGGCTTAGTCTAATCCGTTTAGGGTTTTTAACCAATCTTGTGCATCCAATAAGAGCGTTTGTGACATTGGTTTAACATTTAGGTCATTTCGTCCTCCCTAGGCTTGTTTTAAACCGTTTAGGGTTTTTAACCAATCTTGTGCATCCAATAAGTGCGTTTGTGTCAATCGTTTAACATTTAGGTCATTTTCGTCATCCTTCAGCTTAGTCTAATCCGTTTAGGGTTTTAAACCAATCTTGTGCATCTAATAAGTGCGTTTGTGACATTGGTTTAACATTTAGGTCATTTTCGTCCTCCCTAAGCTTATTCTAATCCATTTAGGGTTTTTAATTAATCTCGTGCATCCAATAATTGCGTTTGAATCATTGGGTTAACATTTAGGTCATTTTCGTCCTCCATCGACTTATTCTATTCCATTTAGGTTTTTAAACCAATCTTGTGCACCCAATAAGTGCATTTCTGCCAATGGTTTAACATTTAGGTCATTTTCATCATCCTTCGGCTTAGTCTAATCCGTTTAGGGTTTTTAACTAATCTTGTGCATCCAATAAGTTCGTTTGTGACATTGGTTTAACATTTAGGTCATTTTCGTCCTCCCTGGGCTTATTCTAATCCAATTAGGTTTTTTAACCAATCTTATGCATCCAATAATTGCGTTTGTGTCATTAGATTAACATTTAGGTCAACTTCGTCCTCTCATAGCTTATTCTAATCCATTTAGGGTTTTTACCCAATCTTGTGCTTCCATTAATTGCGTTTGTATCATTGGTTTAACATTTAGGTCATTTTCGTCCTCCCTAGGCTTATTTTAAACCATTTAGGGTTTTTAACCAATTTTGTGCATCCAATAAGTGCGTTTGTGCCAATGGTTTAACATTTAGGTCATTTTCGTCCTCCATCGACTTATTCTATTCCATTTAGGTTTTGAAACCAATCTTGTGCACCCAATAAGTGACTTTCTGCCAATGGTTTAACATTTAGGTCATTTTCATCATCCTTCGGCTTAGTCTAATCTTTTTAGGGTTTTTTACTAACCAAGTGAATCCAATAAGTGCGTTTGTGACATTGGTTTAACATTTAGGTCATTTTCGTCCTCCGTAAGCTTATTCTAATCCATTTAGGGTTTTTAACAAATCTTGTTCATCCAATAATTGCGTTTGAGTCATTGGATTAACATTTAGGTCATTTTCGTCCTCCTTCGACTTATTCTAATCCATTTAGGTTTTTTAACCAATCTTGTGCATCCAATAAGTGAGTTTGTGACGTTGGATTAACATTTAGGTCATTTTCGTCCTCCCTAGGCTTATTCTAATCCATTCAGATTTGATACCAATCTTGTGCATCTAATAAGTGTATTTGTGTCAATTGTTGAACATTTAAGTCATTTTAGTCTTCCCTGGGCTTATTCTATACCATTTACGGTTTTTAACCAATTTTGGGCATCCAATAAGTGCGTTTGTGTCAATGATTTAACATTTAGGTCAATTTCATCATCCTTCGGCTTAGTCTAATCCGTTTAGGGTTTTAAACCAATCTTGTGCATCCAATAAGTACGTTTGTGACATTGGTTTAACATTTAGGTCATTTTCGTCCTCCCTAAGCTTATTCTAATCCATTTAGGGTTTTTAACCAATCTTGTGCATCCAATAATTATGTTTGAGTCATTGGAATAATATTTAGGTCATTTTCGTCCTCCATCGACTTATTCTAATCCATTTAGGTTTTTTAACCAACCTTGTGCATCCAATAAGTGCGTTTGTGCCAATGGTTTAACATTTAGGTCATTTTCGTCATCCTTCGGCTTAGTCTAATCCGTTTAGGGTTTTTAACCAATCTTGTGCATCCAATAAGTGTGTTTGTGACATCGGCTTAACATTTAGGTCATTTTCGTCCTCCCTAAGCTTATTCTAATCCATTTAGGGTTTTTAACCAATCTTGTGCATCCAATAATTGCATTTGAGTCGTTGGATTAACATTTAGGTCATTTTTTTCGTCCTCCATCGACATATTCTAATCACATTAGATTTTTTAACCAATCTTGTGCATCCAATAAGTGCGTTTCTGCCAATGGTTTAACATTTAGGTCATTTTCGTCATCCTTCGGCTTAGTCTAATCCGTTTAGGGTTTTTATCCAATCTTGTGCATCCAATAAGTGCATTTGTGACATTGGTTTAACATTTAGGTCATTTTCGTCCTCCCTAATTTTATTCTAATCCATTTAGGGTTTTTAACAAATCTTGTGCATCCAATAATTGCGTTTTAGTCATTGGATTAACATTTAGGTCATTTTCGTCCTCCTTCGACTTATTCTAATCCATTTAGGTTTTTTAACCAATCTTGTGCATCCAATAAGTGAGTTTGTGACGTTGGATTAACATTTAGGTCATTTTCGTCCTCCCTAGGCTTATTGTAATCCATTCAAATTTTATACCAATCTTGTGCATCTAATAAGTGTATTTGTGTCAATTGTTTAACATTTAAGTCATTTTAGTCCTCTCTGGGCTTAATCTAATCCATTTAGGGTTTTAACCAATCTTATGCATCCAATAAGTGCGTTTGTGTAATTAGATTAACATTTAGGTCAATTTCGTCCTCTCAGAGCTTATTCTAATCCATTTAGGGTTTTTAACCAATCTTGTGCTTCCATTAATTGCGTTTGTATCATTGGTTTAACATTTAGGTCATTTTCTTCCTCCCTAGGCTTATTTTATACCATTTAGGGTTTTTAACCAATTTTGTGCATCCAATAAGTGCGTTTGTGTTAATGGTTTAACATTTAGGTCAATTTCGTCATCCTTCGGCTTAGTCTAATCCGTTTAGGGTTTTAAACCAATCTTGTGCATCCAATAAGTGCGTTTGTGACATTGGTTTAACATTTAGGTCATTTTCGTCCTCCTTAAGCTTATTCTAATCCATTTAGGGTTTTTAACCAATCTTGTGCATCCAATAATTGCGTTTGAGTCATTGGAATAACATTTAGGTCATTTTCGTCCTCCATCGACTTATTCTAATCCATTTAGGTTTTTTAACCAACCTTGTGCATCCAATAAGTGCGTTTGTGCCAATGGTTTAACATTTAGGTCATTTTCGTCATCCTTCGGCTTAGTCTAATCCGTTTAGGGTTTTTAACCAATCTTGTGCATCCAATAAGTGTGTTTGTGACATTGGTTTAACATTTAGGTCATTTTCGTCCTCCCTAAGCTTATTCTAATCCATTTATGGTTTTTAACCAATCTTCTGCATCCAATAATTGCATTTGAGTCATTGGATTAACATTTAGGTCATTTTCGTCCTCCATCAACTTATTCTAATCCATTTAGGTTTTTTAACCAATCTTGTGCATCCAATAAGTGCGTTTGTGCCAATGGTTTAACATTTAGGTCATTTTTGTCATCCATCGGCTTAGTCTAATCCGTTTAGGGTTTTTAACCAATCTAGTGCATCCAATAAGTGCATTTGTGACATTGGTTTAACATTTAGGTCATTTTCGTCCTCCCTAATTTTATTCTAATCCATTTAGGGTTTTTAACAAATCTTGTGCATCCAATAATTGCATTTTAGTCATTGGATTAACATTTAGGTCATTTTCGTCCTCCTTCGACTTATTCTAATCCATTTAGGTTTTTTAACCAATCTTGTGCATCCAATAAGTGCGTTTCTGCCAATGGTTTAACATTTAGGTCATTTTCGTCATCCTTCGGCTTAGTCTAATCCGTTTAGGGTTTTTATCCAATCTTGTGCATCCAATAAGTGCATTTGTGACATTGGTTTAACATTTAGGTCATTTTCGTCCTCCCTAATTTTATTCTAATCCATTTAGGGTTTTTAACAAATCTTGTGCATCCAATAATTGCGTTTTAGTCATTGGATTAACATTTAGGTCATTTTCGTCCTCCTTCGACTTATTTTAATCCATTTAGGTTTTTTAACCAATCTTGTGCATCCAATAAGTGAGTTTGTGACGTTGGATTAACATTTAGGTCATTTTCGTCCTCCCTAGGCTTATTGTAATCCATTCAGATTTTATACCAATCTTGTGCATCTAATAAGTGTATTTGTGTCAATTGTTTAACATTTAAGTCATTTTAGTCCTCTCTGGGCTTAATCTAATCCATTTAGGGTTTTAACCAATCTTATGCATCCAATACGTGCGTTTGTGTAATTAGATTAACATTTAGGTCAATTTCGTCCTCTCAGAGCTTATTCTAATCCATTTAGGGTTTTTAACCAATCTTGTGCTTCCATTAATTGCGTTTGTATCATTGGTTTAACATTTAGGTCATTTTCTTCCTCCCTAGGCTTATTTTATACCATTTAGGGTTTTTAACCAATTTTGTGCATCCAATAAGTGCGTTTGTGTTAATGGTTTAACATTTAGGTCAATTTCGTCATCCTTCGGCTTAGTCTAATCCGTTTAGGGTTTTAAACCAATCTTGTGCATCCAATAAGTGCGTTTGTGACATTGGTTTAACATTTAGGTCATTTTCGTCCTCCTTAAGCTTATTCTAATCCATTTAGGGTTTTTAACCAATCTTGTGCATCCAATAATTGCGTTTGAGTCATTGGAATAACATTTAGGTCATTTTCGTCCTCCATCGACTTATTCTAATCCATTTAGGTTTTTTAACCAACCTTGTGCATCCAATAAGTGCGTTTGTGCCAATGGTTTAACATTTAGGTCATTTTCGTCATCCTTCGGCTTAGTCTAATCCGTTTAGGGTTTTTAACCAATCTTGTGCATCCAATAAGTGTGTTTGTGACATTGGTTTAACATTTAGGTCATTTTCGTCCTCCCTAAGCTTATTCTAATCCATTTAGGGTTTTTAACCAATCTTGTGCATCCAATAATTGCATTTGAGTCATTGGATTAACATTTAGGTCATTTTCGTCCTCCATCGACTTATTCTAATCCATTTAGGTTTTTTAACCAATCTTGTGCATCCAATAAGTGCGTTTGTGCCAATGGTTTAACATTTAGGTCATTTTCGTCATCCTTCGGCTTAGTCTAATCCGTTTAGGGTTTTTAACCAATCTTGTGCATCCAATAAGTGCGTTTGTGACATTGGTTTAACATTTAGGTCATTATTTGTCCTTCCTAATCTTATTCTAATCCATTTAGGGTTTTTAACCAATCTTGTGCATCCAATAATTGCATTTGAGTCATTGGATTAACATTTAGGTCATTTTCGTCCTCCCTAGGCTTATTCTAATCCATTCAGATTTTATACCAATCTTGTGCATCTAATAAGTGTATTTGTGTCAATTGTTGAACATTTAAGTCATTTTAGTCCTCCCTGGGCTTATTCTAAACCATTTACGGTTTTTAACCAATTTTGTGCACCCAATAAGTGCGTTTGTGTCAATGGTTTAACATTTAGGTCATTTTTGTCATCCTTCGGCTTAGTCTAATCCGTTTAGGGTTTTAAACCAATCTTGTGCATCCAATAAGTGCGTTTGTGACATTGGTTTAACATTTAGGTCATTTTCGTCCTCCCTAAGCTTATTCTAATCCATTTAGGGTTTTTAACCAATCTTGTGCATCCAATAATTGCGTTTGAGTCATTGGATTAACATTTAGGTCATTTTCGTCCTCCATCGACTTATTCTAATCCATTTAGGTTTTTTAACCAACCTTGTGCATCCAATAAGTGCGTTTGTGCCAATGGTTTAACATTTAGGTCATTTTCGTCATCCTTCGGCTTAGTCTAATCCGTTTAGGGTTTTTAACCAATCTTGTGCATCCAATAAGTGTGTTTGTGACATTGGCTTAACATTTAGGTCATTTTCGTCCTCCCTAAGCTTATTCTAATCCATTTAGGGTTTTTAACCAATCTTGTGCATCCAATAATTGCATTTGAGTCGTTGGATTAACATTTAGGTCATTTTTTTCGTCCTCCATCGACATATTCTAATCACATTAGATTTTTTAACCAATCTTGTGCATCCAATAAGTGCGTTTCTGCCAATGGTTTAACATTTAGGTCATTTTCGTCATCCTTCGGCTTAGTCTAATCCGTTTAGGGTTTTTATCCAATCTTGTGCATCCAATAAGTGCATTTGTGACATTGGTTTAACATTTAGGTCATTTTCGTCCTCCCTAATTTTATTCTAATCCATTTAGGGTTTTTAACAAATCTTGTGCATCCAAAAATTGCGTTTTAGTCATTGGATTAACATTTAGGTCATTTTCGTCCTCCTTCGACTTATTCTAATCCATTTAGGTTTTTTAACCAATCTTGTGCATCCAATAAGTGAGTTTGTGACGTTGGATTAACATTTAGGTCATTTTCGTCCTCCCTAATTTTATTCTAATCCATTTAGGGTTTTTAACAAATCTTGTGCATCCAATAATTGCATTTTACTCATTGGATTAACATTTAGGTCATTTTCGTCCTCCTTCGACTTATTCTAATCCATTTAGGTTTTTTAACCAATCTTGTGCATGCAATAAGTGAGTTTGTGACGTTGGATTAACATTTAGGTCATTTTCGTCCTCCCTAGGCTTATTGTAATCCATTCAGATTTTATACCAATCTTGTGCATCTAATAAGTGTATTTGTGTCAATTGTTTAACATTTAAGTCATTTTAGTCCTCTCTGGGCTTAATCTAATCCATTTAGGGTTTTAACCAATCTTATGCATCCAATAAGTGCGTTTGTGTAATTAGATTAACATTTAGGTCAATTTCGTCCTCTCAGAGCTTATTCTAATCCATTTAGGGTTTTTAACCAATCTTGTGCTTCCATTAATTGCGTTTGTATCATTGGTTTAACATTTAGGTCATTTTCTTCCTCCCTAGGCTTATTTTATACCATTTAGGGTTTTAAACCAATTTTGTGCATCCAATAAGTGTGTTTGTGTTAATGGTTTAACATTTAGGTCAATTTCGTCATCCTTCGGCTTAGTCTAATCCGTTTAGGGTTTTAAACCAATCTTGTGCATCCAATAAGTGCGTTTGTGACATTGGTTTAACATTTAGGTCATTTTCGTCCTCCTTAAGCTTATTCTAATCCATTTAGGGTTTTTAACCAATCTTGTGCATCCAATAATTGCGTTTGAGTCATTGGAATAACATTTAGGTCATTTTCGTCCTCCATCGACTTATTCTAATCCATTTAGGTTTTTTAACCAACCTTGTGCATCCAATAAGTGCGTTTGTGCCAATGGTTTAACATTTAGGTCATTTTCGTCATCCTTCGGCTTAGTCTAATCCGTTTAGGGTTTTTAACCAATCTTGTGCATCCAATAAGTGTGTTTGTGACATTGGTTTAACATTTAGGTCATTTTCGTCCTCCCTAAGCTTATTCTAATCCATTTAGGGTTTTTAACCAATCTTCTGCATCCAATAATTGCATTTGAGTCACTGGATTAACATTTAGGTCATTTTCGTCCTCCATCAACTTATTCTAATCCATTTAGGTTTTTTAACCAATCTTGTGCATCCAATAAGTGCGTTTGTGCCAATGGTTTAACATTTAGGTCATTTTTGTCATCCATCGGCTTAGTCTAATCCGTTTAGGGTTTTTAACCAATCTAGTGCATCCAATAAGTGCATTTGTGACATTGGTTTAACATTTAGGTCATTTTCGTCCTCCCTAATTTTATTCTAATCCATTTAGGGTTTTTAACAAATCTTGTGCATCCAATAATTGCATTTTAATCATTGGATTAACATTTAGGTCATTTTCGTCCTCCTTCGACTTATTCTAATCCATTTAGGTTTTTTAACCAATCTTGTGCATGCAATAAGTGAGTTTGTGACGTTGGATTAACATTTAGGTCATTTTCGTCCTCCCTAGGCTTATTCTAATCCATTCAGATTTTATACCAATCTTGTGCATCTAATAAGTGTATTTGTGTCAATTGTTTAACATTTAAGTCATTTTAGTCCTCCCTGGGCTTAATCTAATCCATTTAGGGTTTAACCAATCTTATGCATCCAATAAGTGCGTTTGTGTAATTAGATTAACATTTAGGTCAATTTCGTCCTCTCAGAGCTTATTCTAATCCATTTAGGGTTTTTAACCAATCTTGTGCTTCCATTAATTGCGTTTGTATCATTGGTTTAACATTTAGGTCATTTTCGTCCTCCCTAGGCTTATTTTATACCATTTAGGGTTTTTAACCAATTTTGTGCATCCAATAAGTGCGTTTGTGTCAATGGTTTAACATTTAGGTCAATTTCGTCATCCTTCGGCTTAGTCTAATCCGTTTAGGGTTTTAAACCAATCTTGTGCATCCAATAATTGCGTTTGTGACATTGGTTTAACATTTAGGTCATTTTCGTCCTCCCTAAGCTTATTCTAATCCATTTAGGGTTTTTAACCAATCTTGTGCATCCAATAATTGCGTTTGATTCATTGGATTAACATTTAGGTCATTTTCGTCCTCCATCGACTTATTCTAATCCATTTAGGTTTTTTAACCAACCTTGTGCATCCAATAAGTGCGTTTGTGCCAATGGTTTAACATTAAGGTCATTTTCGTCATCCTTCGGCTTAGTCTAATCCGTTTAGGGTTTTTAACCAATCTTGTGCATCCAGTAAGTGTGTTTGTGACATTGGCTTAACATTTAGGTCATTTTCGTCCTCCCTAAGCTTATTCTAATCCATTTAGGGTTTTTAACCAATCTTGTGCATCCAATAATTGCATTTCAGTCGTTGGATTAACATTTAGGTCATTTTTTTCGTCCTCCATCGACATATTCTAATCACATTAGATTTTTTAACCAATCTTGTGCATCCAATAAGTGCGTTTCTGCCAATGGTTTTACATTTAGGTCATTTTCGTCATCCTTCGGCTTAGTCTAATCCGTTTAGGGTTTTTAACCAATCTTGTGCATCCAATAAGTGCATTTGTGACATTGGTTTAACATTTAGGTCATTTTCGTCCTCCCTAATTTTATTATAATCCATTTAGGGTTTTTAACAAATCTTGTGCATCCAATAATTGCGTTTTAGTCATTGGATTAACATTTAGGTCATTTTCGTCCTCCTTCGACTTATTCTAACCCATTTAGGTTTTTTAACCAATCTTGTGCATCCAATAAGTGAGTTTGTGACGTTGGATTAACATTTAGGTCATTTTCGTCCTCCCTAGGCTTATTCTAATCCATTCAGATTTTATACCAATCTTGTGCATCTAATAAGTGTATTTGTGTCAATTGTTTAACATTTAAGTCATTTTAGTCCTCCCTGGGCTTAATCTAATCCATTTAGGGTTTTAACCAATCTTATGCATCCAATAAGTGCGTTTGTGTAATTAGATTAACATTTAGGTCAATTTCGTCCTCTCAGAGCTTATTCTAATCCATTTAGGGTTTTTAACCAATCTTGTGCTTCCATTAATTGCGTTTGTATCATTGGTTTAACATTTAGGTCATTTTCGTCCTCCCTAGGCTTATTTTATACCATTTAGGGTTTTTAACCAATTTTGTGCATCCAATAAGTGCGTTTGTGTCAATGATTTAACATTTAGGTCAATTTCGTCATCCTTCGGCTTAGTCTAATCCGTTTAGGGTTTTAAACCAATCTTGTGCATCCAATAAGTACGTTTGTGACATTGGTTTAACATTTAGGTCATTTTCGTCCTCCCTAAGCTTATTCTAATCCATTTAGGGTTTTTAACCAATCTTGTGCATCCAATAATTACGTTTGAGTCATTGGAATAATATTTAGGTCATTTTCGTCCTCCATCGACTTATTCTAATCCATTCAGGTTTTTTAACCAACCTTGTGCATCCAATAAGTGCGTTTGTGCCAATGGTTTAACATTTAGGTCATTTTCGTCATCCTTCGGCTTAGTCTAATCCGTTTAGGGTTTTTAACCAATCTTGTGCATCCAATAAGTGTGTTTGTGACATTGGCTTAACATTTAGGTCATTTTCGTCCTCCCTAAGCTTATTCTAATCCATTTAGGGTTTTTAACCAATCTTGTGCATCCAATAATTGCATTTAAGTCGTTGGATTAACATTTAGGTCATTTTTTTCGTCCTCCATCGACATATTCTAATCACATTAGATTTTTTAACCAATCTTGTGCATCCAATAAGTGCGTTTCTGCCAATGGTTTAACATTTAGGTCATTTTCATCATCCTTCGGCTTAGTCTAATCCGTTTAGGGTTTTTAACTAATCTTGTGCATCCAATAAGTTCGTTTGTGACATTGGTTTAACATTTAGGTCATTTTCGTCCTCCCTGGGCTTATTCTAATCCAATTAGGTTTTTTAACCAATCTTATGCATCCAATAATTGCGTTTGTGTCATTGGATTAACATTTAGGTCAACTTCGTCCTCTCATAGCTTATTCTAATCCATTTAGGGTTTTTACCCAATCTTGTGCTTCCATTAATTGCGTTTGTATCATTGGTTTAACATTTAGGTCATTTTCGTCCTCCCTAGGCTTATTTTAAACCATTTAGGGTTTTTAACCAATTTTGTGCATCCAATAAGTGCGTTTGTGCCAATGGTTTAACATTTAGGTCATTTTCGTCCTCCATCGACTTATTCTATTCCATTTAGGTTTTGAAACCAATCTTGTGCACCCAATAAGTGACTTTCTGCCAATGGTTTAACATTTAGGTCATTTTCATCATCCTTCGGCTTAGTCTAATCTGTTTAGGGTTTTTTACTAATCAAGTGAATCCAATAAGTGCGTTTGTGACATTGGTTTAACATTTAGGTCATTTTCGTCCTCCGTAAGCTTATTCTAATCCATTTAGGGTTTTTAAAAAATCTTGTTCATCCAATAATTGCGTTTGAGTCATTGGATTAACATTTAGGTCATTTTCGTCCTCCTTCGACTTATTCTAATCCATTTAGGTTTTTTAACCAATCTTGTGCATCCAATAAGTGAGTTTGTGACGTTGGATTAACATTTAGGTCATTTTCGTTCTCCCTAGGCTTATTCTAATCCATTCAGATTTGATACCAATCTTGTGCATCTAATAAGTGTATTTGTGTCAATTGTTGAACATTTAAGTCATTTTAGTCCTCCCTGGGCTTATTCTATACCATTTACGGTTTTTAACCAATTTTGGGCATCCAATAAGTGCGTTTGTGTTAATGGTTTAACATTTAGGTCATTTTTGTCATCCTTCGGCTTAGTCTAATCCGTTTATGGTTTTAAACCAATCTTGTGCATCCAATAAGTGCGTTTGTGACATTGGTTTAACATTTAGGTCATTTTCGTCCTCCGTAAGCTTATTCTAATCCAGTTAGGGTTTTTAACAAATCTTGTGCATCCAATAATTGGGTTTGAGTCATTGGATTAACATTTAGGTCATTTTCGTCCTCCATCGACTTATTCTAATCCATTTAGGTTTTTTATCCAACCTTGTGCATCCAATAAGTGCGTTTGTGCCAATGGTTTAACATTTAGGTCATTTTCGTCATCCTTCGGCTTAGTCTAATCCGTTTAGGGTTTTTAACCAATCTTGTGCATCCAATAAGTGTGTTTGTGACATTGGCTTAACATTTAGGTCATTTTCGTCCTCCCTAAGCTTATTCTAATCCATTTAGGGTTTTTAACCAATCTTGTGCATCCAATAATTGCATTTAAGTCGTTGGATTAACATTTAGGTCATTTTTTTCGTCCTCCATCGACATATTCTAATCACATTAGATTTTTTAACCAATCTTGTGCATCCAATAAGTGCGTTTCTGCCAATGGTTTAACATTTAGGTCATTTTCATCATCCTTCGGCTTAGTCTAATCCGTTTAGGGTTTTTAACTAATCTTGTGCATCCAATAAGTTCGTTTGTGACATTGGTTTAACATTTAGGTCATTTTCGTCCTCCCTGGGCTTATTCTAATCCAATTAGGTTTTTTAACCAATCTTATGCATCCAATAATTGCGTTTGTGTCATTGGATTAACATTTAGGTCAACTTCGTCCTCTCATAGCTTATTCTAATCCATTTAGGGTTTTTACCCAATCTTGTGCTTCCATTAATTGCGTTTGTATCATTGGTTTAACATTTAGGTCATTTTCGTCCTCCCTAGGCTTATTTTAAACCATTTAGGGTTTTTAACCAATTTTGTGCATCCAATAAGTGCGTTTGTGCCAATGGTTTAACATTTAGGTCATTTTCGTCCTCCATCGACTTATTCTATTCCATTTAGGTTTTGAAACCAATCTTGTGCACCCAATAAGTGACTTTCTGCCAATGGTTTAACATTTAGGTCATTTTCATCATCCTTCGGCTTAGTCTAATCTTTTTAGGGTTTTTTACTAACCAAGTGAATCCAATAAGTGCGTTTGTGACATTGGTTTAACATTTAGGTCATTTTCGTCCTCCGTAAGCTTATTCTAATCCATTTAGGGTTTTTAACAAATCTTGTTCATCCAATAATTGCGTTTGAGTCATTGGATTAACATTTAGGTCATTTTCGTCCTCCTTCGACTTATTCTAATCCATTTAGGTTTTTTAACCAATCTTGTGCATCCAATAAGTGAGTTTGTGACGTTGGATTAACATTTAGGTCATTTTCGTCCTCCCTAGGCTTATTCTAATCCATTCAGATTTGATACCAATCTTGTGCATCTAATAAGTGTATTTGTGTCAATTGTTGAACATTTAAGTCATTTTAGTCTTCCCTGGGCTTATTCTATACCATTTACGGTTTTTAACCAATTTTGGGCATCCAATAAGTGCGTTTGTGTCAATGATTTAACATTTAGGTCAATTTCATCATCCTTCGGCTTAGTCTAATCCGTTTAGGGTTTTAAACCAATCTTGTGCATCCAATAAGTACGTTTGTGACATTGGTTTAACATTTAGGTCATTTTCGTCCTCCCTAAGCTTATTCTAATCCATTTAGGGTTTTTAACCAATCTTGTGCATCCAATAATTACGTTTGAGTCATTGGAATAATATTTAGGTCATTTTCGTCCTCCATCGACTTATTCTAATCCATTTAGGTTTTTTAACCAACCTTGTGCATCCAATAAGTGCGTTTGTGCCAATGGTTTAACATTTAGGTCATTTTCGTCATCCTTCGGCTTAGTCTAATCCGTTTAGGGTTTTTAACCAATCTTGTGCATCCAATAAGTGCGTTTGTGACATTGGTTTAACATTTAGGTCATTTTCGTCCTCCCTAAGCTTTCTTCTAATCCATTTAGGGTTTTTAACCAATCTTGTGCATCCAATACTTGCATTTGAGTCGTTGGATTAACATTTAGGTCATTTTCGTCCTCCATCGACTTATTCTAATCCATTTAGGTTTTTTAACCAATCTTGTGCATCCAATAAGTGCGTTTGTGCCAATGGTTTAACATTTAGGTCATTTTCGTCATCCTTCGGCATAGTTTAATCCGTTTAGGGTTTTTAACCAATCTTGTGCTTCCATTAATTGCGTTTGTATCATTGGTTTAACATTTAGGTCATTTTCGTCCTCCCTAGGCTTGTTTTAAACCATTTAGGGTTTTTAACCAATCTTGTGCATCCAATAATTGCGTTTGAGTCATTGGGTTAACATTTAGGTCATTTTCGTCCTCCATCGACTTATTCTATTCCATTTAGGTTTTTAAACCAATCTTGTGCACCCAATAAGTGCATTTCTGCCAATGGTTTAACATTTCGGTCATTTTCATCGTCCTTCGGCTTAGTCTAATCCGTTTAGGGTTTTTAACTAATCTTGTGCATCCAATAAGTGCGTTTGTGACATTGGTTTAACATTTAGGTCATTTTTGTCCTCCCTAAGCTTATTCTAATCCATTTAGGGTTTTTAACAAATCATGTGCATCCAATAATTGCGTTTGAGTCATTGGATTAACATTTAGGTCATTTTCGTCGTCCTTCGACTTATTCTAATCCATTTAGGTTTTTTAACCAATCTTGTGCATCCAATAAGTGAGTTTGTGACGTTGGATTAACATTTAGGTCATTTTCGTCCTCCCTAGGCTTATTCTAATCCATTCAGATTTTATACCAATCTTGTGCATCTAATAAGTGTATTTGTGTCAATTGTTTAACATTTAAGTCATTTTAGTTCTCCCTGGGCTTATTCTAATCCATTTAGGGTTTTTAACCAATCTTATGCATCCAATAATTGCGTTTGTGTCATTACATTAACATTTAGGTCAATTTCATCCTCTCAGAGCTTATTCTAATCCATTTAGGGTTTTTAACCAATCTTGTGCTTCCATTAATTGCGTTTGAATCATTGGTTTAACATTTAGGTCATTTTCGTCCTCCCTAGGCTTATTTTAAACCATTTAGGGTTTTTAACCAATTTTGTGCATCCAATAAGTGCGTTTGTGCCAATGGTTTAACATTTAGGACATTTTCGTCATCCTTCGGCTTAGTCTAATCCGTTTAGGGTTTTTTACCAATCAAGTGAATCCAATAAGTGCGTTTGTGACATTGGTTTAACATTTAGGTCATTTTCGTCCTCCGTAAGCTTATTCTAATCCATTTAGGGTTTTTAACAAATCTTGTGCATCCAATAATTGCGTTTGAGTCATTAGATTAACATTTAGGTCATTTTCGTCCTCCTTTGACTTATTCTAATCCATTTAGGTTTTTTAACCAATCTTGTGCATCCAATAAGTGAGTTTGTGACGTTGGATTAACATTTAGGTCATTTTCGTCCTCCCTAGGCTTATTCTAATCCATTCAGATTTTATACCAATCTTGTGCATCTAATAAGTGTATTTGTGTCAATTGTTGAACATTTAAGTCATTTTAGTCCTCCCTGGGCTTATTCTAAACCATTTACGGTTTTTAACCAATTTTGTGCACCCAATAAGTGTGTTTGTGTCAATGGTTTAACATTTAGGTCATTTTTGTCATCCTTCGGCTTAGTCTAATCCGTTTAGGGTTTTAAACCAATCTTGTGCATCCAATAAGTGCGTTTGTGACATTGGTTTAACATTTAGGTCATTTTCGTCCTCACTAAGCTTATTCTAATCCATTTAGGGTTTTTAACCAATCTTGTGCATCCAATAATTGCGTTTGAGTCATTGGATTAACATTTAGGTCATTTTCGTCCTCCATCGACTTATTCTAATCCATTTAGGTTTTTTAACCAATCTTGTGCATCCAATAAGTGCGTTTGTGACATAGGTTTAACATTTAGGTCATTTTCGTCCTCCTTAAGCTTATTCTAATCCATTTTGGTTTTTTAACCAATCTTGTGCATCAAATAAGTGCGTTTGTGCCAACGGTTTAACATTTAGGTCATTTTCGTCATCCTTCGGCTTTGTCTAATCCGTTTAGGGTTTTTAACCAATCTTGTGCATCCAATAAGTGCGTTTGTGACATTGGTTTAACATTTAGGTCATTTTTGTCCTTCCTAATCTTATTCTAATCCATTTAGGATTTTTAACCAATCTTGTGCATCCAATAATTGCATTTGAGTCATTGGATTAACATTTAGGTCATTTTCTTCCTTCATCACTTATTCTAATCCATTTAGGTTTTTTAACCAATCTTGTGATTCCAATAAGTGCGTTTGTGCCAATGGTTTAACATTTAGGTCATTTTCGTCATCCTTCTGCATAGTCTAATACGTTAAGGCTTTTTAACCAATCTTGTGCATCCAATTAGTGCGTTTGTGACATTGGTTTAACATTTAGGTCATTTTCGTCCTCCCTAATTTTATTCTAATCCATTTAGGGTTTTTAACCAATCTTGTGCATCCAATAATTGTGTTTGAGTCATTGGATTAACATTTAGGTCGTTTTCTTCCTCCATCGACTTATTCTAATCCATTTAGGTTTTTTAATAAATCTTGTGCATCCAATATGTGCGTTTGTGCCAATGTTTTAACATTTAGGTCATTTTAGTCATCCTTCGGCTTAGTCTAATCCGTTAAGGTTTTTTAACCAATCTTGTGCATCCAATTAGTGTGTTTGTGACATTGGTTTAACATTTAGGTCATTTTCGTCCTCCCTAATTTTATTCTAATCCATTTAGGGTTTTTAACAAATCTTGTGCATCCAATAATTGCGTTTTAGTCATTAGATTAACATTTAGGTCATTTTCGTCCTCCTTCGACTTATTCTCATCCATTTAGGTTTTTTAACCAATCTTGTGCATCCAATAAGTGCGTTTGTGTCAATGGTTTAACATTTAGGTCATTTTCGTCATCATTCGGCTTAGTCTAATCCGTTTAGGGTTTTTAACCATTCTTGTGCATCCAATAAGTGCGTTTGTGACATAGGTTTAACATTTAGGTCATTTTCGCCCTCCTTAAGCTTATTCTAATCCATTTAGGTTTTTTAACCAATCTTGTGCATCAAATAAGTGCGTTTGTGCCAATGGTTTATCATTTAGGTCATTTTCGTCATCCTTCGGCACAATCTAATCCGTTTAGGGTTTTTAACCAATCTTGTGCATCCAATAAGTGCGTTTGTGACATTGGTTTAACATTTAGGTCATTATTTGTCCTTCCTAATCTTATTCTAATCCATTTAGGGTTTTTAACCAATCTTGTGCATCCAATAATTGCATTTGAGTCATTGGATTAACATTTAGGTCATTTTCGTCCTCCCTAGGCTTATTCTAATCCATTCAGATTTTATACCAATCTTGTGCATCTAATAAGTGTATTTGTGTCAATTGTTGAACATTTAAGTCATTTTAGTCCTCCCTGGGCTTATTCTAAACCATTTACGGTTTTTAACCAATTTTGTGCACCCAATAAGTGCGTTTGTGTCAATGGTTTAACATTTAGGTCATTTTTGTCATCCTTCGGCTTAGTCTAATCCGTTTAGGGTTTTAAACCAATCTTGTGCATCCAATAAGTGCGTTTGTGACATTGGTTTAACATTTAGGTCATTTTCGTCCTCCCTAAGCTTATTCTAATCCATTTAGGGTTTTTAACCAATCTTGTGCATCCAATAATTGCGTTTGAGTCATTGGATTAACATTTAGGTTATTTTCGTCCTCCATCGACTTATTCTAATCCATTTAGGTTTTTTAACCAATCTTGTGCATCCAATAATTGCATTTGAGTCATTGGATTAACATTTAGGTCATTTTCTTCCTCCATCACTTATTCTAATCCATTTAGGTTTTTTAACCAATCTTGTGCATCCAATAAGTGCGTTTGTGCCAATGGTTTAACATTTAGGTCATTTTCGTCATCCTTCGGCATAGTCTAATACGTTAAGGCTTTTTAACCAATCTTGTGCATCCAATTAGTGCGTTTGTGACATTGGTTTAACATTTAGGTCATTTTCGTCCTCCCTAATTTTATTCTAATCCATTTAGGGTTTTTAACCAATCTTGTGCATCCAATAATTGCGTTTGAGTCATTGGATTAACATTTAAGTCATTTTCTTCCTCCATCGACTTATTCTAATCCATTTAGGTTTTTTAATAAATCTTGTGCATCCAATAAGTGCGTTTGTGCCAATGGTTTAACATTTAGGTCATTTTCGTCATCCTTCGGCTTAGTCTAATCCGTTAAGGTTTTTTAACCAATCTTGTGCATCCAATTAGTGCGTTTGTGACATTGGTTTAACATTTAGGTCATTTTCGTCCTCCCTAATTTTATTCTAATCCATTTAGGGTTTTTAACAAATATTGTGCATCCAATAATTGCGTTTTAGTCATTAGATTAACATTTAGGTCATTTTCGTTCTCCTTCGACTTATTCTCATCCATTTAGGTTTTTTAACCAATCTTGTGCATCCAATAAGTGCGTTTGTGTCAATGGTTTAACATTTAGGTCATTTTCGTCATCCTTCGGCTTAGTCTAATCCGTTTAGGGTTTTTAACCATTCTTGTGCATCCAATAAGTGCGTTTGTGACATAGGTTTAACATTTAGGTCATTTTCGTCCTCCTTAAGCTTATTCGAATCCATTTAGGTTTTTTAACCAATCTTGTGCATCAAATAAGTGCGTTTGTGCCAATGGTTTAACATTTAGGTCATTTTCGTCATCCTTCGGCACAGTCTAATCCGTTTAGGGTTTTTAACCAATCTTGTGCATCCAATAAGTGCGTTTGTGACATTGGTTTAACATTTAGGTCATTATTTGTCCTTCCTAATCTTATTCTAATCCATTTAGGGTTTTTAACCAATCTTGTGCATCCAATAATTGCATTTGAGTCATTGGATTAACATTTAGGTCATTTTCGTCCTCCCTAGGCTTATTCTAATCCATTCAGATTTTATACCAATCTTGTGCATCTAATAAGTGTATTTGTGTCAATTGTTGAACATTTAAGTCATTTTAGTCCTCCCTGGGCTTATTCTAAACCATTTACGGTTTTTAACCAATTTTGTGCACCCAATAAGTGCGTTTGTGTCAATGGTTTAACATTTAGGTCATTTTTGTCATCCTTCGGCTTAGTCTAATCCGTTTAGGGTTTTAAACCAATCTTGTGCATCCAATAAGTGCGTTTGTGACATTGGTTTAACATTTAGGTCATTTTCGTCCTCCCTAAGCTTATTCTAATCCATTTAGGGTTTTTAACCAATCTTGTGCATCCAATAATTGCATTTGAGTCATTGGATTAACATTTAGGTCATTTTCGTCCTCCCTAGGCTTATTCTAATCCATTCAGATTTTATACCAATCTTGTGCATCTAATAAGTGTATTTGTGTCAATTGTTGAACATTTAAGTCATTTTAGTCCTCCCTGGGCTTATTCTAAACCATTTACGGTTTTTAACCAATTTTGTGCACCCAATAAGTGCGTTTGTGTCAATGGTTTAACATTTAGGTCATTTTTGTCATCCTTCGGCTTAGTCTAATCCGTTTAGGGTTTTAAACCAATCTTGTGCATCCAATAAGTGCGTTTGTGACATTGGTTTAACATTTAGGTCATTTTCGTCCTCCCTAAGCTTATTCTAATCCATTTAGGGTTTTTAACCAATCTTGTGCATCCAATAATTGCGTTTGAGTCATTGGATTAACATTTAGGTCATTTTCGTCCTCCATCGACTTATTCTAATCCATTTAGGTTTTTTAACCAACCTTGTGCATCCAATAAGTGCGTTTGTGCCAATGGTTTAACATTTAGGTCATTTTCGTCATCCTTCGGCTTAGTCTAATCCGTTTAGGGTTTTTAACCAATCTTGTGCATCCAATAAGTGCGTTTGTGACATTGGTTTAACATTTAGGTCATTTTCGTCCTCCCTAAGCTTTCTTCTAATCCATTTAGGGTTTTTAACCAATCTTGTGCATCCAATACTTGCATTTGAGTCGTTGGATTAACATTTAGGTCATTTTCGTCCTCCATCGACTTATTCTAATCCATTTAGGTTTTTTAACCAATCTTGTGCATCCAATAAGTGCGTTTGTGCCAATGGTTTAACATTTAGGTCATTTTCGTCATCCTTCGGCATAGTTTAATCCGTTTAGGGTTTTTAACCAATCTTGTGCTTCCATTAATTGCGTTTGTATCATTGGTTTAACATTTAGGTCATTTTCGTCCTCCCTAGGCTTGTTTTAAACCATTTAGGGTTTTTAACCAATCTTGTGCATCCAATAATTGCGTTTGAGTCATTGGGTTAACATTTAGGTCATTTTCGTCCTCCATCGACTTATTCTATTCCATTTAGGTTTTTAAACCAATCTTGTGCACCCAATAAGTGCATTTCTGCCAATGGTTTAACATTTCGGTCATTTTCATCGTCCTTCGGCTTAGTCTAATCCGTTTAGGGTTTTTAACTAATCTTGTGCATCCAATAAGTGCGTTTGTGACATTGGTTTAACATTTAGGTCATTTTTGTCCTCCCTAAGCTTATTCTAATCCATTTAGGGTTTTTAACAAATCATGTGCATCCAATAATTGCGTTTGAGTCATTGGATTAACATTTAGGTCATTTTCGTCGTCCTTCGACTTATTCTAATCCATTTAGGTTTTTTAACCAATCTTGTGCATCCAATAAGTGAGTTTGTGACGTTGGATTAACATTTAGGTCATTTTCGTCCTCCCTAGGCTTATTCTAATCCATTCAGATTTTATACCAATCTTGTGCATCTAATAAGTGTATTTGTGTCAATTGTTTAACATTTAAGTCATTTTAGTTCTCCCTGGGCTTATTCTAATCCATTTAGGGTTTTTAACCAATCTTATGCATCCAATAATTGCGTTTGTGTCATTACATTAACATTTAGGTCAATTTCATCCTCTCAGAGCTTATTCTAATCCATTTAGGGTTTTTAACCAATCTTGTGCTTCCATTAATTGCGTTTGAATCATTGGTTTAACATTTAGGTCATTTTCGTCCTCCCTAGGCTTATTTTAAACCATTTAGGGTTTTTAACCAATTTTGTGCATCCAATAAGTGCGTTTGTGCCAATGGTTTAACATTTAGGACATTTTCGTCATCCTTCGGCTTAGTCTAATCCGTTTAGGGTTTTTTACCAATCAAGTGAATCCAATAAGTGCGTTTGTGACATTGGTTTAACATTTAGGTCATTTTCGTCCTCCGTAAGCTTATTCTAATCCATTTAGGGTTTTTAACAAATCTTGTGCATCCAATAATTGCGTTTGAGTCATTAGATTAACATTTAGGTCATTTTCGTCCTCCTTTGACTTATTCTAATCCATTTAGGTTTTTTAACCAATCTTGTGCATCCAATAAGTGAGTTTGTGACGTTGGATTAACATTTAGGTCATTTTCGTCCTCCCTAGGCTTATTCTAATCCATTCAGATTTTATACCAATCTTGTGCATCTAATAAGTGTATTTGTGTCAATTGTTGAACATTTAAGTCATTTTAGTCCTCCCTGGGCTTATTCTAAACCATTTACGGTTTTTAACCAATTTTGTGCACCCAATAAGTGCGTTTGTGTCAATGGTTTAACATTTAGGTCATTTTTGTCATCCTTCGGCTTAGTCTAATCCGTTTAGGGTTTTAAACCAATCTTGTGCATCCAATAAGTGCGTTTGTGACATTGGTTTAACATTTAGGTCATTTTCGTCCTCCCTAAGCTTATTCTAATCCATTTAGGGTTTTTAACCAATCTTGTGCATCCAATAATTGCGTTTGAGTCATTGGATTAACATTTAGGTTATTTTCGTCCTCCATCGACTTATTCTAATCCATTTAGGTTTTTTAACCAATCTTGTGCATCCAATAATTGCATTTGAGTCATTGGATTAACATTTAGGTCATTTTCTTCCTCCATCACTTATTCTAATCCATTTAGGTTTTTTAACCAATCTTGTGCATCCAATAAGTGCGTTTGTGCCAATGGTTTAACATTTAGGTCATTTTCGTCATCCTTCGGCATAGTCTAATACGTTAAGGCTTTTTAACCAATCTTGTGCATCCAATTAGTGCGTTTGTGACATTGGTTTAACATTTAGGTCATTTTCGTCCTCCCTAATTTTATTCTAATCCATTTAGGGTTTTTAACCAATCTTGTGCATCCAATAATTGCGTTTGAGTCATTGGATTAACATTTAAGTCATTTTCTTCCTCCATCGACTTATTCTAATCCATTTAGGTTTTTTAATAAATCTTGTGCATCCAATAAGTGCGTTTGTGCCAATGGTTTAACATTTAGGTCATTTTCGTCATCCTTCGGCTTAGTCTAATCCGTTAAGGTTTTTTAACCAATCTTGTGCATCCAATTAGTGCGTTTGTGACATTGGTTTAACATTTAGGTCATTTTCGTCCTCCCTAATTTTATTCTAATCCATTTAGGGTTTTTAACAAATATTGTGCATCCAATAATTGCGTTTTAGTCATTAGATTAACATTTAGGTCATTTTCGTTCTCCTTCGACTTATTCTCATCCATTTAGGTTTTTTAACCAATCTTGTGCATCCAATAAGTGCGTTTGTGTCAATGGTTTAACATTTAGGTCATTTTCGTCATCCTTCGGCTTAGTCTAATCCGTTTAGGGTTTTTAACCATTCTTGTGCATCCAATAAGTGCGTTTGTGACATAGGTTTAACATTTAGGTCATTTTCGTCCTCCTTAAGCTTATTCGAATCCATTTAGGTTTTTTAACCAATCTTGTGCATCAAATAAGTGCGTTTGTGCCAATGGTTTAACATTTAGGTCATTTTCGTCATCCTTCGGCACAGTCTAATCCGTTTAGGGTTTTTAACCAATCTTGTGCATCCAATAAGTGCGTTTGTGACATTGGTTTAACATTTAGGTCATTATTTGTCCTTCCTAATCTTATTCTAATCCATTTAGGGTTTTTAACCAATCTTGTGCATCCAATAATTGCATTTGAGTCATTGGATTAACATTTAGGTCATTTTCTTCCTCCATCGACTTATTGTAATCCGTTTAGGTTTTTTAACCAATCTTGTGCATCCAATAAGTGCGTTTGTGCCAATGGTTTAACATTTAGGTCATTTTCGTCATCCTTCGGCTTAGTCTAATCCGTTAAGGCTTTTTAACCAATCTTGTGCATCCAATTAGTGCGTTTGTGACATTGGTTTAACATTTAGGTCATTTTCGTCCTCCCTAATTTTATTCTAATCCATTTAGGTTTTTTAACCAATCTTGTGCATCCAATAAGTGCGTTTGTGTCAATGGTTTAACATTTAGGTCATTTTCGTCATCCTTCGGCTTAGTCTAATCCGTTTAGGGTTTTTAACCATTCTTATGCATCCAATAAGTGCATTTGTGACATAGGTTTAACATTTAGGTCATTTTCGTCCTCCTTAAGCTTATTCTAATCCATTTAGGTTTTTTAACCAATCTTGTGCATCAAATAAGTGCGTTTGTGCCAATGGTTTAACATTTAGGTCATTTTCGTCATCCTTCGGCACAGTCTAATCCGTTTAAGGTTTTTAACCAATCTTGTGCATCCAATAAGTGCGTTTGTGACATTGGTTTAACATTTAGGTCATTATTTGTCCTTCCTAATCTTATTCTAATCCATTTAGGGTTTTTAACCAATCTTGTGCATCCAATAATTGCATTTGAGTCATTGGATTAACATTTAGGTCATTTTCTTCCTCCATCGACTTATTGTAATCCGTTTAGGTTTTTTAACCAATCTTGTGCGTCCAATAAGTGCGTTTGTGCCAATGGTTTAACATTTAGGTCATTTTCCTCATCCTTCGGCTTAGTCTAATCCGTTAAGGCTTTTTAACCAATCTTGTGCATCCAATTAGTGCGTTTGTGACATTGGTTTAACATTTAGGTCATTTTCGTCCTCCCTAATTTTATTCTAATCCATTTAGGGTTTTTAACCAATCTTGTGCATCCAATAATTGCGTTTGAGTCATTGGATTAACATTTAGGTCATTTTCGTCCTCCTTCGACTTATTCTAATCCATTTAGGTTTTTTAACCAATCTTGTGCATCCAATAAGTGCGTTTGTGTCAATGGTTTAACATTTAGGTCATTTTCGTCATCCTTCGGCTTAGTCTAATCTGTTTAGGGTTTATAACCATTCTTGTGCATCCAATAAGTGCATTTGTGACATAGGTTTAACATTTAGGTCATTTTCGTCCTCCTTAAGCTTATTCTAATCCATTTAGGTTTTTTAACCAATCTTGTGCATCAAATAAGTGCGTTTGTGCCAATGGTTTAACATTTAGGTCATTTTCGTCATCCTTCGGCACAGTCTAATCCGTTTAGGGTTTTTAACCAATCTTGTGCATCCAATAAGTGCGTTTGTGACATTGGTTTAACATTTAGGTCATTATTTGTCCTTCCTAATCTTATTCTAATCCATTTAGGGTTTTTAACCAATCTTGTGCATCCAATAATTGCATTTGAGTCATTGGATTAACATTTAGGTCATTTTCGTCCTCCCTAGGCTTATTCTAATCCATTCAGATTTTATACCAATCTTGTGCATCTAATAAGTGTATTTGTGTCAATTGTTGAACATTTAAGTCATTTTAGTCCTCCCTGGGCTTATTCTAAACCATTTACGGTTTTTAACCAATTTTGTGCACCCAATAAGTGCGTTTGTGTCAATGGTTTAACATTTAGGTCATTTTTGTCATCCTTCGGCTTAGTCTAATCCGTTTAGGGTTTTAAACCAATCTTGTGCATCCAATAAGTGCGTTTGTGACATTGGTTTAACATTTAGGTCATTTTCGTCCTCCCTAAGCTTATTCTAATCCATTTAGGGTTTTTAACCAATCTTGTGCATCCAATAATTGCGTTTGAGTCATTGGATTAACATTTAGGTCATTTTCGTCCTCCTTCGACTTATTCTAATCCATTTAGGTTTTTTAACCAATCTTGTGCATCCAATAAGTGCGTTTGTGTCAATGGTTTAACATTTAGGTCATTTTCGTCATCCTTCGGCTTAGTCTAATCCGTTTAGGGTTTTTAACCATTCTTGTGCATCCAATAAGTGCATTTGTGACATAGGTTTAACATTTAGGTCATTTTCGTCCTCCTTAAGCTTATTCTAATCCATTTAGGTTTTTTAACCAATCTTGTGCATCAAATAAGTGCGTTTGTGCCAATGGTTTAACATTTAGGTCATTTTCGTCATCCTTCGGCACAGTCTAATCTGTTTAGGGTTTTTAACCAATCTTGTGCATCCAATAAGTGCGTTTGTGACATTGGTTTAACATTTAGGTCATTATTTGTCCTTCCTAATCTTATTCTAATCCATTTAGGGTTTTTAACCAATCTTGTGCATCCAATAATTGCGTTTGAGTCATTGGATTAACATTTAGGTCATTTTCTTCCTCCATCGACTTATTCTAATCCATTTAGGTTTTTTAATAAATCTTGTGCATCCAATAAGTGCGTTTGTGCCAATGGTTTAACATTTAGGTCATTTTCGTCATCCTTCGGCTTAGTCTAATCCGTTAAGGCTTTTTAACCAATCTTGTGCATCCAATTAGTGCGTTTGTGACATTGGTTTAACATTTAGGTCTTTTTCGTCCTCCCTAATTTTATTCTAATCCATTTAGGGATTTTAACCAATCTTGTGCATCCAATAATTGCATTTGAGTCATTGGATTAACATTTAGGTCATTTTCGTCATCCTTCGACTTAGTCTAATCCATTAAGGCTTTTTAACCAATCTTGTGCATCCAATTAGTGCGTTTGTGACATTGGTTTAACATTTAGGTCATTTTCGTCCTCCCTAATTTTATTCTAATCCATCTAGGGTTTTTAACCAATCTTGTGCATCCAATAATTGCGTTTGAGTCATTGGATTAACATTTAGGTCATTTTCGTCCTCCTTCGACTTATTCTAATCCATTTAGGTTTTTTAACCAATCTTGTGCATCCAATAAGTGCGTTTGTGTCAATGGTTTAACATTTAGGTCATTTTCGTCATCCTTCGGCTTAGTCTAATCCGTTTAGGGTTTTTAACCATTCTTGTGCATCCAATAAGTGCATTTGTGACATAGGTTTAACATTTAGGTCATTTTCGTCCTCCTTAAGCTTATTCTAATCCATTTAGGTTTTTTAACCAATCTTGTGCATCAAATAAGTGCGTTTGTGCCAATGGTTTAACATTTAGGTCATTTTCGTCATCCTTCGGCACAGTCTAATCCGTTTAGGGTTTTTAACCAATCTTGTGCATCCAATAAGTGCGTTTGTGACATTGGTTTAACATTTAGGTCATTATTTGTCCTTCCTAATCTTATTCTAATCCATTTAGGGTTTTTAACCCATCTTGTGCATCCAATAATTGCATTTGAGTCATTGGATTAACATTTAGGTCATTTTCTTCCTCCATCGACTTATTGTAATCCGTTTAGGTTTTTTAACCAATCTTGTGCATCCAATAAGTGCGTTTGTGCCAATGGTTTAACATTTAGGTCATTTTCGTCATCCTTCGGCTTAGTCTAATCCGTTAAGGCTTTTTAACCAATCTTGTGCATCCAATTAGTGCGTTTGTGACATTGGTTTAACATTTAGGTCATTTTCGTCCTCCCTAATTTTATTCTAATCCATTTAGGGTTTTTAACCAATCTTGTGCATCCAATAATTGCGTTTGAGTCATTGGATTAACATTTAGGTCATTTTCGTCCTCCTTCGACTTATTCTAATCCATTTAGGTTTTTTAACCAATCTTGTGCATCCAATAAGTGCGTTTGTGTCAATGGTTTAACATTTAGGTCATTTTCGTCATCCTTCGGCTTAGTCTAATCCGTTTAGGGTTTTTAACCATTCTTGTGCATCCAATAAGTGCATTTGTGACATAGGTTTAACATTTAGGTCATTTTCGTCCTCCTTAAGCTTATTCTAATCCATTTAGGTTTTTTAACCAATCTTGTGCATCAAATAAGTGCGTTTGTGCCAATGGTTTAACATTTAGGTCATTTTCGTCATCCTTCGGCACAGTCTAATCTGTTTAGGGTTTTTAACCAATCTTGTGCATCCAATAAGTGCGTTTGTGACATTGGTTTAACATTTAGGTCATTATTTGTCCTTCCTAATCTTATTCTAATCCATTTAGGGTTTTTAACCAATCTTGTGCATCCAATAATTGCGTTTGAGTCATTGGATTAACATTTAGGTCATTTTCTTCCTCCATCGACTTATTCTAATCCATTTAGGTTTTTTAATAAATCTTGTGCATCCAATAAGTGCGTTTGTGCCAATGGTTTAACATTTAGGTCATTTTCGTCATCCTTCGGCTTAGTCTAATCCGTTAAGGTTTTTTAACCAATCTTGTGCATCCAATTAGTGCGTTTGTGACATTGGTTTAACATTTAGGTCATTTTCGTCCTCCCTAATTTTATTCTAATCCATTTAGGGTTTTTAACAAATATTGTGCATCCAATAATTGCGTTTTAGTCATTAGATTAACATTTAGGTCATTTTCGTCCTCCTTCGACTTATTCTCATCCATTTAGGTTTTTTAACCAATCTTGTGCATCCAATAAGTGCGTTTGTGTCAATGGTTTAACATTTAGGTCATTTTCGTCATCCTTCGGCTTAGTCTAATCCGTTTAGGGTTTTTAACCATTCTTGTGCATCCAATAAGTGCGTTTGTGACATAGGTTTAACATTTAGGTCATTTTCGTCCTCCTTAAGCTTATTCGAATCCATTTAGGTTTTTTAACCAATCTTGTGCATCAAATAAGTGCGTTTGTGCCAATGGTTTAACATTTAGGTCATTTTCGTCATCCTTCGGCACAGTCTAATCCGTTTAGGGTTTTTAACCAATCTTGTGCATCCAATAAGTGCGTTTGTGACATTGGTTTAACATTTAGGTCATTATTTGTCCTTCCTAATCTTATTCTAATCCATTTAGGGTTTTTAACCAATCTTGTGCATCCAATAATTGCATTTGAGTCATTGGATTAACATTTAGGTCATTTTCTTCCTCCATCGACTTATTGTAATCCGTTTAGGTTTTTTAACCAATCTTGTGCATCCAATAAGTGCGTTTGTGCCAATGGTTTAACATTTAGGTCATTTTCGTCATCCTTCGGCTTAGTCTAATCCGTTAAGGCTTTTCAACCAATCTTGTGCATCCAATTAGTGCGTTTGTGACATTGGTTTAACATTTAGGTCATTTTCGTCCTCCCTAATTTTATTCTAATCCATTTAGGGTTTTTAACCAATCTTGTGCATCCAATAATTGCGTTTGAGTCATTGGATTAACATTTAGGTCATTTTCGTCCTCCATCGACTTATTCTAATCCATTTAGGTTTTTTAACCAATCTTGTGCATCCAATAAGTGCGTTTGTGTCAATGGTTTCACATTTAGGTCATTTTCGTCATCCTTCGGCTTAGTCTAATCCGTTTAGGGTTTTTAACCATTCTTGTGCATCCAATAAGTCCGTTTGTGACATAGGTTTAACATTTAGGTCACTTTCGTCCTCCTTAAGCTTATTCTAATCCATTTTGGTTTTTTAACCAATCTTGTGCATCAAATAAGTGCGTTTGTGCCAATGGTTTAACATTTAGGTCATTTTCGTCATCCTTCGGCTTAGTCTAATCCGTTTAGGGTTTTTAACCAATCTTGTGCATCCAATAAGTGCGTTTGTGACATTGGTTTAACATTTAGGTCATTTTTGTCCTTCCTAATCTTATTCTAATCCATTTAGGGTTTTTAACCAATCTTGTGCATCCAATAATTGCATTTGAGTCATTGGATTAACATTTAGGTCATTTTCTTCCTCCATCACTTATTCTAATCCATTTAGGTTTTTTAACCAATGTTGTGCATCCAATAAGTGCGTTTGTGCCAATGGTTTAACATTTTGGTCATTTTCGTCATCCTTCGGCTTAGTCTAATCCGTTAAGGCTTTTTAACCAATCTTGTGCATCCAATTAGTGCGTTTGTGACATTGGTTTAACATTTAGGTCATTTTCGTCCTCCCTAATTTTATTCTAATCCATTTAGGGTTTTTAACCAATCTTGTGCATCCAATAATTGCGTTTGAGTCATTGGATTAACATTTAGGTCATTTTCGTCCTCCTTCGACTTATTCTAATCCATTTAGGTTTTTTAACCAATCTTGTGCATCCAATAAGTGCGTTTGTGTCAATGGTTTAACATTTAGGTCATTTTCGTCATCCTTCGGCTTAGTCTAATCTGTTTAGGGTTTATAACCATTCTTGTGCATCCAATAAGTGCATTTGTGACATAGGTTTAACATTTAGGTCATTTTCGTCCTCCTTAAGCTTATTCTAATCCATTTAGGTTTTTTAACCAATCTTGTGCATCAAATAAGTGCGTTTGTGCCAATGGTTTAACATTTAGGTCATTTTCGTCATCCTTCGGCACAGTCTAATCCGTTTAGGGTTTTTAACCAATCTTGTGCATCCAATAAGTGCGTTTGTGACATTGGTTTAACATTTAGGTCATTATTTGTCCTTCCTAATCTTATTCTAATCCATTTAGGGTTTTTAACCAATCTTGTGCATCCAATAATTGCGTTTGAGTTATTGGATTAACATTTAGGTCATTTTCTTCCTCCATCGACTTATTCTAATCCATTTAGGTTTTTTAATAAATCTTGTGCATCCAATAAGTGCGTTTGTGCCAATGGTTTAACATTTAGGTCATTTTCGTCATCCTTCGGCTTAGTCTAATTCGTTAAGGCTTTTTAACCAATCTTGTGCATCCAATTAGTGCATTTGTGACATTGGTTTAACATTTAGGTCTTTTTCGTCCTCCCTAATTTTATTCTAATCCATTTAGGGATTTTAACCAATCTTGTGCATCCAATAATTGCATTTGAGTCATTGGATTATCATTTAGGTCATTTTCGTCATCCTTCGGCTTAGTCTAATCCATTAAGGCTTTTTAACCAATCTTGTGCATCCAATTAGTGCGTTTGTGACATTGGTTTAACATTTAGGTCATTTTCGTCCTCCCTAATTTTATTCTAATCCATTTAGGGTTTTTAACCAATCTTGTGCATCCAATAATTGCGTTTGAGTCATTGGATTAACATTTAGGTCATTTTCGTCCTCCTTCGACTTATTCTAATCCATTTAGGTTTTTTAACCAATCTTGTGCATCCAATAAGTGCGTTTGTGTCAATGGTTTAACATTTAGGTCATTTTCGTCATCCTTCGGCTTAGTCTAATCCGTTTAGGGTTTTTAACCATTCTTGTGCATCCAATAAGTGCATTTGTGACATAGGTTTAACATTTAGGTCATTTTCGTCCTCCTTAAGCTTATTCTAATCCATTTAGGTTTTTTAACCAATCTTGTGCATCAAATAAGTGCGTTTGTGCCAATGGTTTAACATTTAGGTCATTTTCGTCATCCTTCGGCACAGTCTAATCTGTTTAGGGTTTTTAACCAATCTTGTGCATCCAATAAGTGCGTTTGTGACATTGGTTTAACATTTAGGTCATTATTTGTCCTTCCTAATCTTATTCTAATCCATTTAGGGTTTTTAACCAATCTTGTGCATCCAATAATTGCGTTTGAGTCATTGGATTAACATTTAGGTCATTTTCTTCCTCCATCGACTTATTCTAATCCATTTAGGTTTTTTAATAAATCTTGTGCATCCAATAAGTGCGTTTGTGCCAATGGTTTAACATTTAGGTCATTTTCGTCATCCTTCGGCTTAGTCTAATCCGTTAAGGTTTTTTAACCAATCTTGTGCATCCAATTAGTGCGTTTGTGACATTGGTTTAACATTTAGGTCATTTTCGTCCTCCCTAATTTTATTCTAATCCATTTAGGGTTTTTAACAAATATTGTGCATCCAATAATTGCGTTTTAGTCATTAGATTAACATTTAGGTCATTTTCGTCCTCCTTCGACTTATTCTCATCCATTTAGGTTTTTTAACCAATCTTGTGCATCCAATAAGTGCGTTTGTGTCAATGGTTTAACATTTAGGTCATTTTCGTCATCCTTCGGCTTAGTCTAATCCGTTTAGGGTTTTTAACCATTCTTGTGCATCCAATAAGTGCGTTTGTGACATAGGTTTAACATTTAGGTCATTTTCGTCCTCCTTAAGCTTATTCGAATCCATTTAGGTTTTTTAACCAATCTTGTGCATCAAATAAGTGCGTTTGTGCCAATGGTTTAACATTTAGGTCATTTTCGTCATCCTTCGGCACAGTCTAATCCGTTTAGGGTTTTTAACCAATCTTGTGCATCCAATAAGTGCGTTTGTGACATTGGTTTAACATTTAGGTCATTATTTGTCCTTCCTAATCTTATTCTAATCCATTTAGGGTTTTTAACCAATCTTGTGCATCCAATAATTGCATTTGAGTCATTGGATTAACATTTAGGTCATTTTCTTCCTCCATCGACTTATTGTAATCCGTTTAGGTTTTTTAACCAATCTTGTGCATCCAATAAGTGCGTTTGTGCCAATGGTTTAACATTTAGGTCATTTTCGTCATCCTTCGGCTTAGTCTAATCCGTTAAGGCTTTTCAACCAATCTTGTGCATCCAATTAGTGCGTTTGTGACATTGGTTTAACATTTAGGTCATTTTCGTCCTCCCTAATTTTATTCTAATCCATTTAGGGTTTTTAACCAATCTTGTGCATCCAATAATTGCGTTTGAGTCATTGGATTAACATTTAGGTCATTTTCTTCCTCCATCGACTTATTCTAATCCATTTAGGTTTTTTAATAAATCTTGTGCATCCAATAAGTGCGTTTGTGCCAATGGTTTCACATTTAGGTCATTTTCGTCATCCTTCGGCTTTGTCTAATCCGTTAAGGTTTTTTAACCAATCTTGTGCATCCAATTAGTGTGTTTGTGACATTGGTTTAACATTTAGGTCATTTTCGTCCTCCCTAATTTTATTCTAATCCATTTAGGGTTTTTAACAAATCTTGTGCATCCAATAATTGCGTTTTAGTCATTAGATTAACATTTAGGTCATTTTCGTTCTCCTTCGACTTATTCTAATCCATTTAGGTTTTTTAACAAATCTTGTGCATCCAATATGTGCGTTTGTGTCAATGGTTTAACATTTAGGTCTTTTTCGTCCTCCCTAATTTTATTCTAATCCATTTAGGGATTTTAACCAATCTTGTGCATCCAATAATTGCATTTGAGTCATTGGATTAACATTTAGGTCATTTTCTTCCTCCATCGCTTATTCTAATCCATTTAGGTTTTTTAACCAATCTTGTGCATCCAATAAGTGCGTTTGTGCCAATGGTTTAACATTTAGGTCATTTTCGTCATCCTTCGGCTTAGTCTAATCCGTTAAGGCTTTTTAACCAATCTTGTGCATCCAATTAGTGGTTTGTGACATTGGTTTAACATTTAGGTCATTTTCGTCCTCCCTAATTTTATTCTAATCCTTTTAGGGTTTTTAACCAATCTTGTGCATCCAATAATTGCGTTTGAGTCATTGGATTAACATTTAGGTCATTTTCGTCCTCCATCGACTTATTCTAATCCATTTAGGTTTTTTAACCAATCTTGTGCATCCAATAAGTGCGTTTGTGTCAATGGTTTCACATTTAGGTCATTTTCGTCATCCTTCGGCTTAGTCTAATCCGTTTAGGGTTTTTAACCATTCTGGTGCATCCAATAAGTCCGTTTGTGACATAGGTTTAACATTTAGGTCACTTTCGTCCTCCTTAAGCTTATTCTAATCCATTTTGGTTTTTTAACCAATCTTGTGCATCAAATAAGTGCGTTTGTGCCAATGGATTAACATTTAGGTCATTTTCGTCATCCTTCGGCTTAGTCTAATCCGTTTAGGGTTTTTAACCAATCTTGTGCATCCAATAAGTGCGTTTGTGACATTGGTTTAACATTTAGGTCATTTTTGTCCTTCCTAATCTTATTCTAATCCATTTAGGGTTTTTAACCAATCTTGTGCATCCAATAATTGCATTTGAGTCATTGGATTAACATTTAGGTCATTTTCTTCCTCCATCACTTATTCTAATCCATTTAGGTTTTTTAACCAATCTTGTGCATCCAATAAGTGCGTTTGTGCCAATGGTTTAACATTTAGGTCATTTTCGTCATCCTTAGGCTTAGTCTAATCCGTTAAGGCTTTTTAACCAATCTTGTGCATCCAATTAGTGCGTTTGTGACATTGGTTTAACATTTAGGTCATTTTCGTCCTCCCTAATTTTATTCTAATCCATTTAGGGTTTTTAACCAATCTTGTGCATCCAATAATTGCGTTTGAGTCATTGGATTAACATTTAGGTCATTTTCGTCCTCCATCGACTTATTCTAATCCATTTAGGTTTTTTAACCAATCTTGTGCATCCAATAAGTGCGTTTGTGTCAATGGTTTCACATTTAGGTCATTTTCGTCATCCTTCGGCTTAGTCTAATCCGTTTAGGGTTTTTAACCATTCTTGTGCATCCAATAAGTCGTTTGTGACATAGGTTTAACATTTAGGTCACTTTCGTCCTCCTTTAGCTTATTCTAATCCATTTTGGTTTTTTAACCAATCTTGTGCATCAAATAAGTGCGTTTGTGCCAATGGTTTAACATTTAGGTCATTTTCGTCATCCTTCGGCTTAGCCTAATCCGTTTAGGGTTTTTAACCAATCTTGTGCATCCAATAAGTGCGTTTGTGACATTGGTTTAACATTTAGGTAATTTTTGTCCTTCCTAATCTTATTCTAATCCATTTAGGGTTTTTAACCAATCTTGTGCATCCAATAATTGCATTTGAGTCATTGGATTAACATTTAGGTCATTTTCTTCCTCCATCACTTATTCTAATCCATTTAGGTATTTTAACCAATGTTGTGCATCCAATAAGTGCGTTTGTGCCAATGGTTTAACATTTAGGTCATTTTCGTCATCCTTCGGCTTAGTCTAATCTGTTAAGGCTTTTTAACCAATCTTGTGCATCCAATTAGTGCGTTTGTGACATTGGTTTAACATTTAGGTCATTTTCGTCCTCCCTAATTTTATTCTAATCCATTTAGGGTTTTTAACAAATATTGTGCATCCAATAATTGCGTTTTAGTCATTAGATTAACATTTAGGTCATTTTCTTCCTCCTTCGACTTATTCTCATCCATTTAGGTTTTTTATCCAATCTTGTGCATCCAATAAGTGCGTTTGTGTCAATGGTTTAACATTTAGGTCATTTTCGTCATCCTTCGGCTTAGTCTAATCCGTTTAGGGTTTTTAACCATTCTTGTGCATCCAATAACTGCGTTTGTGACATAGGTTTAACATTTAGGTCATTTTCGTCCTCCTTAAGCTTATTCTAATCCATTTAGGTTTTTTAACCAATCTTGTGCATCAAATAATTGCGTTTGTGCCAATGGTTTAACATTTAGGTCATTTTCGTCATCCTTCGGCTTAGTCTAATCCGTTAAGGCTTTTTAACCAATCTTGTGCATCCAATTAGTGCATTTGTGACATTGGTTTAACATTTAGGTCATTTTCGTCCTCCCTAATTTTATTCTAATCCATTTAGGGTTTTTAACCAATCTTGTGCATCCAATAATTGCGTTTGAGTCATTGGATTAACATTTAGGTCATTTTCTTCCTCCATCGACTTATTCTAATCCATTTAGGTTTTTTAATAAATCTTGTGCATCCAATAAGTGCGTTTGTGCCAATGGTTTCACATTTAGGTCATTTTCGTCATCCTTCGGCTTTGTCTAATCCGTTAAGGTTTTTTAACCAATCTTGTGCATCCAATTAGTGTGTTTGTGACATTGGTTTAACATTTAGGTCATTTTCGTCCTCCCTAATTTTATTCTAATCCATTTAGGGTTTTTAACAAATCTTGTGCATCCAATAATTGCGTTTTAGTCATTAGATTAACATTTAGGTCATTTTCGTTCTCCTTCGACTTATTCTAATCCATTTAGGTTTTTTAACAAATCTTGTGCATCCAATATGTGCGTTTGTGTCAATGGTTTAACATTTAGGTCTTTTTCGTCCTCCCTAATTTTATTCTAATCCATTTAGGGATTTTAACCAATCTTGTGCATCCAATAATTGCATTTGAGTCATTGGATTAACATTTAGGTCATTTTCTTCCTCCATCGCTTATTCTAATCCATTTAGGTTTTTTAACCAATCTTGTGCATCCAATAAGTGCGTTTGTGCCAATGGTTTAACATTTAGGTCATTTTCGTCATCCTTCGGCTTAGTCTAATCCATTAAGGCTTTTTAACCAATCTTGTGCATCCAATTAGTGGTTTGTGACATTGGTTTAACATTTAGGTCATTTTCGTCCTCCCTAATTTTATTCTAATCCTTTTAGGGTTTTTAACCAATCTTGTGCATCCAATAATTGCGTTTGAGTCATTGGATTAACATTTAGGTCATTTTCGTCCTCCATCGACTTATTCTAATCCATTTAGGTTTTTTAACCAATCTTGTGCATCCAATAAGTGCGTTTGTGTCAATGGTTTCACATTTAGGTCATTTTCGTCATCCTTCGGCTTAGTCTAATCCGTTTAGGGTTTTTAACCATTCTTGTGCATCCAATAAGTCCGTTTGTGACATAGGTTTAACATTTAGGTCACTTTCGTCCTCCTTAAGCTTATTCTAATCCATTTTGGTTTTTTAACCAATCTTGTGCATCAAATAAGTGCGTTTGTGCCAATGGTTTAACATTTAGGTCATTTTCGTCATCCTTCGGCTTAGTCTAATCCGTTTAGGGTTTTTAACCAATCTTGTGCATCCAATAAGTGCGTTTGTGACATTGGTTTAACATTTAGGTCATTTTTGTCCTTCCTAATCTTATTCTAATCCATTTAGGGTTTTTAACCAATCTTGTGCATCCAATAATTGCATTTGAGTCATTGGATTAACATTTAGGTCATTTTCTTCCTCCATCACTTATTCTAATCCATTTAGGTTTTTTAACCAATGTTGTGCATCCAATAAGTGCGTTTGTGCCAATGGTTTAACATTTAGGTCATTTTCGTCATCCTTCGGCTTAGTCTAATCTGTTAAGGCTTTTTAACCAATCTTGTGCATCCAATTAGTGCGTTTGTGACATTGGTTTAACATTTAGGTCATTTTCGTCCTCCCTAATTTTATTCTAATCCATTTAGGGTTTTTAACAAATATTGTGCATCCAATAATTGCGTTTTAGTCATTAGATTAACATTTAGGTCATTTTCTTCCTCCTTCGACTTATTCTCATCCATTTAGGTTTTTTAACCAATCTTGTGCATCCAATAAGTGCGTTTGTGTCAATGGTTTAACATTTAGGTCATTTTCGTCATCCTTCGGCTTAGTCTAATCCGTTTAGGGTTTTTAACCATTCTTGTGCATCCAATAAGTGCGTTTGTGACATAGGTTTAACATTTAGGTCATTTTCGTCCTCCTTAAGCTTATTCTAATCCATTTAGGTTTTTTAACCAATCTTGTGCATCAAATAATTGCGTTTGTGCCAATGGTTTAACATTTAGGTCATTTTTGTCATCCTTCGGCACAGTCTAATCCGTTTAGGGTTTTTAACCAATCTTGTGCATCCAATAAGTGCGTTTGTGACATTGGTTTAACATTTAGGTCATTATCGTCATCCTTCGGCTTAGTCTAATCCGTTTAGGGTTTTTAACCATTCTTGTGCATCCAATAATTGCGTTTGTGACATAGCTTTAACATTTAGGTCATTTTCGTCCTCCTTAAGCTTATTCTAATCCATTTAGGTTTTTTAACCAATGTTGTGCATCAAATAAGTGCGTTTGTACCAATGGTTTAACATTTAGGTCATTTTCGTCATCCTTCGGCACAGTCTAATCCGTTTAGGGTTTTTAACCAATCTTGTGCATCCAATAAGTGCGTTTGTGACATTGGTTTAACATTTAGGTCATTATTTGTCCTTCCTAATCTTATTCTAATCCATTTAGGGTTTTTAACCCATCTTGTGCATCCAATAATTGCATTTGAGTCATTGGATTAACATTTAGGTCATTTTCTTCCTCCATCGACTTATTGTAATCCGTTTAGGTTTTTTAACCAATCTTGTGCATCCAATAAGTGCGTTTGTGCCAATGGTTTAACATTTAGGTCATTTTCGTCATCCTTCGGCTTAGTCTAATCCGTTAAGGCTTTTTAACCAATCTTGTGCATCCAATTAGTGCGTTTGTGACATTGGTTTAACATTTAGGTCATTTTCGTCCTCCCTAATTTTATTCTAATCCATTTAGGGTTTTTAACCAATCTTGTGCATCCAATAATTGCGTTTGAGTCATTGGATTAACTTTTAGGTCATTTTCTTCCTCCATCGACTTATTCTAATCCATTTAGGTTTTTTAATAAATCTTGTGCATCCAATAAGTGCGTTTGTGCCAATGGTTTAACATTTAGGTCATTTTTGTCATCCTTTGGCTTAGTCTAATCCGTTAAGGCTTTTTAACCAATCTTGTGCATCCAATTAGTGCGTTTGTGACATTGGTTTAACATTTAGGTCTTTTTCGTCCTCCCTAATTTTATTCTAATCCATTTAGGGTTTTTAACCAATCTTGTGCATCCAATAATTGCGTTTGAGTCATTGGATTAACATTTAGGTCATTTTCGTCCTCCATCGACTTATTCTAATCCATTTAGGTTTTTTAACCAATCTTGTGCATCCAATAAGTGCGTTTGTGTCAATGGTTTCACATTTTGGTCATTTTCGTCATCCTTCGGCTTAGTCTAATCCGTTTAGGGTTTTTAACCATTCTTGTGCATCCAATAAGTCCGTTTGTGACATAGGTTTAACATTTAGGTCACTTTCGTCCTCCTTAAGCTTATTCTAATCCATTTTGGTTTTTTAACCAATCTTGTGCATCAAATAAGTGCGTTTGTGCCAATGGTTTAACATTTAGGTCATTTTCGTCATCCTTCGGCTTAGCCTAATCCGTTTAGGGTTTTTAACCAATCTTGTGCATCCAATAAGTGCGTTTGTGACATTGGTTTAACATTTAGGTAATTTTTGTCCTTCCTAATCTTATTCTAATCCATTTAGGGTTTTTAACCAATCTTGTGCATCCAATAATTGCATTTGAGTCATTGGATTAACATTTAGGTCATTTTCTTCCTCCATCACTTATTCTAATCCATTTAGGTATTTTAACCAATGTTGTGCATCCAATAAGTGCGTTTGTGCCAATGGTTTAACATTTAGGTCATTTTCGTCATCCTTCGGCTTAGTCTAATCTGTTAAGGCTTTTTAACCAATCTTGTGCATCCAATTAGTGCGTTTGTGACATTGGTTTAACATTTAGGTCATTTTCGTCCTCCCTAATTTTATTCTAATCCATTTAGGGTTTTTAACCAATCTTGTGCATCCAATAATTGCGTTTGAGTCATTGGATTAACATTTAGGTCATTTTCGTCTTCCATCGACTTATTCTAATCCATTTAGGGTTTTTAACCAATCTTGTGCATCCAATAAGTGCGTTTGTGTCAATGGTTTCACATTTAGGTCATTTTCGTCATCCTTCGGCTTAGTCTAATCCGTTAAGGTTTTTTAACCAATCTTCTGCATCCAATTAGTGTGTTTGTGACATTGGTTTAACATTTAGGTCATTTTCGTCCTCCCTAATTTTATTCGAATCTATTTAGGGTTTTTAACAAATCTTGTGCATCCAATAATTGCGTTTTAGTCATTTGATTAACATTTAGGTCATTTTTGTCCTCCTTCGACTTATTCTAATCCATTTAGGTTTCTTAACCAATCTTGTGCATCCAATAAGTGCGTTTGTATTAATGGTTTAACATTTATGTCATTTTCGTCATCCTTCGGCTTAGTCTAATCCGTTTAGGGTTTTTAACCATTCTTGTGCATCCAATAAGTGCGTTTGTGACATAGGTTTAACATTTAGGTCATTTTCGTCCTCCCTAAGCTTATTCTAATCCGTTTAGGGTTTTTAACCAATCTTGTGCATCCAATAAGTGCGTTTGTGACATTGATTTAACATTTAGGTCATTTTCATCCTCCCTAAGCTTATTCTAATCCATTTAGGGTTTTTAACCAATCTTGTGCATCCAGTTTTTGAGTTTGAGTCATTGGATTAACATTTAGGTCATTTTCTTCCTCCATCGACTTATTCTAATCCATTTAGGTTTTTTAACCAATCTTGTGCATCCAATAAGAGCGTTTGGGCCAATGGTTTAACATTTAGGTCATTTTCGTCATCCCTCGGCTTAGTCTAATCCGTTAAGGTTTTTTAACCAATCTTGTGCATCCAATTAGTGCGTTTGTGACATTGGTTTAACATTTAGGTCATTTTCGTCATCCTTCGGCTTAGTCTAATCCGTTTAGGGTTTTTAACCAATCTTGTGCATCCAATAAGTGCATTTGTGACATTGGTTTAACATTTAGGTCATTTTCGTCCTCCCTAATTTTATTCTAATCCATTTAGGGTTTTTAACCAATCTTGTGCATCCAATAATTGCGTTTGAGTCATTGGATTAACATTTAGGTCATTTTCTTCCTCCATCGACTTATTCTAATCCATTTAGGTTTTTTAACCAATCTTGTGCATCCAATAAGTGCGTTTGTGCCAATGGTTTAACATTTAGGTCATTTTCGTCATCCTTCGGCTTAGTCTAATCCGTTAAGGCTTTTTAACCAATCTTGTGCATCCAATTAGTGCGTTTGTGACATTGGTTTAACATTTAGGTCATTTTCGTCCTCCCTAATTTTATTCTAATCCATTTAGGGTTTTTAACAAATCTTGTGCATCCAATAATTGCGTTTTAGTCATTAGATTAACATTTAGGTCATTTTCGTTCTCCTTCGACTTATTCTAATCCATTTAGGTTTTTTAACAAATCTTGTGCATCCAATATGTGCGTTTGTGTCAATGGTTTAACATTTAGGTCATTTTCGTCATCCTTCGGCTTAGTCTAATCCGTTTAGGGTTTTTAACCAATCTTGTGCATCCTATAAGTGCGTTTGTGACATTGGTTTAACATTTAGGTCATTTTCGTCCTCCCTAAGCTTATTCTAATCCATTTAGGTTTTTTAACCAATCTTGTGCATCCAATAAGTGCGTTTGGGCCAATGGTTTAACATTTAGGTCATTTTCGTCATCCTTCGGCTTAGTCTAATCCGTTAAGGCTTTTTAACCAATCTTGTGCATCCAATTAGTGCGTTTGTGACATTGGTTTAACATTTAGGTCATTTTCGTCCTCCCTAATTTTATTCTAATCCATTTAGGGTTTTTAACCAATCTTGTGCATCCAATAATTGCGTTTGAGTCATTGGATTAACATTTAGGTCATTTTCGTCCTCCATCGACTTATTGTAATCCATTTAGGTTTTTTAACCAATCTTGTGCATCCAATACGTGCGTTTGTGTCAATGGTTTCACATTTAGGTCATTTTCGTCATCCTTCGGCTTAGTCTAATCCGTTAAGGTTTTTTAACCAATCTTCTGCATCCAATTAGTGTGTTTGTGACATTGGTTTAACATTTAGGTCATTTTCGTCCTCCCTAATTTTATTCTAATCCATTTAGGGTTTTTAACAAATCTTGTGCATCCAATAATTGCGTTTTAGTCATTGGATTAACATTTAGGTCATTTTTGTCCTCCTTCGACTTATTCTAATCCATTTAGGTTTCTTAACCAATCTTGAGCATCCAATAAGTGCGTTTGTGTCAATGGTTTAACATTTAGGTCATTTTCGTCATCCTTCGGCTTAGTCTAATCCGTTTAGGGTTTTTAACCATTCTTGTGCATCCAATAAGTGCGTTTGTGACATAGGTTTAACATTTAGGTCATTTTCGTCCTCCCTAAGCTTATTCTAATCCGTTTAGGGTTTTTAACCAATCTTGTGCATCCAATAAGTGCGTTTGTGACATTGGTTTAACATTTAGGTCATTTTCGTCCTCCTTAAGCTTATTCTAATCCATTTAGGGTTTTTAACCAATCTTGTGCATCCAGTTTTTGAGTTTGAGTCATTGGATTAACATTTAGGTAATTTTCTTCCTCCATCGACTTATTCTAATCCATTTAGGTTTTTTAACCAATCTTGTGCATCCAATAAGAGCGTTTGGGCCAATGGTTTAACATTTAGGTCATTTTCGTCATTCCTCGGCTTAGTCTAATCCGTTAAGGTTTTTTAACCAATCTTGTGCATCCAATTAGTGCGTTTGTGACATTGGTTTAACATTTAGGTCATTTTCGTCCTCCCTAATTTTATTCTAATCCATTTAGGGTTTTTAACAAATCTTGTGCATCCAATAATTGCGTTTTAGTCATTAGATTAACATTTAGGTCATTTTCGTTCTCCTTCGACTTATTCTAATCCATTTAGGTTTTTTAACCAATCTTGTGCATCCAATATGTGCGTTTGTGTCAATGGTTTAACATTTAGGTCATTTTCGTCATCCTTCGGCTTAGTCTAATCCGTTTAGGGTTTTTAACCAATCTTGTGCATCCTATAAGTGCGTTTGTGACATTGGTTTAACATTTAGGTCATTTTCGTCCTCCCTAAGCTTATTCTAATCCATTTAGGTTTTTTAACCAATCTTGTGCATCCAATAAGTGCGTTTGGGCCAATGGTTTAACATTTAGGTCATTTTCGTCATCCTTCGGCTTAGTCTAATCCGTTAAGGCTTTTTAACCAATCTTGTGCATCCAATTAGTGCGTTTGTGACATTGGTTTAACATTTAGGTCATTTTCGTCCTCCCTAATTTTATTCTAATCCATTTAGGGTTTTTAACCAATCTTGTGCATCCAATAATTGCGTTTGAGTCATTGGATTAACATTTAGGTCATTTTCGTCCTCCATCGACTTATTGTAATCCATTTAGGTTTTTTAACCAATCTTGTGCATCCAATACGTGCGTTTGTGTCAATGGTTTCACATTTAGGTCATTTTCGTCATCCTTCGGCTTAGTCTAATCCGTTAAGGTTTTTTAACCAATCTTCTGCATCCAATTAGTGTGTTTGTGACATTGGTTTAACATTTAGGTCATTTTCGTCCTCCCTAATTTTATTCTAATCCATTTAGGGTTTTTAACAAATCTTGTGCATCCAATAATTGCGTTTTAGTCATTGGATTAACATTTAGGTCATTTTTGTCCTCCTTCGACTTATTCTAATCCATTTAGGTTTCTTAACCAATCTTGTGCATCCAATAAGTGCGTTTGTGTCAATGGTTTAACATTTAGGTCATTTTCGTCATCCTTCGGCTTAGTCTAATCCGTTTAGGGTTTTTAACCATTCTTGTGCATCCAATAAGTGCGTTTGTGACATAGGTTTAACATTTAGGTCATTTTCGTCCTCCTTAAGCTTATTCTAATCCATTTAGGTTTTTTAACCAATCTTGTGCATCAAATAAGTGCGTTTGTGCCAATGGTTTAACATTTAGGTCATTTTCGTCATCCTTCGGCACAGTCTAATCCGTTTAGGGTTTTTAACCAATCTTGTGCATCCAATAAGTGCGTTTGTGACATTGGTTTAACATTTAGGTCATTATTTGTCCTTCCTAATCTTATTCTAATCCATTTAGGGTTTTTAACCCATCTTGTGCATCCAATAATTGCATTTGAGTCATTGGATTAACATTTAGGTCATTTTCTTCCTCCATCGACTTATTGTAATCCGTTTAGGTTTTTTAACCAATCTTGTGCATCCAATAAGTGCGTTTGTGCCAATGGTTTAACATTTAGGTCATTTTCGTCATCCTTCGGCTTAGTCTAATCCGTTAAGGCTTTTTAACCAATCTTGTGCATCCAATTAGTGCGTTTGTGACATTGGTTTAACATTTAGGTCATTTTCGTCCTCCCTAATTTTATTCTAATCCATTTAGGGTTTTTAACCAATCTTGTGCATCCAATAATTGCGTTTGAGTCATTGGATTAACATTTAGGTCATTTTCTTCCTCCATCGACTTATTCTAATCCATTTAGGTTTTTTAATAAATCTTGTGCATCCAATAAGTGCGTTTGTGCCAATGGTTTAACATTTAGGTCATTTTCGTCATCCTTCGGCTTAGTCTAATCCGTTAAGGTTTTTTAACCAATCTTGTGCATCCAATTAGTGCGTTTGTGACATTGGTTTAACATTTAGGTCATTTTCGTCCTCCCTAATTTTATTCTAATCCATTTAGGGTTTTTAACAAATCTTGTGCATCCAATAATTGCGTTTTAGTCATTAGATTAACATTTAGGTCATTTTCGTTCTCCTTCGACTTATTCTAATCCATTTAGGTTTTTTAACCAATCATGTGCATCCAATATGTGCGTTTGTGTCAATGGTTTAACATTTAGGTCATTTTCGTCATCCTTCGGCTTAGTCTAATCCGTTTAGGTTTTTTAACCAATGTTGTGCATCCAATAAGTGCGTTTGTGCCAATGGTTTAACATTTAGGTCATTTTCGTCATCCTTCGGCTTAGTCTAATCTGTTAAGGCTTATTAACCAATCTTGTGCATCCAATTAGTGCGTTTGTGACATTGGTTTAACATTTAGGTCATTTTCGTCCTCCCTAATTTTATTCTAATCCATTTAGGGTTTTTAACAAATATTGTGCATCCAATAATTGCGTTTTAGTCATTAGATTAACATTTAGGTCATTTTCTTCCTCCTTCGACTTATTCTCATCCATTTAGGTTTTTTAACCAATCTTGTGCATCCAATAAGTGCGTTTGTGTCAATGGTTTAACATTTAGGTCATTTTCGTCATCCTTCGGCTTAGTCTAATCCGTTTAGGGTTTTTAACCATTCTTGTGCATCCAATAACTGCGTTTGTGACATAGGTTTAACATTTAGGTCATTTTCGTCCTCCTTAAGCTTATTCTAATCCATTTAGGTTTTTTAACCAATCTTGTGCATCAAATAATTGCGTTTGTGCCAATGGTTTAACATTTAGGTCATTTTCGTCATCCTTCGGCTTAGTCTAATCCGTTAAGGCTTTTTAACCAATCTTGTGCATCCAATTAGTGCGTTTGTGACATTGGTTTAACATTTAGGTCATTTTCGTCCTCCCTAATTTTATTCTAATCCATTTAGGGTTTTTAACCAATCTTGTGCATCCAATAATTGCGTTTGAGTCATTGGATTAACATTTAGGTCATTTTCGTCCTCCATCGACTTATTGTAATCCATTTAGGTTTTTTAACCAATCTTGTGCATCCAATACGTGCGTTTGTGTCAATGGTTTCACATTTAGGTCATTTTCGTCATCCTTCGGCTTAGTCTAATCCGTTAAGGTTTTTTAACCAATCTTCTGCATCCAATTAGTGTGTTTGTGACATTGGTTTAACATTTAGGTCATTTTCGTCCTCCCTAATTTTATTCTAATCCATTTAGGGTTTTTAACAAATCTTGTGCATCCAATAATTGCGTTTTAGTCATTGGATTAACATTTAGGTCATTTTTGTCCTCCTTCGACTTATTCTAATCCATTTAGGTTTCTTAACCAATCTTGTGCATCCAATAAGTGCGTTTGTGTCAATGGTTTAACATTTAGGTCATTTTCGTCATCCTTCGGCTTAGTCTAATCCGTTTAGGGTTTTTAACCATTCTTGTGCATCCAATAAGTGCGTTTGTGACATAGGTTTAACATTTAGGTCATTTTCGTCCTCCCTAAGCTTATTCTAATCCGTTTAGGGTTTTTAACCAATCTTGTGCATCCAATAAGTGCGTTTGTGACATTGATTTAACATTTAGGTCATTTTCGTCCTCCCTAAGCTTATTCTAATCCATTTAGGGTTTTTAACCAATCTTGTGCATCCAGTTTTTGAGTTTGAGTCATTGGATTAACATTTAGGTCATTTTCTTCCTCCATCGACTTATTCTAATCCATTTAGGTTTTTTAACCAATCTTGTGCATCCAATAAGAGCGTTTGGGCCAATGGTTTAACATTTAGGTCATTTTCGTCATCCCTCGGCTTAGTCTAATCCGTTAAGGTTTTTTAACCAATCTTGTGCATCCAATTAGTGCGTTTGTGACATTGGTTTAACATTTAGGTCATTTTCATCCTCCCTAATTTTATTCTAATCCATTTAGGGTTTTTAACAAATCTTGTGCATCCAATAATTGCGTTTTAGTCATTAGATTAACATTTAGGTCATTTTCGTTCTCCTTCGACTTATTCTAATCCATTTAGGTTTTTTAACAAATCTTGTGCATCCAATATGTGCGTTTGTGTCAATGGTTTAACATTTAGGTCATTTTCGTCATCCTTCGGCTTAGTCTAATCCGTTTAGGGTTTTTAACCAATCTTGTGCATCCTATAAGTGCGTTTGTGACATTGGTTTAACATTTAGGTCATTTTCGTCCTCCCTAAGCTTATTCTAATCCATTTAGGTTTTTTAACCAATCTTGTGCATCCAATAAGTGCGTTTGGGCCAATGGTTTAACATTTAGGTCATTTTCGTCATCCTTCGGCTTAGTCTAATCCGTTAAGGCTTTTTAACCAATCTTGTGCATCCAATTAGTGCGTTTGTGACATTGGTTTAACATTTAGGTCATTTTCGTCCTCCCTAATTTTATTCTAATCCATTTAGGGTTTTTAACAAATCTTGTGCATCCAATAATTGCGTTTTAGTCATTAGATTAACATTTAGGTCATTTTCGTTCTCCTTCGACTTATTCTAATCCATTTAGGTTTTTTAACCAATCATGTGCATCCAATATGTGCGTTTGTGTCAATGGTTTAACATTTAGGTCATTTTCGTCATCCTTCGGCTTAGTCTAATCCGTTTAGGGTTTTTAACCAATCTTGTGCATCCTATAAGTGCGTTTGTGACATTGGTTTAACATTTAGGTCATTTTCGTCCTCCCTAAGCTTATTCTAATCCATTTAGGTTTTTTAACCAATCTTGTGCATCCAATAAGTGCGTTTGTGCCAATGGTTTAACATTTAGGTCATTTTCGTCATCCTTCGGCTTAGTCTAATCCGTTAAGGCTTTTTAACCAATCTTGTGCATCCAGTTAGTGCGTTTGTGACATTGGTTTAACATTTAGGTCATTTTCGTCCTCCCTAATTTTATTCTAATCCATTTAGGGTTTTTAACCAATCTTGTGCATCCAATAATTGCGTTTGAGTCATTGGATTAACATTTAGGTCATTTTCTTCCTCCATCGACTTATTCTAATCCATTTAGGTTTTTTAATAAATCTTGTGCATCCAATAAGTGCGTTTGTGCCAATGGTTTAACATTTAGGTCATTTTCGTCATCCTTCGGCTTTGTCTAATCCGTTAAGGTTTTTTAACCAATCTTGTGCATCCAATTAGTGTGTTTGTGACATTGGTTTAACATTTAGGTCATTTTCGTCCTCCCTAATTTTATTCTAATCCATTTAGGGTTTTTAACAAATCTTGTGCATCCAATAATTGCGTTTTAGTCATTAGATTAACATTTAGGTCATTTTCGTTCTCCTTCGACTTATTCTAATCCATTTAGGTTTTTTAACAAATCTTGTGCATCCAATATGTGCGTTTGTGTCAATGGTTTAACATTTAGGTCTTTTTCGTCCTCCCTAATTTTATTCTAATCCATTTAGGGATTTTAACCAATCTTGTGCATCCAATAATTGCATTTGAGTCATTGGATTAACATTTAGGTCATTTTCTTCCTCCATCGCTTATTCTAATCCATTTAGGTTTTTTAACCAATCTTGTGCATCCAATAAGTGCGTTTGTGCCAATGGTTTAACATTTAGGTCATTTTCGTCATCCTTCGGCTTAGTCTAATCCGTTAAGGCTTTTTAACCAATCTTGTGCATCCAATTAGTGGTTTGTGACATTGGTTTAACATTTAGGTCATTTTCGTCCTCCCTAATTTTATTCTAATCCATTTAGGGTTTTTAACCAATCTTGTGCATCCAATAATTGCGTTTGAGTCATTGGATTAACATTTAGGTCATTTTCGTCCTCCATCGACTTATTCTAATCCATTTAGGTTTTTTAACCAATCTTGTGCATCCAATAAGTGCGTTTGTGTCAATGGTTTCACATTTAGGTCATTTTCGTCATCCTTCGGCTTAGTCTAATCCGTTTAGGGTTTTTAACCATTCTTGTGCATCCAATAAGTCCGTTTGTGACATAGGTTTAACATTTAGGTCACTTTCGTCCTCCTTAAGCTTATTCTAATCCATTTTGGTTTTTTAACCAATCTTGTGCATCAAATAAGTGCGTTTGTGCCAATGGTTTAACATTTAGGTCATTTTCGTCATCCTTCGGCTTAGCCTAATCCGTTTAGGGTTTTTAACCAATCTTGTGCATCCAATAAGTGCGTTTGTGACATTGGTTTAACATTTAGGTAATTTTTGTCCTTCCTAATCTTATTCTAATCCATTTAGGGTTTTTAACCAATCTTGTGCATCCAATAATTGCATTTGAGTCATTGGATTAACATTTAGGTCATTTTCTTCCTCCATCACTTATTCTAATCCATTTAGGTATTTTAACCAATGTTGTGCATCCAATAAGTGCGTTTGTGCCAATGGTTTAACATTTAGGTCATTTTCGTCATCCTTCGGCTTAGTCTAATCTGTTAAGGCTTTTTAACCAATCTTGTGCATCCAATTAGTGCGTTTGTGACATTGGTTTAACATTTAGGTCATTTTCGTCCTCCCTAATTTTATTCTAATCCATTTAGGGTTTTTAACCAATCTTGTGCATCCAATAATTGCGTTTGAGTCATTGGATTAACATTTAGGTCATTTTCGTCCTCCATCGACTTATTCTAATCCATTTAGGTTTTTTAACCAATCTTGTGCATCCAATAAGTGCGTTTGTGTCAATGGTTTCACATTTAGGTCATTTTCGTCATCCTTCGGCTTAGTCTAATCCGTTAAGGTTTTTTAACCAATCTTCTGCATCCAATTAGTGTGTTTGTGACATTGGTTTAACATTTAGGTCATTTTCGTCCTCCCTAATTTTATTCTAATCCATTTAGGGTTTTTAACAAATCTTGTGCATCCAATAATTGCGTTTTAGTCATTAGATTAACATTTAGGTCATTTTCGTTCTCCTTCGACTTATTCTAATCCATTTAGGTTTTTTAACAAATCTTGTGCATCCAATATGTGCGTTTGTGTCAATGGTTTAACATTTAGGTCATTTTCGTCATCCTTCGGCTTAGTCTAATCCGTTTAGGGTTTTTAACCAATCTTGTGCATCCTATAAGTGCGTTTGTGACATTGGTTTAACATTTAGGTCATTTTCGTCCTCCCTAAGCTTATTCTAATCCATTTAGGTTTTTTAACCAATCTTGTGCATGCAATAAGTGCGTTTGGGCCAATGGTTTAACATTTAGGTCATTTTCGTCATCCTTCGGCTTAGTCTAATCCGTTAAGGCTTTTTAACCAATCTTGTGCATCCAATTAGTGCGTTTGTGACATTGGTTTAACATTTAGGTCATTTTCGTCCTCCCTAATTTTATTCTAATCCATTTAGGGTTTTTAACCAATCTTGTGCATCCAATAATTGCGTTTGAGTCATTGGATTAACATTTAGGTCATTTTCGTCCTCCATCGACTTATTGTAATCCATTTAGGTTTTTTAACCAATCTTGTGCATCCAATACGTGCGTTTGTGTCAATGGTTTCACATTTAGGTAATTTTCGTCATCCTTCGGCTTAGTCTAATCCGTTAAGGTTTTTTAACCAATCTTCTGCATCCAATTAGTGTGTTTGTGACATTGGTTTAACATTTAGGTCATTTTCGTCCTCCCTAATTTTATTCTAATCCATTTAGGGTTTTTAACAAATCTTGTGCATCCAATAATTGCGTTTTAGTCATTGGATTAACATTTAGGTCATTTTTGTCCTCCTTCGACTTATTCTAATCCATTTAGGTTTCTTAACCAATCTTGTGCATCCAATAAGTGCGTTTGTGTCAATGGTTTAACATTTAGGTCATTTTCGTCATCCTTCGGCTTAGTCTAATCCGTTTAGGGTTTTTAACCATTCTTGTGCATCCAATAAGTGCGTTTGTGACATAGGTTTAACATTTAGGTCATTTTCGTCCTCCTTAAGCTTATTCTAATCCATTTAGGTTTTTTAACCAATCTTGTGCATCAAATAAGTGCGTTTGTGCCAATGGTTTAACATTTAGGTCATTTTCGTCATCCTTCGGCACAGTCTAATCCGTTTAGGGTTTTTAACCAATCTTGTGCATCCAATAAGTGCGTTTGTGACATTGGTTTAACATTTAGGTCATTATTTGTCCTTCCTAATCTTATTCTAATCCATTTAGGGTTTTTAACCAATCTTGTGCATCCAATAATTGCGTTTGAGTTATTGGATTAACATTTAGGTCATTTTCTTCCTCCATCGACTTATTCTAATCCATTTAGGTTTTTTAATAAATCTTGTGCATCCAATAAGTGCGTTTGTGCCAATGGTTTAACATTTAGGTCATTTTCGTCATCCTTCGGCTTAGTCTAATTCGTTAAGGCTTTTTAACCAATCTTGTGCATCCAATTAGTGCATTTGTGACATTGGTTTAACATTTAGGTCTTTTTCGTCCTCCCTAATTTTATTCTAATCCATTTAGGGATTTTAACCAATCTTGTGCATCCAATAATTGCATTTGAGTCATTGGATTATCATTTAGGTCATTTTCGTCATCCTTCGGCTTAGTCTAATCCATTAAGGCTTTTTAACCAATCTTGTGCATCCAATTAGTGCGTTTGTGACATTGGTTTAACATTTAGGTCATTTTCGTCCTCCCTAATTTTATTCTAATCCATTTAGGGTTTTTAACCAATCTTGTGCATCCAATAATTGCGTTTGAGTCATTGGATTAACATTTAGGTCATTTTCGTCCTCCTTCGACTTATTCTAATCCATTTAGGTTTTTTAACCAATCTTGTGCATCCAATAAGTGCGTTTGTGTCAATGGTTTAACATTTAGGTCATTTTCGTCATCCTTCGGCTTAGTCTAATCCGTTTAGGGTTTTTAACCAATCATGTGCATCCAATAAGTGCGTTTGTGACATTGGTTTAACATTTAGGTCATTTTCGTCCTCCCTAAGCTTATTCTAATCCATTTAGGGTTTTTAACCAATCTTGTGCATCCAATAATTGCGTTTGAGTCATTGGATTAACATTTAGGTCATTTTCGTCCTCCATAGACTTATTCTAATCCATTTAGGTTTTTTAACCAACCTTGTGCATCCAATAAGTGCGTTTGTGCCAATGGTTTAACATTTAGGTCATTTTCGTCATCCTTCGGCTTAGTCTAATCCGTGTAGGGTTTTTAACCAATCTTATGCATCCAATAAGTGCGTTTGTGACATTGGTTTAACATTTAGGTCATTTTCGTCCTCCCTAATTTTATTCTAATCCATTTAGGGTTTTTAACAAATCTTGTGCATCCAATAATTGCGTTTTAGTCATTGGATTAACATTTAGGTCATTTTTGTCCTCCTTCGACTTATTCTAATCCATTTAGGTTTCTTAACCAATCTTGTGCATCCAATAAGTGCGTTTGTGTCAATGGTTTAACATTTAGGTCATTTTCGTCATCCTTCGGCTTAGTCTAATCCGTTTAGGGTTTTTAACCATTCTTGTGCATCCAATAAGTGCGTTTGTGACATAGGTTTAACATTTAGGTCATTTTCGTCCTCCCTAAGCTTATTCTAATCCGTTTAGAGTTTTTAACCAATCTTGTGCATCCAATAAGTGCGTTTGTGACATTGGTTTAACATTTAGGTCATTTTCGTCCTCCTTAAGCTTATTCTAATCCATTTAGGGTTTTTAACCAATCTTGTGCATCCAGTTTTTGAGTTTGAGTCATTGGATTAAGATTTAGGTAATTTTCTTCCTCCATCGACTTATTCTAATCCATTTAGGTTTTTTAACCAATCTTGTGCATCCAATAAGAGCGTTTGGGCCAATGGTTTAACATTTAGGTCATTTTCGTCATTCCTCGGCTTAGTCTAATCCGTTAAGGTTTTTTAACCAATCTTGTGCATCCAATTATTGCGTTTGTGACATTGGTTTAACATTTAGGTCATTTTCGTCCTCCCTAATTTTATTCTAATCCATTTAGGGTTTTTAACAAATCTTGTGCATCCAATAATTGCGTTTTAGTCATTAGATTAACATTTAGGTCATTTTCGTTCTCCTTCGACTTATTCTAATCCATTTAGGTTTTTTAACCAATCATGTGCATCCAATATGTGCGTTTGTGTCAATGGTTTAACATTTAGGTCATTTTCGTCATCCTTCTGCTTAGTCTAATCCGTTTAGGGTTTTTAACCAATCTTGTGCATCCAATAAGTGAGTTTGTGACGTTGGATTAACATTTAGGTCATTTTCGTCCTCCCTAGGCTTATTCTAATCCATTCAGATTTTATACCAATCTTGTGCATCTAATAAGTGTATTTGTGTCAATTTTTTAACATTTAAGTCATTTTAGTCCTCCCTGGGCTTAATCCAATCCATTTAGGGTTTTAACCAATCTTATGCATCCAATAAGTGCGTTTGTGTAATTAGATTAACATTTAGGTCAATTTCGTCCTCTCAGAGCTTATTCTAATCCATTTAGGGTTTTTAACCAATCTTGTGCTTCCATTAATTGCGTTTGTATCATTGGTTTAACATTTAGGTCATTTTCGTCCTCCCTAGGCTTATTTTATACCATTTAGGGTTTTTAACCAATTTTGTGCATCCAATAAGTGCGTTTGTGTCAATGGTTTAACATTTAGGTCAATTTCGTCATCCTTCGGCTTAGTCTAATCCGTTTAGGGTTTTAAACCAATCTTGTGCATCCAATAAGTGCGTTTGTGACATTGGTTTAACATATAGGTCATTTTCGTCCTCCCTAAGCTTATTCTAATCCATTTAGGGTTTTTAACCAATCTTGTGCATCCAATAATTGTGTTTGAGTCATTGGATTAACATTTAGGTCATTTTCGTCCTCCATCGACTTATTCTAATCCATTTAGGTTTTTTAACCAACCTTGTGCATCCAATAAGTGCGTTTGTGCCAATGGTTTAACATTTAGGTCATTTTCGTCATCCTTCGGCTTAGTCTAATCCGTTTAGGGTTTTTAACCAATCTTGTGCATCCAATAAGTGTGTTTGTGACATTGGCTTAACATTTAGGTCATTTTCGTCCTCCCTAAGCTTATTCTAATCCATTTAGGGTTTTTAACCAATCTTGTGCATCCAATAATTGCATTTGAGTCGTTGGATTAACATTTAGGTCATTTTTTTCGTCCTCCATCGACATATTCTAATCACATTAGATTTTTTAACCAATCTTGTGCATCCAATAAGTGCGTTTCTGCCAATGGTTTAACATTTAGGTCATTTTCGTCATCCTTCGGCTTAGTCTAATCCGTTTAGGGTTTTTATCCAATCTTGTGCATCCAATAAGTGCATTTGTGACATTGGTTTAACATTTAGGTCATTTTCGTCCTCCCTAATTTTATTCTAATCCATTTAGGGTTTTTAACAAATCTTGTGCATCCAAAAATTGCGTTTTAGTCATTGGATTAACATTTAGGTCATTTTCGTCCTCCTTCGACTTATTCTAATCCATTTAGGTTTTTTAACCAATCTTGTGCATCCAATAAGTGAGTTTGTGACGTTGGATTAACATTTAGGTCATTTTCGTCCTCCCTAATTTTATTCTAATCCATTTAGGGTTTTTAACAAATCTTGTGCATCCAATAATTGCATTTTACTCATTGGATTAACATTTAGGTCATTTTCGTCCTCCTTCGACTTATTCTAATCCATTTAGGTTTTTTAACCAATCTTGTGCATGCAATAAGTGAGTTTGTGACGTTGGATTAACATTTAGGTCATTTTCGTCCTCCCTAGGCTTATTGTAATCCATTCAGATTTTATACCAATCTTGTGCATCTAATAAGTGTATTTGTGTCAATTGTTTAACATTTAAGTCATTTTAGTCCTCTCTGGGCTTAATCTAATCCATTTAGGGTTTTAACCAATCTTATGCATCCAATAAGTGCGTTTGTGTAATTAGATTAACATTTAGGTCAATTTCGTCCTCTCAGAGCTTATTCTAATCCATTTAGGGTTTTTAACCAATCTTGTGCTTCCATTAATTGCGTTTGTATCATTGGTTTAACATTTAGGTCATTTTCTTCCTCCCTAGGCTTATTTTATACCATTTAGGGTTTTAAACCAATTTTGTGCATCCAATAAGTGTGTTTGTGTTAATGGTTTAACATTTAGGTCAATTTCGTCATCCTTCGGCTTAGTCTAATCCGTTTAGGGTTTTAAACCAATCTTGTGCATCCAATAAGTGCGTTTGTGACATTGGTTTAACATTTAGGTCATTTTCGTCCTCCTTAAGCTTATTCTAATCCATTTAGGGTTTTTAACCAATCTTGTGCATCCAATAATTGCGTTTGAGTCATTGGAATAACATTTAGGTCATTTTCGTCCTCCATCGACTTATTCTAATCCATTTAGGTTTTTTAACCAACCTTGTGCATCCAATAAGTGCGTTTGTGCCAATGGTTTAACATTTAGGTCATTTTCGTCATCCTTCGGCTTAGTCTAATCCGTTTAGGGTTTTTAACCAATCTTGTGCATCCAATAAGTGTGTTTGTGACATTGGTTTAACATTTAGGTCATTTTCGTCCTCCCTAAGCTTATTCTAATCCATTTAGGGTTTTTAACCATTCTTCTGCATCCAATAATTGCATTTGAGTCATTGGATTAACATTTAGGTCATTTTCGTCCTCCATCAACTTATTCTAATCCATTTAGGTTTTTTAACCAATCTTGTGCATCCAATAAGTGCGTTTGTGCCAATGGTTTAACATTTAGGTCATTTTTGTCATCCATCGGCTTAGTCTAATCCGTTTAGGGTTTTTAACCAATCTAGTGCATCCAATAAGTGCATTTGTGACATTGGTTTAACATTTAGGTCATTTTCGTCCTCCCTAATTTTATTCTAATCCATTTAGGGTTTTTAACAAATCTTGTGCATCCAATAATTGCATTTTACTCATTGGATTAACATTTAGGTCATTTTCGTCCTCCTTCGACTTATTCTAATCCATTTAGGTTTTTTAACCAATCTTGTGCATGCAATAAGTGAGTTTGTGACGTTGGATTAACATTTAGGTCATTTCGTCCTCCCTAGGCTTATTCTAATCCATTCAGATTTTATACCAATCTTGTGCATCTAATAAGTGTATTTGTGTCAATTGTTTAACATTTAAGTCATTTTAGTCCTCCCTGGGCTTAATCTAATCCATTAAGGGTTTAACCAATCTTATGCATCCAATAAGTGCGTTTGTGTAATTAGATTAACATTTAGGTCAATTTCGTCCTCTCAGAGCTTATTCTAATCCATTTAGGGTTTTTAACCAATCTTGTGCTTCCATTAATTGCGTTTGTATCATTGGTTTAACATTTAGGTCATTTTCGTCCTCCCTAGGCTTATTTTATACCATTTAGGGTTTTTAACCAATTTTGTGCATCCAATAAGTGCGTTTGTGTCAATGGTTTAACATTTAGGTCAATTTCGTCATCCTTCGGCTTAGTCTAATCCGTTTAGGGTTTTAAACCAATCTTGTGCATCCAATAAGTGCGTTTGTGACATTGGTTTAACATTTAGGTCATTTTCGTCCTCCCTAAGCTTATTCTAATCCATTTAGGGCTTTTAACCAATCTTGTGCATCCAATAATTGTGTTTGATTCATTGGATTAACATTTAGGTCATTTTCGTCCTCCATCGACTTATTCTAATCCATTTAGGTTTTTTAACCAACCTTGTGCATCCAATAAGTGCGTTTGTGCCAATGGTTTAACATTTAGGTCATTTTCGTCATCCTTCGGCTTAGTCTAATCCGTTTAGGGTTTTTAACCAATCTTGTGCATCCAATAAGTGTGTTTGTGACATTGGCTTAACATTTAGGTCATTTTCGTCCTCCCTAAGCTTATTCTAATCCATTTAGGGTTTTTAACCAATCTTGTGCATCCAATAATTGCATTTGAGTCGTTGGATTAACATTTAGCTCATTTTTTTCGTCGTCCATCGACATATTCTAATCACATTAGATTTTTTAACCAATCTTGTGCATCCAATAAGTGCGTTTCTGCCAATGGTTTAACATTTAGGTCATTTTCGTCATCCTTCGGCTTAGTCTAATCCGTTTAGGGTTTTTAACCAATCTTGTGCATCCAATAAGTGCATTTGTGACATTGGTTTAACATTTAGGTCATTTTCGTCCTCCCTAATTTTATTCTAATCCATTTAGGGTTTTTAACAAATCTTGTGCATCCAATAATTGCGTTTTAGTCATTGGATTAACATTTAGGTCATTTTCGTCCTCCTTCGACTTATTCTAACCCATTTAGGTTTTTTAACCAATCTTGTGCATCCAATAAGTGAGTTTGTGACGTTGGATTAACATTTAGGTCATTTTCGTCCTCCCTAGGCTTATTCTAATCCATTCAGATTTTATACCAATCTTGTGCATCTAATAAGTGTATTTGTGTCAATTGTTTAACATTTAAGTCATTTTAGTCCTCCCTGGGCTTAATCTAATCCATTTAGGGTTTTAACCAATCTTATGCATCCAATAAGTGCGTTTGTGTAATTAGATTAACATTTAGGTCAATTTCGTCCTCTCACAGCTTATTCTAATCCATTTAGGGTTTTTAACCAATCTTGTGCTTCCATTAATTGCGTTTGTATCATTGGTTTAACATTTAGGTCATTTTCGTCCTCCCTAGGCTTATTTTATACCATTTAGGGTTTTTAACCAATTTTGTGCATCCAATAAGTGCGTTTGTGTCAATGGTTTAACATTTAGGTCAATTTCGTCATCCTTCGGCTTAGTCTAATCCGTTTAGGGTTTTAAACCAATCTTGTGCATCCAATAAGTGCGTTTGTGACATTGGTTTAACATTTAGGTCATTTTCGTCCTCCCTAAGCTTATTCTAATCCATTTAAGGTTTTTAACCAATCTTGTGCATCCAATAATTGCATTTGAGTCATTGGATTAACATTTAGGTCATTTTCGTACTCCATCGACTTATTCTAATCCATTTAGGTTTTTTAACCAATCTTGTGCATCCAATAAGTGCGTTTGTGCCAATGGTTTAACATTTAGGTCATTTTCGTCATCCTTCGGCTTAGTCTAATCCGTTTAGGGTTTTTAACCAATCTTGTGCATCCAATAAGTGCATTTGTGACATTGGTTTAACATTTAGGTCATTTTCGTCCTCCCTAATTTTATTCTAATCCATTTAGGGTTTTTAAAAAATCTTGTGCATCCAATAATTGCGTTTTAGTCATTGGATTAACATTTAGGTCATTTTCGTCCTCCTTCGACTTATTCTAATCCATTTAGGTTTTTTAACCAATCTTGTGCATCCAATAAGTGATTTGTGACGTTGGATTAACATTTAGGTCATTTTCGTCCTCCCTAGGCTTATTCTAATCCATTCAGATTTTATACCAATCTTGTGCATCTAATAAGTGTATTTGTGTCAATTGTTTAACATTTAAGTCATTTTAGTCCTCCCTGGGCTTAATCTAATCCATTTAGGGTTTTAACCAATCTTATGCATCCAATAAGTGCGTTTGTGTAATTAGATTAACATTTAGGTCAATTTCGTCCTCTTAGAGCTTATTCTAATCCATTTAGGGTTTTTAACCAATCTTGTGCTTCCATTAATTGCGTTTGTATCATTGGTTTAACATTTAGGTCATTTTCGTCCTCCCTAGGCTTATTTTATACCATTTAGGGTTTTTAACCAATTTTGGGCATCCAATAAGTGCGTTTGTGTCAATGATTTAACATTTAGGTCAATTTCATCATCCTTCGGCTTAGTCTAATCCGTTTAGGGTTTTAAACCAATCTTGTGCATCCAATAACTACGTTTGTGACATTGGTTTAACATTTAGGTCATTTTCGTCCTCCCTAAGCTTATTCTAATCCATTTAGGGTTTTTAACCAATCTTGTGCATCCAATAATTACGTTTGAGTCATTGGAATAATATTTAGGTCATTTTCGTCCTCCATCGACTTATTCTAATCCATTTAGGTTTTTTAACCAACCTTGTGCATCCAATAAGTGCGTTTGTGCCAATGGTTTAACATTTAGGTCATTTTCGTCATCCTTCGGCTTAGTCTAATCCGTTTAGGGTTTTTAACCAATCTTGTGCATCCAATAAGTGTGTTTGTGACATTGGCTTAACATTTAGGTCATTTTCGTCCTCCCTAAGCTTATTCTAATCCATTTAGGGTTTTTAACCAATCTTGTGCATCCAATAATTGCATTTGAGTCGTTGGATTAACATTAAGGTCATTTTTTTCGTCCTCCATCGACATATTCTAATCACATTAGATTTTTTAACCAATCTTGTGCATCCAATAAGTGCGTTTCTGCCAATGGTTTAACATTTAGGTCATTTTCGTCATCCTTCGGCTTAGTCTAATCCGTTTAGGGTTTTTAACCAATCTTGTGCATCCAATAAGAGCGTTTGTGACATTGGTTTAACATTTAGGTCATTTCGTCCTCCCTAGGCTTGTTTTAAACCGTTTAGGGTTTTTAACCAATCTTGTGCATCCAATAAGTGCGTTTGTGTCAATCGTTTAACATTTAGGTCATTTTCGTCATCCTTCAGCTTAGTCTAATCCGTTTAGGGTTTTAAACCAATCTTGTGCATCTAATAAGTGCGTTTGTGACATTGGTTTAACATTTAGGTCATTTTCGTCCTCCCTAAGCTTATTCTAATCCATTTAGGGTTTTTAATTAATCTCGTGCATCCAATAAATGCGTTTGAATCATTGGGTTAACATTTAGGTCATTTTCGTCCTCCATCGACTTATTCTATTCCATTTAGGTTTTTAAACCAATCTTGTGCACCCAATAAGTGCATTTCTGCCAATGGTTTAACATTTAGGTCATTTTCATCATCCTTCGGCTTAGTCTAATCCGTTTAGGGTTTTTAACTAATCTTGTGCATCCAATAAGTTCGTTTGTGACATTGGTTTAACATTTAGGTCATTTTCGTCCTCCCTGGGCTTATTCTAATCCAATAAGGTTTTTTAACCAATCTTATGCATCCAATAATTGCGTTTGTGTCATTAGATTAACATTTAGGTCAACTTCGTCCTCTCATAGCTTATTCTAATCCATTTAGGGTTTTTACCCAATCTTGTGCTTCCATTAATTGCGTTTGTATCATTGGTTTAACATTTAGGTCATTTTCGTCCTCCCTAGGCTTATTTTAAACCATTTAGGGTTTTTAACCAATTTTGTGCATCCAATAAGTGCGTTTGTGCCAATGGTTTAACATTTAGGTCATTTTCGTCCTCCATCGACTTATTCTATTCCATTTAGGTTTTGAAACCAATCTTGTGCACCCAATAAGTGACTTTCTGCCAATGGTTTAACATTTAGGTCATTTTCATCATCCTTCGGCTTAGTCTAATCTTTTTAGGGTTTTTTACTAACCAAGTGAATCCAATAAGTGCGTTTGTGACATTGGTTTAACATTTAGGTCATTTTCGTCCTCCGTAAGCTTATTCTAATCCATTTAGGGTTTTTAACAAATCTTGTTCATCCAATAATTGCGTTTGAGTCATTGGATTAACATTTATGTCATTTTCGTCCTCCTTCGACTTATTCTAATCCATTTAGGTTTTTTAACCAATCTTGTGCATCCAATAAGTGAGTTTGTGACGTTGGATTAACATTTAGGTCATTTTCGTCCTCCCTAGGCTTATTCTAATCCATTCAGATTTGATACCAATCTTGTGCATCTAATAAGTGTATTTGTGTCAATTGTTGAACATTTAAGTCATTTTAGTCTTCCCTGGGCTTATTCTATACCATTTACGGTTTTTAACCAATTTTGGGCATCCAATAAGTGCGTTTGTGTTAATGGTTTAACATTTAGGTCATTTTTGTCATCCTTCGGCTTAGTCTAATCCGTTTAGGGTTTTAAACCAATCTTGTGCATCCAATAAGTGCGTTTGTGACATTGGTTTAACATTTAGGTCATTTTCGTCCTCCGTAAGCTTATTCTAATCCAGTTAGGGTTTTTAACAAATCTTGTGCATCCAATAATTGGGTTTGAGTCATTGGATTAACATTTAGGTCATTTTCGTCCTCCATCGACTTATTCTAATCCATTTAGGTTTTTTATCCAACCTTGTGCATCCAATAAGTGCGTTTGTGCCAATGGTTTAACATTTAGGTCATTTTCGTCATCCTTCGGCTTAGTCTAATCCGTTTAGGGTTTTTAACCAATCTTGTGCATCCAATAAGTGCGTTTGTGACATTGGTTTAACATTTAGGTCATTTTCGTCCTCCCTAAGCTTTCTTCTAATCCATTTAGGGTTTTTAACCAATCTTGTGCATCCAATAATTGCATTTGAGTCGTTGGATTAACATTTAGGTCATTTTCGTCCTCCATCGACTTATTCTAATCCATTTGGGTTTTTTAACCAATCTTGTGCATCCAATAAGTGCGTTTGTGCCAATGGTTTAACATTTAGGTCATTTTCGTCATCCTTCGGCTTAGTTTAATCCGTTTAGGGTTTTTAACCAATCTTGTGCATCCAATAAGTGCGTTTGTGACATTGTTTAACATTTAGGTCATTTTCGTCCTCCCTAATTTTATTCTAATCCATTTAGGGTTTTTAACAAATCTTGTGCATCCAATAATTGCGTTTTAGTCATTGGATTAACATTTAGGTCATTTTCGTCCTCCTTCGACTTATTCTAATCCATTTAGGTTTTTTAACCAATCTTGTGCATCCAATAATTGCGTTTGTGTCAATGGTTTAACATTTAGGTCATTTTCGTCATCCTTCGGCTTAGTCTAATGCATTTAGGGTTTTTAACCAATCTTGTGCTTCCATTAATTGCGTTTGTATCATTGGTTTAACATTTAGGTCATTTTCGTCCTCCCTAGGCTTATTTTAAACCATTTAGGGTTTTTAACCAATCTTGTGCATCCAATAATTGCGTTTGAGTCATTGGGTTAACATTTAGGTCATTTTCGTCATCCATCGACTTATTCTATTCCATTTAGGTTTTTAAACCAATCTTGTGCACCCAATAAGTGCATTTCTGCCAATGGTTTAACATTTCGGTCATTTTCATCGTCCTTCGGCTTAGTCTAATCCGTTTAGGGTTTTTAACTAATCTTGTGCATCCAATAAGTGCGTTTGTGACATTGGTTTAACATTTAGGTCATTTTTGTCCTCCCTAAGCTTATTCTAATCCATTTAGGGTTTTTAACAAATCATGTGCATCCAATAATTGCGTTTGAGTCATTGGATTAACATTTAGGTCATTTTCGTCGTCCTTCGACTTATTCTAATCCATTTAGGTTTTTTAACCAATCTTGTGCATCCAATAAGTGAGTTTGTGACGTTGGATTAACATTTAGGTCATTTTCGTCCTCCCTAGGCTTATTCTAATCCATTCAGATTTTATACCAATCTTGTGCATCTAATAAGTGTATTTGTGTCAATTGTTTAACATTTAAGTCATTTTAGTTCTCCCTGGGCTTATTCTAATCCATTTAGGGTTTTTAACCAATCTTATGCATCCAATAATTGCGTTTGTGTCATTAGATTAACATTTAGGTCAATTTCATCCTCTCAGAGCTTATTCTAATCCATTTAGGGTTTTTAACCAATCTTGTGCTTCCATTAATTGCGTTTGAATCATTGGTTTAACATTTAGGTCATTTTCGTCCTCCCTAGGCTTATTTTAAACCATTTAGGGTTTTTAACCAATTTTGTGCATCCAATAAGTGCGTTTGTGCCAATGGTTTAACATTTAGGACATTTTCGTCATCCTTCGGCTTAGTCTAATCCGTTTAGGGTTTTTTACCAATCAAGTGAATCCAATAAGTGCGTTTGTGACATTGGTTTAACATTTAGGTCATTTTCGTCCTCCGTAAGCTTATTCTAATCCATTTAGGGTTTTTAACAAATCTTGTGCATCCAATAATTGCGTTTGAGTCATTAGATTAACATTTAGGTCATTTTCGTCCTCCTTTGACTTATTCTAATCCATTTAGGTTTTTTAACCAATCTTGTGCATCCAATAAGTGAGTTTGTGACGTTGGATTAACATTTAGGTCATTTTCGTCCTCCCTAGGCTTATTCTAATCCATTCAGATTTTATACCAATCTTGTGCATCTAATAAGTGTATTTGTGTCAATTGTTGAACATTTAAGTCATTTTAGTCCTCCCTAGGCTTATTCTAAACCATTTACGGTTTTTAACCAATTTTGTGCACCCAATAAGTGTGTTTGTGTCAATGGTTTAACATTTAGGTCATTTTTGTCATCCTTCGGCTTAGTCTAATCCATTTAGGGTTTTAAACCAATCTTGTGCATCCAATAAGTGCGTTTGTGACATTGGTTTAACATTTAGGTCATTTTCGTCCTCCCTAAGCTTATTCTAATCCATTTAGGGTTTTTAACCAATCTTATGCATCCAATAATTGCGTTTGAGTCATTGGATTAACATTTAGGTCATTTTCGTCCTCCATCGAGTTATTCTAATCCATTTAGGTTTTTTAACCAATCTTGTGCATCCAATAAGTGCGTTTGTGACATAGGTTTAACATTTAGGTCATTTTCGTCCTCCTTAAGCTTATTCTAATCCATTTTGGTTTTTTAACAAATCTTGTGCATCAAATAAGTGCGTTTGTGCCAATGGTTTAACATTTAGGTCATTTTCGTCATCCTTCGGCTTAGTGTAATCCGTTAAGGTTTTTTAACCAATCTTGTGCATCCAATTAGTGTGTTTGTGACATTGGTTTAACATTTAGGTCATTTTCGTCCTCCCTAATTTTATTCTAATCCATTTAGGGTTTTTAACAAATCTTGTGCATCCAATAATTGCGTTTTAGTCATTAGATTAACATTTAGGTCATTTTCGTCCTCCTTCGACTTATTCTCATCCATTTAGGTTTTTTAACCAATCTTGTGCATCCAATAAGTGCGTTTGTGTCAATGGTTTAACATTTAGGTCATTTTCGTCATCCTTCGGCTTAGTCTAATCCGTTTAGGGTTTTTAACCATTCTTGTGCATCCAATAAGTGCGTTTGTGACATAGGTTTAACATTTAGGTCATTTTCGTCCTCCTTAAGCTTATTCGAATCCATTTAGGTTTTTTAACCAATCTTGTGCATCAAATAAGTGCGTTTGTGCCAATGGTTTAACATTTAGGTCATTTTCGTCATCCTTCGGCACAGTCTAATCCGTTTAGGGTTTTTAACCAATCTTGTGCATCCAATAAGTGCGTTTGTGACATTGGTTTAACATTTAGGTCATTATTTGTCCTTCCTAATCTTATTCTAATCCATTTAGGGTTTTTAACCAATCTTGTGCATCCAATAATTGCATTTGAGTCATTGGATTAACATTTAGGTCATTTTCGTCCTCCCTAGGCTTATTCTAATCCATTCAGATTTTATACCAATCTTGTGCATCTAATAAGTGTATTTGTGTCAATTGTTGAACATTTAAGTCATTTTAGTCCTCCCTGGGCTTATTCTAAACCATTTACGGTTTTTAACCAATTTTGTGCACCCAATAAGTGCGTTTGTGTCAATGGTTTAACATTTAGGTCATTTTTGTCATCCTTCGGCTTAGTCTAATCCGTTTAGGGTTTTAAACCAATCTTGTGCATCCAATAAGTGCGTTTGTGACATTGGTTTAACATTTAGGTCATTTTCGTCCTCCCTAAGCTTATTCTAATCCATTTAGGGTTTTTAACCAATCTTGTGCATCCAATAATTGCGTTTGAGTCATTGGATTAACATTTAGGTTATTTTCGTCCTCCATCGACTTATTCTAATCCATTTAGGTTTTTTAACCAATCTTGTGCATCCAATAAGTGCGTTTGTGACATAGGTTTAACATTTAGGTCATTTTCGTCCTCCTTAAGCTTATTCTAATCCATTTTGGTTTTTTAACAAATCTTGTGCATCAAATAAGTGCGTTTGTGCCAATGGTTTAACATTTAGGTCATTTTCGTCATCCTTCGGCTTAGTCTAATCCGTTTAGGGTTTTTAACCAATCTTGTGCATCCAATAAGTGCGTTTGTGACATTGGTTTAACATTTAGGTCATTTTTGTCCTTCCTAATCTTATTCTAATCCATTTAGGATTTTTAACCAATCTTGTGCATCCAATAATTGCATTTGAGTCATTGGATTAACATTTAGGTCATTTTCTTCCTCCATCACTTATTCTAATCCATTTAGGTTTTTTAACCAATCTTGTGCATCCAATAAGTGCGTTTGTGCCAATGGTTTAACATTTAGGTCATTTTCGTCATCCTTCGGCATAGTCTAATACGTTAAGGCTTTTTAACCAATCTTGTGCATCCAATTAGTGCCTTTGTGACATTGGTTTAACATTTAGGTCATTTTCGTCCTCCCTAATTTTATTCTAATCCATTTAGGGTTTTTAACAAATCTTGTGCATCCAATAATTGCGTTTTAGTCATTAGATTAACATTTAGGTCATTTTCGTCCTCCTTCGACTTATTCTCATCCATTTAGGTTTTTTAACCAATCTTGTGCATCCAATAAGTGCGTTTGTGGTAATGGTTTAACATTTAGGTCATTTTCGTCATCCTTCGGCTTAGTCTAATCCGTTTAGGGTTTTTAACCATTCTTGTGCATCCAATAAGTGCGTTTGTGACATAGGTTTAACATTTAGGTCATTTTCGTCCTCCTTAAGCTTATTCTAATCCATTTAGGTTTTTTAACCAATCTTGTGCATCAAATAAGTGCGTTTGTGCCAATGGTTTAACATTTAGGTCATTTTCGTCATCCTTCGGCACAGTCTAATCCGTTTAGGGTTTTTAACCAATCTTGTGCATCCAATAAGTGCGTTTGTGACATTGGTTTAACATTTAGGTCATTATTTGTCCTTCCTAATCTTATTCTAATCCATTTAGGGTTTTTAACCAATCTTGTGCATCCAATAATTGCATTTGAGTCATTGGATTAACATTTAGGTCATTTTCGTCCTCCCTAGGCTTATTCTAATCCATTCAGATTTTATACCAATCTTGTGCATCTAATAAGTGTATTTGTGTCAATTGTTGTACATTTAAGTCATTTTAGTCCTCCCTGGGCTTATTCTAAACCATTTACGGTTTTTAACCAATTTTGTGCACCCAATAAGTGCGTTTGTGTCAATGGTTTAACATTTAGGTCATTTTTGTCATCCTTCGGCTTAGTCTAATCCGTTTAGGGTTTTAAACCAATCTTGTGCATCCAATAAGTGCGTTTGTGACATTGGTTTAACATTTAGGTCATTTTCATCCTCCCTAAGCTTATTCTAATCCATTTAGGGTTTTTAACCAATCTTGTGCATCCAATAATTGCGTTTGAGTCATTGGATTAACATTTAGGTTATTTTCGTCCTCCATCGACTTATTCTAATCCATTTAGGTTTTTTAACCAATCTTGTGCATCCAATAAGTGCGTTTGTGACATAGGTTTAACATTTAGGTCATTTTCGTCCTCCTTAAGCTTATTCTAATCCATTTTGGTTTTTTAACAAATCTTGTGCATCAAATAAGTGCGTTTGTGCCAATGGTTTAACATTTAGGTCATTTTCGTCATCCTTCGGCTTAGTCTAATCCGTTTAGGGTTTTTAACCAATCTTGTGCATCCAATAAGTGCGTTTGTGACATTGGTATAACATTTAGGTCATTTTTGTCCTTCCTAATCTTATTCTAATCCATTTAGGGTTTTTAACCAATCTTGTGCATCCAATAATTGCATTTGAGTCATTGGATTAACATTTAGGTCATTTTCTTCCTCCATCACTTATTCTAATCCATTTAGGTTTTTTAACCAATCTTGTGCATCCAATAAGTGCATTTGTGCCAATGGTTTAACATTTAGGTCATTTTCGTCATCCTTCGGCATAGTCTAATACGTTAAGGCTTTTTAACCAATCTTGTGCATCCAATTAGTGCGTTTGTGACATTGGTTTAACATTTAGGTCATTTTCGTCCTCCCTAATTTTATTCTAATCCATTTAGGGTTTTTAACAAATCTTGTGCATCCAATAATTGCGTTTTAGTCATTAGATTAACATTTAGGTCATT